>CM055405.1:43515396-43682229 GCA_029228625.1 Pseudolycoriella hygida | reverse complement strand
TGGCTCCCATATGCTATTTTCGTATATAATACGACCCCACATTCCAGTACCAAATACACCCCGTTCGAACTAATGTACGGCCATGTGGCCGAACTTCCCCACCTCATGAAAAAGAAACCCGAAGTCTGCTACAATTACGACACGTACAGCAATATCATGAAATCGAAATTTCAACACTCTCACGAAATCGCAAGACAAAATATACTGAAGGCCAAAGAATAATCAAAATCCTCATACGTTACAAATTCGAAATTGTGGCGACATCTACCAACAGTTTGCAAATCAATTTCGAATTGTCGACAAAAGTGAACGCGATCGTCAGATCCGAAGCAACGGTTATCTTTATTTATTTTCCGTTATAAAATCATGTATATAAACCCGATATCTAGAAAATAAAATTCATTCTACTTATGGATTCAAACTCTAAAACAAATGTTTTAATAAAGTTTCCCATAAAATTACTGACACTAGAGATAGGCGAAAAAGTCCTTCTTCACAACGAAGCAAGGAAAGACAAATTTTCCGAATTATGGAACGGCCCATACGAGGTAACCGACCTCGTATCCCCAGAAAATACACAAATAAAGATAGGAAATACATTTAAGGTGGTTCACAACAACCGTCTTAAAAAGTACACAGAAAAATGACCACAGTCAGACAAACAAGCTTCTACCCTCTCAGCTAAAAATTGACCCCACAAGCAACCACTATTGACTATGAATTCTCTAGAAACAATCTATTAACCCCTGTCAACACAAACGAACAAATCTACGACAAAATATAACAAAACTATTCTAACAAGAAATCGAAAATTTTACTTATAAACAACAACAAAAATCATTCTCACAAAAAAACAACCAACACGAACCCAAGCACAAGATAAGAAAATACCCCCATTTTTACCCAAAACCCGACCCTCATCGTTTCATTAATGTGTGAGACGGAAGACCAAAAATTCCGTTCGCTCCTGTAGTCATAGTGATCACATGACGCAGTCTACGCGGACATGAGGGATAATTAAGGATCTGCATAGCCTTAATTTAGCAAATCGTGAATTCACACCTGTAATCGCCAGTAGGGAAATTCCCTCTCGGATAGCTGGGATGTAAACCGGTAGCTTTACCCGAAAAGGTAGAAAGTATCAGCGGGCGACTTGAAAGATAGTCACCCCTGGTAGCTGGCAACGCGTCCAGCAGTATCGAGTGTCTCAGCAGGTCACGCGGCTCGATATACAACACATACACAAGAAAGAAAAACAAAGTTAAGATACCATGTCTTTCTGTAGTCTCATTAATGCGTGAGACGGGTAATTTGCTCCCGATTCGCGGATAGGGAACCACTGTGATCACCTAGGTTTCAGCCTCTGCGAGCTACAGAAAAATTGGAGAATGTGCAGTTCCCCAATTTAGCTATATCGTGAATTCACAACCGTAGTTGCCAGTCATACAACTAACTGGAACGTAAACCGGAAGCTCAAAAAGTAGAACAGCGATTACAAAATCAGTCGACATACCAATAAGTGCATTAAAAAGGGTTACAACAGACTACGTTTAACAAAACTCTAAACCCCATACATTCTTACAAGAATAAAACAAATTTTTATGTTCACAGATGATACTCTGGTACGGACTTTACATTAACGACGACACTACAGACCCTATAGAAATCGCAGAAAGCGTACTGACCGATTTCAGGGAAACAATCCCACTCCCCCTAAGCGCCGTCCCACCTAATATCGATGTGAAGATTCATTTCTCACATCTAGTAAAAGTTTTGAAAAAATTGACCGGCATTGTAACCTGGGAACAAAAAAGCGAGTCACTAGACGACTACATACACAATTGCAGGCAAAATATTAAAGATATAGAAGTCGACGTAAAAGAATACGTCGCACCCTCCCCATGTAGAGCAAGACACTTCGCACACATAATGTACTACATAGATAAAGTCGCGGGCAACAGATTCCACAGCGGACTACGATGGGGACAGCTTCGTGGCACCATCGTAGTGCCAACTACCGATAGCCTCGAAACCACTATCCAAAAGGTCCATAAGACCAGAAAAGCCCTACTCAAATTTAGGCCCTGCCCCAAATGCGGCGATCGCGTCGACCTTTGCGAGAAATTTCCCAACTGTCGCCGATTCCCCATTATCGACGAATTAGCGATAATGGATATTAACATGGTAAAGAATTTTAACAACCATTTGCACAACTACTCACCAAAGGCCGACCCCTACTTCCAAGGATACAAATTTAGTCTCCTAGCGGCCAACAAGATAGGTAAGAAACCTAACACCACCCACCAACCTAACACTAACATCCGGAATTATTGGACAATAAATCCAAACTAATCATAATCGATAACACCCTTGCAGATGAGTACTTACACGCGCAACGGAAAAGGCGTTCAACGAACTATTTTTCACGAACAGCGTCAAATGACTAAAGTTCTGATACCGGATAAAAGAACCCTCTTGGACGGCCGACCAGAGCTCGTCCCGGAGAAGTATTCACCCAATTACCATATAACAAATTACCTCGAAAACACGAACAAACTTCTCAACATAACCAACAAAATGAGAGGATGGCATCAGAACGTCCTTCCTCTTCGACAATATATACTCGACTGTGAGGAAAACTACCTCCAAGCAGTCTCTTTAGCACAATTTCAGTTCATGAACCTCCCCCTCTCCCCAGAAGGCGACCCCTTCGATTACATCACTCAAGTCGCAACCTCATCTCTAATCAAAGGGCTAACCTGGGCCCAACTAAAACTAGAGCTAAAAAAACCACCCAAGAATAATTTCCACGAGGTTATGGAATACATATTAAATACCGCAAAAGAAATGCGTACTCGCGATAAGTGCCCCTTATGAGAACAATACGTAAAAAATATTAGAAAACACAAGAAAAACCATAAAAACATTAGTAAGACCCAGGAAGCCCAGCGAAAATTCCAACAAGCTACCCAGATTTCCAACAGAGACTACAGAATCACCTCAACATATTAGCTACTTTCACATCCCTGACCTACCACAGGTTTCATTCAACCCAAATCAACATATTGAACCTTTTATCAAACCCTACAACAGCTGCACTCCAGCTTCTCTCTCCCACAGCCCTCCAAAACGGGCTCCAATCAATAAAAGGGCATATTCCCACAGAATTCCACATGCCCGAGAAAAACAACGAGCCAGACCCTACTATATATAAAGTGGCACAAGTTCAGGCAGAACTAATAGGCACTTCCCTGATATGTGCCGTCCACATACCTCTGCTCCATAACGAGCTCTTCCAAATACTAAAAGCAATACCAGTACCCACGAAATCCACAAGTGGATACTTTTACATCCAGCCCAGAGCTGACATATTTCTAATCACTTATAACCGAGACCAGTTCACCACTATGGATTCGGAGGATTTCAAAAATTGCCATCAAACGGCGACCAGACACAGTATATGTCGGGTCAACAACCCCCTGTATAACTCCAACTCACGCAATTTCGTCTGCGAACTTTCCCTAATCAACCACGCGGTGAAGACCCCAAACACTTGTGACATACGTCAAACCACTGTCGGAGATTATTGGATACAACTTAACTCCGACAAGTATCTCTTCGTCCTCCAGGACCAAATCACAGTCGACCTCATCTGCTCAAGAAATATCACTCACTTAGATTTACAAGACACGGGAACCATACAAATTCCCGACCAATGTCAACTACGAAGCAAGGACTTCATTCTAGGATCAGAAAAAGCCGGCACAAACAGCGCCGACGCAGAATTTACACCTTCGATAGACATAACTAACCTCGAAACTGCTCAAACCCCCAAATTACAAGACAAACTAACGGCCCCCTTTTTACTACGATTAAACGATACACGCAAACTCGCGGACATTGCTTCGCAAATCTCCCAACTAAAACACGACGAACTGAACGATAAAACAACAAGACTACATTTTCGAACGGATACACACTCATACCTTATCACATCCCTAGCGATCATTTCCCTATTAACAATCTCCCTTATGTTCTACAAAATTTGTAGAGGCACTAGATGCCGACCCCACACTTTCACAATATGCGACCCCAAGACACAAGATCCAACCCCAACCAATCCACCAACCACACCAGTGGTACCTCCCCGCAATTTACCGTCCCAATATTCTGAACTCAAAGGATCATGAATACACACAAAAGTTTGTTTTTTTTTAACAAAAACACAAAACAAAAATTCTAAAATCAAATTTCATTAAACAAATATTACGAATAATTCAAGTGTAAACTGAAAAACTTAAATAAATTTTATAATTAATTCAAGTACAAATAAGAAACAAAATAGATTAAAACTTTAATAAATTTTATAATTAACCCAAGTACAAATAAGGACTTAAATTTTATAAATAAATTCAAGTAGTAAACAAAATTATGTATACCATAATTCAGTATTAAGAAAGCCTAGAAATCAAAAAGAAAAAAGAGAATTTTTTTTTTCCATTAGCATTTACACATATAAGAGATTACGTCCAATTTCGAGGACAAAATTATTCTTTAAGGGCGGTCGGGAGGCCTCGAAGATGCCACAAAGCATCATCGAAACCTTTTTCCTCTTATTTTTACCAACCTTCCCACCTCCCAATCAAGAAGATATTCCGAGGAACATTTTTCCTCATAAAGAAATATTTTAGAAAATTTTTTCTTACAAGAACGACAAACAATTTTTTTTTTTAATTACTTTATCGATATATCCGCATTATTTTAAAAAAAATTACAAAAAAAAACCCAAGAAAGAAAAAGAAACAAAAATATATATACTGCCTTTTTATTTTTTACCTGTCGTTGATAAGACGCACAGGAGTTTAATGGACAGTTATTATGAGAATTTTAAAACCTAACATTAGGGTGTAGAATTGATGTATGAGTATATGTGTGAATGTGGTTAAAATTAGTGAAAGGGTTTAGTATTTATATGAGCATAGGTATATCTGAATAAAAAGATTGATAATGTATGTATGTGAGTGTGTTAAAATTAGTAATTTTTTTTTTGTGAAATAGTAAGTATGTAAGTTTATTTAAAAATTATATATATATCTAAAAAAGTAAGATGAGTCATATATACATTTATATATCTGAGATAATCATTATCTTATCATTCATGAAATAGTAAATAAATAACAAACAGAAAACTAAAGGTTGTACATTCCTTTGTTTCTTCCCTCCCAATGAATTAATATCACGTTAAGTGAATTTTAATGGATAATAATTCCATTGAAACAGGTACTGTTTCGGCCTCAGGATACTACAATGACCCTTGGTCAGTACAGGATTGACCATCGTCAGTTGTTTTTGCAGAATCCCTTCACAAGACAGTAAAAGAGTCTCATTATTGAAAAATTGTTAGGAGAACTCTTATTAGAAAAAATAGCATGATGAACATTCAACATTCAAACATTAGGTATATGAAGAAAATATTAATAAGATGTATGAAGTCCTTCATTTTAAACCATCGAAAATATTACTATTCGATAATTAAAAAATATATATATATTTCATATAAGGACCACTAATAGTTTAAAATTAATTTGTTTTTGCTTATTACTTTCCAGGGACGGTTCATATTCAATTTGATCGGTGTGGTAAAGAATTTATCAATGATTTAAATGTGGATGAGTTTTTAATTCAGAATATTAACTCTGGAAAAACACATAATACAATTCATTCAATTAACACTTCAATGAATGATTCTGGAATATCGGAGGACTTACCTGAAATTCATGTTTCACCAGCGTTACTAACTCAAAATAAGATCTCAATTACAAACAAATCATCAACTTCTGGATATTTGACTAATGAAAATCAACAAGCTTCAAGATACTGGCAAACACCTGAAATACAACATGGATCTTCCTCAGTAGCATCATCCTCATCCTCGATTTATCCACACAACACCACATCGAATTCTACTTACCTAAATACCCGTACAAGACAACATTATATACATTTAACTTCAACTATGAATGCATATACATCATCAATCATTCATCAACCATCATCAATCATTCATCAACCATCATCAATCATTCATCGGCCATCATCAATCATTAATCAACAATCATCTACCATCAAAGACATCACCAATCATTCATCAACCATCAAGCTCTTTCAAAAAACATTCACTACAATATACATCAACCTTATCGTTGGTTACGGATCCATTGGTTACTGGAAATATTTCAACATCTAACAAAACATATAATTCACCATCGAATTCTACGATTACGCCTGAAATATCATCACAACATGTGAAGTTGAATTTTACAAAGAAAAATAAGGTGGTTTACAACGATTTCAAAGGGAAGACACAATTGAAGAGAAAGCACGAAAATATGGTTGATAAAAAATAATTTTCCATTTTTAATTTTTTCATCATCATCATCATCAAATCATCAAGCAGGCCAATTTGCAGGGGAATGTGGAAATTGGGGATGTAATTATGAAAATCCTGGCCTATGCGGATGATTTAACCCTATTAGCAGATAATGCCGATGATTTGCAGAGGGGGATTGACTGCCTGAATGTAGCATGTGAGGAGTAGGGGATGAAAATAAGCGTCGGCAAAACAAAGGTTATGCATGTTGGCAAATTTAGGAAAGACGTAGTGTGCAGTTTAAATGGGGAGCAGTTGGAACAGGTTTCTGAGTTTAAATATTTAGGAGCCATGTTTTCAGAGGATGGCAAGTTAGTTACGGAATTTGAGGAAAGGAGGAGAATGGGAAATGCGGTGGCCAGTCAGTTGAGGTCTCATGTGTTTAACAGGAAGGAATTAAGTAGTGGCACAAAGTTAGCTATTCACAGATCAATCTTCAGGCCAACAATTTTATATGGTAGTGAAAGTTGGGTGGACTGCGGATACCTGGTGCATGACTTGGAGGTTTCAGATATGAGGGTTCTTAGGAGCATAGCAAAAGTGAATCGGAGGGAACAGTGGGACAATCATATCAGGAACGACGACATCAGAGAAAATTTAGGGGTTAGGTCAGTGGAGGAGACGGCAAGGGTTAGTCGTCTGAGATGGTACGGGCACGTTCAAAGGATGGGTAATAGTAGGCTCCCAAAGAGGATATTGAATGCACAGGTCCCGGGTGTACGTCCTAGGGGTAGGCCAAGGAGAAGGTTCATAGACTCAATTAAATCAGATTTAGAAGTTAGGGGGCTTTCACTGGGCGAGCAAACCATCTCCTTGGCAGAGGATAGAAGGGTATGGAGGGGGGTGGTCAATGACCACCGGGTTGCGGCTTAAAGACCCCACACCGGAAGGTATAAACGGTCTATAAAGTTTGATGATGATGATGATCTGGTTTCAGGAAATGGAATTGAAAGACCGGAGTTATAAAAACACGACTTTATTCAAAGAACTTCTAATTCAGAAAGTCATTACAACAGAAATCCTTTTACTTCACAGCACACTAAAACACTATATTTGAAGTCAAGGCACGTTTGGATTGCACAACCAACAGAAATTGCTCCATCGGTACGCTTACGTTAATGATAGATAAGATTATAAGTCTATAATTGATTACATGATTATAGGACAGGAGGCGGGAAGTTAGGGACACAAGTGTTTTCAGGGGTTTCACTTTCGGCACTTTTGGGTGCCAATCTGCCAGTTAGTAAACTCTGTCATGCTAATAGGGAGAAATTTGTAGCTCGCAAGTGTAGACAAATTTAGGGACGAGGAAGGAAGGGTTCGCTTCATGGCAAAATTCACTGAAGGTTTTGAGGGGCTTCCTCCAAACTACGGGGACATTGAGGCTGAGTGGCAGTGTCTCGAGCGGAGGTAGAAACAAAAAAAAAACGGGTTGGTGGGATGCCGATATCAAAAAGGCTGTGCGGGAGAAAAGAAAGCTCTATTTGATCTGGTTACAGGATAAGACGGATGAGAAGAAAGAGGCTTGCAAGACCTGTAGGCAGGCCGTTAAGGCTTAAGTTAAGAAAGCCAAGGGCCGGGTGTAGGGATTGCAACCCGATTTTTAACCGAACCGGAAAATTTTCGTCATCAAAACCAGCGGTCTTTTGGTCCTAAGAACCCGGTTTTTCGGTTTTTCAATTTTTGCTCCCAAATTTGAAAGAACTATCGTAAAAAGCCATTCAGAAGATATAAAGAAATCGTCGGTATTGTCATTTAGCAACTCTTTTCAAAAGATTAAACGTGTAAACCATACACAGACAACGATTCAACAAAAACTGCCATGTCGTGTTTTGATCGCATTTCTGTTTGAAAAAATGTTTATCGGTTTTTTTCAAAATTGAAGTATTCGGTGAGCATCCGAATCTAGTATTTCTTATGGAACATCTTAATTTCAGTAATGTAGAGCAGAAAATACAATAGCCGTCAATTAATTTTGCGCTCTAAACAATATATCAGTTTTCATTGTTTACAGAATAGCTAGGCGTGCGAATTTTGAACAAAAATGAGAAACATTTTGAAGTCAAAAGAGGTAGGTATCTTTCCTAAATAAAGTTGTTTCTTTAATACCGGTTAACCGGCGGTTTTTCGACTCAAAAAAACCGAAACCGCGGTTTTTTCTTTCGGTTCCGGTTTGGAAAGTTCGGTGAGGAATTGGAAGAAGCAGGTCGAGGAAGGGGTAAGAAATTCTGGACGAAGATTAAGGATATTAGGATTGGTGGAGAAAAAGGGGGTTGCGGGAGCATTTTGGGTAAAGATGCCCAGTTAATTACAGATAAGGGTGAGGTCCTGGAAACTTGGAGGGATTACTTTTAGGATCTACTTGCCTCTGTTAATCCGGTAGCAGAACCTGATAGGGAAGCAGCTCGGAGAGTGAGGCGGAGATCACATTAGAGGAGGTGTCATGAAAGTTCAGCAAACTGAAGGCAGCAAAATTCGCAGGTGTAGACGATATTAGGACAGAATGTATTAAACATAGAGGGCCAGGTGGGATTCAATGGCTGTAGAATTTTTAATTTAGCCTTGAAGTCCTCAGACGTGCCTGCTCACTGGAGCTTCAGTATAGTTACTCCGATCTTTAAGAATTTTGAGCGCGGTGGGAAAGGTTTATGCGAGTGTTCTGTAGATCGGGTTAGGGTTATAGTGGAAGAGGTTCTTGACAAGGCTCAAAGTGGTTTCAGACCTCTGAGAGGTTGTCAGGATCAGATCTTTTGTCTCAGACAAGCTATAGAAAAGATTTTTAAGAGGAATATTGATCTATATTTGTGCATCATCGATTTAGAAAAGGCATTTGATCGGGTACCGAGACAAAGGCTGTTCAAGGTGCTTAGCGAGTACGGAATCAATGGAAGTTTATTGGGTGCCATTAAAAGCATTTACTCAGGGAGCAGGGCTGCGGTAAGGATACATGGTGATATTAATGAGGCTTTCGAAGTTAACGAGGTCGTTAGTCAGGGTTGTCCGATGGTACGAGCACGTTTAGAGGATGGGTAGTAACAGACTACAGGATATTGAATCCTTAGGTCCCGGGTGTGAGCCTTAGGGGTAGAACTTGCTCTGGGCGAAAAAACCATTTCCTTGGCACAGAATAGAAGGGTATGGAGGAGGTATGAACGGTCTATAAAATTTGATGATGACATTATATTTATTGGACCCTGCAAAGTAATTCATCACACAAGGATACAATTGATAGTGATAAGAGCCAAACTCACGCATGTTCTTTTGAGCAATAAGCTTTGGAAACTGTTATTTTGCCGTGTGTAGAGTGCGAGGAATGTCACTATACGAGTCAAAATAACAGTTTCCAAAGCCTCCTGCTCAAAATAAACGAGTGAGTTTGCGATTTCACAGAATTGTTTCTGAAGTAATGAATTATGCAGCAGACACCAATGAATAACGTTTTATTGCCTACCAATGCGAAAGTTGAATTTTACATATAAATTTACGAAAAATGTGCTGAGAATGTTCCACCATTTCGCAGGGGGCATATTGCTATGTAATGGTCAATTTTCGGATGGGGTGGTTATTAAAGCTCTTTATTAGTAACGCCTCAGTCGTCGAAGCATTTCATCTCCTGCGGTGCAATATTTGATAGAATGTGTGTGTACGTGTAGTCATATGGAATTGGTGAAGGAACTGCAACATCAGTGCATGACGTAATTTAATTGTTTATTTATCCACTTTATTATGCAAGTGAGTGGCTTTTCTGCCTACTGATTTTGTTTCTTTACTTCAATCGTTTGAGGAGTCTAGACGTGGCAGCTTGTGGATCGCTATCACTGAAAGCACTGATCCTAAAAGATTATCTGGCACTAGGTCTGATCAGAAGCATCAGATTGCTCACAAGGAATAGATAGTTTATTGTGAACAGGAATTCGATGATGACGAAGGGAGGAACGATGTATACACTGAAAAAATCTCGAAATAGTGTCGAAGGGAACTAGAAATTCTTCTGTCAACCAAAAAAAATCTTTTGAAAATTCAAAATTCAGAAAATCCTCGAAATTGAAGAAAATTGTAGAAAAAATCCTCAGAAAGCTAAGAAAATCTTTCGAATTTCTAGAAACTTCTCACATCTTGAAAAATCTTCAAAATTCGTTGGAATTCTTCAAAATTTAGGAAAATCATTATAAAAAATCTTCTTAAAATGATAGAAAATTCTCAGAAAATTATGAATAATCCTTAAAGGATTTTCATTTTGAAAATTTTTTGTCAACGAAATTCAACAAAATTCACCCTTTGATGTTCGATGTCGCTTAAATCAGAGTACATTGTATATGCATAATTATCAAATTGCTGATCTTGCCGTTGTTATTTGTATGTACATCGTACATACGTATCACTTGTTTATTCTTCATATCACATGTTCATAACCTACAACATTCTACTTGTTTCTGGTGTCGCTTAAGCCATTTTGGTTTTGTTTTGCTGGACGTGTAATGTTCAAATAAAAGTACAATGTACGTTCTATGTTATATGTATGTATTATAGATTACAGATAGATTACAAATCTCAAAATGTTCTGTACAATTATACATACGAAATTCTTATTTTTTTCGGTGTAACTTTTCTCTAGGGGGATACAATAAGACAAAAATTCTCTCTTACTCACCATATCACATCCACTTCTATTTCAAAGAAACATTTTTCTTTTTACTTTGAACATGATCTATACCCTCTGGGATTATTTTGTCTCTATTGTTACTTTTCGTAATTTACTTTGTTCATTCGTTCTATTCCCTCTATTCGTCAGACTGAAACATAGTCTACAATATCTACTACGAGGTCCGAACAAGTCTTACTACGAGTTAATTTCTTACAAAGCCCTCAGAAACCATCTTCATTTTCAGGCATGACTCACACAGCTAGTGTTTGGCAAGATACAAATGGATAATGCATTTAACAATACAGCCATATGGACGTAGAAAAATAATATTTGTCACAAAGAAAAAGATGAAAACCGCAATGCATTCAACACATAAAACAAGAATTCATTTGTTACTCATGGCAATTGTGCAAATGAATTTGCACTATTGGTGACCCATGGAGCATTCATAAAAAAAAAGATTATCTGTGGTTTTAGCTCGGAAATGTATTTTAATATAAAAGTTTGCGTATGAATGGAACAATCTGTCGCATGAGGTATGTGTATGTCTTCTGATAAACATGCTAAACACAAAATTAATTCTTCAATTGAATGCATGAACTGTTGAATCGAACTTAAATGGCTTTAATTCTAAGATTTTTGCTTTGTGAACTCAAGTACCCTAAGAAAATATGAATAACACAACTTGTAAGGTCGCAGTAGCGAGGTTATTTTGTGATGTTAGGCATCGATTGAACAGAGAATTTATTTTAATTTATCATAACCTCTTTACGAATTCTGCAGGATTCTTTAGGCGTAAAGGGGGCTGTTCTATATGTCCGAACTTACCACAATATTGTCCTTTGGTGTATCGTGTGAGTAAAGTTACTCCAAGTAAACCAAACCCGTGCGGTTACGGAGACAAATATTAAAACTAACGGCGCGGCGACGGCTCAATCGGCTCAAACGTCTTGTGTGAATTTTTCTACCCGTGCTGTTTAACTGGGTGCGAAATTTTTACGATGTACATGGCTTTGAGAATGTGAAACTTTATTTTCTAAGAAAATATGAATTGTAGTTCTTTCATGCACTAGATTGATCCCTCCTATAGTGCATGAAAGTTCTGGATCTTGAATCTGAAGTACGCACCCTTCAGAAAGTTGCAACAAGTGGAAGAGTGTTATTTCGGCCGGGCAGCCCGGTGTCAAAAAGTGATGATAGGAAATGTTAAAGCCAATAGCTAGTTACTTACTTTACTTTACTTTTTGTGGGACACTTGTGGGACTTGGCCTGCTTGAAGATTCTGCGTATTGCCAATTTTTTATTCCGAGCGTCCGAGGATCTTGTTCGACACCATCGATCCATCTCCTCCTCCTTCTCCGCCCTTCTGGAGCGTTACGGAATAATTTTGAGGGGGCTCTGTTTTTTTGGACTTTCACCGCCGCTACTGCATCCGGCTCGCTAAAATCACGTACCAATTCAAAGTTATATCGTCGCCGCCACCTCCCCCTCGCCCTCCAAGATAAATGAACTCATCAACTATCTCGAGATTAAACTCTCCAATGCGTATTTTGTCTGCCTGTTGATTGGCTACCGGATTCGACTCGGTCTTCATGTACTTGATTTTAGATTCGTTTATCATCAAATCCATTCTCTCGGCTTGGATTTTCAGATTTGGGAAAGTGTCAATTGCTGCCGCATGTGTACGACTGGCGAGATCCAAGTAGTCTGCAAAGCCCAGAACTTGAAATGTTCCATTCCACAGCGTTTTGTTGGTTTGGATACCAGAACGTCTCATTGCAATTTCCAATGCTAAGTGAAAGAGTAAGCGGGATAGCGCGTCTCCCTGCATCAACCCTTCTTTAATAGCAAACATATCTGACATGTCGTTTTACACCTTGACACGACATCTGGTGCCATCCAATGTCGCTTTCACAAGACGAATATACTTTGTTTCAAAGCCCAGCTCCTTCATCGCCGCATACAATTCCATACACTTGGTCTTGTCGCGTCGCAGACTTGTCGATGAAAAGATGGTACGTCCGGATTTGAAATTCACTGCCCTTTCGCAGAATCAGACGAAATGTCAGTTGTTGAGCGATCTGCAAAAGTATCTATGGTTCAAATCTCGGTCAGGGCAATAATATTTTTATTTCAAGAAGTCATTCTCACACTTTCTAAATTCAGTTTCTTTCTCCACTTCATGTCCATTCGACATGTAAATCCAACCCTCAAGCTATATATAATGGAAAAGTCTTAAATCGTACGTAAACTTTTTGTGTACAAAATTTGGTTATTCAACGTTATCGTACGAAAAAGAGGAAGGAAGAGGACAGACAAGCAAAAAAGAGATATTCTAGCGGAAGGCACACCAAGATGCAGTTAGGTGCACCAAGGTGCAGTAAGGTGCACCAAGGTGCAGTAAGGTGCACCAAGGTGCAGTAAGGTGCAGTAAGGTGCAGTGAGGTGCGCCAAGGTGCAGTAAGGTGCACCAAGGTGCATACACGGACACACTTTTTTTTCTGACCCGTTACTCTAACGAGTAACGGGAAAAAATTGTCTTCGAAAAAAATTTTCTCAGAAAAATAATTCTCTCCAAAAAAGTTTTTCTCCGAAAAAATTTTTTCTCCAAACAAATTTTTCTACAAAAAAATTTTCCTCTAATACAAATTTCTCCGAAAAAAATTTTTCTCCAAAAAAATTTTTCCTTAAAAAAAAATTTCCTTACAAAAAATTTTCTACAAAAAAAATCTATATAACTTTCCTGAAGAAACCAACTATCTAGGTATTCTTATTCAGAATTTAGCAAAAATCCATGATGGTATCACTTTGACAGTTGGCAGCCATTTTCTTAAGATACAAAAAAATTCACCTGACCAAACTCTATAACTTTCTAGAAGAAACCATCTCTCTAAGTAGTGTCATTCCGGAGCTAAAATTCGAAAACCCAGAGAACCATAATTTATACCGAACAAAAATCCAAGATGGCGTCACTTTGGCAGATTTCTGTAAATCCAAAAAAATTCTCATGATCAAACTCTATAACTTTCCCGAAGAAACCAACTCTCTGAGTATTGTCATTCCGAAGCTAAAATTCGAAAACCAAAAAAAACCTAATTTATTGCTTGGGAAAATTCAAGATGACGCCGGTTTGACTGCTAGCAGCCATTTTCTTAAGATCCCAAAAAATTCTCCTGGCCAAACTCTATAACTTTCCCAAAGAAGCCAACTCTCTAGCTATTGTCACTCCGAAGCTAAAATTCGAAAACTCGAGCATTACCTAAAAAACCCTCAAAATTGACCACTTTTCCACATGCCACGGCTTTTCCAGAATTTTCCCGGAAAAGCGGCATATGAAATTTTTCATTTGGGGCCGAGACTGACGTTCTCTGAAAATTTTAAGGAAAGCGCTCGGGCGGTTCTCGAGAAAAAAAAGTAGGTAGGTACATACATAAATCGTGGACACATAACACAAGAATAAAATTTTGATTATTGGACCCGTACGAAGTACAAAGGTCCTATACGTTTACTACAAACAATTTTATTGTAACATGGGGTAGGTCGACGTGGGAGTTGGGGGATGCATCTGTTATCTTCTAAATATGACAAATCAGCAATAAAAAAATGTCCGTCTGTCTGTCCGTCCGTCTCCACTTTTTTTTCCAAACGGCTCAACCGATCAGCCTAAACTTTTTTTTCCCTGAAAGGTAGATGCCTCCCATGATTCAAGTTCGAAGATGAGCAAAATCGATCAAGTGGTTCCGGATATATGGTCGAGGAAGTGACCAAAAACATGGTTTTTCGAGAGTCGGTGAAACTTTTTCGCAAATATCTCAGCAAGTAAAGCACAGAAATTGCTCAATTTGGTGTAAAATGAAAGCATTTGATACCAAAAAACTGGGGAATTTTTTTTTTGTTGGAATCGGTCCAGGGGTCTGGGCACTGTGAGCCATGGAATGGGCGAAAATAAATTTCTCTGCCCAAAATGATAAGAGATAGTTTTTTTTCAGTATTTGCTTAAATACGCAATACAGAGATTTACTTTCAAAGGCAAAGTTGTAGAGAATCAAATTTTAGCGAACATGTGTTTCATGGTTTTGGGGAGATATGGCCCAATCCTGGTATATGACCACTTCCATAATTGGGCAGGATGACCCAGATCTCCAGAACTATGAGAGTTAGAAATTCGGTTCCAAAGACGAAGTTGTAGAGAATTAAATATAAGCGAACACGTGTTTCAGGGTTTTGGGGAGATAGGGTCCAATCCTGGTATATGGCCACTTCAATAATTGGGCAGGATGACCCGAATCTCCAGAACTATGAGAGGTAGAAAGTTGCTTCCAAGGACAAAGTTGTAGACAATTAAATTTTAGATAACACGTGTTTCTGGGATTGAGGAAAAAACGACTTAGTCCTTAGACATAAGCTTTTCTAGATTTGAATGGTCTGAGACGTACTTCGGTAGGACCTTTGACATTACCTTGGGTAAATTCTATGGATCTTTGAAATTCTTACAGTTATAAAAGAACAGACAACGTTGGATTGTTTGCTTATTTGCATATTTAGGTACGTTCGAGTCACTTTGCCACATCTATTCTGATACGTACGGGTCTTTGGTTATGTTTTTCAAACATATTTTTATCATTAATATATGGAAATTGGTCATCTTTGATTGGCGATATCTTAGCTAGTTTTCAACCGATTTTGATGATCCAAAGTGCGTTGGAATCAGGATAGGAAGTAGTTTCTTTTTAAATAATTTGGAGGGGGAGAGGGGCGAGGGAAAAGAACTCAAAAGTTCAGCTATACATCGTGTCTTGTCCAAAAGGTTTTTCTATGGAGTTTTTTGGGTTTGTGTACGTTTTTTTTGGAGTGTGGGGACTGCGTCACGCCCTTCGCTACCGCTTCGTTTATTTTACGACCACCCCTCTTTCCGTCCCAGGCGCCATATGTCCATCTCTTTGGTATACAGCTGCTGTCTAGTTGAGAGACGCATATTACCCGATACGTTTTAAAGAAAAAACATGGCAATATAATTTTTCACATATTTTTTTATTTTTAAATAATTGTTTTTTTTCATTGATTAAACAAACTGAATATAAATAAAATAAACTAAATTCTTAAATCACTTAAAGTATAAAAATTTAATTTTTTTTTTTGTGTTTTTATGTTTTACTCCTGATTTTTGTACAAAAAAAGGCGGTAGTGGGGTATCCAAAAATGTTCTAATTATGTGTATTTTTTGTTTTTCATTTCTCTTGTTGAATATTTACTTTCGAGATTGTATCAGTTTGGTTCGGTAAAAAGGTCACATAAAAAAATGATGAAATGAAAATCACTGGAAAGTCAAACGCCAAAGTGTTTTATGTATAAATAAAATAATAAGTTAAGCATCTCGTTTTTACCACAAATCAATATCATATTTTATAACGCATAGATATAAGATAATTATTAATATAATAATAATAATAAGTTTTCTTTCTCCGTATTTTTATCCTTCTTTGAAACATAAATAAATGATAAAAATTATTAACTGAATATAAAAATGCGACACAATTTGATTAAATAATTTATTTGGGGAGGTTATTTTGTAGTTTGCGTTGACTATTTTTTGTGTTTGTTTTTTTAATCTTAAAATGTTTTTTAATTAGGTAATTAAGTTGGTTAAATTAATTGCATAAATTAATAAGAGATAAATTAAAAAAGAAATGACAAATGAGCTTTTTTTTCGTGGTGAAACTTTAGTTGAAGTGTGTGTAATAAATAAAAAGTAAAATAATTTAATATTTTGTTTTTTTAATTAAATAAATTTTATTTGTAAGTTTTGTTACTCGTCAGGTTTGCCGCCAAACAACAATAATTTTTGCATATCGAAAACTTTTTTCTTTTCGGTAAATTAATCTCGCAATTAATGTGTAAAAAAAAAGTCATTTTCTGGATCACTCCTCTGCAGCTAATAAAATTTTCAAAAATTTCTTTCTTGTATCATAAATCTATTAAAAAAATATTTTTTATTTATTTATTTCCTTCGTTTTTTATATTTTGGAAGACAATTCTATAAAATTGCGTGTTATAATTAAAAGTTTAATTTCTTCCCTTTTCTTACATCATGCAAAAATGCCAATCAACTGCATTTCTTGTTTTCTTCTCTTTTGTTTCTTTATATTTTCTTTAAATAAATATTTAATTTTTCTTTTTTCAATATACAAATCCATATCAATACGGTTGGTTCTATAAGGTTAAATAGTATTCTTGTGTTTTTTCTTCTTCTATATTTTGTGTGTGTGCTATATTTTATGTGAGTTATTTAAAAGTGTCTTTTCCTGTGCTTAAATATTAAAATTTGTTATAAACAAATAAAAAAAATTATAAATTACTATACATAACACATAAAATTGCAAAAAATGGCCCCTTGGATTATCTCTTGTTTGTTGTTATTTAATTTTAAGGTTTTAAATAAAATAAAATAAAAATAAAAAAAATAATAAATACAAAACTACGTAAAATAAAAAAAGTGCGTATGGTGTGAGTGCTTGTGTGTCTGCCTGTCCGATTATATATATTTTTAAAGATAAGGAAACTTTTTTTTTTCTCGCAAACATTGACAATCGAATCCACACAGAAAATGCGAAAATGTTTGCTACTTGCAGAACAGTTAAATTGGTGCAAATTATCAGGAAAAATGAGAAAAAAAAATGAAAAATGAGGAAAATAAAAAAGAACATTATTTTGGACTATTTCTTAGACAAAATGTTATATAAACACAGCCGAGCGCTTTTTTTTCTTCTTTTGTTAATTTATTATTATTTATCAATAAGATTTAAATAAATGAACTTTACATCGTCATCATCATAAAATTAAATTATTAATTGAAAATGAAGTAGTTTTTTTTACATAAAAAATATCGTTTTTTCTTTCAAATCAGATGGACCATAATGATCGAAGTAGCAAAATTAAATTAACTAAATTAAGTAGATGAATTCAAAATTTTCTATTTCATGTAGACAAACTTTTCAAAAATATATCGAAATTCGGGATGGGAAGCGAATAAAGCAAAAAAGAAATGTTCAAATCAGCAATAGGTTCTTTGTAAAAAGTAATTTGTCAACCAGTGCAAATAAAGCTTTAGAGACTGTGGACACTCAAGTTCGGTACGAATAGCGCTACGAGAGTAAGATATCATTTTAAAAATGCTATAACAATCTCTATTCCTTGGAGGAAACATGTGACATTTCTTTCAAAAAGGAGGCGTTTGTCAAAATCGGGCACTACGCCAAATTTACCAAATAAGGCAAAATCGGTACTAATTAAAAAAAAGATTCAACATCCTGATCCGATTTTGTCTTATTTGGTAAATTTGGCATAGTGCCCGATTTTGACACACGCCGCCATTTTGAAAAAAATGTCACACAGTGCAGTAGTAGTAAAAAAAGAATAATATTTGCACTCGGTACCATTAACACCTTACTTTTCATCTACAAAAAGTACAAGAAAATACAAGAAAAAGGGAAGGAAATGTAAAAAAAATGTGTTCGTTATTATTAATTTGTTCTGTCTTTTCGTTAGGGAGTACTGTTGAAAGCGTCAGTGAGCCAATTTGAAAAAACCCCATCAAACAGTAAGTTTCACACAAAGTTTTTTGTAAATTAGTTACGAAAACATATAGTGCGACCGTGATTTTCCTATTAAGAATTTTTTTTAAATGTTTTCGTAATGAAATTACAGAGAGAGAATCATAAGCTTGTGCAACTTTTTCATTTCTCTTTTACCTCTCTTTTTACGTATTTGCTTGTATTTTATGCATGAAAAACTCGGTTTTTCGGTGAAACGAGCTAAAATGAAACGTTGCACAATCTTACGATTCTTCTCCTGTAATTCTTGTTGGTCAAAAATTGTTCTTTTCATCGAATTTATCGACTTCTCATCACAAAGTCGGAATGAAACTGAAGAGTCACTTTTTCATACGGTGTTTTACCGCAGATCTACTCACGAAAACTGGACTTTTCACATTTTCATCGTTTGTAATGTGTATAAACATTTCACATCTCGTGCGAAAAAAATCTATTTTGTAAAGAAGAGTTTGTGTTTGTATCAAAGGTCGATCTACTCCAACTGTTAAAATGACGTTTTAAACGTCAAATCTACGAACGAGCAGACTGGAGAGCCGAATATAAATCGATGGCGGCGGCTAGCCGAAAAAAACTGAATGCAGGCGTCTGATAATTCGGCTAAGCTGTATTGAAAAACTTGGCGGCGATTGTCATTAGCCGCCGACTAAAATGTACTATCCGCCAATTTGAGCCGGCAAAATTGCTAGGCGGCGGCTGACGGCGTTGTGTTTTTGCACTTTTAGCCATCAGCCGCCGTTTTTTGGCGGCTAAATTTCGGCGGCTCTCCGGTCTGCCAACGAGCATTTAGGGAAGAGGCATAAAATATCTGTGTCGTAAATGTGGAAATAATTGGATGTAAGTCTTATTACCCACCAAATTGCCACCGTACACACGAAATGAGAAAATGTGACAGCTGACCAATCACGTATTGTATTCTCAGGTCACGTGGTACATAAAATTCAAAATTACCAAAAAGTTGAAATCGTTTCAACTTTTCATCAATTTGCATCAGTGCTACCAATATTCGTATTTCGAAAGTTGTAAACAAACACAAAATGCAATGTTTTCAATATCGAGTATCATTGCGAACATATCACAGTTAGCCAAACTCATACAAAAATAACAATTTTCGACATTATTGCTCACGTTTCTAATGTTAAGAGCAAATTGAAAAAATATGAACTGTCACATTTGCGATGTTTTTTTAAAACAGAATCCTGCGTAAATAACAAATTATTGAAAATTATAGCTCATGTACTGTGAAAGGATGACACTTACGCAAATAAGATGAATCAGAATTCAAAAAGTTTGAGTATAAAGGTCGAAAGTTGCTCTGAAAAGTCATCGCATTCCAAGTTGATTTGCGATGTTATTTCAGAGCAAATTTGTACTTTCATATTTAAACTTTTTCAATTATGATTCATCTTATTTGAGTAAGAGTCATCCTCTCATAGTACTTGAGTCATAATTTCGAAAATTTTTTGATTTACGCAGGATTCTCTTCTAAAAAAGCATCGCAAATTTGACAGTTCACATTATTGCGACGTGCTCTTAAATATTATTTATTTTTTTTTTTAAATTCGAATTGTTCCGACATTTTTTTTTTGCTTTGCCGATTCAAAATGAATGAAACATAATTTTGTCGAAGAAGCCAACTAACACAAACACAATTTCACAAACTCATTGAAACATTAGAAAGAAAAGTTTTGACAAATTTGGCCATTTAGTGTGCACGACTGTGAACGAATTTGTAATTAGCATAAGTCGAAAGAAAAATATATTTATCAATGTAAATATTTGACGGTTCAAATGTCATTTCGACAGTCTGAATAGACCGACCCTTGATTCCAGCGGACTAATAGTCTGCTGGGATCAAAAGTCAATCTATTCGAACTGTCAATATGGCGTCTTAAACGTCAAATCTATGAACAAGCATTTAGGGAAGAATCACAAAATATCTGTGTCGTAAATGTGGAAATATTGGATCAGAAATGAATGTAAGTCGAAAGAAAAATATATTTATTTATGTAAATATTTGACGGTTAAAATGTCATTTCGACAGTATGAATAGACCGACCCTTGATTCCAGCCAGGGCCGTGACAGTCCTTTGTTTCGATATTTGCAAGTAATACTCGACGTGAAGTTAGCTGGAATTGCGACCGAGGCTAATTTCATTACAAAAAATCAGCTGATCTCAGGGGTATGACACTTCCATATAAATCTTATTGAAACCATAACCTCATTTTTTTCAAATTTCACACCCCGTTTGACATTTGTTTGTCCAATAAATGTTTGCACGTTTGTCAATCAAATTTTGAATAACGACATTCTGTCAATTTTGTTTGAAACATGACAGACGTGAAGTTGGCACAATTTGCATAAATCACAAGATAAAACTTTTAATTTTTTGAAACGTCAACCCCGCGGCGCTGATCGTACGAACTTTTTTTTTGTATGGAATGTCATAGGGGTGGCTGATCTCATTCATAAAATTACCAAAATCAGCTGATTTTTTGCAACTGCATCTAACTTCACGTTGAGTATTAGTTGCAAAGATCAAAACAAAAAACTGTCACGCCCCTGATCCCAGCAGACTAATAGTCTGCTGTGTCAAAAGTCAATCTATTCCAACTGTCAAAATGACGTTTTAAACGTCAAATCTATGAACAAGCATTTAGGGAAGAGGCACAAAATATCTGTGGAAATATTTGATCAGAAAAGGATGTCAGTCGAATGAAAAATATATTTATTCATATAAATATTTGACGTTTAAAATGTCATTTCGACAGTCTGAATAGACCGACCGTTGATTCCAGCAAACAACGAGTCTGCTGGGATCAAAAGTAAATCTATTCCAACTGTCAAAATGACGTTTGAAACGAAAAATGTTCCATTTATTTTTCTTAATATTTGACGTTTAAAACGTCATTTTGATAGTTGGAATAGACAGACTTTTGATCCCAACAAACCTTCAAAATCTCTAGAAGAAACTTTAAAAGCTCAAAACAGAATTGACTTACTCAGTTTCTCCAAACACATTCTTTATGATAAGGAAAACGTCTTGCATATAAGGTAACGATTATAACTTACCACCATTGCCTGAAAAAACATTTAGAATTTGTTTGTTGGTCAGCGAATCATCATTCGATAAATACAAAAAAGAAACAGTCACTTGGTGATGGAGCTAGGGGATATTTTATTCCAAGCATCATCATATTAATAGAAATGTATGTCTGTTAACAATTTTGTACTGAAGAACTTAAATTAACTGTCTCTTCCTTCGTTTGTTAATATAAAATTATAATTTTGTTATTTACATTGACAGTTCTGTAGTTTCAATGGGTTCATTAAAATCTAATGGAAGAGGTTCAGTTCACATTCAATTTACTTTGTAATCGAAATGGAAATAAATTTCAGTATTTTGTTATTTAAAAGAAATGCATAGAAAGCATAGAAAGGAAGAAAATATCGCAAATAATAAAAAAAAGAATGTTAAGGGAAGCACCTCGTTTGGGAAAAGTGAATAGTCAGGAAATGCATTATAGAAAATTAAATAAAAAAAAACTGTAAAAAAAAAGTTAATTATAAATGTTAAATGTATAAATAATTCATAAATTACGATTGTAATTGTAAGGCACTAATATGGTGACCAAAGAAACACGAGTTCATAAATTAAATACCGTAATAAGAAGAAAAAATTAATTAATTAATGATACAAATTACGAATAATACATAAATTAAAAGACATGTACACGCGTATTTTAATTTTCAATTAGTGCTCGAAATGTACGGGTTTCTTTATCGTTTTTTTTATTTTCTTGCCATCAAAAGAGATTTTCATATCCATTTATCGAAAAACAATATTTCGATCATAATTTAGGGGGAAAAAAATACAGAAATTACTTCATTGAGATCAAAAACATCGTACATTTTCGACACTGGATTTGTTTTCATTCTTTTTGTTTTTGTATTGTTTTAAATTTTTAAATTATTTTCATCATTTCTCGTCCATGTGTTAATATTTAACATATCAATAAATAAATTACTTTTCATTCTCTTTACAGAAATTTATTTCGAAATAAAGTTTTTTTTTCTTTTTCGTTTCATTTAAATACAGGAATAAATAAATTTGTTTCAGTTAAATTTTCACACAAAAATTTCATCGTTATTTATAAAAAAAAAAAAATATAATAATAAAATAACATAATGAATCCATTCAAACGGAGAGGAGCAGGAGTTTGTAGAAAAGTAAGTGCAATTAATGTGGGATGAATCGTATAAGGAAATTATCTACAATGCGAATTGTTTAAATGCATCTAATGTAGAGCTGAGTTGATTGAATATTGGTAGACGAGCATCGTCACCGGGTGGTGGTGAAGCGATTGGTGACAAATTTATTGGGCTTGCTGGTGGACTGTGCTGCGATGGGAATGTGAAACCTTGAGGAAATGTCGGACTAGTTTGATCGGCGAAAAAACTTGCCATCGAACAGGTTGGACTTAACGATAGTGAGCCGGTTGGCGATGCTCGATCCGATCCGGTTGACATACTTATCGATGGGCTCAATGGTATTGGTTGACCAGCTTCAATAGCAGCCCGAACGACAGCTGCATGAACGGCACGATTATGGTTACGGGCTTCTTCGGCATTATGTACAAAATGACAACGTGGACCGTATGGACAAAAGCCGACGCTGTGAAACGTTCGACACAATTCGGTTTTGTATTTCGGATGACGTTGTAGGTTACGCAATTCGTTGACACCGTGAGCGAATTGACATTTTTCTCCATATTTACATGCACCTGCTTCTTCAAACGGACGACAAAGTTCTGTTTTATATCTGTAAGCAGGAAAAAAAAACTGCATTGAATCACAGGACTTTCTTTTGGCTTTCGTGAGAAAAGGTTTTTCAGTTTGAGGAACCAACCGGACTTCCGAATCTTTATCTTTTGTTGAGGTTTTGTTCCTGGTTTCAAGGATAAACATTTACAAAAATAACCCATCTGGAACCCCCTCGAATCACTTCGGGTTTGAAAGCCCGTATCTAACACGAGTTGGAGGCGAGTTCTCTAGTCTCGCTAGCTTCAAAGCGGTTTGCGCATCACTGCCTATCTTTTAGGGTGTCAAATGGTGTGTTATGTGTAATATAGTACTCCTTATGGGGCCATTCAAAAATTACGTCCGGTTATTTTGACAACTTTCCGACCCCCCCTACCCCCTCGTCTGAATTACGATAAACACATGAATCAAGTTTTCATTTGAATAAAATCAAAGTTACCAATGGATTCGCTATAAATATCGTGCATTTTGTATTAATTTATTTCATTCAAATGTATGGATTTAAACTGAAAACATGAATTGGCTTTACTCAGTTTCACGTATGATTGGTGACCCCGACGTTTCCTATAATCAGCTTACCAACCCTGGTGTAGCAGTGTGAGTCACTTAGCATAAAGATGAGGGAGGCTGTCCTCGGGTAGTACCTTAACGTATAGGATGGGCCGAAGGCTGCTAGGCGCTATCAAGACTTAGTATGGTGGCGGATGATCTCATCGGCAAGAGACAACGGCAGCATACACAGCCCATCATAAAACAAAATTGGTCATCTGATGAAAAGAGGGTTGGAGGGAGGCTGTCTTCGGGTAGTACCTTAACGTCACGTATAGGATGGGCCGAAGGCTGCTAGGCGCTATCAAGACTTAGTATGGTGGCGGATGATCTCATCGGCAAGAGACAACGGCAGCATACACAGCCCATCATAAAACAAAATTGGTCATCTGATGAAAAGAGGGTTGGAGGGAGGCTGTCTTCGGGTAGTACCTTAACGTCACGTATAGGATGGGCCGAAGGCTGCTAGGCGCTATCAAGACTTAGTATGGTGGCGGATGATCTCATCGGCAAGAGACAACGGCAGCATACACAGCCCATCATAAAACAAAATTGGTCATCTGATGAGAAGAGGGTTGGAGTCGAGCTCGAGGCCTACGACCTGGCTCTGGGACACATGACTGCGAGCGATTACGGAAAAGTCATTGCAACGAAAGCTGGAGAAGAAAGGGACAATATACGGTCTCATTCGGATGCTGACAGGCTTTAGGCAACGACTTGAAAACGGATAAAGGATATGAGAATTGGACCATGGAATGTGAGTTGTCAGACTCACAGAATAGGAGGATTAACAAAACTGACAAATGAACTGAAGAAGGCCAAAATCGACTTTGCAGCTATTCAGGATAAGCAGGCCAAAGCCCACAAGTGGCTTAGCGCCGAAAAAGTAAAAGTAACGCTATCTTTTAGAAAGTTTTCGTGATTTTCTTGAATTTTTCGCGATTTTTTTTTTCAAAGAGGGAGTTTTTTACAAAATTTTCATGATTCTATCTAAATTAATGGAAATTCCAATTGAATTTCCTGCAAAAAAAAAAATTCACGAAAATTCGAGAAAAATCCCGAATATTTCACGAAAGTTTTCTAAAACATAGACAGTGTTGGGCATAGGTTAGGAACAAGACGCGAGAAGGAATAGCTAGATTCTTTGTTGGGAAGCATGCAAGAAAGCACGTAAGTGTTCTCCAGGCAGACGGAGCACCTTTCGAATATCTTAAGATGACATTAAACAAATCAAAGGCTTCCCTCATCCCAATACGATGAAATACACATTGTACTACTGTCAGCTGAGGAAAGATTTCTGTTGGCGTCATAATGTGATGTTTGAAGAAAATCTGATCAGGAAAGTGAATTCTGCAGCTTTGCGAGTAAATCAAAATCCCTACCCAAACCCAATGATTGCCAAGAAGATGGGATTTCGGAAGATTCCATTCTGTCTGTGTGGTCTCGAATGTGAAACGAGATTATCTTGTAGCCTCAGAAAAACCTCATCGCTGAGACCTCTGTGACGACGTTACTCAAGCTCGCATAATGTAAACGTGAAGCTTTAAAGGAATATCGGTCTTAGAAACACTTACCGTGAGGTATTCGCTTGTGGCAATGGTTCTGATTGTGTCCGTTCCAATTTTCGGTGTCCTTGTCCCAAATTTTCAATTATTGAATTCACGAATGACGCAACACTGCCCTGGGGATGTGATGCAGCCCGCGATAATGCATTGTGTAACATGAACTTTTGATGATTTTGTTGTTGGGCAACGATAGCTGCTGCGGCTGCATTAATTCGTTGTGTCATTAAATTGTTATTATTCGAAGATTGGTTTTGATTGGCTGGTACGGATGTTTGTGTGGTACCATGGTAGAGATGATTGTTATTTAATAAATTATTGTTGTTACTTGTTGTTGTGTTCATATTGTTGTTTGTGAATGATTGCATTGTAGAATTTGTGATTCCAGTATGGGATAGTGATCGGCTGGCTGCTTGCTGTAAATAAGAAGCGAAAAAAGTCTTTTTAAAAAATGTTTTATCAAAATTTATGAATTTGTATATTTCCAACTTTTTTTTTTCTTCATCACTTCTTGCTTGACATTGTGGCAAGGTTATCTCATTTAACACAAATAAGTTTTTTATTTGGAGTTTAATTGAGTGACACAAGCAGCATGTGTTATCAGTAGAGTGACTAAAATTTATATTATTCTGTTTGGCTTGAGAGAATGTTACATTTTGATAACCCTACGATTGTTTATAATGTAAGAATTTCTGAAATTTTGTTTGGTTTGTAATTTGTAAAGTGAGTTTTTAAGCCAAAAGCGTTGTGAAGAGAATCAAAAAACCACAACACGACAACATAATATGCGTTGACCTTTTACCATTGACAACAACAACAACAAAAAGAAACTTCCAGTTTTCTGTGCATGGTAACTATATCTCAGATTATTTCTGTCTAGGATGCTATCATCACATCCAACATATTTATTGATTAAATTTGATTTATGTTACGTAATTAAATTCTTTGCCAGAAGTGGTATGGTCTCGGTTCAGATATGATAACGAGTAACGATTTTTAAAATGGAAAAATAATAAAAAAAACACTTTAAATGATTGGACACGTTAAGAGTTATAGTAGGACTTAAATATTATGTGTAAATATTTCGCCACATTTCATCAGTTGATTGTTAATATGGCAACAAGGCTTACAAACAGCAAATACATTCACATCCCGGATTTAAAATTGATGTTGAGATCGAATATTGTTGTCGTCGAAACCAAATACACGATGACGTAACGCCCACACCAATAAAAAACTCTTTTTTATAATCAATAAATTTAAATAATCAACAAAAGTTTACTTGCTCAATTTTTAAGCTGAGAAAACGCTAATTTCAGTCAATATTTGCCATACTATTTATTTGTGTGTCTTATTTGATTATTGACTTATGAACAATTATCGTTAAGGGCACCGACCGTCACGTAACTCGTTTACAAATTATTAATAAAAATGCAATTGTATTGACGTTCATTTTTTATTTCTTTCCGTCACGTTCTACTTTTATGCAAATGAAGTCTTCATTTTGAATTACAACAAAGAATTTTTGATTTATTGTTAGTGTCCAATGAAAATATATGAGCAGTAACTTTGAAGAAACTCATTTTTATTGCAACTGCACACTTGAATGTTTCGGGGAGTTTAATGTTTGAAAATGGTAGGAGTTGACAGGAGAAACAAGATCAAGAGTCACATTTCGCTGCACACCGTGCTGCGTTCACATCCAACTTTAGGAGATCAGGAAGGTCAAATGTTTTGAACTCTAAGTACTCTAAGGCGTAAACGTCCCAATCTGCCAAACTTTTTGTCGTGGATTGTTAAAATATAGAATGGATAGAAACATGTCTGCTATAAAAGCGACGAATCTATGCCACATTTCTAAATTAACGCTAAATTTTGATCTATTTCTGATAAAATCGCCCGAAATATTTAAAAATAACTAACTGCAATTATGGACGTAAAAAGAGCACTTGATAGTTAGACAGTTGCACGCCTGGCACATGACACGGACTACCACACTCCGCTCATATGCAATCAGGCGCTACCCTATCTAACTACCCAATCCTCGCAATTATGTCTACACATCCTAAATAACTAACAGTCAAAACAACCTGCGCCACATGTTACTAAGTTGCACAAATAACTATGCAGCTAATTGTATTCGAATCAGCAATTGTCTTGAGAAAAGAATGAAACAACATGATGTTCGCGTCCGACATTCAATATCATCTTTCTCTGCTACTACGACAAAAGCGGGGTTGAAGGGCGGCAGCCCCCGCGATTGGGGGTCAAGGTGGTACAACCCCCTTGCGAGGTCTAAGGGGCAGATCCCATAGCGGGATGCTGCCTGCAAGGCTTTTAATGCTCGCCGCAGGCGCAGTGGTCTAGGGGGCAGAGCCCCCTAACGATTTATAGAGCAATATACTTGTCCATTTATATTTTTCCCAGGTTTTTTTCATTCTAGTTATTTCGTCCATTCGACGTTTCATCCTTTAGTTATTCTGACGATAGTTATTTCTTTCATAGTTATTTTGGTTTTAGTTATTTTGTCCATTAGGTATTTTTTTCCAGTTATTTCGACACCAAGCCCTCTGACCCATACCTTCATGGACATTGTCAATTGGACAAAAAAGTTCGCCTCTTTTTTCTCTACGTCACTGCACAAAAAACCTTATTATCAAAGGAATATTCACGAAAAAAAACCGAATATCGTGTTAGGTCGCGTAGCCCACTCTATAGCCCGAAACACCCGACAGATTTTCACTAATTTCATTTTAGTGATTTTCTGGTGTTAATATCTTTCATTCAAAACCTTGAAGAGCGATTTTTGTTCTAATTTCGCAGTGATATAAGTGACCACCAACCTCCAAAAAACCACGTTTTTCACCACTTTTTCGACCGTAACTTCGAAAGTTTTCAACCGATTTTGCCCAAATTCAAGCCCGTAATCAATTTCCTGTTTATCTTTCAGGAAAAAAAAAGATTTTGAAAACCGGATAAGATTTACTCGATTTATGTAGAAAAACACGTTGGGCCCTAGTATAGACTCAGTTTTAGAGCCCTGACTGAGTCAAAAAGCTCAAAATCAAAAAAGTTTCTTCCATAAGTCGAGTTGAGAGGCAGGCGCTGACCTTTCAAACAAAAATTTTTTTATGAAAATCGAAGAAGATTTACTCGAGTTATGTACAAAAGACCAAAAACCACTTAAACGGCCCTAACTCATTGGCTTAGATTCAATTCCAAAAAAGATTTTTCGATTACCTTTCAGGGAAAAAAAAAGTTTTTGAAAATCGGTTGAGTTTTACTCGAGTTATCGTGTTGACGGACGGACGAACCGTCATCTAAGGACCATGATCGGTGCCCCTCCCTACTCCCGGGTCGTGGTAAACGCAATAGACCCCTTATCGAAGAACTTCGTTCTTCGTACGAGTCTAAAAAGAATTTGGCTAATGGCTTATAGATTTAATTAAATCAAATTTAGAAGTTAGGGGACTTTCTCTGCGCGAACAAACCATGTCCTTGGC
Organism: Pseudolycoriella hygida; assembly: GCA_029228625.1. NCBI lineage: Eukaryota > Metazoa > Arthropoda > Insecta > Diptera > Sciaridae > Pseudolycoriella > Pseudolycoriella hygida. The sequence goes on along the minus strand of CM055405.1, from coordinate 43,653,111 downwards.
GGGCGATAGGGGGACATGGAGGACGATAGTTCACCATTCTGTGGCTGTGGCATAAAGACCTCACATCGAAAGGTACTAACATGGTCTATAAAGTTTGATGATGATGATGAGTTCTTCCAGAAGGATTACTACATTACTACACAGACCACCAAGTGATGGATGGAGGAGAAACATGGTGTGGTCTGTTAAAGTTGCAAGTTATTCTAACAATTGACGGTGGAGTCAAGTTTTGATTCTTCTACCGAAATGCACTGGAGCAGTTGAATTTTCTTCAGGTGATGTGATTTATCTACCAGAGCTACACTTTTTTCATGAAAAACTTCAATTGCTGTAAGTAAATCTGGAGATAAATTTCCCACCACGCGTAAAACTTAATGTAACCAATTCAGGGAACGATTGAAAAGTCGATAGTTTACCTGATTCGCGACTATTGATTGAATGAAATATTCGATAGGATCGCCATTTAACATCTTCGCACAAATAAAACTTAAATATTTTAATAATTCAATGGAAAATAAGATGAATTTGGTTGCAAAAAACAAAAATAAACTGACTTTCAATTTGAATGTTTAACAAACGGAAGATACGATCGATTTCGTCATTAGAATCACTTAGTTATAACCATCGCTTTTACAGTAAGCAAAAAAGTCATAATCTAAAGAAGTGGCCAGTCGATTGCAATATGCCATTACCATCGCTATTATTAAGTGAAAAAATGAAAAAATGGTAGCTCAAACAATGCAATGATCAATTAACTATTTGCACATTGTGATGATGCTATGAAAAATTTCCATGACATTTTAATTGCAAAAACAATCTCGTTAATCGCTTTTGTTGGCAAGATAAAAATCTGGTAAATAGTTGAAAAAAAGTGCAATTGTTAATCACTTGCTGGATGTCAAATGTCCATAAATTCTTGTTTCAAAGTTGGAAAAAAAAATATCGAGTTAATGAAGTTTTTATTTCGTGTAATTCACACAATTTGATTAGCTTGCAACATTTGTCGAAACATGAAAAGCGATAAAAATGTTCATTTATTGATCGTGGCGCTATTATACACTGATCTTTGTTGTTGGGATTTGTTGAAGAAAATCAAGTGACTGCACTGACTGGAAATACATAATCAGGTCAGACAGAGTATGTTTGCGTAGATGGTTAGGATATTTGAGCAAACATAGCAGAAGGCTAACCTGAACGTGTGGACTGTTTAACCGGATCAGTTATGAGAGCGAGTCCCAGTGGGCACTGTCAACTTTTCACTTTTCACTTTTCACTTCAAATGAACAGTTAATTTAAGGGATCGTGCACATATGACGTCACATTTGCTATAAAATTCAAAAAGTCCATAACTGCAAACTGGTCAGAGATTTTGCTTATAGTACTCCGGCTACCCCCGAAACAGACCCCTTATTTGAGGGGAGGGGTGTAGCTAGAGTTCTGTAAACAAAATTTGCAGTCCTGACTGAGTTCTGACCCTTTTATGGATACTAATTTTTTATAGCAAGTTGTGACGTCATATGTGCAGGACCCATAACTGGTCTTTTGCACGGAATCTGGACATGTCAAACAGTCAATAGGGTAGAAATAGTGGCTTCTTGGTAGAGCCATGCCAAAAAGTCATATGTATGACTTTATATTTCCATCATAAATCAACGGGTTTCTATGAGACAGCATCCACCTAGCTTTCCAATATTAGGTTACTGAGACAAATACATCCACCAATCAATCCATCACTTTCGAAGAGATTTGGAAATTCGGTCAAAATCCTTGAACTTTTTCAGAGGATTTCATTTTTAAAAAACCTTCTACTATCGAAATGTATACGAGGTGACAATAAAAATACCAAATGCAAAGAACGTTCGTTCGTTTGGCCTAAGTACGATGTTTACTTTCGCTGTTAATTTTAACAACAGAAAATTGAGTCATCCATTTTCGAACTGTGACGAAACTGGTATACCCGTAATTTCATGTGTAATTTGTGTAAAGTACTTTTGAACCGGAAGTCCAAGAACGTAGCAGTTAGAGTTTATTTAAAAACAAAAATAAAAATAAAAAAACAGTACCACACGTAAAATATACGTAAACCATCTTTTAATACTCTCTGTACATATGCTCTGCGCCCGACGAAATAAGCAAGTCATATAAAGTTTTGTTTTGCTTTTCGAATTTGTTTTTTTCCTCAATAAAATCCCGCCCGTTGTGCATAGCTCATGATCAAGGAATAATACAAAATGAAGAAATGATTTTGCGCTAAAAATAGTCTCTTAGATTTGATTATGTGAACGACACAAAGAGAGTCCTCCACTGTTCGTGTCAGTTAGTAAAATTGTGACTTTTCTAAGCAAGCGAATAAATTAAAATGTTTTTGTACTATACATAGACACACAATCACAAGGTGAGAGGCACAGGTGATTTACGATTGCGACAATGTCGTTTAATTGGAAGATAGTTTATAGATTGTTCGTTTCTTTGTACCAACAGTTTCTAGTTGTATTTTTTGTTAAATCGATGTGTACAGTTAACTTAATTGAATCTCTAACATTTCTGAATCCTTTCTCGTCGGCGTCGGCTTATGTCAAAGTATACAAAATTTCAAAATATGGGACACATCGAAAAATTGTGTGTCCGCTTATGAAATTTCGTATACTTTGACATGAAAATGAAATCGCACTTACTCATAGCGTAAAAAATCTCATTTATGTCGACTGTCTTTAAGTTTTCGTATTTTGTAAAGATATCGACAATTTCTATCGAAGCAATAGCAACTTAGAGGAAATTTGAGTATGCAAAGAAATCCGTAATATGCAGAACTTCAATTGTATATTCGCGCTAATGCATAGCACAACCCATGAAGATTAACAACAACCGACAAACAACAGACTCATGAACCGTGTACTGTGTTCTCAACTGTGTCTGTACTTTAGCTCAATAACATTGTTCTGTATTACCCACACGACACATTACAACATGCGTATATAAAATGATCAAACAATGAGAGAGGAAGGCGTTTTGTTATACTGCATAACAAGTGAAAACTATTTAAACAACATTTTGCTATTTGTGTATCACATCGGGAGTGACACTTTGAGAAGTTTTTGCTTAAAAATTCATCGGATGATGTAAATGTTTTAAAAAATCCATTTTTTTCATGTCTTACTGTAATTATTATATTCAAACATAAGTTCAACTACGTCTTTACAAGCAATTTTAGCGCTGACGGCTCTGGTACCTGTAAGCAAACATCCTCATACACACACACGTAAGCAAAAAATGTCATGCATACAAAAATCATCGATGTCTTTAGTTGTCAAGCCTCAAAACAACGGCCTCTCTGTCGAGGATTGGTGAAAATCAATGAAAATTCATATTTGTTTCATCATTTTGCGATTGAATGAACAACTTGCAAAACATCACAATAGTTATTTACGCAACAAGGGAGCAGTCCGAAAGTGCTTTGCCGTGTTGCGTATTAATCTTTCGCTTTTGCCCCTTGAGCTTACATTTTTCAACTTTCGTCCCTGCTAGCAAGCATGAAAAAACAGTTATTCCACAAGCAGCTGTTCAGAAAATTTGTTTTCCTTTGTTTTTGTAATATTGCTTGATGTAGAGAGTATAGTTCATGACGTCAAGACTTTGTTCTCAAAATTATCTCTCGAATGAGTAACAAATGGCTATATGAAAAGCCTTGTGAATGAGTTTCCTTCAGAAATCTTATCGGTATAAAACCGTAAGCTGAATGAGCAACAAGACTTTGTCTCTTTACTTTCACTTGAATGCAATAGACCAACAAATGAGGGAGAGAAGATTATTTTACAGCAGCTATACGGACAATGGAGTCGTGTTAACAAATGTTGTGTTTAAATGAGAAAATTGTAGTAAATTTTACGAAAATCAATATTGGAAAATTACCGAAACATGTGCCACACAATGTTATCAATGTTTGACGAGCATCGACTTGAAAAATCAATGTCTACTTACAATAAACAATGAAATTATTACAAATTGACCACATTGAAAAATGCTTACCTTCAATTATATTTCAAAATTTTCATTCAAACAAGGCCGCCATTATCCGTATACTGCCTTCATAAGGAAGAAAAAACTCAGAGAAAATCAGCGAAGATTTTCAACGAATTTCGCCGAAAAAAATCAAATTAGCGACAACATTAAACAAAACAATCACCGAGAATCTCGTGTTTAATTTTGTCGTTATTTTTTTTCAGCGAATTTCGATGAAATTCTTCGCTGATTTTCTCTAAGTCTTTTTTCCTTATGACAGCAGTACAGCAGGAACCTTTTTTCTTTTGCGCTAAGTTCGCTGAGTCATCTTACATCGTAGGTCTATGTAATGATTTCATTACACGAGTAATATGACTTCCCCAACAATATTTGGTAAGTAGTCCAGCGGTAAAAAATAGCACGATTGTTTAGCCCTATTATGATTGAAAGAAAAGTCTTACGTTTGTAATTATCGTATTATTTTTATTACAAACATATAATAATTGGTTCAAAAACGATTATGCTGCAACTAGCATATCATATCAAAAATATTCTTTCAGTGAAACTCTCCTTAATAAGCCGATTCGCTCAGTTACGCTCTTCGCATAGAGAACAGATGACATGATCCACACCATCAGATCGACAAGGATTATGTCAAAGTATACCACAGTCATAAGGGGTCGTACACATATGACGTCACGCTTGCTACAAAATCCACAAAGTCTATAACTCCAAACTGGTAAGAGATTTTGCTTATAGTACTCCGGCTGCCCCCCCCCCCCAAATACACCCCCTATTTGGGGGGGTAGCCAGAGTCCTATAAACAGAATTTGCTGTCTTGACTAAGTTATGACCGTTTTATGGATACTCATTTTTTATAGCAAACGTGACGTCATATGTGCACGACCCCTAAGGAAAAAAACGTAGCAAAACAACAAAGATTTTCAACGAAATTCGCCTAAAAAAATCAATTTAGCTGTAAAATTCAACATCTCAGCGATTGTTTTGTTAATTTTTACGGCTAATTTAATTTTTTTCGGCGAAATAATTCTTTCAGTGAAATTCGCCTTAATAAGTCGATTCGCTCAGTTACGCTTTTCACTATCATAAAGAACAGATGACATGATATACACCTTTAGTTTCACAACGACTTAATGTCAAAGTATACTGCAGTCATAAGGAAAAAAAAAGAAAAAATCAGCGAAGTTTTTCAATGAAATTCGCTAAAAAAGAATAAATTAGCTATAAAATTCAACAAAAGATTCTCGGAGTTTGTTTTGTTCAATTTTGTCGCTAGTTTGATTTTTTTTCGGCGAAATTCGTTAAAAATCTTCGCTGATTTGCGCTAAGTTTTTTTTCCATATGACGACAGTATAGTGATGTTCATGACATAAGCTCTCTTGGTATAAGCCGTTGACGGTAGCTGTCAAATCATTTTATTTTTCGCCGAATTGTTTCAATCTGTTTTAATGGATTAGATCGTTTACAAAATCATAAATTGAATTTCTATTTAAAACATTCACCACAATGTGCGAGCGATGCAAACACCTCTGTTGTCATTAGCTAAATAATTGCCAAATTTATAGCAGTAACTGAGTCATCTTGAATTTTCATGAGAGGAGGGACTTCGGGTCTGGCTATTACCTTCCCACTCGTCAAAATAAAAATTCGGAATTTTATTTGTTCACGTTGAGCATATGCGCATTTTGTGGAGGGCATTTGCATTGCTGAAACATAAAAAGGTCGTAGAAAGAACGTCATTCGCCACTACCCAGGGGTTCGGCAATGTAACGTAACATTAGATAAGGTTTACGATTTTCTGCTATAAACAAACAGCTAATTGCTGAGACGAAAAAGTGTTGATTTTTAATCTAAAGCTTTTTCCTAGGTATTTGAACGAATTCGCTCATTTGACACTTCTCGATATAACATTTGACGAAAGCATTAATGAAACATTTTAATTAATTGATAATAAATAAGCCTCTGAAAGCCATCACGAGTTAGCACAATAAAGATAACTCTTTAGTCGTTAACTGTATCACACATTGTTTTCTTCGAAGAATCAACTTATAATTTCAATGAAATTTACTTTACTAGTGCAATTCATTTACCAAACTGAACGACATATTTTGAATTCCATGAAATGCTTGTTCATCCGTCTTACGTACCTGCAAATAAAAGAAAATACAGAAGTTAATGATTTGTCTTTTGCATTTTTTACTAAAGTTTTACACATCAAACGATAAAATTTCCCATTGCATCATTTTGCTGTAATGCATTTGTTGTCAAGAGTCAATATAAGCAATCAGATGTTTTGGTATCATTTAAATGCATTAAGTGTTTATACGACAAGTACAGAGTAGTTGTTATCGTCAGGAGTATATTTATAATAAGGTACACTCACTTGAAGTATGAACTTTTATCATAATCCAAATAACCGCAAGCTCATGTCGATAATTTGCAGAATATAATGATAATATTGTGGGTTAGGTTTATCTTGTACACGAGTATTTATGGTAAATCACAAAATGTTTTATCAAAAAAAAATGAAGTCATTTGCAGATATAAGTTACACTAACTTTACCATTCATAATGTCAACGCATCGCATTTTCACGTTACACAAATCGACATTTTTGAAATAGAAAAACATTGCAATGACGACCATAAGTTGCACCGATCGTATACAACACTTTCCAATAGTAAAGACAAAGCTATAATCGAATTCCTGATCAAATTAATTGAATAACTTCGAAAACATAAACAAAAGTCGATTATTTAACGTTGCGAAATGAATTCATCAAATCGTATGGGAGTATGAATCGAACGAGTGAAAATAGTGACTGAATAAGCATTTCGAGTATTTGAACATTAAGCATATATAAGCAATCGGAGACATAATATGGTGACAATGCGAATTGGTTTCGGCATTTTAATACAATGTGAGCTAAGCGAAAAAGAAAACAATAACGTAACTCATTCACTGTCAAGGCTAAACAAAAGTTAGTAACCGATTCGTGTGCGTATGCAAAAATTGGTAGAAGAGAAAAATACAATTTGTGATATAATTTAAAACGTAGATTAGAGGTGTGCGGGCCGAAGCTTTTGCGAGATACCCGCTATTTTGAAAATAGACCCGATAATACATTAGAAATTGCAGTCTACCCAGTATGAAGTAGAGACTCGACCAAATGATGGTTCATACGACACGACATCAGACATCGTAATTCCATTCTTTCTACTTTTTGAGTTCAACTCAATATTTTCTTTGACATAGACAAGATCAGACAATATTTCGGACACGTGGATCTATTATGTCACCTGCACCCGAAAAAACTATCTCACACTCTCTCTCACAAACAAACGGAAAATTCTTTACAACACGGAACATAATATTCGAAACCCGAGCCCATTCGGGTTGGGCCGAAGTAAATTCGGCCAAACCCGAGCCCGTTCGGGTTGGGTGGAAGTAAGTTCGGCCAAACCCGAGCCCGTTCGGATTGGGTCGAAGTAAGTTCGGCCAAACCCGAGCCCATTCGGGTTGGGTCGAAGTAAGTTTGGCCAAACCCGAGCCCATTCGGATTGGGTCGAAGTAAGTTCGGCCAAACCCGAGCCCGTTCGGTTGGGTCGAAGTAAGTTCGGCCGGTTTCGCATATCCCTATACTGACGATCGTAAATTGCTATAAGACAAAATAATGAGAATAATGATAACAGCAGCCAAATGGATGAATGCAGTCAATGTATAAAAGCTACTCGTTTTTCAGTTTGTTAATTAATGGAAATGCCGTAAAGTTTTTCAGATTTCAATTCAATTTATTTTACCATAAAACTGTTTCTGATTAGATGATAATTAAGATTTTATGTTATTTTAATAGTTTTCCACAAAACAGAATGTGAAAAAAGTTTTTTAATTCGGATTTGAATTACGCAAATAAAAAATGGTAGTTATTCAACGTATTTCTGTGGAATCAAAATTGATGTTTTCCATGTCATTTTTACTTCTGAGTAGGGGACGTCCACGCATTACGTATATGTGAGAATTTCAAATCGAAGATAAAATTGTAAATCGCTCTCTCAGTCGATTCGTTTCCTTAACGAAGTGCTATACCCGTGCCCGTGGGTTACACTGTTGATTAAGGTGTGTCCTCTTTTGCAACTTTGTTAGAAGAAACGTTTTCACTAAAGTTTCTACGATAAATAAAAGTTGCATCGCCCATAATTTAACGGAAATAAAGTATTAAATGTTGACAATCAAAGCTCATAAAATTCAGCATTTACATTATTTTGCACATTGAAGCATTCAAGAGATAGTATTTCAATTTCATCATAGTCGACTTGGACATAGTTTCTTATTACATCACGGAAGAGCGTCTTGACAAGAGGCCTTTTTTCAAAAGTAGGAAATAGTTTATTACGTCTTGCCTTACGTTAAACCCTGATCATATACAAGAGACCCGTACGTATCAGAATAGATGTAGCAAACAGAGTTGATGTTGCAAAAACTCGAACGTTTCTAAGTAAATATTGCCTTAACGTGCAATATTACGTCCACTTTACATTGGATTGTTAATTGTGGAAAGGGCAATATTGAAAAACCCCTCCAAGCCAACAGTGTAAAAAAAACTCTTCCAAAAACCCAAAATTGACCTTCAAATTGGCGAAAGTGTTCACCTTAACAACCATAGCAACATAGTAAAAAGACATTTTTGGCTAGGGCCGATCTTAGCACTGACGTGGGATTCTTAGAAGAGGCCTCAGACACATACTTCCATAGGCAAAAATATTTCCCTCAATTTTCTCTACAACATAGCATCTAGGGCCGACCTAGGGCACTAAGAAGAGGCCTCGGACACATACTTTCATGGAAAACATTGCACACAAAACTTCATCATAAGAGGAATGTGCATGAAAAACCACCAAATATTGTGTAGTGTACTAGCGGTAATTGGGCCAACACTAAGGGCCCAACAACCCGTATCACTCAACCAATTTTCACTAATTTTTTTTCTGAAAGTCCGTATCTTTCATTCAAAACCTTGAAGAGCGATTTCCGTTCTAATTTCGCAGAGATATAAGTGAAAAAGTTCCTCCAATCTTCAAAAAACTACATTTTGACCACTTTTTCGATCGTCACTTCGAAAGTTTTCGACCGATTTGGCCCAAATTCAATTCAATAATAAATTTTTAAATTATTTTTTAGATAAAATAAAGATTATGAAAATCGAATAAGATTTACCCGATTTATGTAGAAAAAACATGTTAGGCCCTAGTAGAGACTCAGTTTTAGGGCCTTGGCTGAGTCCAAAAGCTCAAAATCAAAAAAGTTTCTTCCATAAGTTCTCTGACCTTTCAAACCAGAAAAAATTTTTGAAAATCGGAAAAGATTTACTTGAGTTATGTACAAAAGACCAAAAGCCACTTAAACGGTCCCAGCTCGGTGGTCCTTGGGCCGACGCGACGGTGCCCAGATTCAATTCAAAGATTTTTTGATTGCTTTTCAGAGAAAAAAAGTTTTTGAAAATCGGTTAGGTTTTTCTTGAGTTGACAGACAAAATTTGTTTTGCAGATTCGTCATCTAAGGACCATGATCGATGATCCCCTCCCGAGAAGACATAATAATCAGTCTTTCATTTATCTAAAACAACTTCGCGGAGCTTATTACGCATCTAAGAGAAAAGTAGTGAGAAAGTAGCGCATAAAGGTGGTAAAAGCATTTTACCTACCGCTAGCCCGTAATAATTATTACGCATCTGCTGGAAAATTGATCTATCTTCGAGGAGGAATCTTGTATCCCGAGCTGAAGGCAAGGGATATAATCCTCCGAGAGGATAAATAAATTATCCTGCAGAAACGTAAGAGTTTTTATGCACCGAAGCAAGGAATCAACAAAACAAATTTTGAAACAAGACAGTAATGTATGACTTATCTCCCTAGACACCCACTGAGGTGTATAATAGTTATTTATGAGCTGAAAGTGCTTTTCCTAGTGACCAGTAAGGGGCCATTCACAAATGACGTCACGCTTGCTATAAAAAATGAGTATCCATAAAAAGGCCATAACTCATGTAGGACAGCAAATTATGTTTATAGGACTCTGGCTCTGGGGGTAGCCGGAGTACTATAAACAAAATGTCTCACCAGTTTGGAGTTATGAACTCTGTGGATTTTATAGCAAGCGTGACGTCATTTATTAGGTTTTATTTTCGGCTCTGATATGAAGTATGTAAAGATTTATTTATTAGTCGCAGTGACGGACGAAACTCGCACCTTCGGGAATTATCAACTTCGGGTAAACATGAAATCAAAAATTTCCATCCGAGAAAAAATTGTGAACAAGTTATTTTCATCGACAGCAAACTATTATTCAAATAGCAATGAAACCGGCTAAGAGCTTTTGAGACAACGTTCACCAGAAAACACATTAACCACAGTTCATGATTTGTAACCTGACTGGAAGAATTGTGCAATTAATTTTGATAAAATAGCTCCAAACCGCAGACAACAGAGTCAAATGAAAAAGAAACAAGAAAAAGAAGTTAAACTTTTTTCAAAAGTCACCTTCTCGACGGTTCTTTCATATATATAATATTATTATAGCAAATATTTTTGCACGTTTCAAAATATTCTTTGCAAACATTCTCAATGGAATCGAAGCGATAATAACGCTGAAAAAACGATCATCAAAACTTCGTCGTCTTATAATTCATTTTTATATTACCATTCGCCTGGCCTTTTTTTTCTCTCTCTGCAACCCAACCACAATTTGAATCCGCAAACATAATTCATTTTCGCGCATGTGTTAAACCAGTTTCTTTTCCTCTGTGTATGCCTCACTCTCCTTTATCATATACATTAGAGTGGTCCAAAAATGTAAAGTGTCGAAAAGTCTGGAGCCACCACGTTTGGGTCCCAGATAAAAAGCGTCTATGGAGAAAACTAAAGTTAAAGTGATCTAAACGCCAAATCGCATTGAGCTCCACACTTCACCGAATCCATTGAAATGAATTTGAAGTATTTTTATCTGATGGCACCTCAGATTTAGTTGCTTCCATATACACCATTTATCAAGGAACCACTTAGACAAGTTATAAGGTACATTTTCGGACCATTCTACTATACATGCACCAAACCAAACTCATTCCAATAGTTTTTTTTATTATTATTTATAACATTTTGATTCACTCCAAATAACGTGTACAATTATTTGCAATTTTCCTTTCTGGTTGCCTTCTTTCACTATACATTTGTGTATAATAACTAGATCTTTGGAGCAGGCGAATAAAATTGTAAATAAATAACAAAACGCCCACACAGTGTCTGATAAACCGCCACAATAATAATAAAAAAAATGCTGACGAAACCGAATCCAGAAAAGACGATTTTTCTATTTCAATTAAAAAAAATTAAAAAAAAATGTTGTTTAGATATGGCATGTAACATGGTTTGTGACTTATGTTTGATGTTAATTGTATACACCATAAGAATAAAATGCATATAATTATTGCTCAACGTTGAGCGGAAAAAAAGGTTCTTTAAAGTGCAGCAGCACTAAATGATCAACATCACAATCGGCTGTGTGTGTGATGAAATATGGTGTAATGGTTTTTGAGATGACATGTACGAAGTCTCGAGATAGTTTTTTTCCGTTGTTTGACTTCATTGTTTGATGTATAATTTGATGTTATATACGAGTAATGTATGTACGAACACAAGCGTGTATTTAAGAGAAAAAAAAACAATTTTTTATTTCCTTAAGGCAAACAATCAATACACAAAAAAAGAAGTAAAATCCCATTTGAATTGATGGAGGTGTTAAAAACTTAAGTCGAGTCATGACTAAAAGGCGTCTGTGAGACGTATATTCAATAATTGCTACTCCCTTATATATTTGCAGCATCACTAATGTATGCGCATTGAATAAATAAATGATAATGACTTGTATAGCGGCATTTTATGAATGTCAAAAGACGGTAATTTCTTTATGAAAGGATTTTTTAAAGCGTACAATCAACGTCTTAAAAGGATATGTGATGTCACACCAGGAGTACTGAAAATCTGTCCCTACCCATCAAGGGTGTTGAAAGTAATGATAAAGCTAGAAACTAGCTAAATTAGGAGCGGAACGTAGAGTAACAAGCATTAACCATGCACATACAAGACAAATTACCATACAACATCAACTGGAACAACTTGTCGATTTGCCACCTAGCCAAAAAATGCATTAGAATGCATCAGAACTCAAAGTAAGCCTGAAAATATACACGGGAATTGGCAACTGGTGGGAAACTGTCTGACCCTGTATTCCACACGAATTAGGAAAACAAAAATCAGGAAAAACTAAAATTAGGAAAAACAAAAATTAGGAATAAATGAAATTAGGAAAACCCAAAAGTAGGAATCAGGCAAGCAGGAAAAACCAAAATCAGGAAAATAATTTTAGAGAATGCGCCGCAGGCCGTGATAAATCATTAAAAAAAGCGGGGTCGAGGGGCGGAGAATATCACCCCTTGCGGGGTCTAAGGGGCAGAGCCCCTAGCGGGTTTTGGGCAGAGCCCCATGCACGGAAGGCAGCTTGCAGGGCGTTAGTAGCTCGCCGCAGGCGCGGGGGTTTATATAATAAAAATAAGATTGCGACCTCCTTAGAAATTGAAAACTTTGATGTTTTTCCTGATTTTTTTCCTTCCTGATTTTCGTTTTTCCTAATTTTGGTATTTCCTGTTTTTTGTATGTCCTGATTTTTGTTTTGCATTATTATAGGTTCCTGATTTTCGTTTCCTGATTTTTGGTTACTGATTTCTTGATTCCTGATTTTTGCTTTCCTAAATCAGGTGGACATACGTCGGACCCAAGCTGTGGAAACAGAGACACAGCTGAGCATTACCTACACCAATGTTCCACTTCTTAATTCGAGAAAATTTGGGTGGATCCAAATTTAATCCTGGGATATGACCTCTTCTAGAATTAGGAGGGATGACCCATATCTCTTGAACTGTGAGAGATAGGAAGGTGCTTTCAAAGACAAAGTTATATAGAACAAAATTTTACAGAACATGTGTCACAGAGTTTTGGGTAAAAATTCCCCAGTCCTGGGATGTGGCCACTTCTACAATTGAGAAGGATGGCCCATGTCTATTGAACTATGAGATGTAGAAAGTTGCTTCCAAAGGCAAAGTTGTAGAGAATAAAATTTTAAAGAACATGTGTTTCAGGGTTTTGGGTAAAAATGCTCCAATCCTGGGATATGATGACTTCTAGAATTAGGAGGAATGACCCATATCTCTAGAACTATGATAATAAGAAAGTTGCTTCCAAAGGCAAAGTTGTAGAGAATAAAATATTAGAGAACACGTGTTTCAGGGTTTTAGGGAGAAATAACCGAATCCTTGGATATAATCATTTCTAGATTTGAATGGTCCGAGACGTACTTCGGTAAGGCCTTTGACATTACTTTGGATAATTTCTATGGATCTTCGAAATTCTTATAGCTATAAAAGAACATAAAACATTGGATTGTTTCCTTATTTCTATATTTCGTTCGAGTCTTTTTGCAAGATCTATTCTGTTTCCCACATCTGTTCTGATACGTACGGGTCTTTGGTTAAGTCTTAGCTCTTATTTTGAAATACAAGTCTTTCTGAGAAAAAAGGAACCTTCCAATTGTTCATTCAATTTTAGAATACGAAACTCTTTTGTAATCATAGAAAAGCTCTATCGTTGTGACAAATGTGGGGTTATCATTTTACAAAAGGATTTTTAGAGGAGTCTATGAGAAAATGTGTAGAGAATGCAGATTGTCGAAGAGGATCTTACCTCTCGAGATAAATTATTACAATACCTCAAAGCGAAGGTCGCTTTCGCTTAATGGTCTATAAAGCATCATAATAACAATGACAAAAGCTTTTCGCATTTTTATTTTTATTTACTAAACAGAAATGTCATCTTTTTGCTGTATTGAAGCCAACTTTCAAGGATGGCATTCAAACAATTAATTAAGAAAAATATGGAAATCTTACAAAATTTTTAATTTCGGCTGTGGTAATGTTCTTTTCTCGTTCTTCTTGAAGTCGAATTATGTAACCTTTATACTGTCCACCAAAACGTATAATATAAACTTGATTTACATTAAAAACGAGTTCTGAATTTTGAAAACCAACAAAATGTGAAAAAAAAAAATACAAAACAACTATTACCTGATGGCTATCGAACATCGGTGTGTATTATGTGTTTTGTAAAATGATGCCTTGCAATTTATGCCGAAACCATATGAATTGAACATCAATAAATAAATTGCAGCATTACCTCGAATCATTACGTAACACATCAAGCACACCAATGCGATCGTATGTAATAAATAATTTTATAATTTTGCAAGTAAATAAAACGACAAAATCGATGAAAAGTTAATGCAAAAAAATGGTAATGAAGATTTAATTTCGAATGTAATGGCGTTTAAAAAGAAAGTGACTTTTTTAGTGAATTCAATAAAAAATGTATGAAAGAACTCACGAATATTTTTTGTGGTTTAAATAAAGGCAGGCTAGCAGGCGGCTGCGTATAGATTCCCTTGAACAAAAACCTTAGTTCAAGTGCTTCTCCGGACAATAAGGGCAAGCGCAAAACAAGAGCTTCACTTGTATCCTATCCGCAAGTAAATTCATTTAGAGACTATTGGCAGGCTACTGCCAATAGTTTCCCTTCGTCACAATCGCTAAGTGTCTCTTTTGGACTAGAGACGAGCGGGTCGACCATTTTTCGAAACCCGACCCGGGCCGAACCCAACCCGATAAAATTTTTCGAAACCCGAAACCCGAATTGTTTCAAAACCCGTCCCGGACCGAACCCGACCCGATTAAAATTTTCGAAACACGAAATCCGAACTGTTTCAAAAACCGACCCGGACCGAAGCCGACCAGATACAATTTTTCGAAACCCGAAACCCGTATTGTTTCAAAACCCGACCCGGACCGAACCAGACACTCAAGTTTTTCGAAACTCACAACCCAAATTACTTCGAAACAAAAATTATTTCAAAGCGCGACGTCTGCATTCTTCACGGACCTTAGACTAAAACATGTAATGTAAGAGGATAAAATTGTAAAATATAAAAAGTCAATAAAGGATCGGGACCCGAATAAAATGATACAACAACCCGGCTCGGACCGAACCCGACCCGATTAAAATTTTCGAAACACGAAACCCATGAACCCGAAAAAAACAATTCGGGCTCGGGTCGGGTTTTTCGAAGTTTCGGGCAACCCGCTCATCTCCGTTTTGGACACAATGACAGTACTTTAATTTGGACACTATAGGCAAGCGCTTGTCAATAGATTCACTTAGAGGCTATTGACAAGTACCTGTCCACAGTTTCCCTTGGACACTATTGGCAAGTCCTTGTCAATGATATCCATCGGTCACATGAATAGTCCACCTTGCGCTCTATTTGTGCATCCTGCAAATAGTTCCCATGATAGTTGGCAGGCGAGTATTATGACACAAACATGATTTGACATGATTTTGCGACGAAATATGAGGGCAAATTAAAAAAAAGTATATTTCACATTGCCACCAAAAATCATCTTACAATATAATCTTTCAATAGCTTTCAAGAGAGACTATTATAGGTAGACGTAGACGCCTGTCAACATTGTCCAAAACCGACTATTGGCAGGTGCGTGTCAAGAGCATCATCGTTGAATAAATTACGAAAGGTCCTTGAGTAGCTCTTTCATGAAATGTAACACAAGCTAATCGTCAAACCAACCACACAGAACGTCGAGGAAAAATCATCAATTAGTTATTATCATTGATATCATTATTAAAATACCTTGACTTCACAACGTAGTGAATACAATATTTTATTTATTATTGCCAGAGTCATTATTTATAATTATAACCCACGTTTCGAGTGTAATTCATGCGAGTTTTTCTTCTCTCTATAAATAGCATTGCAAAATTCATTCATCCTCTTAGATTTCTATTTTTAAAAAATACAAAAAAAAAAAAATTATTTAATTTCAATTAAATTAATTTTTTTTTTAAATTTACAGAAACCGGATTTAAATTAAATTAAACAATTTCATAACACAAAATGAAAATGACGTTTTTCATGTGTACACGCAATTTATTTCTTTTTTTTTATTTTAGTTCTGCTTTGTGGGTTATTTGAGTTCGACGGTTATGATGCCATAAATCCCTCACCTCCTTCACATAGAGGCAATTTTTCGATTGAAATTATGTTGCATTGTTTGTGCAATATTCACAATTGCAGATTGTTATACACCATTCATATACCAACAATCCGTGTTTCAAATTATTAAATGATTTTTATTTTTCTTAATCAACCAACGAACGTTTTGCTACTTGTAAAGTGCATTGATCTTGTAATTCGATTAAACGTTTATAATATGAAACGAAATTTAGTTTCGAATCGCAAATGGAAAACTTTCAAGTTCTGTTGATGCGATTTTCGCGCTTGATTTTCCTCTTTTTTTATGCTTTGTTTTGACGCTGACTAACCACATTATAACACTTCCGTTTAACGAAACAATAATTGATATAAATCAATCATTATGATAAGCTTTAGATGTTTAAATCACCCCGCTTAACCTGCATAATAAGTGCTAAAGTGTTAGTCATATCTTTGTTTTTGTTTTAATAACGTTGATAGTTTATTTGCGATGAGAAAATGAGCTCATGCATTCTACGTATAAGCTCATCGTATGAATGCCCATGACGCAAGTCCAATATACGATTAAAAATGCAATGAACAGTTTTTTTTTTCGTACAATCAAAGACATTTGAAGAGTAGCACATGATGGACACATGTCTTGACTGTTTAACACCGAATCAGTTATGAGAATGAGTCCCAGTCAGTAAAATTGATTTTCTTTTGAATGGAAATTTTGATATTGCCTTCAACAATTTTAAAGAGTCAATAAATTTAGATGTGAAAATTTAAGAATTTGGCCAATGGAAAAATCGGACGGAGTGGCATTACTTACTCAGTTGCCAACAACTCGAAATAGACATAAACCATTGTCATGGATATAGGAAAGAGGCGTTAGAGTGTAGTCAAAGAAGTTAACTTTTTGATTGGTGATGATTCACCGGGGAATCACCTATGATTCACCAGGGAATCACTTATAATTCACCGTAGAATCACATATGAATCACCGGCGAATCACAGATGACTCAAGGGGAATCACTGATGATTCACACGGGAATCACTGATGATTCACAGGAAAATGACAGATGATTCACCGGGAAATCACAGATGACTCACAGGTGAATCACAGATGATTAACCGGGGAATCACAGATGATTAACCAGGGAATCACAGATGATTCAGCTGTAAATCAATGATGATTCACCGTGGAATCATAGATGATATATCAGGAAAGCACAGATTATTAACCGGGGAATCACAGATGAGTCATCGGGAAATCACAAATGATTCACCAGATGATTCACTGTGAAATCACAGATGATTCACTGAGGAATCACAGATTATTCACTGGGGAATCACAGATTATTCACTGGGGAATCACAGATTCACAGGGGTATCACAAATGATTCACTGGAGAAACACAAATGATTCACCGGGTAATCACAAATTATTCACCCGGGAATCACAAATGATTCACAGGGGAATCAAAAATGATGCACCGGGAAATCACATATGATTCACCGGGAAATCACAGATGATTCACCGGTAAACCACATATGATTCACCGGGAAATCACAGATTATTCACTGGGAAAACGCAGATGATTCACCGGGGAATCGCAGATGATTCACCGGATAATCACAGAGGATTCACCGGAGAATCACAGATGATCCACCGAGTAATCACAAATAATTCACCGGGGAATCACAAATGACTCACCGGGGAATCACAAATGATTCACCGGGGAATCACAAATGATTCACCGGGGAATCATAAATGATTCACCGGGGAATCATAAATTATTCACCGGGGAATCACAAATGATTCACCGGGGAATCACAAATGATTCACCGGGAAATCACAAATGATTCACCGGGGAATCACTGACGATTCACCAGGAAATCAGTGATGATTCACCGAGAAATCAAGGAAGATTCACCAGTGAATTACCGATGATTTTGGGATTTATACGGAGTTGTGAGATTTAAATAGATTTAATTTTTCAGTTAACCTCCACCATGATGATCACGCAACGAGGATGATCTTATTAAGAAAATGCAAATATTTCGAATTCACAATCTACGTTTTTCAGTGTCAAAATCTTGAAACATCCATCAAATTGTAAAATTTAAATCATACTCCATGCTTGTCAAAAAATATAAAAACAGATCAAAAACTCAGGCATTAAAATTTCTAAACAAACAAGCAAATCAAGATTAAAATCTATTGCTTAATTCCACGTCAATTAATCCCATTCACTACCATTACAAAGTGGATACATTATTTCCGTAACATTTACTTAAATTTTATTATTACAATCGAATAGCTGAACTATTGTGTGCACACAGTTTTGAAAAAGTAACACATTTTCAATTTGCATAAAGATTTTTAATGCTGGAAACATACAAAAATAAAACAAGTAGCAAACAAAACAATTTTCATGATGCAATACAATTTGCTGCACAATAACAATAAATATATGTCAAAAAAGCTTAAATAAAAAAAAAAATCCGGACCGGAACCATTCATATTAATGCAAGTCTCAGTTGCGTGGTAGCATGACCCATACCCAAGCCCAAACGTACGATTACAAATTACATAACTTCGTGCGTGCTCTAATCGTATAATAGAAATCATATTTAATTATCGGTCATTACTTATAGTTTGTAATTTTTCTAAATTAGAAAAAAAAGCACAAAAAATATTGAAGTGGCAATCAATTCATTTTTACCATCAACACAACATTTTTCCTGTTGAGTTTAATTAAAGAAAGACCTAGAGAGGGAAGTGATCAATCACATTAATATTGAACACGAAATAAAAAAAAACAGAGGTGAAGATTAAATTGGCGCCAACAACATCCATCCATCCATATCCATTCGTACAATCCCTTTCACTTTTCAAATCACTTTTAACACTCAAGTGCAACAATGTTTGAACTAAACAAGTTGTTGTTTTTACTTTTTCCACTGATTGCAATTTGTTGAATGAATAAAAAAAATTGTATAAGAAAACACGATTACTATGTAAATTACACAGAGACGTGTGCGAGGTTCTAATCACCCAAATTTATTAAAAGGGTGGGGGGCTGGAACTGGGGTCCTAACTAAGTAAATTCGATTCCAGAACTCACCTCCGGCTCGTGCATATGTTATGTAAACTACTATTCTACATCTCAAAATTATAAATTGAATGTGTAAAAGAAGGTAAAGAGTAAAACGGAACCCATTAAATTATCTCGACATTGATATCTTAATGATGACTGTAAAATTTACAGCACGGCACTGCCTTTAAAAGCATTTAATTACAATTTGATACCATGACACAAATGACAACTACACATACGATAGTATGAAATCCACATCAGAAGACCTACCTCGTCATACATCAATTTATGTAAAAAGTTTAATTTATTTTTATTTAAGTAAACTACACCTGTGCATTGCTACATGCATCATAAATAAAATATTGTCTCATAAAGAAACTTGTATATATCGATTGAGATTTGATTTTTTTTTTCAATTAAATTACTTCGCTTTTTGACGTTTGATCATTTTTTTTTTGTCGTATATGAAGCCTAGTTATAGAGTAGGATTGGAAGATGGCGATTCAAAGATAATTTTGCTGTTCTGTCCCAGGTAACAATCCAACAGTTTTATGAGACGCATTTCTTGGAATCATCAAAACCTATCGAACAGCGGGTGTTAGCTTAAAGATTTTGCAATTCTAGAAAATGAATAATTTTTTCGGTCGTTGTACCATACATAACGAACTTATGGGCAATAATCGTAACGTGTTTTCGCTTCATTATGCGTGAAATATTAATTTGTACGAAAAACAATTAATTCCTTGTCAAAACTATTAGCGGCATAAACATTTGAAATTCTGTCAAATTTATCAATTCGTAGAAAATGTATTAAGAATTTTAAATGTTTTGCCAAACAACATCAGCAAGTTCGACTAAATATGAATGTTAACTGGGATATTTTATGCAGCACCGTGACTTAAGAGAGACTGGTTTTTCTAGTAATCACTTTGTAAGTCAATTGATATTACGTACGTTTATTAATAAATTAAAACCGATCTCTGTACCGTGTTTTGATTTACTGGGAGTGTTCTCAACCTTTGGCTAAAGAAAAGATAAAAAATTAGAAATCGAAAACAAATCATGTCTTGTTTTTTAGATACAAAAATAAGTCAATCAGACAGAACTGTGCGCAGACGGCTCCGAAAAAAAAAAGTTGCGCCGCAGCTGTATACTTTGGCATAAGCCGTCGCCGCCGTACTAAAAGTGTAGATTTTTTAGTTAATCGTTATTCTTGGAGAAAAACCTTTAGCACATGCCGGCGCAGCGAAAAACGAGGATAAAAAACCCAGATAACACAGATCACAATGTGCGAAATTCAATGTTGTTGAGAATATGTACATAAAATGTACAAAAAATGTACCCATAAAGTGGTACATATTTCGATGTATATAAAAAGCACATTTTTTGTGCTCTTAAAACTCGAAATGATTGCACTAGATCACATGTACATTTTTCGCACATTTTATGTGCGTCATAAGGTGTACACTATTCCTATCACATTTAATGTACCAAAAATGTGCTTGTGATGTATTACATTTTTCAATGTAAATAAAAGGCACATTTTTTGTGCTACTAAAACTCGAAATTATTGCACTAGATCACAAGTACATTTTTCGCACATTTTATGAGCTGCACTATTCCCATCACATTTAATGTACCAAAAATGTGCGAGTGATGTAGTACATTTTTCGACGTAAATAAAAGGCACATTTTTTGTGCTATTAAAACTCGAAATTATTGCACTAGATCACAAGTACATTTTTCGCATATTTTATGTGCGTGATAAGGTGTACACGTACACTATTCCTATCACATTTAATGTACCAAAAATGTGTTTGTGATGTAGTACATTTTTCGATGTAAATAAAAGGCACATTTTTTGTGTCATTAAATCTCGAAATTATTGCACTAGATTACAAGTACATTTTTAGATTATGTGCTTCGAAAAATAATCATCTTATTTTTTCAAAAATGTATATTTTTTGTCCGTGAATGGATATCACGGCTGCTTTTGGTTAGGTAACATTAAAAAAAGTATCGAATTTTAAAAGAAAAATGTGTTCAAAGAAAAAAGCTTGTGGGGAATAGATTTTTTATTGTTTTGCATAAAATCAATTTCAAATAACGATTAAACAATGAAGATGATACAATAATTTGAATGCAGCATCAACGTGTGCAGGGATATGAAACCTTTTTGTAAATGTACAACCGCCACAGTGTGTTCGATCAAATAAATTTAAATAACACTCAGTGGAGTTTGTTTAATTTTCATTTACTATCATATCTTCCAGAACTTTTTCTCTCAGTACTTAGTACTTTCTACAATTTAACACTTTATACAAATTTAACACACCAACACATAAGTATCCGGTGGCACAATTGGTAAAGCAGTCTACTCATAATCCCGAGCGTTCAGCGAGTTCAAGCTTCTCAAATGGCAGAAATTTTTCTAATAAAAAAATGAGAGCTTGGCATAAAAAAATGTAGATGGAGGACTTAGTGATCGTCAGAATAAGAAAAACCGAAAACTAAATTAAATTTTCCTTTCTTTTCTTACATAACATTATATGTACATGAAATGTGCTAGTAATTCAAACTAAAAAGTACATTAAAGGTAAATGTACATTAGATGTACATGTAATTCACATTTAATGTACATTAAATGCACTTTCCGTTCCAAAGGGCGCTTTTTAATATACATTAAATGTCCTGGAACTGGAGCACATTAAATGGGATCAGCACATATTCCGATGGCACTTTATGGCACTTTCGTGGGGTCAATTGTTATCTAGGAAAGCAACAAAAAGTGAAGGTTGACTTGAGTTGCGCTGATTTTTTTGGAAAAACCTGTCAAGCCGCGTCGCCGTAAAGTATTGACCGACACGTAAGCCCAACCCGTGGTTCTTGTGATGAGATATTATTTAAGATTCAAATCTACTGATTTTCCGATGGTGGATCGTGTCCCATGTCTCATTTTAACAGATCAAATTTCTTCCATCACTCAAATATCCATCGGTTATAAAACACAGAGCGTCATAATATTCGAGGTAAAATTACCTCATAAATGAAATAAATGTTTGCTTGTTATTTACAATCTATGGTCTATTAAGCGGTCGAATGAAAGTGAAAATGTAAACGTTATTTTCGTATATAAAATTGTTATCTGAAATATTACATGCGCTTGATGCATTTTTGAATTTTTACTAATTGATTAGAAACTGGAGGAAGGAAAAGTTGCCATTAACAGATGCAATGTACTTTCGAGGAGTGAAAAAAAATAATAATAACAGCATTGCAATATGGCAAATGTAATGAGGAAGGTGTTCAGTTCAGGTTATAATTTCATTTTCTTAAACCCATAAATTAAGTAGATAAATTGAATTTCCTTTAAACTATAGTACAGTGAAAAGTTAATAATTGCGTGTATCACGCCGCACACGACACAGAAATATTTTTCACTCATACCAGTGTTGATGTGTGTATTCCGCAGGGTGTCTATGAAGTTGTTGTTTACGTGTATCCGTTTGGTCAGTTGTTTTTAGACAATTTTACGATTCGAAAATGAAAGTTTTATCACAAAGGATTGAAAATCGTAAGAAAATTTCAGAAAAACCCGCATTATCGGCCAATACTTGTGCGAAAACACAGAAACTTTAAACATAAATTATGACTTGCAGCAAAGAGAACTTTTATTTGTAGATTATAGAGCGACTTAACGTGTATCCATGCATAACGGATACGCGATAAAAGTTAGTAGCCCGCCGCACTACCTTAAAAAACAAATTTGTTTTCATAAATTCCGTCACACTTGCTATAAAATCCAAAAAATCATTTGCTGCAAAGTGGTCAGAGATTTTGCATATAGAACTCCGGCTACACCCCCAAACACACCCCCTATTTGGGGGGGGGGGGTGGCGGTAGCCAGAGTTCCATAAACAAAATTTGCTGTCCTGACTGAGTTATGACCTTTTTATGGATACTAATTTTTTATAGCAAGTGTGACGTCATATGTGCACGATTCCTAAATGTCAAATTGACGCTAGTTTCGCGCGTAAAACGTCACAAAATTGTGAACAATGGCACTTGTTACGTGTGAAATTGGTTTTGATTTGAAAAGTAAACCGCTCAATTCCAACAACGAACTGTGATCCAGATGCTTTAAATTAACTGCAAAAAAGTGAAATTCGTTGCATGCGAAGTTTGTGTCGATTGGAACGATTTGATTTAACATTTAAATTGTAGATTGACACCCGGATATAGAGATCCGATGTTGACGTGGGAATTTTGTGACATCAACCCTTACCCCTCCTCCTTCTCAGTTTGAGAAACTTCATGCAAATGGAAGAGAAACGACATTAAAACGGCGTTACGACGAAAAAAAAAGTATAAATGGAAAGTACCCTGTGAAAACTTTAGCAGGCAAATGACGACAATTGTATGAATGCGATATACGCGTGGGCTGAGGTGCAACAATTCATCAAGTATCTCTTGCATGTATGTATTAACTTTTTAACATTGTCGACAAAATCTTGCCAAGCTAAACCTGAATTGGTAATACGAAGCATTAAATTGTAAAATTGTATCTTCAATTCAATTCAATAAAAAAAATATATGCAACTGGTGAAAAATGAATGCGATTGTACTATGGAGAAAGTAAAGCATTTTCTTGATTAATGAAACTAAGTTGGTGCAAAGGAACGCCAAGTAATCGTATTTCGTTTTATAGCTTTTTAACAGCCAAATCTAATTGATGCATGAAAAATGTGATTCAGTCTGGTGGAGTGTTTTTATGTAAAATGTGAAACAAAATTTCATTGTCATATTGTTACGTTATGCCTTCTTTTTATTTATTGTGTAGAAACTACAAAAAGCCGGGTGGGGCACACGACTGAATGTAATTATCAACAAAAAAACAAAAACAAAAAAAATTGTGTGGTTGGATTTATTTTTAAACAACATTTTATGAAAGTTAAATTTAAATTAACAGACTTCATAAATAACGATATATTGAAACATTGACTTCTGGTAATTTTTTCTGTGTTATTTTTCATTACAAAGTCTGTTGCGAATAGAAAATTCATTTTTTCGATAATGAAAATAGCCAACGTTCAATACAAATATCCATGAAAATATCACCAAGAGCATTCCTTTTTTGTGAAATACATTAAAACTTGTTGCCTTCACTGATTTCCTTTTTTAACGTTTAGTCACAACCCAAAACAACAAAAGATTCATATTATTCAGAACTCATTGTTGTGGTTAGTTTTAATGTTCTTATGCAAACACTTCATACATTATTCCGAGTATTTCTCAGAAAAAAAAAAATTTTCTTTTTCAAGAAAAGAGATATGACAGATCCACACTGGCTTCATAATCGCCCAAATAATCGGCTAAAATATTGTTTTTAAGCAAAAACTCAGTTGGAAATCGAAAACTTTTGTCTATAACATTTTCCCTGTAGCGAGAAAAAACAATTTTATTATGTGTTTCAGTTTCAGCAATGTAAATGCGACTTTGTAAAGTACTTGAAGTACAAAATGAAAAATTTGGAAGCGCGTTACAAGAGCGGGTCCGACAAAAATGATATTTTTTCAGAGTAACTTTTGTTAAAAGAAATTGTAAATTTCAAAAAAGTGCCTCAATAGCTATAAGAAATCATTGTTTTTTCATCTAGTAGTTAAGATACTTTTTTGAGATTTCTCAGTTTTTTTAACAAACTCTTCGCTGGAAGATAAGTCTGCACTTTCAGCCATGACACTGGGTGAAAATGCCAAATAGCGAGTATATTACATCGTATTAGTTTATAATTTGACACCTGGCTGCGTACTTGAGACCATAATCTGCGAATAAAGCAGACAGCCTGAGCCTGCTGAACATCTGTATTTACCAAAAAGTAGAAGGTAGAAAGATCTATACGTCATATAAGCTTCAACTCGGCACCAGGCTGCGTCCTTGAGCTATGACATTTTGAATGCAGAGGGTAGCAGCAGCCTGGTGCCGAATTGAAACTTAAGTGACGTATAGAACTCAATCCTGCCTCCACTTTAGTAAGAAGAGATGTTCAGCACCAGGCTGCCTTCTTTATTTCCAGCTTTAGGTCTCAAGTAGGCAGCATGGTGAAGACTTCGATGGTGTTATTTACTAATAACCTCTATGTACTATGCTGCTGGACGAGATATTTTATTTCCAATAATAAATAAATTGAGGAACTATAAGTGTAACAAAAAATCTGTGGAATATTTTTCATAAACATTGGATTCAGTCGCATGGGCACATTCATCCACAGTTCTACAGCCATGCATTCATAACTTTCATCATGCCTTAATTTTGAACAAAAGAATTCTAATGAAAATGATGGAAGTTAAAAGCACATAGCTGTATTTTCAACTGTTTGAGTAACTGAAAAGTCGAAAAGTGGCTGTTCTTGAGAAGAGTTCTTTAATTTACTTGGTCTTAAAATATTAAAACCAATTTTCTGTGGCAAATAAATACAAATGAAATTTGGTAAGTAAATTGAACTATTAATTGCGTACTTCAGATAGCCGTGAAGTATCGCCAAAGTAAAATCGCCAAACCTCAGTTTGGCGTTTCTTCACACTTTGGGGATTTTTCTTCGCGTTTCTTCACATTTTGACGATTTTTATTGGCATCTTAGAATCACCAGAAAAATTCACCAAAGTCTTCTCACTTTGGTGACTTTTTCTGGTGATTCGAAGATGCCAAGAAAAATCGTCAAAATTTTAAGAAAGTTGTGTTCAATAGATATTCAATAGATAAGTCGAGGATAGTGTCTTTAAATGCTTTGTAGCGGTCATCAAATATTGCCTCTTGTAGAAAAGCTTTTTTAAATAGTAGGGGCCTCTATCCTAGACCTATGCGCCTGAGGCGAGCATTTATTACGCCCTGCAGGCAGCCACAGCCACAAACTTATGTATGGAATACTTATATGGGCCTCTGCTCCATACCCCACTAGGGGCTCTGACGAGGATGTGCAAAATCTCCCAGTGTATTATTGTCCATGAGACGATAACATTGTATCACTAGATGATATTATTGTCTCATGGACGATATTATTGTATCACTAGACGTTCCGAGAGAATTCATCCTTCTACGAAATGTGATGAGAAGGTGTTTTGTTCATCAATTCATCCCTTTTCGAAATGCCATAAATGGTAAAGGTCCCATCGACACGTACCACATTTCTATCGGTATTTTATTTGTATCAGTGGACGATATTATTGCACCAGTAGACGATATTATTGTCTCATGGACGATATTATTGTATCAGTAGACGATATTATTGTCTCATGGACGATATCATTGTATCAGTAGACGATATTATTGTCTCATGGACGATAATATTGTATCAGTAGACAATATTATCGTCTTGGGCGATAATACATTGGGAGATTTTTGCGACGCTAAAAACCTCTCCAATCCCTTAAAATAAGCCCATAATTTAGAAAAGATCTAGAGCGCTTAGGAGAGGCCTCTGACCCATACTTCCATAGACAAAAAAACTCCTCTTTTTTCTCTACCACGCTACACGGAAAACCTAATCATTAAAGGAATGTTCACAAAAAACCACCAAATATCGGGTAGGATCGCGTAGCGTGTGTTTGACTAAGGAAACTAGAGCCCGAACCACTCAACAGATCTTCATTTTCGTGAATTTTCCAGAGATATAAGTGAAAAATCTCCACCAACTTTCAAAAAACCACGTTTTTGACCTCTTTTTCGACATTAACTTCGAAATTTTTTGACCTATTTTGCCCAAATTTAATTCCGTAATTAATTTTTTGATTACTTTCAGGAAAAAAAAGTTCTTGAAAATCGGATAAGATTTACCCGATTTATGTGGGAAAAACACGTTTGGCCCTAGTAGAGACTAAGTTTTAGGGCTCTGGCTGAGTCCAAAAGCTCAAAATCAAAAAATTTTCTTCCATAAACATAAACTTAAAACAAAAAAAATTATCAAAATCGTTATGTACAAAAGACGAAAAACTACTTAAACGGCCGTAGCTCGGCTGGCCTTGGGCCGACAGTGCCCAGATTCAATCAAATTAAAGATTTTTTGATCAAATTTCAGGAAAAAGAAAATTTTTGAAAATCGATCAAGTTTTACTCAAGTTATATTCATTCATTCATCATCATCATATAGCGGTAACAGATGGACGGACGGACAGAAGGAAATTTTTTTATTGCTGATTCGTCATCTAAGGACTTACTCCCTACTCCCGGGTCCAAATTAGGGTGTTTACAAACGTCGTGGTAAACGCATAAGACCCCTTTTCGAAGAACTTCGTTCTTCGTACGGGTCTAAACATTTTGGCGTTTTTCCTTTTAGCGATTTTTATGTGTTTCTTTTAGTTTGGCGATTTTTTGTAGATTTTTTTTATTTTGACGTTTCTTGACGGAAATGTGGAGAAAAACAATCTAAAAATGCGTCAATGTAATGTGGAAGCAATTTGTTGATATGTCAAGCTTGTTGAGTGTCCTAGGTTCTGAATTCTTGAGTTTATCCTATGCAAGAAACCTCAGAAAAGAATAGGGAATGAGAAGAGAGCAAATTTATGTATTTCAAAGAGTTGAATTTGTGGGGGTATTTTCGGTCCCGTTGGTTATCCAATCCAATCCTGAATAAGAGACGACAAAAAAATGAGTGAATTCTATTCCAACTCCACAGACAACTGAATACTAGACTCATATGTTGTGATTTGTTTACGAATAATGTTCCGTCGAAAAGAAAGTAATAAATGTCTGTTCCTCGACTACTTTTTATAATCCGAAATGAATTGAATTTCGAGTCCAGGAAGTTTATATCTTTTTGAATTAAAACAATCTGTCTGGTCAATTTTTCATTCGGTGTAATGTAAAGCAATATTTTTGTTTATACAACAAATTGTTATTTATATCAAGGCATTTCATTCATTATATTCGTCTGATTAACCGCTTTCAATTTGAATTTGATATTAAATTACGCTTTTCATAAAATTATGATGATGTTTTGCATGTAATTATAACGTCACGAAAAATAATCATTTTTCGATTGCATACGCGAAACGCCATACAAAACAAAAACAAAATTTGTGTATGAATCATGGAATTTTTCGATTCCATTTGTTTTGTGAATGAAAAATTCAAATTTCAAAGTCACCTTTATGCTAAACTAATTTTGCTTTGTTTTGGTATAGGTTAATAAGTGTAATTATTGCAGAATATTTCGAATGACTCGTTTCTTTTACGGGCTTTGAAGTCACAGGAAATCGAAAACTTTTCCGGTTACCTTTTCACCTATTTTGCATATTCCTATTTCTTTGTTTTTTTTTTTTCTTTTAACCAAAAGCGACAAAGAATTAAAATTTATTAAACTTTTACAATGCAAAACAAGAAAAATAAATGCGAAAAATGAAAATTATTGTATCTTATCTTGTAACGGAATTTCCCACGAATCAACCCTCAACAAAAATCTTTTCACTTTTTTCCATCTATTCAAAATCCCTAACAGCATTTTAAGCCAGCAAATCATAACAAATGAAAAAAAAAAAAAACGTTTCGTTTTATTCATTGTGTAGGCGACATGTGCAACAGAATGTTTTAACGTATAAAAAAATTAAAAACTCCCTTACAATCTTAGAATTTCTTAAGATGTTCTTCACCCTAAGCCCTCTTTTTTTCAATGCACCTTCTTAAGTAAACACAGCAGTGCAAAGATCGTGGGAATGCAGCGTACGAAATGCATAGGAGAAACAGATGTTTCGTGTCTTTCTTATAAAATATAATTTATCTAATTAGAATGTTACGCTTTCGGGTCAAAATTGTAACGGTTTAGCACTTGACAAATCAATAAATTCGTTTAAAGAATGTGATACACTTCTTTTGTTGATAATGTTGTGTGTATCGCTCAGTGGCGTAACTAGTAAATCTCATAAGGGGCTTTGTATGATATGAGTGGATTAGGCATAGCTGGAGAAATGGATACAGTCGTCTAGACAAAAGTATTTTGCTTTGAAATTCTTTTTCTGTGATAGTTTTGTAGCCATTCAAGCAAATACATCTGAAGATTTACAAAACTATAACAAGCACTGGCTATTCGGCTTATCAGGGGGTAAGGATGTTTGATATTTGTTGTTGTGATTATTGGGCACACTGTTGTCAATGCTCTTAATCAAAAGAAACCACTTAAAGTTTCTAAAAATAGCATTATAATCACAAACCTAATATGATTGCCGCAATAATATTCTTTTCAAGAGTATCTATGTGGTCTGTCGTAATATGACACTGGGAAAAATCAGTCTGACGATAGGCTTCACTTTCCTTCTGTGCAGGTTGGGGCTGTCTATATATTACGTAACGCTCTACCAGAGAGGTAGGGGTCCAGCGAAATGTTACGGATGGTAGCCGATAGTGTTACGTAACATTCAATTCTTCCTCACAATTTTCAACAAATTTCAGTTCCTCGTAGCTTACATGGAATACAACAAACGCTATTAGCGCGCTAACTTTTTTCTGATTAGCGAATTACGTTAGCGACGCTAACAATTTTCTTAGTTTGCGCTAGCGTTAGCGTCGCTAAAAAAATGGTTAGCGAATACAACCCTGATGGCTACCTGTGGACCTGAAGGAACACGACATTAGACGTTTTTGCGCGCGGACGTCAATGAAGCACACATTAAGCTGCCGTACGATTTATTTTGTTCATGTTTACCGTACGGACATGCAGAGTATGTGGAATATATGTGACGTCACAAGTATTTAAGTAAATATTGCGTTCACATTAAATTGTATTGGAAATTGCCGATAGGGCAATATTGAAAAACCCGTCTGAAGAAACGGTGTAAAAACGAACGCACAAAATTAACCTCCTAATAGAGAAAAATGTACAACATAGCAAAAAATTATTTTTTTGGCTAGGGCCGACCTTAGTACTGACCTAGGGCCCTAAGTAGAAGCCTCGGACACATAGACAAAAATGTTTCCCTGAATTTGCTCTGCAACATAGCAAACAATTTTTTTTTTTGATTAGACCTTAGGACCGACATGAGGCCCACTCTAAGCACAGGCAAAAGTTTCTTTTATAAATTGTCGACCATGCCTAGATCTTTCAAACAAAAAAAAATTTGAAAATCGGAAAAGATTTACTTAAGTTATGTACGAAAAACACGTAAAGCCCTAACAGAGACTCGTTTCTAGTACCCTAGCTAACTCCAAAGACTCATATCCAAAAAAGTTTCTTCTACAAATTGTCGGCCATGCCCAGATCTTTCAAACAAAAAAATTTATGAAAATCGGAAAAGATTTACTCGAGTTATGTACAAAAAACACATAGAGCCCTAGCAGATACTCGTTTTTAGCGCCCTAGCTAAGAAGTCCAAGGACTCAAATTCAGAAAATTGTCGGCTATACCCAGGTGGCAAACAGAATAGATGTTACAAAAAGGCTCAAACGTATCTAAGTAAATATTGCCTTAACTCGTGAAATTACGTCCACATTAAATTGTATTGGAAATTGTCGAGAGGGCAATATTGAAAAACCCGTCCAAAGTAAAGGTGCAAAAAATCTCTCCAAGCCCTTAAAATAAGCCCAGAATTTAGAGCCGACCTAGAGCACTTAGCAGAGGCCTCTGACCCATACCTCCACGGACAAAAAAGTTCGCCTCTTTTTACTCTAAAACCATGCACAACAAACCTCATTATCAAAGGAATATTCACGAAAAAAACCAAACATCGTGTTGGGTCGCGTAGCGTGAGTTGGACCCACACTAAGGACTCTATATCCCAAACCACTCGACAGATTTTCACTAATTTAATTTTCGTGATTTTCTGATGTTCATATCTTTCATTCAAAACCTTGAAGAGCGATTTCCGTTCTACTTTCGCAGTGATATAAGTGGAAAAGGTCCACCAACCTTCAAAAAAACACGTTTTTCACCACTTTTTTGATCATAACTTTGAAAGTTTTCAACCGATTTTGCCCAAATTCGATCCTGTAATCAATTTTCTGATTATCTTTCAGGAAAAGAAAAGATTTTGAAAATCGGATAAGATTTACCCGATTTATGTAGAAAAAGCACGTTGGGCCCTAGCAGAGACTCAGTTTTTGGGCCCCGGCTGAATACAAAATCAAAAAAGGTTTCTTCCATAAGTTGTGGTAAACGCATAAGACCCCTTTTCGTAGAATTTCGTTCTTCGTACGGGTCTAATCAGACCGGTGCGAGTGGCAGCTAGGCGTGCCAATGAGTTACGGGCTATTTTAGCTTCAAGTGGCGACGAGTGGAGACGAGTACTTCTGCGAGTGAACTGCGAGTGAATTGGTGAAGACTTACAAACAATAAACTTTATTTTGACAAAAAATGAGATGTTTTAGTTTTCAAATTTTGTTATGTAACACCTGGGAGCTAGCATCCAGTTGATACGGCGAGTTACGTGGGGGTGGGGGCAAAATACGAAAAAAATGTTACGTAATACATGGACAGCCCCATTTCTATGAGATGGTGTTAGACCGATGAACCCAGGGAGCAGTTTTGTTTGAAACACTCTTTCCGGATTTCGCTGAGATCCATAGGGTAACGAAGTGTAGATTCGTGCAACCTGACGTTGTCAAACTTCTCATGATTATAGCAAACATATTTATGGAATCCTCTCTTTTGGTCGCCGCTACAGGCACTAACAAAATATGAAAATATTGCGTGGCAAGACCCTACTCCCCAGTAACGACACTAGTTGCACCAAACCGATCGATTTTCAAGCCATTCAATAACATTAGGTCAATGACTGATTACATTGTTTGCAACCAATCAATGTCGACTTTTTCTTTCGTTTCTAATTTCCCGCGTGTAAATAGTCAGAAATAAATAAATCATACAAACGTATCGAATCGAGATTAAAAGAAAAATGGGAAATTCTATTTTCGTTCCCCAGTTTGATGTAATGAGAAAATTTATTATGGAATAAAAATTTCACATATGTTTTGTTAATGGTGGTCTTGCTCTTGCCATGTTATTGCTAGACCTTGGGAGAGGTGAACTGTATTTTGTTCAATGAATTTATGCGTCAGTGAATGTGGGGGGCGGACGACTGATATAATATGTTCGTAAGTAAATTTGTCCAAAATTAAGTCAATTAAGTGGATTCTCATTACGTAAAATGCAATCCATAAAAATCGGCAAAGTAATGCGTACATATGTTGCTATCTGACTAAAACATTTAAATAAATAACAGAAAACAGAAATAAAAACAAAACGACATTGCAATAAGTCTACAGACCAAGTAACCAAGTATTTTTCCAACAAAAACCTGTTCCATACTCGACATTAAACACAGATATATCGGGGCTATTATAAATTGTATCTCTATAGATAAATAATTGCATAGTCACTTTAAATATTTTTCTTGTCTTCCCTGTTTAGTAAAACACCAACAACAACAACAACAACGTCTCTCCTATGGTTCATAGTCTTGGTAATAAAAGTATCAAAGATATGTATGTGCCTTCTCGACTGACGTGTATGACTTTGCCTCATCGTTTGTGTATTATGATTCGTCGACGTGCACTTTACTGAATTCAAAAAAAAAACATATTTTCAAATATACACTCAACATTATCGCTTTTATATAATCAACAATGTTGCTTTAGGTAATGTTATTTCATCGTTTTTTCTTCATTCATTCCATTTTATTTCCTTCATTTTATTCCATCATCTTTAAATGTACAGACACATCCACATGACGACATTAGAGGCTTTATAGATACCGAGATTTTAACCGTTTTTTTTTTCATCCGGACTTCCACTCACAACATAAAAATATTCCGCGCATAGCAGAATTGAAACTTGGTGGTAAACTGGTAACTGTTGTGGAGTAGACTTTTTTTGATATACAAACCTACAAATCGCGCGCAGTGAAAGTTCAAAGAGAAATTATGCAAATTGTTTCAGATAATTTTTTTAACAAATACAAATTGACTATTTTCATAGTTTAATATTTAAAACAACATGATCTTAGACACATTTTTTTTTCTTTAAAAAAGTCTTAACTGGTTGTTGTGTTTCAGATAAACACTTCATAATAACATGAAAAAGGGAAATGTAAAAAATAGCGAAGCGATTATGTTACAGTGTCGTACATGGTTTCGTTGCCATCGCTGTAGACTTGATAAAATTAATTATACTTAAGTGAAAAATTATCGAAAAAAAATGTTTTTTTTTTTTTTTTAAATTATAAATTTCGATTTAAAAAGACAAAATTGTTTATGGAAATTTCTCGTAGATGTTTTAATTGCACGATATACACTAGAGAAAGTAATACCGATCAGTTTAAATTGGATGCACGATTGTGACAGATAACTGTCTTAAAAGTATGGTATAAAATCTAAATTAAGTGAACGAGATGATTAGTCTGGCGCCTTTTACATCAACAATTTCTTTCTCGAAGCTGTGCCAGCGGTAACATGAACATACGTAACCAAACTAATTCATTACATTTCGCTTAAATCTCAATCGGATGTAAGTTTTTTATGACGATCTGAACAATAAAACCTTCATATTGAGAAAATGTTAAAACAAATACTTTGTGCAAAGAATAGCGGAAATCATTACGAGAATGGCATATTGATATGTGAATATTAAGTGCTAAACGTTTAGTCATAATGATTTAATTAATTGGAAATAATTAAATTGCAATAGTATTAATTACAATATTTTTTTTTTTTTTTTGAATTTTACTGGATGGCATTGATACAACTGATATTTACGTTTTGTTCAGTGGTTTGTTGTTGTAAAACTATTTTCTTTGATAGTTTTATGTTCAGCAAATTACATACAGGAAAATATACGCGCAGAAAGTATATACATACGAACACCCAGTAAGTTCCGTACCTGTTAAACGTATACACCACTGTTCGAAATTTCTCAAAATTTTTACTTTTCTCGCATCAGCTTTTTATATTTTTCCTTTGAAGTAGAAAGTTCAATGTTTCCAAATCCGTTCGAATTTTGAAGATCCGATGAGATTTCTACTTTTGACGACCTTTCATAGTTGGTGAAAATACACTGAAAACACGAAGTGATCGAATACTTATGAATAGTAGTGTAGATGTTACAATTTCCCTTGCCACTATTCTTGTCGCTTGGGTAATTCTACATCATTCTCAAGTTATATTTTCGAATGAAACGGCAAAACAATACTCAACACAAAAATTAATAGCCAAGTTTCATAATATTGTTTTCCGAATCAACGACACTAGAATAGGAAATAGGGAGGATAAAAAATCCTCTGTCACGTAGAAATCGTTTCAGTAGAAAAATTTGGAATTCAAGAAAATTCTCAGTAATTAAGAAAAATCCATAGAAGTCTAAGGAAATCTTTAAATCCTAAAAAGAAAATTCTTTTAAATAGATGGAAATCTTTGAAAGTGCAGCAAAAAATTGTCGAAAATAAAAAAGTCCGAAAACGGCTCAAAAAACATTTGCAATCCTTAAAAAAGCCCGAAATTAAAAAATGAAAAAAAAAATTTAAAAAACCACCAAATATCGCGTAGCGTGAGTTGGACCCACACTGAGGAGTCTAATTTTCGTGATTTTCTGGTGTATATATAATTTATTTTAAATCCTCAAGAGTAATTTCCATTCTAATTTCAAAGAGAAAAAGTTCCACAGACCTTCAAAAAACCACGATTTTTACCACGTAAGTTCCACCAACCTTCAAAAAACCACGTTCTTTACCGCTTTTTCGACCATAACTTTTGCCAAAATTCATTCTTGTAATCAATTTTCAGATTATCTTTCAGGAAATCGGATAAGATTTACCTGATTTATGTAGAAAAAACACGTTGGGCCCTAGTAGATATTCAGTATTAGGGCCCAAATGCCCAAAATTAAAATAGTTTCTTCCTTAAAATGTAAAAAAAACGGAAAAACGGAAAAGATTTACTCGAGTTATGCACAAAAGACCAAAAACCACTTAAACTAACCTAGCTCGGCGGCCCTTGGGCCGACAGTGCCCAGTTTCTACTTGGGGTGGTTACAAACGTCGTGGTAAACGCATAAGACCATTTTCCCTGTTCGTATGGGTCTAAAAACCTTATGATTCGCTTCTTGCAGTAAAAATTGAGGCACCGTCAGAAAGTGGATCTAATTGAAATTTAAGGGTCCAAATTTTTTTTTATGCCTTGATTTCAAAACGCAACTTCAAAATGACTTAGAGCATAACTTAGTTTTCTAATAATAACCAATTTCCAGCATAGTTTCTGAATCTACAGGACTATAAAAAAATGTTTCTTAACTCAGTGTATATGAAACAGTGCGACAAAGGATTTCTAGTGCGAGAAAGTAAATGACGAATTCGCTTCGCTACAAAAAACGTCGTTTGACACACGTGTCGCATGATTGTATTTTATCGAACTCGATGTCTGTCGACCTCGGCTTCGTCTCGGATCGACATCTAACAACAATCGCGATAAAATACCTCTACACGACACTAGTATACTTACTATTAGGGGCCCCAAACTTTTCAATCTTCCTACAGAATAACCCTCTGCCGGACTAAATATTATCGGTCAGATAGGGTTAGGGTTAGGGAGGGTTAGGGGCCAGGAATAGGGGTGAGAGTTAGACGGTGTAGAACATGAAACGATCAGTAGATCTGTGTTCCATTGCCCAGAAGTCAGTTGTACCAATCTGATAATTTTAAAAAAAGGGCTGTTGCCTATAAGTACCATGTGAATTATTGTCTTCAGGTTTGAAAATGTAATTTTCATTTCATTTCGTTTTAAGTTCAAAGTTCTGAATTTTCAGTATTTTTACCTGTCGTTTTTAATTAAGGCACAGGTGTTTGAATGGAAACTTAAATTTTATGCCAGAAAAACACAATTTGAGTACTTGTTTTTCAGTCAGAGGTTGTACGGATCTTTACAGTCACGTTAGGTGATTGTAATGGAAATAATGTTGATCGCGCAAGCGACTGCACCTCTTGCTAATCCGAGACAAAGTGCGAAGTTTTATCTCTTATCGAAGTGATTGAACATTTCATAAAACTTATGCGCAATTGTTTTGATTGATAAAATCCTATACCAATAAAGATAATTTCAATTTTGATTAATGTCTAAATACGACAACAACAACGAAACTCTTAAGTCATGACTAATTTTACCAGTTAAAGCGTGCAACTGGGAAAACTCACTTGATATTATGTGTAAGCACAGACGTGTATGTAATAAAATTAAATCATATGAAAAATGTAACCCAAAACGTGAATAATAATTTATTGAATTAAATTTCTTTTCACGAATAGCCATTCGACTGTAAAGTGTGACAATTATAATCAAAATCGGTGGCTTTAATAACTAAAAATAGTCTATTACCTAATTTTTAATTTACACCTCAGCTATTATCACATCAATGAGCAATATCACAAGCCTAACCACGAATAATTGCAACGAAAACGAAATATTTAAAATAAAAAAAAAACTTTCTTAAAAGACACAAAGCGATTACCTAACAGCAAATCCATAAAAAAAAAATTTCTCTAACACAAGAGTCTTTCCAGTCATAAATTGTAGATACCACAAAGTATGGTATGGCCAAGACATCTATTACAGAATGAATATTATTAACAAAACCTGTTGTCCACACAAAAAAAGCTATGATAATTCTTTGCCAACAACAAATTTCAATTTCACTTTTGTTTTTCGTTACATTTTGTTTTGTGAATTCTGTATTTTTGTTTTGTGTACTTCGTATTGTTGTATGTTGTATATGGCAAAGCGTTTTAGTTTTTTGGCATCGACCTTGAATTATTCAATTAAATTATTCAGCAGAGTTGTAAATATTTTCGATCTTAATATATTCGCTGCTTGTGTGTTTTTTTTTAACTTCAACGCAATTTAGAAAAGACCAATTCGCATGGTCATAGTAAAAACACATGCTTCGCGGACCCGTACGATTCCCTATAAAGAATACGTCAGTAGCACGGGATGAAGATGATTAAATTTCGCTAAAATAGTTCTGACGCCAGGCAATGTAGACCGTGTCTTTTCTAAGTCTTTTCCCCGAACCTTTAGCGACCATTCATAAATGACGTCCAGTTTTTTCAGTGCTGCCAGCACATTTAAATCGTTAATAACTCGATAAATATGCTGGTGATTCAAATGTGTGTTGTACCCCTCTAAATACCCCCCTAATTGGGGAGTAGAACACACGTTTAACTCGCCAGAATGCACATTTATCGAGTTATTAACGATTTAAATGTGCTGGCAGCACTGAAAAAACTGGACGTCATTTATGGATGGCCCCTAAGTGGTGACATCTATGTATTTTCATAGTTGAATTAACATCTCAACATAGAACTATCCCCTTTTCTCAAGCGGTGTCATAACAAACATAAAACATAAAAGAAAACCAATTCGAAGCAACAGTGAAAATTCCTCAAATTAAATCCATAATTCCATATACACAAGTTTTCCCCTCATTTTTCTATAAAACATAGCGAAAGAAAATGTCTAGGGCTAGTCCCTATGCCCAACTTTTGGCACTGTGTTCGAACATGGGTATAGTATATTTTTCAACATACCCCAATACACACGAGATGTGTACTAACACGCGGGCGAAGCAGGGCGTACACATCGAGTGTGTATTGGGGTATTTTGAAAGATATTTTTATATAATAGTGAGAGTGCGTTGGTGCACATACCGCGGAAAGCAACTTTTCGTTCCAAGTGGTGGGAAAATATTTTCACAACCAATATACTCTCACGTATATACAGAAAATAGTAGATTACAGTGGGGGTGCGGAAGTAAGCCATGAGTGATCAATTTTGTGAAATGAGCCAAACTCAAGAGGGTGTTTTTAAGCAAAAAGCTTTGAAAACTGTTTTTGACGAGTGTAGAGTTTGTATCCCGAGCCGAAGGCGAGGTAAACAACTGCACGAGTCAAACAATAGTTTTTAAAGCGAGTTGCTTAAAAATACACGAATGAGTTTGCGAGTGTCAATCCCATAGTCACTTTCTGGACTACCTTTCAGGAAAAAAAGAAAATTTTGAAAATCTGTCAAATTTTCCTCAAGCTGACCAGGTCGAAATTCGACTGGTTACAAACGTCATGATGGTGATGAACGCAATAGACACGAACTTCGTACATGAATAAAAATGGAGACGAAGTGAAATGAAACGACAGAATCATGTTGTTTGCATAAATAGCAACTTTGTTAATAAAAAAAACTGAGTTCTGAAAACCCATTCATTAAAATCTTGATTTGAAAAACTTGAAAGGAAGAGTAAAGCATATTTTAGCTTAGCTATCAGCTAATGTTCAAGACGATTCGACCTTTTCAATTAATTTTTTTCTCTCTCCCATTTCGATTGAAGCAATTTGAATATTTTTGCTATTGTTGTTACGTTAAGTGATTCATACGACTTTATTGGCTTGGATGCTAAATTTAGTTAGAACTTGTTTCGTAAAGCTTTAAATTGTATTTTGGTGAATTGGTCATTTGATCATAATAGCTGATTTCTATGAACGCCTCTTTAAGCCGAACAAAACACAGTTCATAAAGTTCAAATAAATTTTTCGTTCGTCAGTCATTTTCAATTAAGTTGTTACAGTGAAAAAGTCTTGATATGCCGAATAGATGTTTTCGTTCGTGGTTCTTTATTAATTTATTGTGTTATCAACTTGGATGGAATAATACCGAATTGAATGACTTTTGTAATGAGTTCGAATTTCCTCAAGTGTTTCTGCTTTGACTTTTGTAGATCGAATAAAATTACCGAATGACTGATGAGTCTATAAACAGACATTTACGCTTAAACTGATGTGTTTATTCAATTTTTCTTTCAAGTCTAAACAATAATTTGATTGTTATTATACAGTTTTCGACTACAAAAAACGTACATCTGAAGTTATGTTCTACCAGTCCATCTCTTTCGTCGAATCCTCTTTGATAAACTATAGTCAAATACAAAGTCAATTATAATTTAAAAACATTAAAGACTCCTACAGGCTGGACGAACTTTTTCCCAACTTTTGAGACAAATTCAAAACTTTTGTCTAGGCGAGTTTGTTAGTCAACAAATCTAAAATTCAGTAGAAGAGTAAGTTCTCAACATCTCTCCGAACTTTACCATTATTTTCCGAACACGATTGCCAAACAAATTGAAATCATTTTTACTCGATGTCCCACCGAAAACTTGTCATTACATGTGTATGTGCACCCAACGGAAATTATTCATTACATTTCATTCATCATTCAATCATTCATTACATGCCCAGTTAACCAAATTCTTCCTTTTGCCTTCCTATCGCTTTCCTTTCTCTCTTTCCCCCACCGGAAACTTCTCATGTATATCTGCATGTAATGACGCGTGTTCGGTTGGGACACCGAGTAAAACAGCATACAGTGGGGGATGTTTAATAAGTCATCCATTCTGGATAATTTTGTGACATTCGCAAACTCATTCGTGTATTTTTAAGCAACTCGCTTTAAAAACTGTTTTTTGACTCTTGTAGTTGTATACCTCGCCTTCGGCTCGGGATACAAACTCTACACTCGTCAAAAAACAGTTTTCAAAGCATTTTGCTTAAAAACACCCTCTTGAGTTTGGCTCATTTCACAAAATGTAATGACTCATGTTATGACTTATGTCCGCATCCCCCACTGTCAGGTGAAATATATATCTGTCTCCCTTTATTCATTTCGGGTAGGCATTTCATAGAGAAGTGTTTTTGTCGAAATTTTTTGCAACCACACACAACAGGTGTTGAGTCGGTGTTGCTATGTGATAGGCTCTCTTGAAAATTTATTAAATTCCGATTACGTCTCTATTAAATATCATTGGAAATTCTCCGTCCGAAACAACAATATCCTAAAAAAACATTGACAAATTTCCAAAAAATTAAGCGTCCTATTACTGGGACTTCTGTACAACATACAAAATTTTTTCATGTTAACACCCATCTGGAACCCTAAGGTGACTCATACTTCCATGGACAAAAATATTCCTGTGAATTTTCTCTACAACACATAGTTAAAGAAATATTCACAAAAAACTATCAAAATTGTCACGTTCAGATTCTGAAAATCGTTCAAGATTTACTTATCGTGTTGACACACGGTCGGACAACATTTTTAGCAGATTTCTCTTAGAACCCCAAAACCAACTACCAACTACCCCGAGTCGAAATTCGACTAGTTTGCAATCGTCGTGACGAAAATGGAATTTGACTTTCGTCACGCACAATTTATTATCATATCGGTGATAATTTAAAACCATGAAAACAGCATGATTCAGCACGGTAAGAGTGGAGTCCTGAAACCTTTGGCAAAAACACCGGTAGTTTCGCGGAAACGGTCAAAAGTTAAATCAAACCTCCACATAAATAAAAAATTCTCAGAATGTCAAACGAACCAAAAAAAAAAACGAATTCTATTGTTTAAAATAGATGACGAATAACGGTGTATGGCGAACAATTAAAAATTTGTAACTCACCTTCATATGTATATCTCCGAAATCATACACAGGCGTTGATTGTAAGATTGCTGTAGACATTTTCTATGTATGCTGGAAGAAATTTCGTTTTTTTTTGTAAGCTCTAAAAACAATATTTCGAGCACACTTTGTATCCCTTTGGACGCAAACCAAATTTATAAATTTTCACTTAAACCTTTTCTACGGACTTTTTTTTTCCAATGAATAAAACTTTGATTTTTATCGAAATATTCACCCACTGGACACAATTTTTTTTTTTTTGTATAATAAGTATAAACAATTCCAGATTTTCAAAAAAACACTGCGAAAATATTTCAATTGTTTCTTTTTGCGACAATAATTTTGTTCAATTTTCTTTTTTGATTCAATGAATTTTCAGACTGGAAAATTTTTATGAAAAAAAAAACTAAAACAAAACTTTTGGCTTTAAATTGTATTAAAATTACTTTTTTTTCAAATTGAAACTGAATAAAGTTAGCTCGCCGCCGGAAAATTGGATACTGAATTCATAAACTGAAACTCAGAAAGCAGAAGAGAACCAGCACCTTGGCTGTTTGACTGTATGTGTAAAGTTTTTTGAGTCTCTTTTACTATACACTTCATGAACAAAGTTCGTCTGTGTGTGCCGTGTAAGCCGTGTAAGGTGGCTTTTGTGTTGCATAGAACATACGAACACATACGGACAGCTTTCAGAGGAACTAACACTAGCGAAGCATAACATGGCAAACATTTTTATTATTTATATATTTATTTTACATTCAATTTCTTTATGAGCGATATTTTTATTCCCCTACATCGAAAACAATTTGTTTATAACACACACTAAAGTCACTTCTGTCAGCATTACATATGGTACGGAGTGGGGAAATATTGTTTTATTTAGAGGTAGGGTATGTACAACCAAAGAGCAGAGATATTTCTTTTATATTTTCTACTGTAAAAGCATTCAGCCGACGCCGCGGCCAGGAAAATGTGTGTTGATAACGTCGTTACGATTACAGTTTTCTGAATTTATTTCTAACAAAGAGTTACTTCCGAAAACCGTAGCTGGATTGCCTTGACTATGTTCGTCTTGATTTTCTTAATTTGGCAAACGTGTTCTCGAGTAATAAACATGAAGAATCTTTACAATCTTAGTCTGTCGACTAAACTAAATCAAAATATTTTCAAATAAACTTACGTGAACAACACGTTGCCGGTCTCATTTGTACATGTTTTTTTAAGCTGAAGAGAGGTTTAAAGATCGTGCACATAAAAGCTAATATTTCTTTATTGGACCCGTACGAAGTACAAAGGTCCTATACGTTTACTACAAACAATTTTATTGTAACATGGCGTAGATCGAGGCGGTAATAGGGGGATGCATTTAATATTCGTCTAGAGATGACGTATCAGTGAAAAAAAAATTCCGTTTATCCGTACAATCGTTTTTTTCTAAACGGATGCACCGATCACCCTAATCTTTTTCCCCTGAAAGGTACTCATGTCCCATGCTTCAAGTTCAAAGATGAGCAAAATCGGTCGAGTGGTGCCGAATATATGGTCGA
Source organism: Pseudolycoriella hygida (assembly GCA_029228625.1). Lineage (NCBI taxonomy): Eukaryota > Metazoa > Arthropoda > Insecta > Diptera > Sciaridae > Pseudolycoriella > Pseudolycoriella hygida. The sequence goes on along the minus strand of CM055405.1, from coordinate 43,610,832 downwards.
AAAAGTGACTTAAAACATATGAAGGGACCCGTACGTATCAGAATAGATGTGTCCAACAGAGTTGATGTTACGAAAAAACTCGAATGTATTGAAGTAAATATTGCCTTAACTCTTAAGTGTTTGAAATTACGTCCACATTAAATTGTATTGGAAATTGCCGAGAGGGCCGAAGAAACGACGTAAAAAAAGCCTTCCGAAAGGACAAAATTGACCCCCAAATAGACAAAAATGTTTATCTCAATTTTTCTACAACATAGGAAAAAACCATTTTTTTGTCTAGTGAAGACCTTAGGACCGACCCAGGGTCTTCAGTAGAGGCCTCGGACAAATACTTCCATAGACAAAAAAATTTCCCTCCATTTTTTCTATAACATAGTGAAAAACCATTTTGTTGTCTAGGGCAGACCTTAGAACCGACCTAGGGCCATAAGGAAATGCCTCGGACACATACTTCCATATACAAAAGGTTTTCCTCAATTTGCTCTGCAACATAGCAAAAAAAAATTTTTTTGGCTAGGGCCAACCTTAGAACAGACCTGAGCCTAACTTCAGCCCTAAGCACAGGCTACGGTCCAAATTTGTTTTTGAATATAATTCGGTTCTCGATTATCTCTCAAATAGAAAAAGAATCAACAAAATCAGTTAGGATTTATCTAATTTATGTAAGCGAACACGTTGGGCCCTAGTAGAAACTCATTTTTAGGGTCCTGACTGAGTCCAAGGATTTCTAATAAAACAAATTTCTGCCATAAAACGGGAGACAGTCCTAGACCTTTCGATCAAATGAAATTTGAAAATCGGAAGAGGTTTACTCACGTTAAGTACAAAAAGCATGTAGAGCGCTAGCAGAGACTCGTTTTTAGTGCCCTAGCTTATATCCTAGGGCCCAATCTCGAAAAAAAATTTTTCTACAAATAGTAGGGCTTTCATAGACCTGTCGATTAAAAAACAATTATGAAAATCGGAAAAGATTTACTCGATTTATGTACATAAAACACGTAGGGCCATAGCATAGACTCGTTCTTAGTGTCCTAGCTAAGTCCAAGGAGACAAATTTAAAAAGTTTTTTCCGTAGATTGTCAGCCATGCCAAGATCTTTCAAAGAAAAAAAACTTTATGACAATCGGAAAAGATTTACTCGAGTTATGTACAAAAAACACGTATGGCCCTAGCATAGACTCGGTTTTAGTGCCCTACCTAAGTCCAAGGACAAAAAAGTGTCTCCCATAAATTGTCGGCCATGCCCACGTCTTTCAAACAAAAAAAAATTTGAAAATCGGAAAAGATTTACTCAAGTTATGTACAAAAGACCAAAAACCACTTAAACGGCCCTAGCTCGGCGGCCCTTGGGCCGACAGTGCCCAGATTCAATCCCATAAAAGATATTTTTTTCAGGGAAAAAAATTTTTTTGAAAATCTGTTGAGTTTTTCTGAAGTTATCGCGGTGACAGACGGGCGGACGGACAACGTTTTTATTGTTGATTCGTCATCTAAGCACGAGGATCGATGCTCCCCACCTACTCCCAGGTCGAAATTGGGGTGGATAAAAACGTCCTGGTAAACGCAAAAGACCCATTTTCGAAGAACTTCGTTCTTCGTACGGGTCTAAACATGGTTTTTCGAGGGTCGGTGAAACTTTTTCGCATCTCAGCAAGTACAGCACTAAAATTGTTAATTTTGGTGACTAAAGAAAGCATTTGAACTCATAGATCTGGGAAAATTTTTTTGTGGAATTTGGGTTAGTGGTCCCGGCATTGGGATCAATCAAAATTTACATTCAGTTCCGAGTGATATCGATTTAGTTATATTTGTTCAAGGTCAATGGAAAGTGTAGATATAAAAATTTTCTTATGTTTGTTGGAATAGATGAACGAACATTCTTCAAGATATTCCCTTACAATACAATGATACATGTTACCGGCCCGTGCAACGTACATCCCCCCTGAATAATGAACTCCGAGGAACAAAGTAAAATGTTGTCCCGCATTGCCTTTTACAACCCAAAATCTTTGATGAAATTAAAAGCGAAAATGCAGACGTAGTTCATTGGTGAAGTTTACAAATTATGCAGCATGGAACTTGTTGTATGGAAGCAAGGTACGAGGGGTAAACGACTCTGGAAAATCCCGTCTCAGACCCAGATAAAATCCCAAATTGCTCCGGTAAAATCCTTAAATCCGGTAAAATCTTTTGAAATCCTTAAAACCTTCTAAAAATCCCTAAAATCTTCTGAAAATCCTTAAAATCTTTTGAAAATCCTTAAAATCTTCTAAAAATCCTTAAAATCTTCTAAAAATTCTTAAAGTCTTTATAAAATGTTAATGAAAACTTAATAAAATCTTAATCTTGAAAATCCTTGGACTTTCTTGGACAATTAAAAATTTAGACTGTATAAGAAATATTTCGCTTTTGGTAAAATTCTGTGAGCCGTCATTGAAATTTATTACAAAATTTTAAATCTATTTCGCCATTTACGATTTTCGAAATATCTTTCCGTTGCTATAATTATTTCCTTTGTGTCACGTCCAGCAGAGTACGAGTAATATTGCACGCCGAACATTTTCAAATTTCTCCTATTATAGGGGAGCTTCGCACAGTGCAAAACTTCATTGTAGGGTAGAACTTCTCACGAAGGAATGTGTAGAAGTGGTGTGCGAACGTACATAAATAGCGTGCGAGCGTATATAAACGCGTGCGCACGTATATAAATGGCGTGCGCACGTATATAAATGGCGTGCGCACGTATATAAATGGCGTGCGCACGTATATAAATGGCGTGCGCACGTATATAAATGGCGTGCGTACGTATATAAATGGCGTGCGCACGTATATAAATGGCGTGCGCGCGTATATAAATGGCGTGCGCGCGTATATAAATGGCGTGCGCGCGTATATAAATGGCGTGCGCGCGTATATAAATGGCGTGCGCACGTATATAAATGGCGTGCGCACGTATATAAATGGCGTGCGCACGTATATAAATGGCGTGCGCACGTATATAAATAGCGTGCGCACGTATATAAATAGCGTGCGCATGTATATAAATGGCGTGCGCATGTATATAAATGGCATGCGCACGTATATAAATGGCGTGCGCACGTATAGGAGCCGCGTGCGAACTTATAGAAGTGGCTCAGGAACTCTTGTAAACTTCACTACAGCGCTTGCAAAATCGACCTAGCGCATTGTGCATATCACAACGCTTGCACAATGCACAAGCGACCTAGTGAATTGTGCACACTTCAAAAGCTTGCACAATCGACTTAGAGTTTTGTGCATACTTTAACACGCTTGAAAATCGACATAGTCTTTTGTGTGTACTTTAAAACGCTCGCATAATCAATGTACTGAATTAGGAAGCGAAGCGGAGGGCCGCCGACCAAGCACTCCGACTTTGTATTGTTTTACTTTTGTCTACCACTTCGACTTTGCTTAAGTGTATCTGTCAGCAAACCAATGCATTTTAACAAAATATCTATACTAAATATCACAAAGCAATTTTATTGCTTTCGATTAGCAAACTTTAATGCTTAAATCAGCAAATTTGTGGCGGCAAATTTATTTTTTTAAAACAGGTATTGTTATTGTTGTTATTGTTTTAAAAAAATAAATTTGCCACCACAAATTTGCTGATTTAAGCATTAAAGTTTGCTGATCGAGAGCAATAAAATTGCTTCCAGTAAAATAATAAATTTGGTGATAAGGCATGATAAAATTTGCTGGTAAAAAAAATAAATTTGCGAAAGAAAAAGAATAAATTTCCCGAAATCTCCTTACTGTAAAAAGAATAAATTAGCAGAAAAATGTAATAAATTTGCTGATGAAAAAAATAATTTTGCTGCTAAAAGTAAAGATTTGCTGCGAAAAAAATAGATGTCGAATTTTTTTTTGAAGAATTTTCGCTTGTTTTGGCTTCGCAAAAGCGACCAAAAATAATTCCATTTCACAAAAAAATAAAATAAAATAAAAAGAATTATATACGAACAAGCTTCATATATAGGCGAACTTTTTTACTTTCCCCTAGTGTTAAATGCCCCTCTCGCGTTCCAGTCAAAATCGCCGTATCGACCATCAAAATTGGTTTAGTCGATCCCAAGATATGGTTATTGGTTAAGATTCTCAACTTCAAGAATTTACTACGGAAAATAAATAAGTATAACTTTATAAATGATTCACGAGTTTGGTGTGTTCTTCTGTCAGTCTGTAATATTTATCTCGAGAACGATTCCGAACGGTTGCAGGGACCTTTGTCTGGTCATAAGAAAACGTTTAGAATTCGCGAGAACTAAAACTGATTTTTGAGCCCCCCGCATACACAAAAAAGTCGTCAATTTATTGGGTTGTATTGGTTTTCCAATTTTAGCTCCAGCTATGACATCCGCACGAGGTGTTGTGGCGCCAAATTTTCTTAATGAATTCGTGTTGTAGAGAAAGTGAAGGAGATCATTTCCGTATATAAAAATGAGGAGAGCCGCCGCCAGCTATTGCATCCGGATAACCGCCGCGGCCTCAAATTGAAATAAACCGGAAGTGACCCGAAATAACCATAAGTGATCGGTAATAAACCGGAAGTGACTGATAGCCTCCAAAAGTGCTGATATCACAAAAAAATCTTTTAAAGAGGAATGTGTGACGCAAGTCCCCTTAACGTACTTCCAAAACAACTGATTTCAGTTGAACTGACGCTTTTAGCTTCAATACGCAAAAAAAATTAAAATCAACTTACATTGTGTTGCGTCACAAATGCCAGACCCAACGATGAAATCATTTTTTTGTGCTTTCAATTTTTACAATACAAAAACTTGACTTTATGTTACTTTACGTGGTTCAGCAATGTAAATGCGATTTTACATTGCTTCAACACGTAAAAAACGGTACGTAAGTGCTTCCAAATTTTTATTTTGACGAGTGGGAATACAGCCCTCCCCTTTGGAAGGTTACGGCCCGACCCGAAGGGGAGGGCTGTATTCCCACTCTTCAAAATAAAAATTTGGAAGCATAGACGTAATGTACTATAAATTCGAAGAAAGCGTAATCTATTTTGATGTTTGATGTTCCAAAAGCTTGATTAAAGTTTGATAATGTTAGTAGTGTCAATACTATTTGGAAAGGATCTGATTATATAAATTATCTAAAAGTCAATTTGGATTTCTTAACGAAAATCACAAAGAATGCCACAAAAAATCATTGAAAATCGTTTAAAATCCTTCAAAAACTTTCAAAATCTTATAAAATTTTTATATATTTCTGAAAATCCCGGATGCTCCGGAAAATTCCCGATGCTCCGGAAAATCTTCTAAAATCCGTTAAAATCTTTGCAAAAATAAAATCCTGTCACACGATTTTTGGGAGTCGTTTACCCCTCGGAAAGGTATGCAAAGAGAAATGATAAGGGAGGGACTTGGGTGGTAAATAGGAATTTTTGTCGCATACGTCGAATGAGTGTTAGTGCTGTATATAATCAAAGTAAACGGTTTGTAAGTGGTCGAACATTGCGATAATAGTTTATTACATACTTGGTCAAGTAAATGAGTCTTTATAGCACGAGTTTGAATGTGTGCGTGAATATGTATCCGAGTTTGAATGTTCGTAAAACGAGTGGGGCGAAGCCGAAATGAGTTTTATGATTTTCAACGAGGATATATACGAGCGAACACATTCATTTGCATTTAGTGCATTTGACTCACTTATTTGACCAATTATGAAGTAGATTCACATTTTAGCGTTCGGTTAGTCGAAACATGAATGTTACGCTTTCATACGAAAAAAAAGTTCATCGTATTTATTTTAAAGATCAAAATTAAAACATTTTGTTTGGCGTGCATTGGGTTAAATAAATCGAAATAAACAATATTTTGTACTAAAATCGTAAAGAATGATGTGTGGTGTCGGATGGCATTGGACCCTACAACGAAATAATTTTTCTATGCTTTTACACTGGTGTGTCTGGCATTTGTGACGCAATTTTTAAAACCCCCACCTTAATTTCACTTTAACTTTTTTTTGCGTTCGAAGCTGAGTGCTGCACCTTTCTCCGATTTTTTCAGAACTTTTGAAACTGGACGAAATTCAGAACTGTAAGCATACATAAAGACTTGCGTTACACCTCCTCTGTAAGAGGTTCTTTGACCGAATTACTGTAACGCACACTTGTAATATTGCCCATAAACAGTGTTCCTCTGTACTATGTTTTAAGGTGCATACCTACTCGATAAGTTGATATAAACGGTGTGAGATGCGATACGTAAATGGCTCATAACGTACGTGTATTCAGAGTAGTCGGTAAATTTTCTGCGATGTGATTGTTGTGATGCAGCAGTACATTTTACTTTTCAAATTTCTTAAATTTCATGCAACTTTTGGAAACGAATGTCCTGCCTATGACACTACTCGATTCTCGGCAAAACATTCTCATTAAATCAAATTTCGATACGAAACAAAAATTTAACTGACAACAAAAGTCATTTCATCGAAACATTAATGAATAGACACGCAGCAACTTCGATTCGTTTGTTACAATGTTATTTAGAGTGAAAATAAAAAAAATTGATATTTCAACCCAATTGTGCACTTTTTTCAATGAAAAAAGGTATCTTGAGACCTGTGGCTAGAGAAAAACCTTATGTGACGAAACAGGGTCATTGAATGTACATACCATAACTTTCTATATACAAGACATGCTGAAAAAAGCCCAGTTTTCTTGCGTTTGACTCAAAGGATGACTATTAGGAAAAGTCAAATATTTTGATTTTAGAAGTAGCTACAAAGGCTTTCTCAGCTAATGAATATTATTGAATTCTTTTGTAGCATTCAACTTACCGAGTAGTGTACACGTTAAAATTTAGTACAGACGAACACAGTTTATGAGTAATGTTACAAGTGTGCGTGCGCACACCTGCAATATTACTCATAACAGTGGTCGGCTGTAATATACTATTACAATTGCAAGTACCTGTAACTGTATAGTCTCGTAAGAACTTCAACATAAAGTGGAACTTACAAGAGTAGGTATCACACACAGAAAACACAACTAACCGGGCATTAGAGTATAAGACGTGTACAAACACTCGTGCTAGCACTCGTGTACTTTCACTTCTGCTATATACTTCCTCCAATGAAGTATTAATGTTACTATATTTTACTGTTACTATGTTTACTGTTAAACACAATGGCGTATGTATATAATGGATGGACTCGGAGGAAAGTTGAGAATTTTGATTTACAGTTTACATTTAGTGCCAGGCAAAACTAGTGCTAATTAACCGACATACCGAATATTGACATTGGATAGTTTTTCATTTCTGAACATTTTCAATTCATTCAGTTGAGGGAGCTAAAGCAATCAAGTGGTGGAAACTGCTATAGGCTTTATATTGAATTCGAAACGAAAGAACTTATAGGAAAATTCTTCACAAACAAAATACATCACAGTCAATATACATCAAAACAAAAAGAACTTTCTATGATACATAAAAGTCACAGAGAAGAATTAGGATATCACATAAAAACGTTACTATCACTATTGTCACAGAATGTATTGCGGATCCTGATTGCATTGCCCCTCTGAATCGCGACAGAAATTCGCTCAAGCAGAAATTCAACGCTTCGTGGCTCACCCGTTTTGCGTTTCATCATTTTCCCAAGTGTCGCCAAAAACAATTCCGTTTCTGGACCAACTGGTCCCAAGTGATATTGACGCTTTAAATCAATGTAGTGGTTGTGTCTCGCCCGTTCTGCCTGATCAGCTGCCGCACCACTTTTGTTGGAAGTTTGGTCGATGTATGTAGCCGCAAAAGTGTTAACTACTGTAACGTCCCAAATCAACGATCTTCCGTTTTTTCAAGGATAGCTAACTAGACCGACTGGTCGTTCACCGTCACGGCGTGATAGACCTGGTGGTTCCATTTTCTTTGGGAATCCAGCCGACGCAAAGGCCATTGACATAATCTTGTTGATTTCTGCGTGTCTGGCATATTTGCCTGTCATTTTGTTGCACGACAGCCCATGGTGACCCAATGATGTGACCATGTTACCACAAACGCAAACGTGGGGCTCACAAACATTGCATCCCAAACGTAACGCTACAGCTATTCTCGTAGTGTCGTTGTCCAGAAGGAGACCCAATTTCGCTGATGACGCAAGAAGTCTGGCTCAATCATTGGTATTGCTGGTCGACAGTAGCTCGTTGAAGATGTGATTCGCGCGCAGCGAATCCCATGATGATTGGCAAGATTTTGTTATGCCTGTAGTGGAATCCATTCGGGTGTGTAAGATTCGATTGATGCGTTAAATCGGTCGTTCAAAACACTCAAACTGAATTTCGCGATACAATGATGGAGCGTTTTTTTTTTGATTGATTTCAGCAGTAGCTGCCGGAGTCTGCGTTGAATGCGCTTCTGAAGTCGAATTTCAAAACTGCCATCGGGGAGCGGTGTTGAGCCTCAATGAACGTCCGGACAGCATGAACAATTGCTTCAGCACCACCATTTCTTGAAGCATTTTGGATGGGTGCTATTACATCATAAATTGGTTCTTTTATCGAAAAAACCCCCGATTTTCCCCGCTAATCTCCTCCAAACCAAAGCAATTGCGATCGGTCTGATGTCTCCATTAGAATACCGGACCAATTTTCGAGCAAATTTTCCCAGTACGGATCAGGTTCACAAGTTTACTAATAGCGACGATTAGTTTGTTGGACGAGTCACATCAAGTGAACGAGATGAGGTCTTTGATGTGGCGGGGCCTCAGGCCGTCGATACCACCCGATGAACTGATTGGGAAATGTTTGATGGACAGATCTCTTATTTCAAAAGATTTCAATTGCTATTCGAAGAAGCTGAATATTCGGAATAGCAGAATCTATACACCACCAGAAATGAAGGTCGTCTCCTCGTATCTCCTAAAATGCATTAAATATATCCCTTAAGTATGACTGCTACATTCGGGTCCACGGTTATAGACAAACAATGATCACAAATTGAAAGATTTAGGTATATTTTCATGGGCCCGGAGATGAACCGCTGCACTGCAGGAGCTTTTGATCAAGGTTTTTCTGTTTTTTGAATGCTAAAAGAAAAGTCAAGGCGATTAAATAGTTGGAATTTTATAAACAACACGTTGTAAAATTTTTGTGGGCGAACATCTTAAGCAATATTGAGAGTGAAAAGCGTTGACATTTTAAGGCATGTCACAGAATTTGTTTCCATTTGGTATCGGAAATTTAGAATAAAAATTACTTTATGTTTTTACTACATTGAGCTGACAAATTTATTTAAAAAAAACATTTTGTTCTTCTTTATGATCGTTTTTCAGCGACTTAAGCGTTAATTATTTTTAATTGTTTTAGTTTATCACTTTTTTCCGAATGTATTTTGTCCAACAATTGCGTACATTAAATGTCTTAATTTAACTGCAATTTGTACGGTTATTAAATGGTCACCGGAAATTTAATTCTTTTATTTTATATCTCCTATGACATCATTTCGTATACAAATAAAAGATATGAAAATGCACAGTACATCCTGTATCCCTCCGACTTTCACAAATTAATATTTTTTGTGAACTTTATTTAACTGCAAAATGGTTAATAACATTCATGTTCTCAGCTGTTTTACAATATTTTCTTGTTTTGTTATTGGTAAGGCAAGTGACAGCCAAAGATCTGTTTAACAGTTGTTCGGATAAATACCGAGCAGTGAACGCAAAATTGCCTGGCTCGATGCTGAATTATTTGTCGCATTTATGACTGATGTGAAAGCTAACCAGTTCATTGTCCTACTCTATGTTATCGGTGGACGTATAACGACAGAGAACGTCGTGATCGTATGTTATAAGCTCTGAAGGCTGAACTTGCTGCAAAGTCGTTTACACTCTTTTTAGACCGGTACAAAGAACGATGTACTTCGAAAAGGGGTCTATTGCTTTTACCAGAGGCGCCGAGTTTGGTTTTAGAGCAGGGGGCAAGATTTCAATTAAAATTTGACAATATCTTCCACAGGAAAATTTTTTAGAAATTCGAAACTTGCACTTGTTTTTCTTTGAAAGCATACAGTTCCTGATTATCGTTACAAATCGAAAATTCAGAATATCTCGGCACTATGGCCGATAAGACGCCAAAGTCGCTAGTCGCAGTCGTCATAAATGTTTTTTCCAACGCATAGGGTGTCATTTCAAAGAAAATGGAATGAGATAAGCGTTAAAAATGTATTCAGACATGTGCGCTTCAATTATCGAATTTGGTTAGGCTTTAAGTGCCAACTGGGATGAAAACTGCTGTTTCTTCATCTTTGGACCCACAAGATATTAGTTGAACTTCGAAAAAGGAAAAAAAAATGTTTTTCGAAGCAAAAAATACTTTTTATGAGATTTGAGGCCAAAAGTTACAAAAATGTACGAATTATTTATTAGTTTACAATTTCTGCTGGGGCGTTTTTCCTCTAAAATGAGAACAAAATGAAAATTTTGCACTCCAAGCTCAATTCTGAGCTCATTTTCGGATTCCTCGTGAAATTCTAGGATAAAATAAGCTTTTACTCAATATTATACCACTGTAAAAGTTTCCTTGTATGTAAGTTCAAAGTTGACTCATTCATAGCTGTGAACCACAAATCCAACTTTGGTGACCTGCAGTTGTTACATACTTGATTTTTTTCAGATATTTTGGGCGATTTTCTCAGAACTTAATTTAGAAATGTGGCATAGATTCGTCGCTTTTATAGCAGACACGTTTCTAGCCAATCTATATTTTTACAATCGACGACAAAAGTTTGGCTGATTGGGACGTTTACGCCTCTTCAGTGCACCTTTGTCGCAAGACCATGTGCATATCAGCGTGGTCACATATTGAGTGAGTAATCATCTCCAATATGCGGCCTTTTATACACCTCGTTTGTTCGATAATTCAAATAGAAACTCTTTGACTTAGTAGATCCGTTGTTATAATAACATTTGGAAGTACTGGTCAAAAATTTTTTTTGTGCTGTTTGTATCTGCAGCGGTGGTAATTTTAATTGGGTCGATGTTTCTTTGATATTGTAATTTTCAGATATTTTGGGCGATTTTCTCAGAAATATATAAAAAATTCAACTTAATTTAGAAATGTGGCATAGATTCGTCGCTTTTATAGCAGACATGTTTCTAGCCAATCTATATTTTTACAATCGACGACAAAAGTTTGGCTGATTGGGACGTTTACGCCTTTTCATTGGCAATGTTCAGAGAAAATAAACTTTGGACTATTCCTGACATTTTCTCTGAAGACACCTATAACGTATCTTTAGAAGCTTCCGCGCAGTGACTGCTTGGAAAACCCTTTACACGACGAAAATTCTCTACTCGGAAATCGCTCGGTCGGTACGCTTAAAACTTCAATTAAAAAAAAGGCTGATATATTCGTAATCTGGGGGCCCTGGGGGATGTGGAAAACCATGTCCATTGAGAATTCAAAATCAAAAGTTCAAAACGCTCCACCCTTCATTGAAAAATATCCTTTGGGGTGAACCTCGTGAATTAAAAATGATTTTCTTCTTCTGTTTACATATTATGTAAAATGATTTTCTTCTTCTGTTTACATATTATGTAAACAGAAGAAGAAAATCATTTTTAATTCACGAGGTTCACCGCAAAGGATATTTTTCAACGAAGTCATGATCACAAGCTCAAGCATGCTTAAGCTTGTCAGTACTTAATCCATACATAATTAAATGACGCATTTCACCTCTAATCTTCCAATGATAACGTTCTCAAGTTGGAATATACGAACTATAGAATCATTGACTAGTAAATAATGATCTAGCCCCTAACCCTTCATGGGTTGTTAAGGCAGATTAAAAAAAAAAAAAAAAGAATCATTGACTAGTTACAGGTCACTTCCAGTTTAAGTGGCGGCCATCTTGGATTTTAATTTTATGTAAAATTCATCGAGGACTGGTCTTATGACTTTTTCGATTTTCATAAATTTATATGAAAGATCTGGGCACAAGGAACATCAGAAGACTGACTTCAGTTCTCACTGGTCACTGTCTTCTCAACAAGCATCTACAAACCATCGGTATTGCGGGGACATAGAAAAAGCTGAACACTTCTTGTGTAAATGTTCAGCGTATATCACAGCTAGAGCCAAATGCTTAGGTGCCTACATTCTGCCACATAATATTATCTGGAGCATATCGCCCAGGGATGCATTGAGTTACTTAAATCAAGCTGGAAGAATTTAGGTAACTCAATGTGGGTACGCACAACAGGCCCACCAGAGGCCTAGGTGCTGGAGCTTCGCTCCGCCCACTCAAACTAACTAACTAACTTACAATTGATGGAAGAAACGTTTTTAGATATGAGTCCTTTGACTTAGCTAGGACACTAAATATGAGTCTCTGCTACAGCCGGTTCATTCCTTTTTTACCTAGTTTGAAGAAATAGATGACATGAAATAGACGATGCAAATAAAGTTCTATCCAAATAAGCAAAATTTCGGGGAGCTGCGGGAAACGTGAACTTCGACACTTTTCGCTTTTCTACAAAACTTTTTGAACGGGTGAGTGCACATCTCAAAACTTTAGGTATATGCTCTATAGGCGAATGTGCCATATGGGCCAATCACATCTGGGCAAATGTGACTTTTTTCTGCAAATTCGCTAGTATCAGGATCATTGTAGCTTTCTTTCTTACTTAAAGCAGTGCTTTAAATTTCAACCTCACAAGTAAAGAACCTGCAATTTTTTGTGGGAAAATTTTTTTGAGGTAAAAGGTCAGTTATATTGATCGAAAAATATTAAAATTTCGTTAAGAATTGTGTCATCTATTTCTTCAAACTATGTAAAAAAGGAATGAACCGGCTGTAGGGCCTAACGAGTTTTTTGTACATAATTCGAGTAACTCTTTTCCGATTTTCATAATTTTTTTAAAAGACCTGGGCATGGAAGAAAAGAAAAGTTTTTGGATTTGAGTCCTTGGACTTAGCTAGGGCACCAAAAACGAGTCTCTGCTAGGGCCCAACGTATTTTTTGAACATAACTCGAGTAAATTTCCGATTTCCCAAAGAAATTTTTTTTTCCTATGTTGCAGAGCACATTGAGAGAAACATTTTTGTCTATGGAATTATGTGTCCGAGGCCTCTACTTAGTGCCCTAGGTCGGTACTAAGGTCGGCCCTAGCCCAAAAATGGTTAGTTGCTATGTTGGAGAGAATCTAGGAGAAAATTTTTGTCTATTTGGAGGTTAATTTTGTGTTTTCAGAAAATTTTTTTTACACCGTTGCTTCGGAAGGGTTTTTCAATATTGCCCTATTGGCAATCTCCAATACAATTTAATGTGGACGTAATTTCAAACACTTAAGAGTTAAAGCAATATTTACTTACATACGTTCAAGTCTTTTCGTAACATCAACTCTGTTTGCCGCGTCTATTCTGATACCAGTATAAGTGTCATGGGTTTGACAGATGCCTGCCCCCAACAATTATCGATCCATTTTTTGCAATCTTAAATCAATAATTGATAATATTCGATAAATGTCATTTATTAAGTAGCGATAGCTATTTTATGTTTTCAAACTTCCCTGTCGAACATCCATTTGTGCACCCCTCATGTTACGTTACGCTACGTCACATCATGTAACATCACGTTACGTCACAGGAGGGCGCACAGACGGACGGTCACGTAGCCGAATCAACCTCTTTGAATGCACTTTATCACTACTTTTCTATACCCATTGCAATTGTTTATTTTTAATTGAGTACTCAGATTGGGATTTGTTGTGACTTTCTAGACATGATCGCATAGCTTCTATTCTTAAGTTTTAAGGTAACCATATTGAAACTATTTGACGTCATATTACATTAAGTTAAGTACATTTTCGAGGAATTCAAAGAAAATCTATATATATATGTAAGAGTATAGATGGTATCGATATCGAAAGGCAAGTGGGAAACAAAGCTAAGTATTTCTGTCCCACCTGTTTCCATTTCCTTCTGTTTGATTTGAAGTTCACAGAGCTTACATATTTCCTTCTGCTAATCAAATGAAGAACTATTACTTTTCGCCTATTTACTTACCTGTTTTCTCTATTTCCTTACGTATTTCCTATATTTCACTATCTATATTTACTTGCTATATGGTCCTGCGCCCATAAATATCATTCTTTTTCCTCCAAATTTCCGAACTGTAGTATTTAGCTTCTATTTCCATGTTACCGCTTTTCTATTCGCCTATTTTCCTACCTAAAAAACAAAGGTAAAAATCACAAAGGATCAACAGATCTGTGTTTAAGGATTCAAAAAATTATCCGTCTAAGTCTTCCCCACCCTACCAATTTTAATTCTATTTGACACCTATTTCCTTCTATTTTCTACTATCTTTCCTAACTGATTGAACTTTCCTATTTATTTTCTTGTATTTACATTTTATACTGAAAGACTCTGTCGGTGACATGAATTTTCTCCACAGGGAATAATCATCCAAAATGATAAATATCACTCAGACAAAAAGCAATAATCCCACGGGGAATTATGGCCCACACTGAAAATTCTTGGATTTTCACGTTAGTTGTATGCTGTATATATATAGTGATATGCTGTATACATTAGTTGCAAGTTGTATAATATACCCACATCGAGCATTTCGTATGCGACATGTTGGTATATTATACAACTTGCAACTAATATGTGCAACATATCAGTATAGATATGCAGCATACAACTAACGTGAAAATCCAAGAATTTTCAGTGCAGCGAATGTAAAACACCCAAATTGTGTAAGGAAATCCCCTCTCGGATGATAATTCCCATTTGTCTGGACAATAATTCCCGTGGTAAAATACTCGTCACCTCCTGAAAGACCATGTCCCACCATTTCCTTGCGTTCTTTCCCCTTCGCTTAATAGGATGTCGAAAGTCAGAAAATTGCATGCGATTACTCTCTTTAAGACTTTTTTTTTGAAAATAAAAAATGTAACAAAATTTTCTACATAAATAAACCATAATGCCAACAAAACAGACCGAAAGAAAAGCAAGCATTTATATCACATAGCAAAATAAATTATTTTTAATTTGCTTATGATGTGCCAATGAAAATATGTTTCTCGTTCAATTTGTATATCAAGAGCCGAGTTTTAAAGTAATTCTGAGTGCAGTTACTTAGGTAACATGACAATTTCTACATATCACATTCTGATGCATGAACCAAACGTTTTCTTACAGTCAATTATAAGTTATAAACAATAATTTAGTATTTATTAATTTCAAACGTACAATTTTGTTTTTTTCTCAGTTTTTTGCTGTTCAATTTATTGTGAACGACACAGTACAGCAGCAAATTGGTAATTTAAAAAGTTGCATTTCAATTTACAAAGAATATTCAATCTTTTGTTTCGTTCCTTTTTATTTTGAATTTAAGCTTTAGCGTATTTACGATATTGTTTGTTTTTATGTTTTCACGCTATAGTTTATAATTGCGAAATCGTGACTTTCAACATCCCATATGCGTCTGTAATCTATATGTGATCTATAACTCATAAGTACACCCATTCAAATTATGAGCTCGTTTTTATTACAGTTAAAGTCTTCACTTTTTCATTTTAGGTACTTTGCTCAAAGGAAATAAATATGTAATTAATACAATTACAAGTAGTGATGCTTCATGAAAACGGCGCGGCGGCGTTCGGACTTAAAACAAACGAATAAACTCTAAAGAAAATTAAAAAATAAACAACTAAAACGAAAAGAATTCAAGTTAATCCCCCACTGCCGTCACGAGGCTAAAACGTCACCAAGCTAAGTACTGCTGCAGACATGACTGAAACATTTTCTCCTAAATGTGTCCACAGAAGGTGTACGCTTCCCTCTAACAGTTAAACCATTGTACCGACAAAACACCGCTCGCAAACAACGAATTGTGTAGCCGAGTCGTAAAGGCATAGGGAACTATCGCACTACGTGTTCTACAAGACCTGCAGAACTGAACCTTCGCGTACAGATACTCTAGCGGTTACGCGGTTTCCTTAATATGAGGCTGTGAATAAAGCACAGCGAGTAATGCATCAAATATTCAATCACATCACAACCCAGAATTCTCTGCTCATAGCTACGTACCCTCTGTCTCTTCCTAAGGCCAAAAATGAAACGCACACAAGCATCAAATGCCCGCTGTAAACAGAGAGATGATATGGCGGCTGGGTTGCCCAGTGTGTGGAATGATGTGGAGTGATGTGGGAAGTGTGTGGGATGATGTGGGAAGTGTGTGGAATGATGTGCGAAGTGTGTGGAATGATGTAGGAAGTGTGTGGGATGATGTGGGATGGTGTGAAAAGTGTGTGGGATGATGTGGGAAGTGTGTGGAGTGATGTGGGAAGTGTGTGGGATGATGTGTGATGAACACGAAGTGTTCCGAAGGTAGCCGAAGCTCAGGTCGCGTTGACACGTTTTGTTCGTGCTCAAGTTTTTGTTTTATTTTAATTGTTTTATTGTAATATTTGTTCGCATTAATCGTTGTTTGAAGTTGCATTTAGTGAAATACTATCGTGTACATTCCAATTAAATTATTATTTTGGCGATAATTATCGAAAATAAGCTTCAATTCTCATGTACGTGTGTGTAAAACAATAGCAGCTGCTTCCATTGTCATCGTTCTTCGTAGACATCAAGCGCCTATGATTTATTTGTTATCGTTCCATTCCGACTAAATATTAACAACATCTAATCGAGAAAATGAACGATTGTAGAGTGTGTGATGGCAGTTTTCATAATGAAAATCCAAATAAAATTATATGTGATGGAATTTGCCGCCAATCTTTTCACGCCGGAGAACAATTTTTTTCGGAAAGAATTTTTTTTTCGAAGAAAATTTTTTTTAAGGAAAAATTTTTTTGTAGAAATATTTTTCGGAGAAATTTTTTTGGAGAAAATTTTTTAAAGGAAAAATTTGTTTGAAGAAAAATTACAAAATTACAAAAATTACAGCGCTTTTTTTAAAACAAAATTACGTTGAGTTAAAAAAATTGCGTCACAAATGCCGGACCCAACGGCGAAATAATTGTTCTGTACTTTCAGTTTTTGCGCTGCAAAAATTTGTCTTTTGTTTCTTATTGCGTAGGCAAAGGTAAATTTAAATTTTTGCGTGTAAAAACTGAAAGTGTTGAAACGCAACTTTTTTAACACAACGTAATTTCGTTTTTAAAAAATCGCTGTAATTTTTTCAGGAAATCAAAACTTTGAACACAAGGTTCAAACAAACTTCTGCGTATTATCAGCGATAGCGTCACCTCAAGCGATATCATTATTTTGGAAGCAGACTTACGGACTGCGTCACACTCTACCTTTTAAGAGGTTTTTGTTATGATATGAGTCGTTTTGGAAGTTTTCAGTTGTTGAAAAAATTTCTATTTTTTGAAAAAAATTTTCTCAGAAAAAAAATTTTTCGAAAAAGTTGTCTTCGAAAAAAAATTGTCTCCGAAAAAAATTTTCTCCAACACCTACCTACTAGGCTACCATCAGTGATTCATATAACTTTCCTGAAGAATCCAACTGTCTAGGTATTCTTATACAGAATTTAACAAAAAATCCAAGATGGTGTCACTTTGACAGGTGGCAGCCATTTTCTTATGATCCCAAAAAATTCTCCTGATGGAACTCTATAACTTTCGAGAAGAAACCATCTCTCTAAGTAGTGTCATTCCGGAGCTAAAATTCGAAAACCGAAAAAGCATAAACGAAAATCCAAGATGGCGCCGCTATGACAGCTGACACCCATTTTCTAATGATACCAAAAAATTCTTCTGATGACACTCTATAACTTTCTAGGAGAAACCTAGTCTGTAAGTGTTACCATTTCGGAGCTAAAATTCGAAAACCCAAAACAGCATAATTTATACCTAACAAAAATCCAAGATGGCGTCACTTTGGCAGATTTCTGAAAATCCCTAAAAATTCTCCTGATGAAACTATATAACTTTCCCGAAGAAACCAACTCTTTAAGTATTGTCATTCCGAAGCTAAAATTTGAAAACAAAAAAAAAACCTAATTTATTGCTTGGGAAAATTCAAGACGGCGCCGGTTTGACTGCTGGCAGCCATTTTCTTAAGATCCCAAAAAATTCTTCTGACCAAACTCTATAACTTTCCCGAAGAAACCAACTCTCTACCTATTGTCACTCCGGAGCTAAAATTCGAAAACTTCGTGCATTACCTAAAAAGCCCTCAAAATTGACCACTTTTCCACATGCCACGGCTTTTCCAGAATTTTCCCGGAAAAGCGGCATATGGAATTTTTCATTTGGGACCGAGATAGATAGATAGAAACCGACAGATCAGAAATAAAGTTTTCATAGTGAATGATGAGAATAATAGAAAAATCCAATTCCATACAAAAATGTAATTTTCAAACCTCGATATCTCAGACAATTTTCAACCGATTTTGATGAGTGAGGGCTCGTTTGAAAGCTGCTGCGGCGTAGTTTTTTTTAAATAATTTGGAGGGGGAGGGGGGCGAGGGGAAAAAACTCCAAGGTTCGCCTATATATGGCTCCTTGTTCCAAAGATTTTTGTATGGAGTTTTTTGGGTTTGAGAACGTATTTTTTTGGGTGTGGGGACTGCTGCGACGCTGTAGTCGGGCTTTTGTAAAAAAATTAGACATAACCTCAAATAACTGAGAATCTGTTGGAGATAGATAATTTAGCCACAAGGCAAAATGAAAGACCAATCTTTGACTAGTAATATTGCAGAATATCAAAATGCTGTATCTTCCACCACTTTCGTGTGTGTGTTGAAAATTAAGACTTTTTTAGGTTACGATCACCCCTTATATTGTTATTGTATAACTTTACCAAAAAGCTCACACACATATGGGCAATACAAACTACCTACTATCTCATCAACATATAGAGTTGTAGCAAGGAATAATAAGAACAAAAATTTGAGCTCTAGGGCTTGCAAAGTGCTGGAGAAAATTTCACTCGATGCTTAATCTTAACATGTTGAGATTCTAATAGTGCTCGAAAGTAACTGTTTCAATAATTTGAATTGAATCCAAAGATAAATCAATGATTTTCTGCCCCCTTACCACACTTTTTATAAGTCTTCGAAGAAATTAAAATCTATTTTCCAAGGAGTGGCCTAGGATTATACAATAAACAAGTTCTGTTCTCAGAAAAAGACAAATTAACTCTGGAAATAAGCAAAGGTCTTCACTCAGTATACAGTCAACCATTTCAATAACTTCCATTCTACTTCATCAATGTAAAGCTTTTACCATGTATGAAAGATCATTGAACATTATCGAATTGTAAACACTTTTTTAGTTTACTAATCTTTCCACAAAATATCGGCCGGAAGTTTCGATTACAAGGAATTGCTTTGATCGAACTGAAAATATAATTTAAGTTTCTTCACTTCGTCGCAATGGCTAATATAATTTTTTTTTTGTTGGTAAAAATTAGACCCGCACGAAGTGCTTGGGTATTTTGAGTATGTAACTGTGTTGTAACATTCGAAATGTCGGTAAAGGAGGTTTCCATTTTAAGGTATTAGAAAATGAAAAAAACGACATAAAGATTCATAAGGTACGTTCACACATCGATGCTAACAGACAGGATTATTTCTTTAATTAAGCAATAGTTATTTATGCAACTAGTTGCGCAATGGAGTTGTTTTTGTCACTAGATATGAAGTTATCAAACGGGCGAAGCGAGTTGGATAACCACATTGTGTGACAAAAACAACCAATTTCGCAACATGTTTCATACACGACTTCATGCAACAACTTATGAAACGTGAACTTTTGAATAAACTTTTTATTAGTCAAATGACACTAATGACAAAAAAGTTACTCATTTGGGTGATAAAAAGTTGCTTTTTGTCACTAGTGATAAAAAGTAACTTTTTGTCACTCTTTTGAATGATAAAAAATTCATTTAAAAGTTCACGTTTCACAAGTTGTTGCATAAAGTCTTGTATGAAACATGTTGCGAAATTGATTGTTTTTGTAACACGATGCGGTTACCCAACTCGCTTCGCTCGTTTGATAACTTCACATCTAGTGAAAAACAAGTCCATTTCTCAACTAGTTGCATAAATAACTAATTTTAGCATTAGTACAAGTTTGCTATTTGTCAACAATTTTCTATTTTATAATAAGCAAACAATCTCCTCTATTTTGTCTCCGGCCGCCTGCCGCATTTCCTCTCTGAAGTGCGAAACTCAATTTTTGCTTAAGGAATGCCCTCGACCGACAGTGGCTCGTTGGTTTTGTACGCAATCCTCTTTGTCAGATCCATGAAGAGCAGTAAAGCTTCTACCCCCCATGAACCCATTGTCGCCACCGCGACGCGAATGGTACGAAAAGATAGTTCTTGTTAATAAGGCTGCTGGGAGCGAAGGTGTCAGTGCAGGATGCATCCCATATTAACGAGCCTCCTCTCGACCATGGTTTGATTGTCATTCCATCTACTCTCTTGCCATCATCGTTTCTTGACAACCCAACAGGTTCCAGTTTCGCAGACATGTCAGCTGCTGCTAAGGCTCTCTTAATGAGCACATTGATTTCTGTGTGTTGTGTGTTGTGCATGTCATGAAACTCGGTCTCGACAATCAAACGTCTGAAATGAAAAGAAGGACCGGTATCGGTTGGGCGGCGATCGGTAAGAGCAACATGAACAACAGAATGAAGAGGAAAGTGTTTCATATGTGTGTGCTGCCGGTCCTGACATACGGAGCCGAGACTCTTACAATAACCAAAGCATCAGCGAACAAGTTGAGAGTTGCACAAAGAGCCATGGCAAGGGCAATGCTACGAATCTCACTCAGAGAAAAGATGACAAACGAGTGGATCCGACAGCAAACGAGCGTCACCGATGTCATGGCACGAATAGCGTGGCTAAAATGGAAAGATGGACCATCGACATTAAAAGAACGGCAGGCACGAATTTGCAACAAGTAGCAATGAACCGGGAGAAGAGGCCTACATCCAGCAGGGGATACAATAAAGGCTTTATTTATTTATTCAAATGACTTTAAGAAATTTCACAGCATATCTTACAATATATTTTAAAGCACTGCAATATAACACAATACAATTTTTAAAACAAGAGATGTCATCGCAAAACGTTACAGAAACACAAAAAATACACTTGTTTTTACACATTTACATCTAGGCTGTTAATCCACGCTATTGCTTCGTCTGATGTTAAGTGCAAGTCCTCTAAACTGCCGGAAAAGCGACGACTAGGACCAGAGATGGGAAATTACCGGTAATTTATTTTCCTCGGTAATATTACGTAATATTACGGTAATATTGCGTAACATTGGGTAATATTACCAAAATTTTAAATTACCAATATTACCGTGCTCTTGGTAATATTACGTAAATTACCGACTATTTTTTCATTTATATTTTGCAGAAGTCTTAGAAACATGATTTAAAGCGCGATTTAAAGTAAGGTTTGAAGCCCAGAAAATGTATTACCATGACACCTGTATTGTAAGAAAAGAATTTATCAAAATAAATGAGTTAAAATTTTGATTTATTCTGACATGAATTGGCTAGTGCACTAAAATCAGTAGAGCTTGAGCGTGACTATTTCGTTGCTGCAATGATGAGCATTTCACGACGAAATACCTCCTTTTACTCATCTAGTTCACAATGATATTGTCATTATCTACTGACCGAGCACAATAAACGTAGACAGCGCTGGATTGCCACTCAGTATGTGGGTTTCTTGAAATTAACAACAACCGATGTCGCTCGAATAAGGGTTGGAATAGCTACTTTCATATATTCTTTCAAAATTTCAATTTATTTTGATTCAGACAAAAACATCTTCATCATCTTCAGAAACTCTTATATCTGACAATGAATTTTCATCACTTAAGAAATCATCTTCCTTGTAACGGAATCGTCAATAGTTGGTTTCAGATTGAAGCTAAACAAGATGAACTAAATCGGTCTTTTTCGGCGATTTTTATTCGATTTTTTTACAAAACATCCACGGAGCGGGAACACTTGTCGACTTTTTTCTACAGTGAATCGGTACGAAAAAATGTGTGCATAATCGTTACCGAAGTCTCAGAGTAAATTTAAAGAGGTTGCTAATTAGTTTGGTGTACTTAGACCCGGAGCGAAGTGTCCGTATGCCACTAAATATTGACGAAACTCTTCAAAGCGATGGCGCATACCTTAAAATTTAATTTAAAAATAAAAGGAGGATATCAGCGGAATCCAGGCGCCTTACAGTTCTTATTTCAGGTTGGGGAGGTAAAAAAAATAAAAGTCATTTTCCCTTCACATTGTTGACCTAATATTTACCGAAATTGAAAAAGTCACGTCTAAAAATCTCCAAAATGTCTTAAAATAATGAAAAATGGTGATGATTTATGAATTTTTCGGTAATATTACGTAATTTAAGTAATATAAAAAAAACTTTAAATTACAAATATTACCAAGGTTTGGGTAATATTACGTAATTTTACGTAATATTACCGGGTAATATTACATGGTAATATTACCGACCCATCTCTGACTAGGACAATGACTCAAGATGTGCTCCATCGTTTGGTTTGCATCACAATTGCAAAGTGGGGACTCTGCAAAATTCCATCTATGCATGAGAGAAGCGCAACACCCCTGTCCTGTTCTAAATCTGTTAATTCGCAACCAGAGTAGCCGAGGAAGGTCGAGGCCGTTAACCGGTTGAGTTGGGTCTTCAACTAGCTGCTTTTTCACTACAGTTGTGTTCCGCCACCACTCTTTGCATCTGGTCTTTAGATCGTCAAGCTTACTCCTTTTTCGGTAGAAAATCCAGAAAAGTTTCCTTGATTTCAGACGAAGGCTGGAGGGAGCTTGTTCCAAGTCTCTATGTAAAGGCAGATCATTGTCTGATTCAATTTTCTCGCATTCTCTTAGGGCTGCCTCTTCTCTACGAATGTGTGGAGGTGTTATGTTACTCAGAATGTAGAGCCATTCCACTTCTGTAGGGTCTACTGAGCCGGAAACGGTTCGCAGCGCTTGGGTTATCTGAGTATGGACTTTGTTAACGTGACAGCTGTTCATACATACCGGGGCACAATACTCGGCTACGGGTAAAACCATTGCTTGAGCGGTGATACGTAGAGTTTTCGCTGTGCACCCCCATGTAGATCCGGTAAGTTTTGGGAGTAGGCTCACGCGCGACTTCGATTTTGCATTTATCCGTTAGGCATTCATCCGATATGTTAGACTGTAGTCAAGTGGGACACCAAAGTCGGAGTATAATCTACTACGTCACCGTTCATTCTCAAGTCTAGCTTCCTGTTTGCTTGCTTATTATTCAGGTGGAACACACAGTGCAAAGTTTTTCCTACATTCGGTTTTAGTCGCCACTCTTTGAAGTATCTAGACCTGGTGTTCAAATCGTCGTTTAGTGTGTTTTGGAGTTCCTCAAATGTTTCAGCTTGGAACGCTAGAGCAGTGTTGTCGGCATCTATGAACTTCCGAGAATGTGTCGTGGGAAGGTCCATCGTGTGTACGCCATATAAATAGAACGGAACCTTGTGGAAGCTCGTCATTTAGGACTCTTTTCCTACTGGTTTTGCCATTGATTTCCACTTAGAAGTTGCGATCACTCAGCAAGTTCGTCACCAAACGCAAGTTTTTTCAACATGGAATAATCATGCTCAATTTAAACAGTAGTCCCCGCTTTGAAACTGTGTCGTAGGCCGCCGACAAGTCCAAGAATACCACACCCGTCTTAAAGCTTTTCTGGAAATAATAATAAAGGCTAAGAAAGAAGAAGAAGAAGTGCATGTCTTTCAGCAGTCTTTCTGCATTTAAGATCGTGTCGTCCTTTTTTATCTACTAGCGAACCACATGCGCATTATCCGGCGTGTAAATTTCTACACCCAACCGTATGATGGAAACACTGACTTCTCACTGCAACTTATGAGATGATCGCACAAGAAAACATTAACACCAAGAACTCTAATTAATGAATAATTGTATTTACTGAAATAACGACCAGGCGCCAATATGATAAATAGAAGAGAGAGAGAAATGCGTTGTGTGTGGCTTCCATGTGGTGATGCCAGATCGATAAGTAGAGGGAAATACTGCAGTGTTGTCACGACATGAATAATTGCATTCCAACACCGTAGTCCTACAATCACGCGAAACGCATTATCATATATGAAACCGTTACATGTTTGTGGAAAGCATAAAATAATAAATACAAACAAAATATGTTTCACACAATAATATTAAATCAAAACGTACGTACTTGTTGTGTCAAATATGTATAATACAGCCGTAGCACTATAAGGTTGTGTTATGTTTATCACAAACATATTTTTTTCCAAACATGCAGCTAATATGAAACGAAATATGTTACAAAACTCTGGTCTAAACCTACGACTTTCAAGACATTAGTATTTTGATCATTCTTGAGACACAGATCGTACGGGGCTTATTATCAACACCATGTTTTTATTGAATAATATCGAGAAAAAGAGTAAATAAAACTTGATAAAAAACTTTTATTTATACAGAACTTTCTGTAATAATGTTTTCTACCTTATCTCGACCGTATTACATTATGGATTTGAGATAAGATTTGTTTTTTGTGAAATTTTCATATATATTTTCTACGACTCAAATTTAAAATTATCAAATGAAATATATTTATGTTTAAGAAAATGTTCTAGAGCTGTAATAAAGACTAAGCGTACGTATGAGACTTAATCGTAAAAGAACGCTTTGCTCGAACGCATTTTTAATGTAAAAATAAATTAGATAATAGACATGGTACACTTATAATACTTCGTGTCATATTATAATTTTTTTTTTGTGTTGATAAGGAATACAAATATTAATTAAAACTGCCGTAAATTTTGAAAAGAAATAATTTAATACCTTACACTCTTAGCGATAAGATTCTTCAAGTTATCATTCAATTGATAAGAGAGTTAAAAATGCACAAGACATATCATATCATTCAGAGTTTTGTTTTGTTAATAAAAAGTTGATAACAATTAAATATGTGGGGCAAAACACTTGATTGATAAAACAGTTAAAAAAAATTGTATGCGCGTAGAGATAGTTTCAGTGAAAGTTCAATGCAACTTAATCCTTGACTTGAAGCTATTTCAAATTATCTTGACTGGTGTTTTTGTTTTCATAAAATCAGCAACAATTTATTTCATTTTGATTGGAATAAAAAATCGAGGAGGAAATATATTAAATTAATTGTCTTGACTCTTTATCTACAGTGCGATGATCTTTGCTCGATGATTTCTAGAAAGCGAAATGTGAGATTGATGCAATATTATTATTGCAAAAGTTTAAAAAAAATTACATTAAATTCGCGGTTACTGTCGAGGAAGGAGGTGGATTCAAAAATTCAAACAAATGCTGGACATCGGTTGCCATTCAAATAGTGCCCGTTAAAAAAAGCTCGTTTTTGCCTCCCTCTCTGCCTCAAAAGATTTCGCCTCGTTTTCTTTCTTCAATAAAGCTCCACTGAAGAAAATATCTACAAGCGACGTAGGAGTTGTGTTTGTAAAATACGCCACCGACGTACTTTATCCACCGTGCAGGTATTACGAACGCCGTGCACGTATTATATGTGATCTCACAACACGTTCGTTACGTATGGCATACTACACAATACTTAAATAAGGTTCAAATAAAACAAATTCAAATAAAAGTGAGATAGATTGATTGATATTAATTTCATTGTCTACTTTTTTCAAGCTGACATGGAAAAAGAGTGGCTATGACTGCTGTCATAACCCTCGTTAAAAAACCATGAAAACGCTACAAATAATACTTAAAGTAAAATAACATAATCACAGCGAAAAAATAAATAAAAATCACAGAACAAAAAAAAAAAAAAACAAAAACAGTAATTGAACAACAAAAAATAAAAATAAATTAAAACAAAAATATGAAAAGAAAATAAAATCACCCAAAAAAATGTAAACTTTCAAGAGCTTGTCGCAACGAATCAAAAAATAATTCAAATCAAATTGGAAGTAAAAAGAAGAAAAATCAGCAAAAAGGGTCGTCAGAGGTAAACAAAAACAGAATCCATCATGCAGTCGTCAAGTATTACTAATTATAAAAGTCAAAAGTTTGTCTGTTTGTCTGTCTGTTTGTCTGTCTGTCTGTTTGTCTGTCTGTTTGTAAATTGTTGGTCACAAATTTCCAGCGTGAACCAACATACGTCCGACCTGCTTGAAGAGTTCCGAAGAACTAAAGCAAAGTGTCGTTTTGCATTGCCTTTTATAGCAAAAAAACCATTATGCTACCTAGATTTCGATAGAAATTTTTTCTTGATATAATTTAAAAATTTTTTTTGGTTTTTTTGGACAGTTGGTTTCTTCGGGAAAGTTATTGATAGTGATAAGTAGAATCTTTATGAATCCTAAGAAAATGGCTGCCAGATGTCAAAGTGACGCCATCTTGGATTTTTTGCTTTTGAAAGTATTTGGGAAGGCATGGGAGACAGATCATTGGTTTCTTTGGCAAAGTCTTAGAGTTTTGTTAGTAAAAGTCACCAGTATTGGTGGGGCAGCTCGGGGGAAGAAGCAGTACGGGTAACCGGTTGTATGGAGAAATGGTTGTACGGGGAAAACAGTAGTTAGGAGAAAATGGTATTACGGGAGAAACGGTTGTACGCGAAGCAGTAGTACGGTGGAAACGGTTGTAGGAAAACAGTAATGCCGGGGAAACGGTTGTGCGGGGGAAATGGTAGAACGGTGAAATGGTAGTACGGGGAAAACAGTAGTGAGGAGGAAATTGTATTACGGGAGAAACGGTTGTACGCTAAACAATAGTACGGCGGAAACGGTTGTACGGGGAAAACAGTAGTGGGGGGGAAACGGTTGTACGCGAAGCAGTAGTACGGTGGAAACGGTTGTACGGAGAAAACGGTTGTGCGAGGGAAATGGTAGAACGGTGAAATGGTAGTACGGGGAAAACAGTAGTGAGGAGGAAATTGTAGGACGGGAGAAACGGTTGTACGGGGAAATAGTAGCACGATGATAACGTTTGTACCGGGAAATGGTAGTACGGGGGAAATGTTAGTACTGGGAAATGGTAGAACGGTGAAATGGTAATACGGGAAAATTGTAGGACGGGAGAAACGGTTGTACGAAGAAAAAGTAGCACGGTGGTAACGTTTGTACGGGGAAACGGTAGTACGGAGAAAATTGCACACCCTTGCATACATTTTAGTATTAAAATCGTAAATCTCCGACCTAGCGGACAAGAATGCTTAATGTCCGCGTAGCCCTTAGGGGCGGGGGTATTTACTAGTACGAGATAAAGAGTCAAAAGCCAAAAATCCAAATTGACAATAAAGCGGAGAAAATGATGAAAAAATCGATGATCGTCAGTCACAGGAGGCAAAGGTCCCGAATGGCGAAAACATTGAGTATTCATGTCTGCACAGATCGATACGAATACTGTCCGGGTTGCGTAGAGCTCTAATTCCATCGTAAAGAGTGATCCTGTCACGAAGCGGTTGGGAGTTAGCTTTGCCGGTCAGCAAGCTTTCGGCGTTCGGATCAGCGTATCGATTAGGGTTGGCATAGAGCTCGAATTGGCGTTGTACACTTTCGAGTGATTTTTTGCAGCTACAAATGCAGAGTCATCCGCTGCACCACCGTTATTTGTGCGACGATTCAATAGCTTCCGATATGCACGATTCCTTCTGTTTTTTAGGTTGATCAGTTTGCCGTCGTACCAAACCGGATGATTCGAAATTCGAAGAGTTGCTTTCGGAATTAGATCATCGACAATTTTGTAACAACAGGCGTAGAATTCATTGAATTGACATGATGGTGGGTCGCATTCGATCATGCAGTGGATCGGTACGTGCGCTTCAGATTTGTTTACCAAGTTAGTCATTTCGAAAAGTCCACAATTCAGTAATGTTGACGTGACGTTACGAGCTATTTTATATATGGTATATTGAAGTCTCCGGCCAATATAAAAATGTCATCGTGATGTAATAACGAATATGTCTTTGTGATCGATGCGATATGTGCTAAATATACTTCGTTGGTGGATTTTGGCTGAATGTAGAGCCCGTAGATGAACACTTTCGAGTTTGACGAGTGAAGGTTCACTTTCACGCAGACAGCTTCTAATGGACGAATTTCGGGAAAGTCAACGATTTCACTATCCACTTTAGAATCCACAGCGATCGAAACTCCGCCACCCTCGTCAGCGTCAACAACAGAGAATTGGCGGTTTTTACGATACACGATGAATCGATCATCGAAGAACTCTGCGCTAAAATTATTGTTATCGAGCCACGTCTCGGATAGAATGATCACGTCGTAGTCACATGCAGTGGATGAGAGATCGTTCTTACCGGTCATTCCTCGAACGTTGTTTTAATGCAGCGATAGATGTTTAGGTTGGGGGATCGATGTGCCAATTGAATTCTCTTGTGGTGACTCAGCAGCTAGGTTTTTGTCGGATGTTTCAACCTGCTGTCTAAAAAAGGTGACGCTGAGCTGGTTCTCGGTCTTTTAATCCAAGGCTTGATGTGGCGTGGTCAGAAGTCAGGTAGCAAGATTTTTTCACAATCGACTGTAGTTTCCATTTTGAAGTTGATGTAGCTTAAGGCCGTAATATCATCTCCATTCTTCAATAGCCGACGAATCCGGATGTTGTCCTTGCTGATACTTGAATTGGCAACTATGCAATTGGTAATGTTACTCGACCAAACGTGTACATCGAATGGGGTTATATGGAAATGACAGTCTAACTTTGTTGGCTGCACGTTCGGTCCTAAAAGATCAATGTTCGTTCTAGACGGAACATCAGTCGAGCTGTTCTGCAGATGCATTCAACATTATAATAAGAGAAAGAGAGAGAAAATATGTGCTTCATGTCCTTCTTCTACCGAGCTTTTCTAATGATAAAAATGAACGAAACAAAAACCTGGTACGTGAAACTTTATGAAATGATCGTTGCAAAGTTTGGCGTACGTAATTATGGCACCAAGAGAGCTTGGAATTCGAAAGTTATGAAGCAAAAAGCATCTCCATATGTTTCAAAACTTTTTTTTTTTAATTTTTGAAAACAACCTTCCGGAAGGGCTTTCCACTTCAAAACGTGTCGACTATTTGAATGCATATTTTCAACAGATGATTTCATTTCTATTAAAAATTCATATGCCATATTGAGGAAATAGTAGTTTGTTTGCCATGTAATGAAATACAAAGTCTGTTTTTCTTTAGCGAAGATTAAGTGTGCTCCGCGAATAACTGAAAATCTTACTCATAGCAACGACTGAAAAAATGATATGCTGAAATAGTAGTCTTCGATACAAGCTACGCATGAAGTTAGTTTAACGCACTAGATGTGAGATTGCCGACACGAGGCGAGTTCGGCAACACATCGTGTGAGTTATACTACCCACATACGTAACGTGTATCAAATAACGTTTTTTTGCATTTCACCGACAAAAAACGAGCTTTTTTCGACAAACTAAGTCGGAATTTCAATTACTTTTTCGCACTAGCGCGGAAAAACAGCTTTCACGCACTAGAGCGATAAATTTTATTAGCGGTAAAAGCGGTAAAAATGTACGAAAAAATTTATCGCACTAGTGAGTTAAAAAAGTTTTCTGAAAAAATCAACATTCCAATACTAGTTGCACAACGTACTATTGTCGCTCTAGTTCGAAAAGTGACCTCATGCGATACCGAAATGACTCACGAAAAAGCGAGCTTTTTGTCTATGAATTGCACAAAATGTCTTGAATAAACCTGCCAAAGCAGACCTGCTTCAGCTAAAGTCAAAACATCTTTCGTCGGCGCAGGGCGTTTTTTTTCTTGCCAGTGATGGTTTGAAAAAATTGGCACATAGGGAGGGAAATTCTATCGGCTTTCGGCGCGGTGCGATCAGCTAATAGATTTTTAAATTAAGAATCTTTACAATTTTTAGCGCCTAAATCACATACCACTGAAAAACACGCGGGTGACTGGATTTTTAAAATTATAGATTTTTCTTTGAATTTTATATTTTTAATTTCTTAGACTTTTTCCGAAATAAGAGATTTTTTTAGCTTTTTACAGGATTTTACGAGTGGCTTACACCTCCAAAATAGTAAACTTATCCACCTACCTGTAGAACAAAGATCTCAATGCTTTCAGAGAAATGATAAGTTGGTACACCTGTGCCGAGATCGGCACAGGTGTACCATCTTATCATTTCTCTGCGATGCTTTCGGTTTTGAATACTCCACTTCTCTCCCCAATCGATATACATGCACGCATAGAGCTCAGCAACACATCCCTATAAGATTGGTCGTTTAAACTTCACAAGGGTCTATTCATTCTCTCTTCATCTCTTTCTAACTTTCCCGTCTGATTCGGTTCGATGGATATCATGGTTTCGGAATATGACGTCGCGTCTAATCCAACCATCAACAGGTATCCTAATTACATTTTAATACAAACAAACACAGAACCTATTATGGAAAAAAATTCGTGTCGAAACAGATATCACACATTTCGATTGATAAATTTCGATTTGTTTCATTAATTAGATCATGCTCGGAGTGGTAGCGGAGAGCGTGACGCAGTCCCCATACCAAAAAAAAAAACGTCTACAAATTCAAAAACCTCCATACAAAAACCTTTGGGACAAGACACGATGTATAGGCGAAGTTTTGAGTTTTGTCCCCTCGCCCCCTTCCCCTCCAAGATATTTACTTAATGTTCGGAACAAATTGTTTTTATCTGATCTGAATCTGAAAATTTCAGATTCAGATCGGATAATTTAGATTCAGATTTTATCTGATCTGAAATTTTCAGATCGGTGCGTTTCAGATTCAGTTCACGTTTTATCTGATCTTATCTGTTTATCTGAAATTTATTTATGTTCAGTTCACTTTTTTATTCAAGAAAATTTAAAATTAAAACATATGATCAGTACAAATTCACTCAATTAACTTTTGT
This sequence comes from Pseudolycoriella hygida, assembly GCA_029228625.1. Lineage (NCBI taxonomy): Eukaryota > Metazoa > Arthropoda > Insecta > Diptera > Sciaridae > Pseudolycoriella > Pseudolycoriella hygida. The sequence goes on along the minus strand of CM055405.1, from coordinate 43,579,900 downwards.
CAACACACTGGTGCTCCCTTATGCGCTTAAGGTGATATGATTGTGTCTTGCCACACCTTGCGCACTTGACTTTGGTTCCACCTATGGCTTCAAAGCCAAGTTCCGAGATTTTTTTTTTATGTTGGGGCTTAGTTCCTTGGTCGGAACAGCTGGAATGAAAAGATTTGCAATTTACACTGTCAAATTTGTCATCTAAAATCAAGTTCTTACGTGGGACTGCCAGTCGCGCGGGGCTTCCTTTTCTTTCATTACGGCCATTTCTTTTTGCAAATGTTTCACTTCCTTTTGTAAATTATGGAATGTTGAGGATGCCATTGTAAATCTGTTTATTGAAATACTTGAATCAAAACTTACACAGTAATTAGTAAACTTATATTCGACTCGTCAAGTTTTCGAATAAACATCTAGGGATGGCCGTTTTGAGGGGATTGGGTTGGGAGGGTATCTAAATGGTGCGGGAGTTCAAAATATGGGACCCATACCCCTCCCAACTCAATCCCCTCAAAACGGCCATCCCTATAACAACAAAAACCTTTTTAAAGGTAGAGTGTGACGCCCGGCCCGGCATTTGTGACGCAATTTTTTTTAACAAAACGTAATTTTGTTTCAAAGAAAGCGCTCTAATTTTTTCAGGAAATCAAAACTTTGAACACAAGGTTCCATTCAAACAAACTTCTGCGATAGCGTCACCTCAAGCGATATCATTAATTTTGGAAGCGGACTTACGGACTGCGTCACACTCTACCTTTAAAAAGGTTTTTGTTGTGATAGAGCGACTATGACTAAGTAATGAGAATTTTTTATACATTCGTTGAACTTAATGCGTTTTCGTAGTTTAAAATTAATAATGAATTTATTAAAGGAAATTAAGTATTTAAATATGAGACCTATCCCGACTAATTATCATCTCATGTTATTATATCATCACCATCTTGTTGCCATATTATTCATTTTATCTTCTTACCGTATCTCTTTTTTTCGAAAGACTAATGTAAAATTGGTACAAACATTGTTAGTAAAAAAAACATGTGTTCAAACTCAAATAATCTGTTTTACATTCATACCATCTTCAATATACGAAAATGGTAAACATTTTTTCGGTTAAAAATAATTCCATACACTTTTTAAGGTTAATATTTTCAATATTATTGTTTTGTACAACATTCCGAGTAATTTGATATTTTTTTGGACTCATATGTCCAGCCTATAATGAATGCAGTTTTACACGTTTCTTATGCAGTTTGTATTGCCATTAACCTAATCACGCGTGAATAAGTCAATTGTATACATACAATGACAAACATATTTTATGATTTTGCGTTTCGGCATAAAAGGTCTTTGAGCTATAAGATTAGAGAAGTCCGTCTGTTCAGCCCACTATTTTTGAAATTGCGATCTACGTCCACTGCTTAAGGATTTGGGCACAGCCTACCCGACGAATGCGGAGGGAATCAGGGGGCAACACACTCATCAGAACGTGATTACGTTTAGGAGCTGCGGCAGCTCTCTCCCTCCGGCATTTCTGCAAATTTAATAAAATCAAAGAGCTATCGAATATCGCATGTTTGAGCTCTCCAGGTGATCTAGGAGCTGATATATGCGTACTATGAACGGACATACAACAGACGGAAAAATCGAACATACAAACGTTACCCACAGAGAGCTAACGATAAATAATTATTCGTAGGGTAGCACCAGTTATCGGCCATGTAGTAGTCTCCAGCCAGCACAAGTAACCAATGAGGAATGTGGCCGGTAACTAGTGAAACTATGGTTCGGCCGGAGACTACTACATGGTCGATACCTGGTGCATTTACCCTATACACATTTGGTATAACTTCAAATAAGTTTCTAGTTCTGAAGCTTTTAAAATTTGCTCGTAATATGGTTTTCTTCTTCTGAAATTATTATTACACCGGTCGTCACTCAAGACATCATGCATTTGTTGGAATTATCACTTGATAATAACTTACACTCAGAACATAGAGTGCAATGAGTGTTGCACTTAATCATGTGAAACCTAGTAAACATAGTTTCTAGTAAAATACAAAGATGTTCTTAGAACAAATTTACTTTCTAATAAATATTCAAACTGAAAGGACGTATTTCATTAGAGGTCCGGATCGGAATATATCGGTAATTCCAACAGGTTATGGGCCCAGTCACACAGAAGCTGTGCTTGGTATTGTGGAATCGACTTCAATTAATGGTCGACCGAATTCCAAAAAAAAAGGATGTCGATTCAATTAGTGAACTAGAAGCGAGTCCCGAAAATTTGGATCGAATCGTTGGCCGATTGATTTTGAAGTGGTAGCTTAATTGGATTGGTCAAATCATTTGGTGGTCGTCGTAATTTCGTGAAGGTTGGTCGAGTCGATGATTTGTCAATTTAATAGTCGATTCGTGTAAATGGTCGAATGGTAGAATCGACGGTTATTGTAATTCCGAGAAGGTGGGTAACGTTGGTTAGTGAAATCAGATGATTCTCGTCGTAATTCCGAGAAGGTGGATCAAGGCAATTAGTCAAAATGAATTCGTTGACGGTCGTCGTAATTCCGAGAAGGTGGATCGAGACAAATTCGTTTGGTCAACATTCATTCGATCAATTTTTATTTGGTCAAATAATTCATGGTTGCATAATCAACTATGTGGCTGATGGGACAATACTCTATAATGGTCGATGGTACAGTGGTGAAAATGTCAGTGACTCAATGGTCAATTTGTTTGCATTAGTCAATTAGTTCGCAATGCTCGATTTGTTCACAATTACCCATTGATATGGTCGATTGGAATACACAATGGTCATTAATTCGCAATGGTCGAATGGTAGGCAGTGGTAAAATGGTCAATGGTTTGAAGAAAAATTCAATGGTTGAATGGTCGAAATTCAGTCGACAGTTCATGGTAATTCAAAATCGTTTGATGGTTCAATGACCAGAATACATTACATGGTATAATGGTCGAAATTAGTTCGATGGTCAAATGATTGGAACTCATTATTCAATTGAGAATTTGATATGGTCGTGCAATTGAATAAGAAGTTTCGTGTAGTCAACTCGTTTGGTCAGTTCGTTTGGTAAAATTTGTGTGGTCAATTTCATTTAGTCAAGTTTATTTGGTCTGACTTCGTTTGGTTGATTTCGTCTTGGTCAATTTGCGGTGAGTCAATTGGCCTTAATCAAGGGCTTGCATTGAATAAGCAATTCTGTACAACTCAATGGTCGTTCGTGGTCAACCCATAATCGATGGCATGTAGGCACTTAGCTTATGTTATCGATTGAGTGGGAGTATAAGTTATTACCAATTGAGCGGGAGTGTTGGAATTATCACTTGATAATAACTTACACTCAGAACATAGAGTGCAATGAGTGTTGCACTTAATCATGTGAAACCTAGTAAACATAGTTTCTAGTAAAATACAAAGATGTTCTTAGAACAAATTTACTTTCTAATAAATATTCAAACTGAAAGGACGTATTTCATATCCGTAATTCCAACAGCATTGAACGAAACAATTCGAAGAGCTTTAGTATCTGCCGGAATACCAGCAATACTAGAACTGCCGCCGGGCCCTGTTAGAGAAGATGGTAAACATCCAGATGGTTTAACATTAATTCCTTGGTCAGTCGGTAAATGTTTACTATGGGACGCAACAGTCGGAGATACAGTCGCAAAATCATACGTAGCACATAGTTCACGAGCTGCTGGTTGGGTAGCCCTTAAAAGCTGAAGAAAAGAAAATCGAAAAATACAATTCATTGCTTCGTTCCGCTCAGTTTTGAAACATTAGGACCTTAGGCTCCAATGGCGAAAAAATTCATTTCTGACCTTGGCAAAGGGATTTCAAGGCAAACGTGTGAAAAGCGATCAACGTTATATCTGCAACAGCGACTCAGTGTAGATATCCAACGTGACAATGCGGTTCCTGTGATGGGAACGTTGCCATCAACATATCCGCTTGATGAAATATTCTATCTTCTGTCGAAGCGGTAAATTGTGTTGTAAATAATTGATAAATTGTTAATAAAATAATTATATTGATGTTTTATTACACCTTTCTTCAGTTCAGGTTGGAGCAGGCGCAGCCTTCTGAGAAATTTTTTTGCAACGAACTTGTCACTTTTTAACAAAGTTTTCGGCAAAACTATATTTTGCGAAAATTAAGCTAGAGCCTGAAAATATTTTTTATTCATTAAATGATGGGAAATGGCTTATTTATCCGTAATTTGAGTTCAAAAAACTATTTTGGCTATTTGATTTAATTTTATAAAAGAAAAATTGTGGTTTAGGGATTTGCTGTAACAGTGTAATCGCGCATGATCGCACCTTGTCAGTTTATTGTCTGGAGCAATGTATAGAATTTATCGAATTTGGTTGGTAACAATGGTGATGCTGTAAGTGAATATTCGCGCGAATTATTTGAATGCATAAAGCTGAAATTGAATTTAGAAACAAAATATACATTTTCAAGATGTGTCGTAGAATTTAAATTACTCATTTTATCGAAATAAAATGAAAACTACCGCAATATTTTCATACTCTAGGTTAATTCGAGAAAAATCAAGAAACTTTTCTTAAAGCTACGTCCCTGCAAGAGGGTTTCATCTACACGGGCCACATTATCTAGAAGGGACGTCCATCGAATTCAAAGATTAAAAAATAGTTTTCGAATCAAATTTAGTCCGGATAATAGTCCCCAGCTACAAATCTTTGCAAATAAAAACACCAAAACTGTTGTTTATAATGAACGTGATTGAAAAGGAGAGCGAAGATCACTTAAATTTTACTAGTCCGAAAGTAGTCAGCCTAAAAGGCAATGTCAAAAATTTAATTCTGAAAGTCAAAGCTCGAATTTTCGAAGTATTAATACTATATGCCCAATTAATCAAATTATTCCTAGGAAAGTCGTTCGGACGTTGAACAAAAGCATTCATTGTTCTTTGTCCGAACGAATTTCCGCGAAAGAATTTGGTTAATTGGGTATGTTAATCTTCTGTCAATTCGACATTGTCCTCGAAGCATCCTATTGACTGACCAGTTTTCGTGCAAAGAACCAGTTTGATTACCACTTTTTCCTTATTTCACTAATAATAATATGGACTGGTGAGCTTTACGGATGGGTCGAAAACTGATGAAGGAGCGGGAGCCGGGATCTATTCGCAGAAACCGGCGAACTGAGACAGTCTCCATTTGGGAAAGTTAGCGAGCGTCCTCCAAGCGGAGACGTTTGCGACGTGATGAATTTAGTTCCAGAAGGAATGACGGGTGGCAGAGCCACCATCTGCTCAGACAGTGAGTCGATGATAAAGGCGCTCACGTCGCCTGTGACAACATCAAAACTGGTTAAAGAGCTGAAAGGGACCCTAAACGATCACGATCGCCTGGGTTCATGGGCAAACTGGTGTAGACGGTAATGAGAGAGCAGACGAGCTAGCCAGACAGGGTTCAGCATCTGCGATCGAGGGCCCAGAGCCCCATAACCCGATCCCACAATCTCTGAGTGAAAGGGCGGTGGAACACTGGGTGCGCGCTGAGTCCGCAAAGAGTTGGTGCGCGTACGGCGGAGGAAAGCACACGAAGCTCTTCTTCCCCGCGTCTGACGAGAAGTGGGCCAAGGAGCTTCTCAGAGTGGACCGTAGTAGCATTAGGAGAGTGGTGGGAGCCATTACGGGTCACTGTGGGTTGAACAAGCACTTGGCCAAAATGACCATTTTGGCTGATCCAAGATGTGACTGCGGCTTGGAGGAGGAACCGTGCGTCCACGTAATATGCGAATGCCCGAAGTTCCACCTGCTAAGGAGCATGACATTAGGTGGTTATGTGATTCTACCCTCCGATATCTTAGACCTAAGACCTATCGCCCTAGATAGGTTCTCGGTGAGAATCGGCAGGTTTTAAATGATTTACATGATGAACGGGAAGCAAACAAAGGATCAATAGATCTGCCAGATACCCTGATAAATCTAAATCTATTTCACAAATGAAATAAACCAAGATTCATGTGAGCACAAATCGTTTTATTATTATTCAATTCTTAGATTCAATGTTGCTTACAAGAGTGTTCAAAGATGAATGATTAAGAGACGAATGATACGAATAAATACGATACCGATGACCGCTAACGCACATATCTTCAGTGTTCATCGTGTTAATCTACCTTATCAACACAGTTAAATTGACTGATAATTTGAAGGCAATGTCAAAACTTCCATACAAAGTTTGACAGTACCTATAACAAACTCATTTTTATTGACTGAAACTCACCCTCATCTCATCAGGTTAAAAAAAGTAAATACATTTTCCAATGATCTCAACATTGAATGACTCTTACGCTTACAACATAAGGTTGACAAAGTAAATTTAATTTCGTTTTCATTGTAGCAACTCAGATGAAAAACATGATGACCACATTGCTATATGTATCGCAGGAGATTCTTTATTATATGGTGTATTTGAGTTCTTGAGGAACCTAATGATGATGATGGCATGTTTTCAATTTTTTTAAGTTTTTTTATCTGTTCAGTCTCTTCCAAACAGACTTATAATATAGAAAACCCTTAATCATTTATATTCTTTCATCTTCTTTTTTATTTTCTTGGCTTCTTTGCGTAACCACTAAGCCAACATATTGCAACATCAAACGCTGCATACTTTCAATTCAATGCACGCAATTGTTCGGTTTTCATTTTGTTTGCTGCTATCAAATTATAGTCTCTGGATGATTAAGATACTGTTTTCATATCTTTTGTCTTAATGGCAACTTCCTTATCACTCACTGTTATTGTTTATTCAAAACACAGAATGAGTTGATAGCATCGTTCGTAGCAGAACTCTTATGTCGCATTCACAACCTTTTTTTGAATTCAAATAAAACGTAAAATTGCTTGTATTTTATTGAGAGAATTCCCATATGGAAAAAAGACCAACGTTCATATCGGCACAATATCTTGTCGCCGTGATGCCAACTGATCTAAATTGATATAGAATTTAGATTTAATTCATAGATTTTCTTTTCTTCAAACAACAAATGTATTCATAGAATCATTCAATTGTTTGTTGTAAGCGCAAGCGATACTAAACTTGACTTAAGAAACTTTTTTTTTCTTTTCGTTAGGTTGAATTCTTTGCTAATTTTACGTCATGAATCCAATACATACTTTTAATCGCGATAAAAATGCATAACTTTTTCAATGTCGATGCCTGACTACAAGTCAGCAATAACAGCGATCGCCGCTAACGAACAAATCAGCTGCCGACTAGAAATCTACACAATTTGCAACGACTCGTTTAACGTATTAAGAGTAGAGAGTAGCGGGGGAGCATGGTTCATGGTCCTTAGATGACGAATCAGCCATAAAAAAAGTGTCCGTCCGTCCGTGACAGACGATAATGTGTGTAAAACTTGACCGATTTTCAAATACGTTTCAAATCTTTTTTGGGATTGAATCTGGGCACTATCGGCCTAAGGGCCAATGAGCTAGAGCCATTCAAGTGGTTTTTGGTCTTTTGCTCATAACTTGAGTAAATCTTTTCCGATTTTGACAACTTTTTTTTGTTTGAAAGGCCTTTCTATGCCTGAAAATTTTTGGAACAAAAACTTTTTTGATTTTGAGCTTTTGGACTCAGTCAGAGCTAAAGAGCTGAGTCTCTATTAGGGCCTAACTTTTTTTTTTCACATAAATCGGGTAAATCTTATCCGGCTTTCAAGAACTTTTTTTCCTGAAAGATAATCGTTTACGGAATTGAATTTGGGGAAAATCGGTCAAAAACTTTCGAAGTTACGGTCGAAAAAGTGGTCAAAAACGTAGTTTTTTAAGGTTTGTGGAACTTTTTCACTTATATCTCTGCGAAATTAGAACGGAAATCGCTCTTCAAGGTTTTGAATGAAAGATGTGGACATCAGAAAATCACGAGAAATAACTTAGTGAAAATCCGTTGAGTGGTTCGGGCTGCAGTGTCCTTAATGTGGGCCAAACTCACGCTACGCGATCCTACACGATATTTTGAGGTTTTTCGTGAATAATTAGGCTTTTCGTGCAGTGTTGTAGAGAAAAAAGAGAAGACTTTTCGTCTATGGAAGTATGGGTCAGAGGTCTCTCGTAAGCGCTCTAGGTCTTTTCTAAAATCTGGGCTTATTTTAAGGGATTGGAGAGGTTTTTAACGCCGCTGCTTCGGACGGGTTTTTCAATATTGCCCTTTCGGCAATTTCCAGTCCAATTCAGTGAGGACTTAATTGCATATAATTAAGAGTTCAACCAATCGATACGTTCCATCTTGTGCTTGAAATTTCTTATCCTTTGTGTACAGCTTATGAAAATAGTAACTATGGCTGCAGATTGTATTCGTTACTCATCATCATCAAACTTTATAGACCATTAGTACCTTTCGGTGTGAGGTTTTTATGCCACAACCCTAGAATGGTGAACTATCTTCCTACATGCCTTATGTCCCGCGAACGAGATGGCAAGATCCTTTTCGGTAGCCTGTTATTACCCATCCTTTGAACTACTACATTTACTAGCAAAATATCAACACCCTATGATTATGAAGAAAGAAGAAAGAAGAAGAAGAATGATTATGAATCTTGTGGTCTGAAACATTACTATCAGAACGTACGTGGTCTGAGGAGTAAAACCCCGAAACTCTGTACTGCGACTTCCTATTGTGACCCTGACATTATCGCTCTTATCGAAACTTCTCTGCTGCCATCTATTTATCTAACAGTGAGGTGTTTAATACTTCGCGATATTCAGTTTAAAGGCACGATAGATCTGAAATGAACAGCATTTTCAAGATGTATGGTGGAGTTTTGATTGCTGCTCCCTCCTCGATTCAGAGTGAAGTTGTCATCGTTCCCGACACTGAGAACGTCGAAATGATTTTAGTGAAGCTGAAATGTCGAGCTGGTTCTCTGTATGTGTGCTGCTTGTACATACCGTCCCAATCCCCAGTGGCTGTGTATAACGAATACGTAGATGCTTTAGCAAAAGTTTTTGATTTTATTGACTTAAGCCCGTCAGACGAATTGTGTGTTGTAGGTGACTTCAATCTGAAAGATATTGAGTGGACGCCTGATCCGAGCAGTAACATAGACGATTGGATACATGAATATGCCCGAACCAGTAGACTAGCTCTTGCCGCCTCTTCCCCTGACGAAATCCCTTAATTTTCCCTAAAATGTCATCGTTCCTAATATGGCTAATGCCAACTGCAAGCCGCAGATTGTCGCTTCCAGCTATTTTCGCTATGTATTTGTTACTGAGATAGCTAATTCGGTTAGAATCACATTCTGAAAAAAAGATCGACACGCTCACATCTAACACCTAGCTGCGATCAGTAGTAGGTCGCAAGGAGATTAAGAAGTACGTTATCAACCTGAGCGAGAAAATGCATAGAAAAATAAATACCAGACTATTTTTCAGTACATTTTAGTACATTTCAGTACATTCCAGTACGTCCTGGTACATTTACGTTTCAAGACGTATTGTGGAATGTACCGGGACGTATTGGGATGTACCGGACTGAGATAGCTAATTCGGTTAGAATCACATTCTGAAAAAAAGATCGACACGCTCACATCTAACACCTAGCTGCGATCAGTAGTAGGTCGCAAGGAGATTAAGAAGTACGTTATCAACCTGAGCGAGAAAATGCATAGAAAAATAAATACCAGACTATTTTTCAGTACATTTTAGTACATTTCAGTACATTCCAGTACGTCCTGGTACATTTACGTTTCAAGACGTATTGTGGAATGTACCGGGACGTATTGGGATGTACCGGACGTATTGGAATGTACCGGGATGTAACGGGACGTATTGTGATGTACCGGGACGTATTGGGATGTACCGGGACGTACTGGGATGTACCGGGACGTATTGGGATGTACCGGAACGTATTGGGATGTACCGGGTCGTATTGGGATGTACCGGGTCGTATTGGAATGTAGAGGGACGTACTGGAATGTACTGAAATGTACTAAAATGTCTAACATTCAAAAAGCAAATCGGCGCATTGGTCGATGTAAGAAGGAATATGTGAAAATGGGATCAAGGCTTCATAACTAAAAGGTAGAAGAGATGATACTCCTGGAACTTTTATCGACTATCAAATTATTTCTGTTTAATAAACGGCGGTTCTTTAACGACTTTGTTTCATATCCAGCGTCTTTTAAGGAACAAGTTCCTTCCCCTAGAGTGTGATGTCATTTGTAAATACAGAGACAGAAAAATGAAAACCAGCACATCAAGCATAATTTTAGCTTGATATGCTGGTTTTCACCTTTCTGCAACAGTGTCATCTCTTTAAAACCTTCCTTTACGTTATCGAAGGTTTCGAGCGCATAATGAGTGACATTTGGTGGCATAATTTTAAGTGTTTTGACTGAGTAGTAAGTTTCTCTTAGCTCTGCACCTAAGTGTCTGGTTTTTCAAAGGGAATAATTTCACACAACCGAAACAAAAAGCATAAAGTCTTAAATGATAAAATCAAATTGATTGTTTAAATTAAAGATGTAGTTCTGTAAATATGCCAGCCGTTGATTATAGCCTTTGAAAAATACGATGACATCAATTGAATTAATTTAAAGTACTTTTTTAATCAAATACTTCAAACCTATAAGCTGTTCGTATGAACATTGTACATGCTATGTGTTATGTGGTATATGGTGTTTTAATCAATTTCGACAAAAATCATTGACGTTACTTAATGTTAGTGTTATCAAATAACAACTTAGTACAAATAATTAAAATAATTTCGAAGCATTTATTTAAAATGTAATTCTTTTTAATTCGTCAACAGGACAGATATTATAATTTACGCAGAACATTTTGCGTTAGGTACATCTGGCAAGTTGTTAATTATTAATACAAATCATCACTAAATCATTTTTTTTGTCCTACTCTAATCACTCAGATTGTTTTTATTTTTCATAATTAAATGGAAAGACACAAAAAATTAATCACTGCGATTCCGCACAAAAAGAAAATTTTATTTTGAATTAAAATTGAGATGTTTTAGTGTATTACAGACCTTGGACGCATTTAATATTCCCACAAAAACTGTTTTTGATGAACTTTTCTTTTGCACAGTTTTTATGAGGGGCTGTTCACAAATGACGTCACACATTTTTTCTACTTTTTTGATCTCCCTCAATGGTCTTACTATGCAACAATAGTTATTTACACTACAAGGGAGAGGTACGAAAGTATCTCCGAGTGGTGTATTATATTTTTCATACTTCGGGGACGAAAGTGCGGGAGTTTAAGAATTTTTCTTGTGATTTCGTCCCTTCGTATGAAAAATTATGTGTGTATCTGCTCGGACGATGTATTAAAGCTATTTTCATATGTATCCCTCGCGCTGCTCGGGCTACAACTCGCGAATATAGCTTAAATACATCGTCCGAAGCAGATACACAAAATATAATACACCACTCGGAGATACTTTCGTATGCGGTGCGAAAGTAAAAAAAAATTTCATCCCACGGGGCGAAAATTTGCACCGCTTATGAAGCATGAAAAATATTTTTTTTGTATTCAGTACACTCAATAGCCTCATAATGCAACAAAAATATTTTTTGTTTTGAGGATATTCGTTAGCCTCAGTATACAACAAACATATTTTTTAAGAACATCCTCACTAGGGTGTAGCGTTTTTGAAAAATTATTTTATTTTGAAACGCCTGCCCTTAGACTCGATCTGGGGGGTCCAATAAGACATATTGATCACTTTAAAACATTTTTAAAAGTCGATCGTCTATTGCCGCAGGGGCAATTTTTGAAAATTTTTGAGTAGCCTCGCTTTTCAGTACATATTAACCCATTTCCCCCAGACGATTGGACTTAAGAAGTCGGGTCAACATCTCTTAATGGTCTAGAGGTATGAGACATTAATTTAAAAATTCATTTGATGTTGGTATGATGTTTGCAATACACGAAAGTTCGCCGAGGGTGATTTTCTGAATTTTGTTTTCATATAAAAATGTTATGAATTGACAGAAAACGTTGTTTATTGTGAGATGAATTAAGTTTTTTAAAACAATAAACAATGTTTTCTGTCAATTCATAAAATTTTTATATGAAAAGAAAATTCAGAAAATCACTTTTATTATTGGATTATTGAAACTTTCAATGAAGTCAGCTGATTTTGGTAAATTTATTAATGAAATCAGCTGATTTTGTTTGCAATGAAGTTAGCTTCGGTCGCAACTGCAGCTAACTTCACGTTGAGTGTTACTTGTACAAATTAAAACAAAAGACTGCCACCCCCCTTTCACACCGCAAAAATTTGACTTGTATGTAGGAATGTATGTAGTATTTTTGTACAGGAAGTCAAATTTTTGCGTATAAAACTGAAACAACAGAAAAACTATAACATTGGTGGGTCCGGCATTTGTGACGCATTTTTTTAATCAAATGTCAAAATATTTTGAAAGTGTTTTCTGCGTTTCGAAGCGTTAAGCGTCACTCAAATTGATATCAGTTGTTTTGGAAGAAGGGACAAGGACTTGCGTCACATTTCCCTTTTAAAAGGGTTTTTGTTGTGATATGAGTAGTTTTGGAAGCAATTGAAACCGATTAACACAAATGGCTCTGGAACTACTAACTAACTAACTAACTAACTAACGAACTAACTAACTAACGTAGGATATAATTCATTTTCTTTGGCTTCTATGAAGCAGCGCATTTAGTATGGAAAATGACGATTTTCTAAAGGTCATATCTTCGGGTCCACTGAACCGATTTTAATAAGTAAAATGTTGATTTCAATCAAAATTTTACGTAGAATCCGATAAAGGGGGTACGACATAAAGGAAAAAAGTCAATACTTAGCTGTATAATGGTTTTGCAGTCTACGAAAAAAAATTTCCGATTTGCTACCGCGCGCCCATGATGTGCTGCCATCGATTTTCGTAAAGAACTGCGTATGCCTGATAGGGTTTGAAAAACTTTTCATTGGCTTGAGTCAAACGCATCCGGGTGAAATTGAAAAAATTGAATTGTTTCAAAATTAGAATTTGACATTAAAAATAATGGATAGTCATACCGGTGGTCAAACGTTAAAGCAACTCAATTTTACTACCACGACACTCTTGAGAGAAAGAAATATTTATCCATCTTTGAATAACTTGTAGCTTCTCTTAATTTGGAGCAAGAACGTTTCACATGACCGCTATCCAGATGCCGACACAGCCAAAAAATGTGCACTTCAATAAAACCCGAAAACATTTAAAAAAAAGCAACCACTTTGCGGTTATGCAAAAAAGAAAAGAAAAGCAAAATAATCTTTTAAATAATTTTAATGTTCATTAATGCTAAAATGCGACATTATATGCGCTTCTTACGTTTTTGAAATTTAATAGGCAGATAAAAAAAATGGACACACTATTCTATCTCAGTTTATTTGTTCAATGAAACTTAATATTTTTTTCGGTGTAATGTATTGAAGCGTTATGTTGTGGTGTTATGGGATTTAATAAATTGTGTATTTATAAGCACTTTTTGAACCAACACGTTTGTCACTCAGTGGCTTCAAAAGCTTGTTCTGAAATTAACCACTCAAGTCAGATATTTTTCGCTTACTTAGTTGGAGATTATGTTTAGTGTCTGGTGTCTAGTGAGGATTTCCAAGGATTTTCGGAAGATTTCCAAAGATTTTCAGATGATTTCCAAAGATTTTCAGATGATTTCCAAAGATTTTCATATGATTTCCAAAGATTTTCGTATGATTTCCAAAGATTTTCAGATGATTTCCAAAGTTTTTTGGAAGATTTTCAAAGATTTTCTTTACTTTTTTGAAGGATTTTTTTCCATTTTGAATGACTATCTTTGATACGCATGAATTATCTGAGAATTGAAAGGATTTTCTACGAATTTAAGGATTTTCACAAAAGGATTCTCTATATTTATCTGTCCCTCGATGGCATCAGTATATTTTAGAATTTTCTAGAACTTGTGCCTCCAAAGTGGTGGGTGTGATTAGGGGCCGTGCACATATGACATCCCGCTATTTCCTGGAATTTTTAAACCACCCTTCCCCCGCCACGCAGAAAAGTTCAAAATTCGAACCACATTTGTCAGAGCTGTCACGTTTTGCCAGACCCTCCTCAGGGGCGTGACAGTATTTTGTTTCGATATTTAGAAATAATACTCGACATGAAGTTAGCTGCAGTTGCGACCGAAGCTAACTTCATTGCAAAAAATCAGCTGATTTCATTCATAAACTTACCAAAACCAGTTGACTTCATTGAAGAGTTCAGCTGATTTTTTTGCAACTGCAGCTAACTTCACGTTGAGTATTACTTGCAAAGATCAAAACAAAAGACTATCACGCCCCTCCTAGTGATGCAACTTACTAGCGTAATAAGTTGGCCTTAAATTCAAAAATATTCTTAACCGCGAAAATGGTAAGTGGAGCCATGTGCTGGCATTGACATTTTCACAACTTTTTGGACATTTTAGGCCGCTGCTTCACTGAACGGACAATTTTAACGAGGCATATTGGGACAAACATGATCGGAGCCAACAATGAAAAATTGACCCTTCATAGTTAGGATAAATATAACATTAGTTGAGGTATCCATAACATGTTTGCAACAATCATGGTTGCCATGGTTACATGATTGCTGTTAGGTATACACTAACTATGAAGGGGAAATTTTTCATGGTTATCCCTAATATAGTTGCGCTAGACATGACATTTCTCTGAGTGTGACTTCAAACAAAACTTCGCAGCCGTATGGATAAATAACCTGGATTGCGCCGCTTCTACCACTAAAATTTTGTACGAAGTGAATGGCGTGTCCCATGATATTCAATTCGTACTGAAATCCCATGACTTGAATTCCAGAGTTCCTTGAGTTCCAGAGCGCCCACTACCGTTCAATAAGATAATCACAAATGATGAAAAATCGTTACACTACCGAGTCTTGCGAACATTTTAGCTGACTTTGTTCTTTAATTTTTATTTAATTATTTTATTATATCATTTTTAAAGCAACAAGATGATAAGTAATTTAACAACAAAGTGCATTCTTTATTTCAAATAAAAAAACTAGACATTCTGCAAGTGAGTATAACAGACGAGTGTTAAATAAACAATAGAAGAAAAAAAATCGTTTACAAATCTGATACTTATACCATGTCTGCGATAACAAACTGTTATATGAGTTGGAATATATTGCTGAGTTCTTTTGTTTGTTAGACATTTTTCCCATCATCAGAAACTAGAATTTTTGCTGCTTTTTTTTATACGTTGTCTTAAAAACGAATATAATTTGCAATTTAAATTACAAATTTCGTACATTTCGTGCAAGGAAATCGTTCTTGAAACTAAATAACAAAGCGAGGGTCCTCTGAAGAAACAGAATGCGAAAGGAACCATTTTCATAAATGTTAATGTCGACTTAACATTTCGGTTATATAAACTTGAAAACAACAACTGACTGCGATCAAAAACAAAAAAAAAAAAAAAACGCAAAAAACCAAAAATTAAAGAAATAAACAAAAATCTCCGAGAACGCCATAACAAAATAAAAACAAAAACAATATTCGATTGTAATGTTGTTATGTTGTTCTTTAGTCGATAAATAATTTGCCGAAGAAAAATAAATAAAAAAGCATAAAATCACGGAATAAAACTACAAAATAAAAAAAAGAGTAAAAGACGAGATCCCAAAAAGTCAATCGCCCGATCAATAAATTGTATCGAAAAGGCCATTAAAATGTTATATATACATTGTATACGAAAGGAAGAGAAAAAAAAATACATTCATTACGAGAACCTGTTAAGATTTTGGGAATTCGGATGTTTTATTCAATGAATTTCAAGTCTTCCAAATTGGAGTGAAATATTCAAAGAAAAACTATTGATTTGACCGAATCGAAGAACATTTTTCCTACGTCTTCCCAAGGTATTAGAGAAAAAATTAAGCCATTTAAACATTTCTTAACATTTTATTGTTATAAAGTTATTTTTTTACTCCATTCTAAACCAACGTTGCATTGTTTTCTATGGAATGTTTTTTCCTCCATTTATAATTTATTTCTTATTTTATCGGAAGATGACGTACTTGAATGACCAAATAGATACACTCGTTCTGTTCTTACAACAAATTTTATTCAGAAAGCAAAGGAATCAATAAAATATCAGAAACAAATAGCCTTTTATTTCATTTCGTCATTTATGACTGTCGGTTGTGAAACCAAAATAAGTGTACATTGACAAGGGAGACTTCTGTAATCTAAAGATAAAGATAAAGGATGTTCGAGTCTATTGTCACACTCTTCCACAATATATTCAAGCCGCAAATTTGGGTACGCAGATGACAGCGCGATAGCGACTCAATCGAAAAACTTCCAGAAGTGTGGAGAAACTCTCAGTAAGGATCTACTCGTCCTTGAAAAGTACTTCAAAAAATGGGGACTGAAGCGAAATCCAAAGAAAACCGAGTCAATCACCTTCCATTTAAACAATCATCAAGCGAACTATCAGCTGAAGACTTACTTCTGCAGACAAACTGTGAGGCACAACAAGCATCCGAAGTATTTGGGCTTCACAATCGATAGGTCTCTTACACATAGGAAACACTGCGAGAATACGGCTGCCAAAATCAAGACGAGAAACAATCTCATCCATAAGCTATGCGGAACCACATGGGGAGCGGATGCTGAGACTCTTCGCACTTCAGCAATTGCTCTCGTTTTCTCCGCAGCGGAGTATTGCTCACTGGTCTGGCTGAACAGCTCACACACTACAAAAATTGATGTTCAACACAACGACACTCTTCGAGCAGTCATGTCTACACCCACAGAATGGCTCCCAGTGCTCTCAAATATAGCTCCACCTTAATACGACGACAACAGGCGCTTCTGAAAGAGTATCGAAAAATTGAACAAAATCAACAACTTCCGATTCATTTGGACATGGAGCTAATCAGATCAAACAGACTCGTGTCCAGAAAGCCGTCGCTAAAAACCGCAGATAGCCTACACCTAACCGATTACAATGCGATGGACCAATGGAATAATGAGTGACACATCAGTAACGTTGACCGCAACAAACTTATCGAAAATCCGACGATACGAGTAGCTGGCTTCACATTGCCGAGGAAAGAATGGATTACACTGAACCGTATCAGAACCGGCTATGGCAAATGTGCGCATCGCTTGTATATGTGGGGACTTGTTGACAATCCAGGATGCGACTGTGGTGCTACGAATCAGATAATGACGCATATCGCCACTGAATGTTCATTAAGAGCATTCTCGAATAATATCGTCAAAGTGCACGAAGTCACGACTGGCGTTCAGGACTGGCTCAGAATACTGGATTTACAATTGTAAAATGCGATATAATGACGAATGTAACTTAACTATGATTTTGTATAGTCAACTTTGTAAAACACATACGCTAAATAAGTAATAAATAACTGTTTGGGCATGAAGGCATGAGGAATATGAGACAGTCCATAAAGATTCATTTTTCAGAATCGGGACAGTATAATTGTGAAAATATCGACTAGAGAGAAGTTATTCGTTTAAACTTTTTGCAGATAGCCGAATTTACACCCATTCATGCAATCGAGGGGATCTTCACAAATGACGTACGTATTTCTTAGCGATTTTTGACCTCCCCCCTCCGTACGAAGCCTTACAATTCGAAAGACCCTTCTTTAAATTTCGTACGAATTTGAGGTCCCCCCTATTCTTCAGTCCATTATTGTGTCATATGTCGTTCAATCATTGCCACTGCCAATTACCTCGTCAATATTGACAAAACATTAACGCAGCAATAAAAAGGGCTCATTATATTGGAAATGACCCCCCTCCCCCACAAAACAATGATTTTTTTGGTAATTTGGACCATTGACATTTTGAGACATAGACAGGCAATCCATTCAAAAAGCAAAAGCATTGAAGCGAAGGTCAACTGAACGATACTTGTATGTACATGTGGTACATGTACAATGACTTATTGAAAGCATTGTATATAAAATTACAGATTCAACTTATACACAGTCATCAGCATCACTGACCAAAGGAATTATTTTGTCATTGACATAACGCTTTGTCAGTGACTGTGTATGACTTGTAATCAATAATTTAAAATAAGTTTGCAGGCTTTAATCCCGTGGTGACTTACAAATGTCTTACTCGTCGATTTCATCGGAAAAAATCCTGGAACTGTATACAAAATTTTACTAACACAAAAAATTCTACTTCGTAAAGTTACTAACACGTTCATAAACTAAGGTTCTCATATTTCGCGTAACTCGTTGGCCTTTCGTTCCACTTTCGAGCGGAAAAATGTAAGAGGTCTCTCTGGAAGTGGAAGCTTTAGCTCTACTGAGTGAGCGTTGTAAATGGGAGGCTCAGCGATGGGATGTCTTTAAGAGGATTCTTCTAACTTACTGAAAATCCGTACTGTCTCATCGTAAAGACTTCCCGCACTCGCAGGATGGGCTCGTCCGGCCGAGATGCCTCTCACAGTAGAGATTTAAACTTCATTCCCCCAATCCCAGCTTGGCCGTCGGTGATCGATTTGTTGTCTATGTTTGGTAGGATGGAGTGGAAGATTTCAAGAAGACACTGGGTGGAATCTGTATACCAAGACCAGAAATCCCCAATCTGATAAATCTAAGCCCACCTTTACATACGGACAAACTCACATGATTTTTTGCACATTCCACAGCTAACCAATAATGGAAGCTTCTCTCTTACTCTCGCATAGTGATTGCAAACCGGTTATCGGTTAACCGGTTAATCGATCAATTTTGTAATCGGTTAATCGACATTTCAAAACCGGTTAACCGAATATTGACCGATTTTTTTACTTTTCTCAATTCTGATCAATTAGACTCAGTAAGAAGAAAGGACATAATTCGGCTGAGTGCATTTATTCAGCAGAGCTTTTTGTTAGACGTATAGATAGTGTCTTAGTGTTAGGTCCTCAGCGACATTACACTGCACTCTGTTACCAGAGTAAATGGCGGCGAGGAGAGTTTTCCACCTAGCTCCCCCAAGCCCCTCTCAATCCAGTCGATGGCCGTAAAGGTCCGAGCATATCAGGGAAGAATTGCTGGATGAATGGCAGAATGGAAGGGAAATGGAAGAGAAAGGACGAACGACGTTCAGGTTTATTTCGAACGTCAGGTTCGTCTCGACCCATTGAGAATTCTATTCACTGGACACGGCAGCATGAAGGATTTCTTGTATAAGCGACACTTAGCGGACGATATAGCTTGTTTCTGCGTGTCAGCGGTGGAAAATATCGATCATTTGATAGATGAATGTGTCCTCTACGGGGACCTGCGAGATTTGAATGCATGTTGTGTAACTGTTGATGATAATGGGAGCATCGAATTGTTCAATGCCCTGAGTACACGTGATACGTATGAGGAATTCAACAAGTTCGCAGTGGCTATTTTTAAAAGGCTTAAGAATGTGGCGGTACATGAGTGAGTGGAGTAAACGCGCAGGATGGACGCCTCTGGGTAACGTTTCTGGGGCAACCCAGTGCAATTCCAGAAATACCTTGGGGATTGGCGACCCCACGCACCCGAGCAGGTCTAGCAATGCCGAGAATGCAAGTTCCCAGCTGTAGTAGTTATTAGTGGCTATGAGCCCTACCCTAGGGTCTAATATCGGTAGCACGGGGTAGCATCAACAACATCAATGCTTGACCCCAACAAGGTTGAGGTGCTTAATGGTGCTGTAACGTGGTGGCTGTGGTGTTAATTCGGCGATTGTACCTTTCCAACAAAGCAGTAGAGATTAAGATAGGTCTCAGCTCCGATTCAGAGTGAAGGAATGCACTTGCATGCAGGATCTCGATTGGGCAGAGCTTTCACAGTCGCGCTAATTGAGCCATACGGTTAAGGCTATGCCAGGTATGCACGTAAATCTGCAACACCTTCGTTAAGCCCCTCTCAAAGTTGCCAGTGCATAGGTAAATTCGCCGAATTATTGTGAAGCGACACTTTTTAGGAATCAAAAAATTTCGGACGATTCCCTTTTCCGGGTAATTTTTTTTAAATTTTTTTTCGGACATAATCTCAAATAACTTTTGAACAAGAATTTTTAGAGAAAAACAATTTGACGTTGATTTAATTTACATTTAGTTCTCTACAACTTTGCTGAAAGTTAGACATTTTTATCTTGAGATGGGAAGCAACTAGGAGCGGTTGTAAAAATTGTATGTAATCGCCCAAAGTTCAATTTGAACACATGAAAATGTGTGGGATTCTTAATCCAGAGAGTCTACCACTCAGAAGACTCGGATCTCATCGCATCTTCGCATTTGTATTGACACATTGCCATTTTTGACACGGAGTGAGTAATTGACACCGGTGTCAAATAGCCACACAACACGGTGCATTCTATTTGACACCCGTGTCGAATAGTCACACAACACAGTGCATGATATTTGACACCAAACAGTAGAGCTTCTAAGTTTCAAAACTATTAAAACTATGTTTTGAATGCCTCTGATTGCTTCAGAAGATTTCATAAAACAAGTTTTTTCTCAAACTTTCCCATTATTAACGAAGTCCCGCACCTCTGGCGTTTCTTAGCCAAAAGAAGCAGTTATTTTCTTCGTGTGATAAAATGTCAGGCAAACATTTGCAAAATACAACTTTAATACTACTGTCAACCTCAAATGGTTCATTAATAAACTGACGTAAAGGAAATCAAAAGATCCAAAGTGTCTTATCTCCTGAACAAACGTAAGTTTGTCAATGAGAATAACGGTCCCATAGACGCTGAAATCAGTCGCATATGTACAAAGACTTCAAAGTTCTTTAAGTATCACAAAGAACTATTCATAGTAACGGCCGATAAAGGCAACAAGACAGTTGTAATGACCAAAAATGATTATGACAAAAAAATGTGTGAGCTGTGGCGGATGATAAAACTTACAAAAAAAATACGACACAAATTACATGCGAGGCTCATCTACATGGCAAATAGACTGCTAAAAAATAAATGGATATCAGAAGACGATTTTAATCGCATTATTATGAGCAACTCAGCTATGCCGAAAATTTACGGCCAACCTAAGGTTCACAAATCTACTGTTCCACACAGACCAGCTAGCTAGCTATGAATCACCTAACTATAGAGTATCTTCCTACTGAGTAGGCGTTTTAAAGCATTTGACGTCAAGTAGTATGTACAACGTAAAAAATGCTTTTGATGTCATAAAAAGGATCAACAATATCGAGCTGGACTCAACTGAACGTTGTGTATCCTTTGATGTGATAGCCTTATTTACCAACATCCCATTGGACCTGGTAAAGTCTATTCTACATGAAAGATGGCAGGACATACAATTACATACCACAATACCAGAAACAGAATTTTTCCAATTAATTTTGTGTTAAGAGATTGCAACCAATTCTCATACGCAAATAACTTCTACAAACAATTGGAAGGCTTGCCGATGGGATTACCTTTAAGTCCGCTGTTAGCCGACATAGTGATGGAATATATCCTCAACAAAGCATTGGAAAAGATCAGTTTTAATCTCAAAATATGTTTAAAGTATGTAGATGACCTCCTTCTCTTCATTCCAGAATAACACATATCTCAGACTCTTTAAAAGTCTTCAACTCGATTCACCCCAGTAACCAATTTACTCATCAAACTGAAAATGATGGCGTTTTACGAACGTTTCGAACTGGACTAATATGATTTTATTAGTCGACTTCGAATTTTGACCAAAAAACGTCAAATTAGGTCTAGTTTTCAGTGCGAAAAATGGCACATTTTGGGCGAAAGAAAAAATTTTATATAAAAAACTAATTTGCTTGCATTACAATATTCATTTTTATTCTACCGGTTAACCGGCTTCTTCACTTCCGGTTAACCGTAACCGCGGTTATTGGATTTTCGGTTTATTGCAATCAATACTCTCGTATCGAAAGTTTCTGAAATTATGCAGAGACCTAGGAGACACCAGTGAATTCGTACTAGTCTAAAATAGTTTTGTGATTGCGCATTATTCATTTAACGTCACATTTTCGATTCATATTGTGGATCAGAATACTACCATCTGGCTGCCATTATAATAAACTTGTTTTTATTAACTGACTTAAGCATAATCCATAAAGAGAATTTTAGAAAATTCCTCTGAATTATACGTAATAGCGGAAAAATTCTCCGAAGTCGTTTAAACTTTTCGAAACAGCAGCGAAAAAAATATGCATTAGTTAGATAGAAAAGTGATGCAACAAACTCCGAACTTAGGCAAAAAAACATCTAACTAAATAGCTATAGTGTAACGTAAGATTTTCGAGCTCTGCATCGTTTCGACTGTCGTGCCACATGTCTCGAGTGTTTGTTTTTATCTACCGAAGTAAGCAGTACTTATTAGGTTCTACATGCTTCATATTAGAGCCGGAAGTAACACATATGCAAGGGACCCGTACGTATCAGAATAGATGTGGCAAACAAAGTATATGTTATGAAACTATCCGAACGTATTTGAGTTAGTATTGCCTTAACTCCTAAGTGTGTGAAACTATGTCCACATTAAATAGTATTGGATATTGCCGAGAGGGCAATATTGAAAAACCCGTCCGAAGCAACGGTGTAAGAAAACTCTTCCGAAAGCACAAAATTGACCCCCAAATAGAGAAAAATGTTCTCCTCAATTTACTCTACAACAGAAAAAAAAATTTTTTTTGGTTAGGGCCCACTTGAAGAAGAATCAACAAAATCGGTTAGGATTTGCCCGATTGTAAACAAACACGTTGGGCCCTAGTAGAAGCTCAGTTTTAGGGTTCTGGCTGAGTCCAAGGGTTTCTAATCAAAAAAATTTCTTCCATGAAATGTGAGACATTCCTAGACCTTTCGACTAAAAATTGATAATTTCAAAAAGATACCTCAATAGCAAATAAAGTCATTGTTTTTTCAGCTCGTAGTTGAGCTACTTTTTTAAAATTGCTTAGTTTTTTCAACAAAAATCCCGTTAGAAGATAGGTCTGCCCTTCCACCCGAAAAATTGAAAATGCCAAAATTCATGAAGTAGTGAGTACATAACGTTGTATAAGTTTGTAATTCGACACCTGGCTGCGTACTTTGGCCCCGTACCTGGGAATGTAGAAGCATGAGTCTTCACCAAAGTGTACACATTAGTGATATCTTTACGTCATATAAGTTTCAACTCGGCACTAGGCTGCGTCCTCGAGTTAAGACTAATGCAGAGGGCAGCAGCAGCCTGGTGACGTATACAACTCACTATTGCCTTCAATTTGGCGAAAACCGATTTTCAGCACTAGGCTGCCTTCCTTATTCCCAGCTTTAGGGTCCCAAATACGCAGCCTGGTGCCGACTTCGATCGTGCTACTAACTAATAACCTCACTCCTTCTTAAAGGACGGAGGGACGGACATTTTTTTATTGCTGATTCGCTATCTAAGGACCATGATTGATATCCCCTTCGGATCGAATATCGACTGGTTACAAACCAGTTACAAATGCAGTAGACCCCTTTGCGAAGCACTACGTTCTTCGTAAGGGTCTAAAAAATGTCAACTTTCGACATTTTTACTTGTGGCTGTGATATGAAGCATGTAAATTTGGCTTTTAGCGCTCGGCGGTGTGCGTAATGTTTTCAATTAAAGCTTACTAAAAAATTATAATTTCAATTCCTTCAAAGTAGCATTTTCTCAAGCTTAATGCATGGAAAATCCAACCAAAGGTATATGATGTGTAAATTTACATAATGCAACTATATTATAACGGTCGCAGTTGTATTATAGGGAATACAGCTTTTTTATAAACCACACAGCCTTACTCGAAAATTTTTATTTTTGTGCGCTGCTCATCATCAGTCGAAAGGGACAATTAGTCGTCGAGTAAGACAATCAGTGAGAAGGTATAATTAAGAAGGAGCGAGACAACCAATGAGTGAAACAATGGCACAATCGAATAAGATCATATGGCTTACATCATAAATATGAAAATTGTGTTCTCTTGAATAACATCCGATCCACCTTGGTAGAGCGCCAATAGCTTATGTTAAGAGTGCACACTGCTTACTAAAGAGCCAACTGTCGGAATCTTTTCAACTAATGAAAATGTGTATGGTAAAAGTAGCAATTTTCTGTAACGTTTTGAGTGATACATTTGCAAATATTTGTAAGCGTCAAAAGCCAACAACGATGGCGGCCATTTTTATTTGCAATCATCAACTCAAAATTTTTTGTATCAATTTCTGACTTTTAGAAAATGTTTTCTGTCATTTAAATTATTATTCAGTTAAAGACTAAGTGAGCAAACACATTGGTCGAAAAAATTATGCGTTTTGATGTGCTTATTAGGGGTCATTCATAAAGGATGTCACGTTTGCTATAAAAAATGAGTATCCATAATAAAAAGGTAATAACTCAGTCAGGATAGCAAATTCTGTTTATAGAACTTTGGCTGCCCCCCCCCCAAATAGGGGGGGGGGTGTTTTGGGGGGGGGTAGCTGCGGAGTACTATAAACAAAATCTCTGACCAGTTAGGAGATATGGACTTTGTGGAGTTTATAGCAAGCGTGACATCCTTTATGAATGACCCCTTAAGTGGAAAAGCTGAAAGGCTGACTTTTGCATTGAAATATTGGAATTCACATTTCTAGCAAATATAAATGTTTTTTCCAAAAGTGTTTCCGTAATTTTGTTTGGGAATAGGTTAAGTATGCAATGACGACATAAGCATTCGTTTTCATTTAAGACTTTAAGAGAAACACGTTACAGAAAATTGCTACTTTTTCCATACAAATTTTCATTAGTTGAAAAGATTCCGACAGTTGGCTCTTTAGTAAGCAGTGTGCACTCTTAAAGTATAGCCCATTCTCAACGAAAAGTATCATGAACTAAAGATAATCTGCTCCAAATGTCCGAATTCCCAAAGTCTGTTTCAAATATCAAGTTAATAGAATGTGCTGCCAATTAAGGTTCGGAATGGGTCGGTTCAGGTCGGACCTGTGACCTGAAACCTATTGACCTGAAATTTTCAGGTCAGGTTCAGGTCGATATTTTCTCAACCTGAACCTGACCTGATAATACCAGGTCAAACCTGAACTGACCTGAACCTGACCTGAACCTTACCTGATTGACCTGAAATCATTTGAATGCTTTGAATATTCTACAAAGGAACCAAAAATATGTAGAGCTGACGAGATGAGAAAATTTTGGTGCAATAGATAATTTTATTTCAAATGTAGACGAAATTGCATTGTATATACACGGTATTTTGTGATCTATTAATTAAATGCAATTATGCTTTTTTATTGCAAAAGTGTTACACAAAGGCATCAGCGTGTGAGTCACATGGGGGTCGTCCATATAAAGGACGCCCGCTTTTAGGGAGAACAGTTTTTTTTCAGAACCCCTCCCCCTGTCATACTACCTCTAACACCTCCTTCGATGTGTGAAAAAAAATTTCATTCCTCTTCCAACGATAGAATTCACTTGGAGCACTACTTGAACTCCATAAGTTTTTTATTAGTGGTTCTTGTGAAAAACGTTCCCCTTAACCACCTCCACAGCATATTTTAAGTTTTTGTAGGTTTACTGCACTATAGGTTAGCACGGATCCATCTGTGTTGGTCGCCGCGACCCCCCGATTCGCGTGTTTTACATGAGAATTTTCGAAAACATCAGTCAGGGCGAAAGCTGTATCGTCCCTGGCACTTTGCAAAGATTTTTACTATCCACATTGTTCAATGATATTTTCTGAATATAACCTGTGGGTTTCAGGTCAGGTTACAGGTCAACCTGAACAAATATTTCAGGTTTCAGGTCGGACCTGAAATTCAAAATCAGGTTCAGGTCAGAAATCAGGTCATGACCTGACCTGAACCTGATCAGGTCGACCTGACCTGTTCCGATTCTTAGCTGCCATCTGTTTTCGTTAAGAACTGACTATAGTGGCTTTCATGACGCGAGGCGTAAGCTGTCAATCCAGTAATATCGTTAGTTTGACAGCTCATGCATCCTGTCATCAAAAGCACTATACTTTGACATAAGCCGTTGACGCATGAAGTGCGTGGATAGTCGCATATTGAGCGTAATTTTTTATACATGTCACAAGTATACCATACCATATTATACACACCAAACATGTGACGACGTATGTCTCAAAATTACCCTTTTTCGGTAAAAAATTATTCTAAACAACATTCGTCTTTGTTAAGTTTTTAAATCAATAGTGAGTAATATTTTACGTTTTATTCGAAATAATTTTATTGGCGTGTGTGTCAAAAATAAATAAATACAAAAGGAATTTGGTGATTTGCGTCAACTCTTTCCAGTTTTTTTTATTGCCATCAGTTTCTTATTCAGCATAACGATCGCAAATTCTAAAAAAAAAATATTATTTTTGACTTTACGAATTTCTAACACTTTCCAGAATCGGTAGACTAAATAACAACAGAAATTTCAAGTTATTAATTTCTTATTCATCTTAAAAAATGATAATTGGTTGGTTGTCAGTTTGCATTTATTTTCATTCATTCATATTTCTGTTATTTAAAGCGTACTTACTATTCAGTTTACAGAAAAATAAACATTGAAATGACGTCATACACGTGAATTTCCATTTATAATCATGTTTTTACTCGTGTCGTTACCTTTAGCATATTTCGCAACAGGTCCAACTAATTGAGAATCTAAAAATTTAGGCTCATACTTAAGGTTACCTTCGAAAAAGTATATTGTTTATTGTTACTTTATTTATTATTTATTTAAATTTCAATTATTTATTACCGGCCGGTTATTAATTTCGTGCTTGTAAATTGTGTAAGTATATTGTAGGGGTCTCATTGATTGATTGAATATTAGTTTTCTTTCACATTTCCATTTATTAAGGTCAATTAAACAATTTCCAACTGCTAGTCCTCTGAAAGGATATATAGACAAATTGTACATGCTGTCAAAGAATGGAGACGCTTTTCTTGCAGCCAGTTGTATCCTTTTCTATCCAGCAGGTAATAACAACCCATAACTTTTTTGTGTGTATTTTGATCCCAAATTTGATAATTACATACTTTTATAATTTTTGCAATAGAACCAAAATAAATCAGAAAAACATCAATCCCCTACAACAAAACACGGCAGAAAAAAAATCTCACAACAAATTTTCTCGTTTATATTGTGAAACGTTTCAGGTTGTTATTCAGGTTTATACTTTTTGATCAACAACAAATACCTTGCGGGGGTTAAGGTTAGATGATTTATCAAAAAAAAAAAAAAAAAAATGGAAAAGAAAACGTATTATGTATTCATTTCTGTAGCATAGAGTGGTGCGTATAAAAATCCGAATCGAATGGTTCAGGTAGTCTAATGCTCTAAGATGCTGTTAGGACCTTCATTTAGAATATAAAAGGGAAAAAAATAACAAAGATGGTAATTTTATATTTTGTGTGTAGAATTTAAACCATGATCGTTCAAACTATGCTTGCGTGCAGCTTCACGTTCAAACAATCAGCTTTAGAAACAGGGAGAACCAAAAGCAAGTATTGATCACCATTTAAT
Organism: Pseudolycoriella hygida; assembly: GCA_029228625.1. Taxonomy (NCBI): domain Eukaryota; kingdom Metazoa; phylum Arthropoda; class Insecta; order Diptera; family Sciaridae; genus Pseudolycoriella; species Pseudolycoriella hygida. The sequence goes on along the minus strand of CM055405.1, from coordinate 43,552,372 downwards.
GAGAGGCGATAATACTCTAAAAGAGTTTCTGAGATCTTCATGCTATTTAGGCGGTATGATATAGATTAGTTCAGATTAGCAGCTAGGTGCGGTGATGTGCAGCTGGGTGCAGTGATGTGAAGCAAGGTGCAGTGATGTGCAGCTAGGTGCAGTGATGTGCAGCTAGGTGCAGTGATGTGCAGCTAGGTGCAGTGATGTGCAGCTAGGTGCAGTGATGTGCAGCTAGGTGCAGTGATGTGCAGCTAGGTGCAGTGATGTGCAGCTAGGTGCAGTAATGTGCAGCTAGGTGCAGTGATGTGCAGCTAGGTGCAGTGATGTGCAGCTAGGTGCAGTGATGTGCAGCTAGGTGCAGTGATGTGCAGCTAGGTGCAGTGATGTGCAGCTAGGTGCAGTGATGTGCAGCTAGGTGCAGTGATGTGCAGCTAGGTGCAGTGATGTGCAGCTATGTGCAGTGAGGTGCAGCTAGTGCTCTCACCGTTGCGCTCGAACGTTAGGAGCAGCTGTTCGTCACTTTTCTACATCGTCCAAGATTCACATCCGTAGATCAATATTCGGATCTAATATGTGTTTACATGTAAAACATAATACGTCACTCGGAAAAGTACTTTCGGCTCTTATCCTTGTTACGTAAGTTACTATTTCTATCAGTGTAGCGCATTAGTAACGTCCCTAAGTTCACTCAAGCTTCAAAAGTTGGGTAGTTGTGGTGACGTACACACTTAGCGAATCAAATGACTTAACCAATGTATGATGAATTTGTGTGCGAAATATCTAAGCCTACATTTAGGCGAGATAATTGTCAAACGTCTAACAATAGATTGCGGATTGAAGATTACTTAACGGAGCTCTCACTAGGTGGCGATTGCCCGCTGTCGCTTATAGTGAAATAAACGAATGAAACTACAGACTGTCACTAAACTAAACAAGCCAAGCTCGCCAAAAGTGTTTTTGCGGTCGTTGCAAGAGCAGTTTCCACGGTCTGTGGAGTATATGGGGCACTTTCTTTACAATTATGTTAAATTATCGGCACAAAAATACTCAAATCAAGTTCGAAACGTATGTGACAAATTCAATTTAGCCGCTTGTCGGTGGCGCGGCGCCTCTATCACCTAAAACGAGAATAAAACTCATACCCTATTGCATAATAACAAAGACGCTACATTCACATTACTTCAAGACGTGGTTCGGAAATCACGTTAAGCCGCTGGTGCAGCTGACGCTTGCTGTTGGCTATAAAAAGCCAAAGTGCAGTCTCCAAAGTACAAATACCAAAACGAGATTTTTCTAACATTTGGACGATCGTAAAATTTCCTTATTAATGCGGACCCGATAAAACCAGACTGGATTCAATAAAAAAAAATATTAGAAACAAATGCAGAATGGGAACATAATCGAAGACCCGTACGTATTGGAATAAATGTGACAAAGTGACTCGAACATACCTAAATATACAAATAAGCAAACAATCCAACGTTTTCTGTTCTTTTATAACTGTAAGATTTTTAAAGATCCATAGAAATTACTCAAGGTATCGTCAAAGGCTCTACCGAAGTACGTCTCAGACCATTCAAATCTAGAAACACGTGTTCTCTACAACTTTGCCTTTGGAAGCAACTTTCTGCCTCTCATAGTCCTGGAGATTCGGGTCATCCTGCCCAATTATGGAAGTGGCCATATACCAGGATTGGGCCATATTCCCCCAAAACCCTTAAACACATGTTCCCTTAAATTTAATTCTCTACAACTTTGCCTTTGACAGTAAATTTCCATATTGCATAGTTGAGGAAATATAGACGAAAAACTGTTTTCGTATATGGCCAAGAATCTCAATTTCGTCCATTCCATTGGTCTCAGTGCCCAGACCCCTGACCCGATTCCCACAAAATTTTTTTCCCAGTTTTGTGACATCAAATGCTTTCATTTGACACCAAAATGAGGAATTTCCGTGCTATACTTGGTGAGATATTTGCGAAAAAGTTTCATCGACCCTCGAAAATTTCATGTCCGACCTCCACTTCTTCGACCCGGAACTACTTAGCCGATCTTCGAACTTGAATCATGGGAGGTATGTACCTTTCAGGGGAAAAAAGTTTTGGCTGATCGGTTGAGCCGTTTGGAAAAAAAAGTGGAGACGGACGGACATTTTTTTTATTGCTGATTCGTCATCTCTAGATGATAATAGATGCATCCCCCCCCCTCGCACCTCAATTTACCACATGTGACAAATATAAAACCGAAACATTGATGAAGAACAGAATAACAATTCAAGAGAACAATCAACGATAATCTTCCTGGAATGAATTGGAAGTAGTGATCGAAAATATTAGTTGTTACAAAATTGACACGCAATACTTCAATAACAATTACTGGACCCATCAATGACAAGGCATCCAATTTACTGACTTATTCTATCGATTCAACGTTTTGGCACAAATGTTTTGGAATATGATTGACAGTTAAAATTACCTTGGAATACACCGTCGCTATTGAACTTCTCACTCTTCTTAATAAAAACACCAAGTTCCACTTGAAACTGTTCAACACAATGTGACTTGCTTTGAATATACACTTCAATTAGACATTTATGATGATATGACGCCACAGTCCAATGAAATTCGTTATTTTATTTGGACAGTGCGCTCGTTGTCCTTACTCGACCACAGTGGTGCCAACCTACACTGAGATGATTATTAGTAAAAAGCCGATTGTGAAATGCCATGAGCAATCATGGGCGCGCGGTAGCATTGCGCCCGTGACGCAAGTCCCCATACGATCAAAAAAATAAGAAATTTATTATCTCTGCTTCAAACTGTATGTAACGACTGAAATGAACATAATTCAGTTAAATTTTGCAAAGTTTCTATGCGAATTAACGAAAAACAATATTTTAACGAGGTCTGCGTTGTCGATCCCAGCAATTCTGTGAAATGAAAATCCTCGTGAAAATAGTCGGGACACAACGAGTTCGCGATTTTGATGAAAATACGTGTGTGCATACAATTTATCGCTTGCGAATACTTGTCGATTTTCAAAATTGATCGAAAAACAACAAAATTCAATGCAATGCAATTCATACTTAAAGCTGAACACGCACGAGACACTGAAACGTGTTTTGATAAAAAATTTTCATTGTTCTCATGTCAAAATTGACATTTGAACAAAGAGAATTTTTATCAAAATACGTTTTCAGCATAATCGTTGGTTTTCTGCTTAACTAAATTATATCTTTTCTCTTTTCTTTAGCAGTTACATGCACCCTGTGAAACCGTCACGCTATTTAAAATTAGAAATCTCAGTTTTCGATCTTCAATCCATTTAACCATGTTCCTTTTCTGAAAATCTAAAACCATTCCTGAACACAACGACATATACATAAGAGACTTTTTGGTCATTTTAATGTTCATTTTAAAAATTAAATTTAAAAGAAATTTAACAACTTATCACACAATGTTTGTTGTGGCATTAAATTGAAATCTTTAGACTCCAGAAATCTATTGTCGAAATTATTGTCATTAGTTCTGAAAATGCGCTGAAACCGCATACTATATTACTAAAATAATTGATCAAAGAATTAGCGGGAATTAGTTCGCCAACTGACCATAGTACAGCTGAGGGCGCCGAAAAAGTCGGTGACAAAACATTTGTATGGAAGAACGTGGTTTTTTGTAAATGTCATATTATGTATTAAGCGAACCAAGTGAGTAATTGTAAAGAAAAGATCAAATGAACTTCTTTCGTTACTTTGGACTTCCTGTACAAAAATACTACATACATTCCTACATACAAGTCAAATTTTTGCGGTGTGAAAGCTGAAAGAACAGAAAAACTAAAACACCAGCGTCCGGCATTTGTGACGCATTTTTTTAATCAAATGTGAAAATATTTTGAAAGTTTTTTTTGCGTTTCGAAGCGTTCAGCGTCACCCAAATTGATATCAGTTGTTTTGGAAGAAGGGACAACGACTTGCGTCACATTTCCCTTTTAAAAGGGTTTTTGTTGTGATTTAATTCCTTAGATGTGAATTCCGTGCGGTGTCCAAACTAAGAAATCGCAACTGGGAATTTTTGCTACATGCAATCTAAATTTGCATCTGCGTATAGTACTTGTTTGATGTTTTTAATCTTACAGAGCTTAAATAGTCCACGGACTCCGGTTTAACTTCCTTCCGCCTTATTTCCAGACACTTTTGCTCCCAAATGTCTAAGGTTGTTCTGTAACTGTTTTACAGTATTTTTCGAGACTTTTGCCATTTTTCTTACAGACAAAATTACAGATAAATTTAACTAAATACATTACAAAAACTACGCAAAGAAGTCCCAAAAACACAAACATAGACCGATTATTCTTTGATTTCAAATGTAAATATTAAACATAACCAAAGACCCGTACGTATCAGAATAGATGTGACAAACAGAATAGATGTGGTAAAGTGACTCGAACGTACCTAAATATACAAATAAGCAAACAATCCAACGTTTTCTGTTCTTTTCATCCATAGAAATTACCCAAGTTAATGTAAAAGGTCCTACCGAAGTACGTCTCAGACCATTCAAATCTAGAAGAGCTTATATCCAAGGACTAAGTCATTTTTCCCTAAACACCTGAAACAACTGTTCTCTAAAATTTAATTCTCTATTTGCCTTTGGAAGCAACTTTCTACCTCTCATAGTTCTTGAGATTCGGGTCATTCTGCCCAATAATGGAAGTGGCCATATACCAGGATTGGGCGATATTTCCTCAAAACCCTGGAACACGTGTTCGCTTAAATTTAATTTTCTACAACTTCGCCTTTGGAACTAACTTTCTAACTCCCTTAGTTCTGGAGATCTGGGTCATCCTGCCCAATTATGGAAGTGGCCATATACTAGGATTGGGCCATATTTCCCCAAAACCCTGAAACACGTGTTCGCTTAAATTTAATTCTCTACATTTTTGTCTTTGACAGTAAATCTCCATATTGCATAGTTAAGGAAATATAGACGAACGAAAAACTGTTTTCGTATATGGCCAAGAATCTCAATTTCGTCCATTCCATTGGTCCCAGTGCCCAGACCCCTGTACCGATTCCCACAAAAATTTTTTTTTCCAATTTTGTGACGTCAAATGCTTTCATTTGACACCAAAATGAGCAATTCCCGTGCTATACTTGCTGAGATATTTGCGAAAAAGCGTCACCGACCTTCGAAAAACCATGTTTTTGGTCACTTCCTCGACCATATCCCCGGAACCACTTGATCGATTTTGCTGATCTTCGAACTTGAATCATGGGAGGCATGTACCTTTCAGGAAAAAAGAAGTTTAGGCTGATCGGTTGAGCCGTTTGGAAAAAAAAGTGGAGACGGACAGACGGACGGACATTTTTTTTATTGCTGATTCGTCATATTTAGACGATAATAGATGCATCCCCCCAACTCCCACCTCGACTTACCCCATGTTACAATAAAATTGTTTGTAGTAAACGTATAGGACCTTTGTACTTCGTACGGGTCCAAAAACTGTCACCGAACCTGAAGTAACGCCACCATATGTCATGCGGTCATTACTGAAAATAGGCGCCTAATCCATCGATGATACGTGTCATGATGTGGATGCCACACAACAGAAGCATATTCGGGGTAGGAACGAACTGGTGTTTTATAATGCCCCTCGCTTTACTCTCACACTCATATTGCAATTGCCACGCTGGCTGTTTGAATGTGTTTCTAGTGAATAGTGTCATCGTAGCGATCGTCTTATCTATTTCTTTGTATGCTAGGCGTATGAAAAGAATTCATTAGCAGGAAAAAATGCGTGGCAGGTTTTTGAATGAAATCATTTTGCAGAGAACTGCGTAATTCGTGTGTTAAATACAAAAAAAATGGATGTTGGCTACAATCCGCATTCTCCACTTTTATGTGTTGATGATACAAGTTGCGATTATCTAAAATCTGAGCCTTGGTCTTCTAGTAATGTTATCTTGCTCTATATTGGATACTGTTGACTCATTCCAATTAAGCAGACACATGCTTAGCCCAATCTAGCACTTTTTTTATTAATTTGAGTAGCATTACAACATCACAAATAAACATCACGATGATTTCTTGTTTTAACACATTGTTTATGTATTCATATAATCCGGTAATCTCAAGGTTGGTTCAATTAAAAAAAGTTTTATGATGCTTCAGACATTATATACGTATACACAAATATTATTTAAAATAAAGAAAAAATTAAACTCATCTATATATAAATATATATATATATATATACCATAAAATTAACAACATTATAGATTTAATTTATGCAAATTAACCAATCTAAATGGTTGTGTGTGCTTATTGCTGATTAAAAAAAATTGTCGTTTTCACATAAAATATCGTAACTTTGTGTTTCTGTTTCTTTTTTGTGTATTTTATCTATAGAGTTAAGAAATCCATACAATTTCAACGATTTCAATTAATTGGTAAATCTGCACCAGCACCAAACAGGTTCAAATAAAAAACAAAGTTATTCTTATTGATATTTTGTATGAGAACAAAAAAAACAACAAAACAACCGAAGCAAAACTGAAAATGACGAAATATTTAACATGATTAGGGACTTTGTTCTTTATTGAACAGCAGGTGGTATACATACCCTATAATTGATCATTTCAATATTTAGGGTGAATTTTACTAGTTTCTTTGCAAATCGCTATATTGCTTGCGGTGATCGATTTTCGAAGGTCAACGAAAAAAGTTCAAGCTGGTAGACGATTTTATAAAAATCTTAATTGGCTGTCATCCGACGGAAATCGAAATAGATTATCCTTGACAAATTTGTAAAAAAAATCGAAACCAACAATTGAGAAATGTTAATGCAAGTGTTCCAACAGAATTGGATCTTTATAAAACATCACCTTAAGCTACCATTAGAATACTTTGTATGTGTCCCACCCAACCAGTTTACGCGTAAAAAGCCAGTTGAATTGACTTGTCATTTGAAGGTGGTGTCGAAATTTTCATAGAAATGTTTGACGGTTACCTGCAATTCTGTCGTCTGTCATAAAGAAAAAAACTTAGAGAAAATCAACGAAGATTTTCAACGAATTTCACCGAGAAAATCAAATTAGCAACAAAATTAAACAAAACAATCGCCGAGAATCTTTTGTTGAATTTCATCGCTAATTTCGTTGAAAATATCCGCTGATTTTCTCCAAGTTGTTTTTCCTTATCACTGCAATATTGTCTGCAGAAACGAATATAGTCTCTAAAGGAACCGAATGCAAATGTAAACAATAAACCATTGACATGGGTATAGAAAAGTGGCGATAGTGTATTGTTGAAGAATTAAACGAGACATTATCTACGACGTCATAACTTTTGGTTATATTTGTGAAGTCATTTTTGTGACGTCATATTTGTGATGTCATATTTGTGACGTAATATTTGTGTCGTCATATTTGTGACGTCATATTTGTGACGTCATATTTGTGACGTCATGTTTGTGACGTCATATTTGTGACGTAATATTTGTGCCGTCATTTTTGTTACGTCATTTTTGTGACGTTGTATTTGTAATGTTGTTTTTGTGACGTAATAATTGTGACGCTACACAGACAGACGGACAGAAAGAACGAAAACATAAAGTAGCTATCGTTACTTAATAAGCCATTGACATGGGTATAGAAAAGTAGCGATTGTGTATTGTTGAAGAACTAAACGGAACAATACTCATGACGTCATAACTTTTGATTACATTTGTGACATTATTTTAATGACGTCACTTGTGTAACATCATTTTTGTGACGTTATTTTTGTGACGTCATTTTCGTAATGTCATTTTTATGACGTCATAATTGTAACGGTGCACAGACGGGACGGACGAACAGGACGGATAGAAAAGAAGCGATAAGGCCCATAACTTGTGTGCTAAAATATAGTCTACATTTAGGCGCTCAAATATTATATTTTCGCTGATATCCGTGGACAAAGATGCAGTTTCAAAAAAGTAAGTCAGCATTTTCCTTCCTAAATATGTTGCTTTTTAAGAGCAACTAAACTTTTTTTTTGGGATTGAACCTTGTCTCAGAACGACGAGTTTTTGTGCAAATTTTTACGATTTTTTCGCCGTTCTCAGAGTAGGTAGGATCCCAAAAAATAAGTTTAGTTGCTATTAAAAGGCAACATATTTAGGAAGGGAAATGCTGACTTACTTTTTTGAAACTGCGTCTTTGTCCACTGATATCAGCGAAAATATAATATTTGAGCGCCTAAAGGTAGACTATATTTTAGCATACAAGTTATGGGCCATAATGTCATATTTTTGAAGAACTAAACGAAACAATATCTATGACGTAATAACTTTGGGTTATATTTGTGACGTAGTATTTCTGACATCATTTTGGCGACGTCATATTTGTGACGTCATTTGTGTAATGACATATTTATGACGTCATATTTGTATTTTTATATTGTGACGTCAAATTTGTGACGTCATAGTTGTAACGTCACTTTTGTGACGTCGTATTTGTAACGTCATTTTTGTGACGTCGTATTTGTAACGGCATTAACAGTGACGACTTGTTTTTGGTTGATCACCATAGGACAAGATCCGATTTAATTCTGATTCTGTAATCGGCGCTCTGCAAACGTAACGAGTAATGACATTTGAGGCTATTCAAAGCACCCAAAAGTCATTACTGTGAGATATATTTCAAAGCCATTATTTGCAGGCCATTCATTTTCCACTACTCTCTCTGTAGTTTTTACAGACTGCCACTTGGGGTTTTATTTTTCGGTGATATTTTGACCTTTTATCTTTAAGAACTAAATAGTACATTACGGTGGATGCGGCGAAAAGCATTCATTTCATGTGGGATCAATTTTGTGATACGAGCCGAACTCACGAGTATGTTTTTAAGCAACAAGCTTTGGAAAAACTGTTATTTTGACAAGTGTAGAGTTTGCATATCCGCGCCGAAGTCGAGGTATGCAACTACACGTGTCTAAATAACAGTTTTTTTTAAAGCGAGTTGCCTTCGGCTCGGCTATGCAAACTCTACACTTGTCAAAATAACAGTTTTTCCAAAGCTTGTTGCTTAAAAACACACGAGTGATTTCGCGAGTACACAAAATTGATTTCGAATAAATGAATGCTTTTGAATGCATCCAACGTAAGTTATTTTTTTGCCTATCCCCTCCAAAAAGTTGGTGTTACAAGTACATTTGGCACCCAACGAAGAACGTGACACAAAACTTGAATTTATGTTTCTAGTGCGACATTAGCTTTTCCCAAAAACATTATGCGACGATATGATCGAATCAGAAAATTTTATCCTTTTTACAATATTGAGTTTGCCTTTTGATAATCCACAGTGCGAACTAGGGGATCGATTTTCCATTTTTTCGGGGCGGCTAAGGTAAGGGCCTATCAAAATATTTAGATGTTTTATTTCAACTAGCACAAAATCGGTGAAGTCAAAAGGTCGCGTTTTAATGTCGCAAAAGTTAGCCCAAGATCTGATTCCAAGAGAACTCTTCAGATTTTGTTTTCTTGGTATGACACATTTTTTACCAAGAAAATTTTCACTCCCGGAACAGCTATCTTGATATACCAAAATTTGTTCTGTACGAGAACAGCTATCTTGGTATACCAAAATTTGTTCTGTACGAGAACCCCTATCTTGGTATACCAAAATTTGTTCTGTACGAGAACAGCTATCTTAGTATACTAAAATTTGTTCTGTACGAGAACCTCTATCTTGGTATACCAAAATTTGTTAGCTGTACAGAAGATTGCGGTTCTCGTACAGAACAAACTTTGGTATACCAAGATAGGGGTTACCGTACAGAATAAATTTGGTATACCAAGATAGCTGTTCTCGTACAGAACAAATCTTGGTATACCAAGATAGCGGTTCTCGTACAGAACAAATCTTGGTGTACCGAGATAGGTGTTCTCGTACAGAACAAATTTTGGTATACCAAGATAGCGATTCTCGTACAAAACAAATTCTGGTATACCAAGATAGCTGTTCTCGTACAGAACAAATCTTGGTATACCAAGATAGCGGTTCTCGTACAGAACAAATTTTGGTATTCGAAGATAGCTGTTCCGGGAGTGAAAACACTTCTACCTCAATATTGATCCCGGTTCATCGCTTAAAAATGATCACATCAACGTCAGAAATGAGATTTATAATGTCAACGTCACTGATGTGGTGAAATGTAAACATTGTTTTGAAATTATTTTTCGTGAGCAATAAGTTTGTTGATTTTATTGATGTACTACCAATTACAGCAAATTTTGCATTGAAAGGATATGAACTATTATTAACGTAAGCAATAGTGTCAAATGTTTTAGAAAATAGTTGAAAAATACGCAAAATAAATGTCATTAGCTGTTTGTGTTCATCGCTTTCATAAATCGTGCCAGAAGAAGCACGGCTGACACTTTCGATTCTGCGTTTTAAAATTGTTTTTCAAAAGTTTTAATGCATTTGCCTACGTTAAAATACATTCATTGCAAAGTGTGCAGTGGACAACAATAAAACAACGAAATGTTGTTTCCACGTCAAAGATTTTCGAAACAATATTTCAGATGAATTATTTTTCCTTACTAAGGAAGGAAAGACTTTTCGCCCCCAGTGAGGGAAAGACTTTTCCATGAAGGCACAAAATATTTAAATATCTTCAATGAAATGTTCACTTTTCGTGGGGGTCAAATGAATGTGTATCACCAAATTTTCGGAGAGTATAGGTAGAAAAATACTTATACTGGTAGAGGGAAATCTAAAACCCTCGATGAAGTTGTTGTTCCATCATGTTCTAAATGGAGATATGCCAATAAAATGTAACTTTCCAAAAAAGTTCACTCATACGCTCGTTAACGTTGGTTGATTATAATATTTCCTTCACAAGCGTTTTTATGTAAACAAAAACCATTTTTATCGATACAACTGAATTGCATCGAAACGGTTCGGAACACACTAATTTGTGAACATTTTTTGGGGGGATTTATAATAGAAAATGATGTTTTCCGATAAAATGTTTGAGATCCACATAGAAAAAGCATTGTTTCGTGGTCTAATAAATTAATATGCATTCACACATGATCTTCCGCATTGAAATGTGGCTGATTTCCGCTATTTTTTGATAACAAAAATTGTACGCTTTTTATAGCTTTTTGTAGCATTTAAAAAATTATTTTACATACGTTAATTTCAACTGATTGTGATCGGCTATAAATGTGGCAATAACCAGCATAGCCGAAGCACTATTTTGGTTCTAAATTACGTTGAAAAAAACACTGAGAAACAACCGACACGAAGGTACGACTCACAAAGCACATAAATTACATAATCTACGATAAAAAAGGTAAAGGTTTAAACCTTCAGTTTTTTTGTCGAATGTTTTACATTGGTCATTTCATATAAAGCATATGGTCAACGGTCACCACAGAAAAGTCGTGGATTCGAGTGTCAATAACGATAAGATATTGCAACATCCACTAACAGGTTTTTCAGTTTGACTTCCAAGAGTGTGAAGCTTTGATTGACTCCCTCAAAAATATAATAATGGCCAAAGTAATGAATATCAATGATTGGCTGAAAGAGCCATTTTTCGACGATCATAAAAATATTTAGAACGATATTCATCAACTAATAAAAGTCCCACTTCAGTTCCAATTTTAAAAATAAATGAAAACATTCAGAAGAGTTAGCGATTCATTTCGAATTCAACAAAATGCCATATAGAGAGTCATCACCAAATGTGGCATTTGTTTGTAGAGGTTCGTTGATTGCTCTTTCTTGGAACGGAAATACACACTCCAAATGGTGAAATTTATAAGACTGAAGGTTTGAAACTAATACGAGAGGGAGATAGTTTTCAGTTAGTAACAAATTCAATTTCTTCCTTGTTGTAAACTAATAATCGCTATATTTGTGATGTTTCAGTAAAATTCCACTTTTTCTGAAATGTTTAGCGTAAACCTGTTCATTTTTCATGCTTCACATCATTTTTGTGCGAATCATTTGATTCACGTTTCAGGATTAGCCTGTTTCGAGCCTAAGAAGCAGATAACACCGAGTAACGTACACATTGACAATCACTCATTCACTAAAGAATATCACGTTATATACGTTTTGCTTATAAATGGGTAGTTCGAATTTAACCGCTACGTTTGAAGCAAGAGCTTCCCTTGTCTACTTGCAATCTTCCACTTAGAATTCGACATTGTTTCCGCTGTGTCTTTTAAATAAGAAAATATTTTTTGTGGGGAGATTTTCCGTCGAGATCGGTGGAACTTGTGAAAGGATGACGTTCGATTACTTCCGATAAGTACCGAATACATGTCCATATTTAGATACGTTCGAGTCTTTTTGAAACATCTTTTCTGTTTGCTACATCTATTCTGATACGTTTTTCTACAACTTTGCGTTTGGAAGCAACTTTCTACCTCTCATAGTTCAAGATATATGAGTCATCCCATCCCCCATCATTCTAAAAGTGAATTCCAGGATTGATTCCCTATAACCCTGAAACACGTCTTCTCTAAAATTGTATTCTATACAACTTTGCATTTGGAAGAAACTTTATAACTTTCCAAGTTCTAGAGATATGGGTCATCCCACCCAATTCTAGAAGTGTTCACATTCCAGGATTGGGTGATTTTTCCATAAAACCCTGAAACACGTGCTCCCTAAAATTTTATTTTCTGCAGCTTTGCTTCTGACAGTGAATCTGCATAGTTGAACAAATATAGACGAACATCTGCTTTCGTATATGGCCAAGAAACTCAATTTCGTCCATTCAATTGGTCCTAGTGCCCAGACCACTGACCCGATTTCCAAAAAAAAAATTCCCAGTTCTGTGATATCAAATGCTTTCACTTGACACCAAAATGAATAATTTCCGTGTTATATTTACCCGCTGAGATATTTGTGAAAAAGTTTCACCGATTCTCGAAAAACTATGTTTTTGGTCACTTTTTCGACCTGGAACCACTTGACTGATTTTGCTCACCTTTGAACTTGAATCATACATATGTACCTTTAAGGGGAAAAAATTTTAGGGTGATCAGTGCAGTCTTTTAGAAAAAAATGATGGAACTTCAAACGGACACTTTTTTTCGCTGATTCGTCATCTCTAGACGATATTAAATGCATCCCCCTTACTCCCGCCTCGATCTATCCCATGCTACAATAAAATTGTTTGCAGTAAACGTATAGAATACAAAGGTTCGTACGGGTCCTTAAAATGTTTAGAGAACACGTGTTTCAGGGTTTTAAGGAAAAATGACTCAATACTGGAGTACGTCCATTTCTAGAATTGGGCGGGATGACTCATATCTCTTGAACTATGAAAGTTAGAAAGTTGCTTCCAAAGGCAAAGTTGTAGAGAACAAAATTTTAGAAAACACGTGTCTGAGGATTTTAGGGAAAAACGGACAACTTCTAGAATTGTGAGGGATGACTCATATCTCTAGAATTATGGCAGTGAGATAGTTGCTTCCACAGGCAAAGTTGTAGAGAATAAAATTTAAGAGAGTACGTGTTTGAGGGTTTTAGGGAAAAATAGCGTAATCCCGTAATTTAATCACTTCTAAAATTGGGAGGAATAACTCATATCTCCAGAACTATGGCAATTAGAAAGGCAAAATTGAAGAGAATAAAATTGTAGGGAGCACGTGTTTCAGGGTTTTAGAAAAATATTACCAAATCTCATGAAGCTGGACGTCAGTAAAGGCAGTATCCCTGACGACGGACGTCTCTCCGCTTGTCATTAAGAATTGTGCTGCTTCATTGCTCGAGCCTCATCACCGCATCTTCAATCGGTCGTTGATTACAAGAGTATTTCCTGTTCGTCGGAAGACATCGTACCTTATCCACAAAAGCGGCTCCAGGAGATCACTCCTCACTCGAGAGCTACAGAGGAAACGCGATTCTGCCTACCCTTAGTAAAGTTTTCGAATTATTGATATGTAACCGGCTGTGTACAGATCTGCATGGGAAATTGTCTCGCTTTCAACATGGATTCCTCAAAGGTCGCTCGACATCTACTAACCTGATGGAGTTCGTAGGTCGTACGTTGCATGCTATTGAATCTAAATCGCAAGTCGACACAATCTACACCGACATCCGCTTTCGACCAGGTGCGCCACGGATGTCTATTGCAAAAACTCAGCGAGCTTCGATTTCATAAGTACATCTTGGACTGGATAAGATTATACCTCAGTGACAGACATCAATGTGTGAAAATTCTCGACCGTAAATCGAGAACATTTAAGGTATCGTCTGGAATTCCGCAAGGAAGTCATCTTGGACCGTTGTTGTTTATCCTATACTTCAACGATGTTTCCAAATCGAAATTTCTGAATATAATTACGTTATGAAAAAGGCCAGGTGCAGTATGTTCGCTGACGACTTGAAAATTGATCATCTTATCAAAGACTTGTCAGATGCACTCAAACTCCAGAGTGATATAGATGCCTTCTCCAAATGGTGTACAAAGAAATACATGTCTATTGCCGTGGACAAGTGCAAAGTTATGTCCTTTTACAGGCTGCGAAATCCAACGATTTTTCCGTACACCATCAATGGCGCTAATTTAACGAGAGTAACAGAAGTTACTGACCTTGGTGTGGTTATGGATCCATATCTGGATTCCAGAGCTCACATTAGCAAGAAAGAGTAGCTAAGGCGTATTCTATGTTGTGCTTCCTAAAAAGAATTTGTGCTGATTTCAACGATGTCAAATGCCTGACAAGCATCTACAACGCCCACGTGAGGTCTCATCTTGAATATGCTTCAGTTGTTTGGAGCCCCTCGCATGCGACATACTGTGAGAGTATTGAATTTAAAGAAAGTTTGTAATCTTTGCCTTACGACGTACGATTAGGAGGAAAGTCGGCGAGTATGTGCTACCGCCTTATGACGAAAGGCGCAAGCTCTTGGGGTTGGAACGTCTATCAAACAGACGTAAGATCGGTAGACTATTCTTCATGTATGATGTTCTCACGGGAAGGGTGAATGCACCCGAATTGTCATTAATGTTCAACTCACATCCTCATGTCCAGACTCATTCCTACTGTTTACGTACAGAGTATTTGTTTCGTCCTCCTCATCATCGTACTGATTATGGCTATAATGAACCAGTTACATCCATCTGTAGAGAATTCGAAAAATTCAAATATGTTTATGTCTCGCCAGAGCTTTCGTTTCAGGGTAAAATCAATGGTGAATCCATCTGCCCAGTGATATTTGGCTCCGATGAACGCTCCAAATCCATCGCACAAGGCTTCGATTGGATACGTTACCAACTTTCGGTAGTCCATTAACACGGCCTACACAAACAAGTGGTGGTTGTAACTCCGACGGGTCGACCGGGTTTATACCACTCTCGCGTTGCTTTTTGCCATACGTTGGGGAGCATGATAATAATTTTTATATTCATGTTATTATTTTGCCAGCATAGTTTCAAATTTCGATAATTTTGTAAACCGATTGACAAATAAATGTTCTAATAATAATAACTTCTAGAATTGGGAGGGATGACGCGTATCTATAAAATTACGGTAGTTTGAAATTTGCTTCTTAGGGCAACGGGAAAACATGAGCAGGAAAACGTTAAATGGTTACAAAAACTGTTTCCATTTCAATCAATTAGTTCCACATTACAAAGTCTATTATTACCTGCGCCATGAAAAATATAACTGTTCTGGTGAAAATGCAATGATTACTTGAAATGAAATGCAATCTGAATGTTTTTGATCAAATTGAATCTGCTCATACGTGTGAGACGTATAAAATGTTGTAAAACGTGCGACGTACTATTCAAAATTCTATTGATTTCAAAACCAACACCTACTCTAAAGAATGTACGTCCTACTTCGACCCCTTAGATACTTTCAAAAGAGATTAATGATTAATGATTAAAAAAGACCTAGTTGACCATACATGAGTTCACATTAGAAATCATAAATATCATAAGGTGCCCGCATTATCTGCTATCGCAAAAGTGCACCAAGTTGTTCACCACTCAATCGGCTATGAGAAAAGCACAACAGGTGAAAAAATACAAAATTCCCATAGAGTTAACATACGGTTCGCACCGACGCGACGTAAAACTTCTACCCATTTTTCACATTAGACAAAAAATGTGAATTTTCACTGACTCAGCAGTAACGTAAAATGAATAAAATAAATAACGAAATCATGAAGCGATAATAATAATATTCCATTCTTTCGACAATGGCTTTTATTATTATTTTATGGTCATATCGTCGTGTGTAATGTTAATGTTTATAATGTGGAAAATGTATAATCGAACAAAATAGAAGGAAAATAAAATAACGATGAATTGAAACACCAGCTCGTAACTGGCAATATTGTTGTTGTTGTGTGTGCATGAAGAGTCGGAGAGTTGATATAGTCGTATTACACATAATAGTGGAGGGAATTATCAAAACTAATAAAACGTTTTAAAATAACAAAACAAAAACTTTACTTCTAAATGAATTTTTTGATTAAATTCATTCAAACGCACTTGAACAAAGCGAAAACGCAATGTAAATATATGTGAGGCATCGACTTCGCTTACAGCGTAACCTTGCTATTTTTTTTACATTTAATTGTTTCCTGAATGGTTGTTGCTTTTTTATGTGGGTTCCGGGTTTTTTCATTTATTTGATGATTTTGTTTTAAATTCTATTTCGTTTGTTTAAATACCGAAATATTTAACTCTTCATTTCAAGGTCGTATCGGTATACCCATTTTCGGACTTATAATCACAAATCATAATTAAACTCCATTGTTCGGTTTCGAATAATTTTCAAAGACAGTATTTTCATTGAGCACATGTGGCGACATATTACGTTCGAAAGAGGTGGGTAGAAATGGAGGAAAGTTCGTTTTTGGTTTTTCTAGCAGCGGCACTGGCTGAAGAAGAAGGGGGTAAGCAAATTCGGGTGGTATCAGATGGGTGGGGGAGGGGCTCTGAGTCAAACGGGTATAGATACAGACCTTACTGACCCGAAAAAGCGAAAGTAAAATTGATCACATCTCCACCAAACGGACTCAAACAAAATTAAATAAAATAAAGGCACAGCTTCTACGACAAAGATACAATCTCAAAAGCAAAGTCATATCTAGAAGATCTCTAACTTTCTTTCGAAAACTCCAGCGGACTTCCTTGCCTTATAAATAAAGTCACGTGACCGAATGTCTTTAGGCCCAAATCAAGACACATAATTGAATCATAATTGTCGTCGGGGGTTGTTGCCTTTTGCTCCAAGAAGCGTGTAGTTCTGTCGATTGGTAAGAGCAATGTGAAATAAAATTTTGTTTCATCGATCTACCATTTGGTGGACAGATATCGTTCCAAGCAATCGACTTAAACGTCCTTGTCAATGTTTTATACGACAACGCTCTTCATAAAATTGCGGCAAGAAGGTGAAAGAGTAAAACTCTCCGAATCCACAACGTCATCTTGACAAACAGTAACCGTAATATTGACGCTTTGATTCGGTTGCGAGGCATCATAGCGACACATTTTATATAAAAAATTTCGTAAAAGACACCAGACAACTAATAAATTTACTTTATGGATGGCCTCTTATAGAAATGTTTGTCTGCGGCACTTCTCTTTACCAAACAGGCTATTAAAACTGTACAAAATGTAAAATATGGGTCTTGGGCAAGGGTAAATTACTTCATAATAATCCCAAAATAATCCCAAATAATCCCAAATAATCCCAAATAATCCCAAATAATCCAAATAATCCCAAATAATCCCAAATAATCCAAATAATCCCAAATAATCCCAAATAATCCAAATAATCCCAAATAATCCCAAATAATCCCAAATAATGCCAAATAATCCGAAATAATCCAAATAATCCCAAATAATCCACAGAGAGAAGAAGTAATTTACCCCTTGGTCTTGGGGTGAGACTTTATCGAAAAACCGTTGTATCTTGCCCCCTCTTGCCACCCCACTCTAAAGCACGAGTCGGCTCCCCTGTTTTCCTGTATGCGTAATGAGTGACCGCTTCTTAGGTTCTTTCTAAAGCAAATGCGTGACAGAAAAACGACAGCAAATGAAAATCATAGATATGTCATAGGAATAGCGTCGCTGAAATGGAATTTGGCAGGTAATATTGCCATAATTACCAATGATCGATATACCAACACGTTTAATGGTCATTACATCCATTAAATCGAATTAGTGCGGGACCCCTTGCACACTATGGAGGTCAGTAATTGAACGACCAATGTGCGACGTCCACCATAGAAATGGACCAACGACATCAAAAGAACGGTACGACATTGCAGCAAAATTCAATGAATCGCGAGGAGATCTATTGGGGAGGTCTACATCCAGTTGTGGATATCATAATGCTAAAATCGATGACAACAACACTATGAGAATGTAACTTGAAGAGATCCAGGAACTCGTTTGGACGAAACTGGGACCTGCAGTCCAATGGCATAATGTGGATGTATGAAGCGGTCATCAGGTCATGAGCCACGGCTGCGTGGTGCGGTGGCCGAAGCTCGAAACAAAGAGCGCGATTAAAAAGCTGAACGAGATTCAAAGGCTTCTGTATTACTGGAGCTATGAAGTCGGCGGCTATTTAGAAGCTGATTAATTTACCACCGATTCACGTGGCATTGAAGGCGAAAGCTTTTGCAGCGGGGAATAGGTTGTTGCAGAAGAATCTTTAGTCTCCGAACTTCATGGACATGGGAGAATCGAGTCAGGTCATGCCTACGGACCGAATGAAACCAGAGACAGACTTTGAGAGACGCTTTGAAGTCTTTGTACCGAGCAGGTTGGAATGGCTGGAAAGCTAGCCAAGCTGTGTATCAGGAACCGTGAGCATCCAAGCTAGTAAAAGTGTTGAAGGAAACCCTGAAGCAGATGGGATTGATAAATCGTGTAACGCTGGTTTGGGTTCCCGGGCACTCTGGCGTGAAGCGTAACGAGAGAGCAGATGAGTTGGCGAGGAAAGGCTCGGCGATATCAAGTTGCGCACTCGGCGTGTGTGAAAGCGGTGAAGAGTTGGGTTTCGCTAAATATTGGAGTGCCTATGATGGAGGAATGCACACGAAGCGTTTCTTCCCGGCGCCCGATGGAAACTGGGCTAGAGAATTGCTAAATACGGACAGGGGACGCATCAAGAGAGTGGTGGATGCGATCACTAGGCACTGTGGATGGAGCGAGCATCTGGTTAAAGTGGGTCTCAAGAACAGACAGCTAACCCCACTAAAACCAAACTGATCCTGTTCTCAAGAAAGAATACTAACAGCGGCTTCCAACCACCGAAGTTCTTTGGAAAAGAAATTCATTTGTCAGACTCAGTTAAACACTTGGGCAATCCTCTTGACTCTAAGCTAAACTTTTCACTACACTTTTCCAAGGCAATACAAAAGGCAACAGCAACACTATGGCACTGCAGGAGGGCCTTCGGACTCACTTATGGGCTCCTACTTTGGATTTATGCAGCAATTGTCGTTCCCAATATGCAGCAATAATCTGTCCAAGGTGTAAGTTAACGACCACTAAACTACAACTAGCTAAACTCCAACGTCTAGCTCTAATAAGGGTAACTGGCGCCATGCGTACCACTCCTACCGCCTCTACACATCCAAATCCAAGCAGCAGCCAGATCGCCCGCGCTCAGGTTTAAGCTCTCTAACTCGCTTAGAGAAACTAACACTGGCCATAAAAACATCTGGAACTTAATGATAAAAAACAAGCCAGAATTCAAAATGCCGAGCGATGCAATAAAACAGACATTCAGATTCGACAAATCATTTAGAGTCAATATCCCATCGAGGCATTAATGGTCAGAGGACAGTTCCACCCCTCCTCACTCGGGGGTAAAAAACTGGTTTGCAGATGGTTCCCGTAGGGGTAACAATTCAGGAGCAGGCTACTGCTGTCCCCAATCAAATTTTGAAAAATCTATCCCTCTGGGAAGATTTACAACCGTGTACCTCACAGGAATACTGGAGTGTTGCGAGGACATTCTCGAAGACGAAACGATCGGGGAAACGATCTACATCTACACAGACAGCAAATCAGCGCTCAAAGCCTTAAACAACTACAGATTCACTTCTTCATTAGCACTTCGGTGCAGAGACTCACTCCACGTAATTGCTGCTCAGAATCAGGTAAATTTAGTGTGGATACCCAGTCACACCGGATTCGATGGCAATGAGAAGTTGGCTCGTGGGGCGGCAGATACCTCACTAATTGGGCCCGAACCGGCAGTGTGGTATCATTAGCAGTACTTCAAAGTTGGATTACCGAATGGAAGGTTGCTGCCTTCTCAAGACATCGGGAATCGATCGGGCATGCGAGACAAGTCAAAACCTGCATACCACTAAACAAGGCCAAAGCTAAAGAGGTCTTGTCACTTATCAGGCGCGACTTAAAGCGCCTCATTGGCGTATTAACGGGTCACTGTCAACTTAATGGACATCTTCACGTTATGGGACTCGTCCCGCACCCAAATTGTGACCAATGTGGCTACCTTGAAACAGCGGAACACTTCCTCTACAAATGTCCTGCTTACATAATAGCCAGAGCAAGACACTTTGGCTCCTTCATCGTCAGGTACAAATCAATAAATCAATAAATATAATAATATAATATAAATAATATATAAATAATCAACAAATCAATAAAGCAACTGCTAAAATACCTGAATGCTACGAAAAGGCTGTAACGGGTAGTCGATCAAAGCAGCCTTCAACACTTTTGAAATGAGGGCGAGCACAACAGACCCGCTGGAGGTCTAGGTGCGGGATGCTCTATGGTCTCCACTCACTAATTCTAATCTAATCTAAAGTGGCCTCGGTGAGGAGACGGACGTTCATGTTATATGTGAATACCGGAAGTACCGGAAGTGGGGTTTTCCAGACTTACATGATGAACGGGTAACCAAACAAAGGATCGCTGGATCTGTGTTTCATGGACGCACCTTGGTCCCAAACTGATAAATCTAAAAATAACCTGAGGAGAAAATGGGATGGGGTATTAAGGTATTGTAGCTTGCTTTTGAATAAAATAAAAATGGTCTCGACTATTGAAGTCATTGACAAACGGGCGACTATAAACAATCGTTTATAGTCAATTACATTTTATTTTGCCGATTAGTCCCCACAAGAAAGGTGGTGGGTGGTGGTAAATAGTGTTTCTTAAATACGCACGCTTATGCTCAGGGGAGAGGGTCTAAATATAATTACAATGATCGACAAAGAACTAGTACTTTTCTACCTTTTTGACTTGTGAATGGATGATGGTGAATGGATTTAATTTAATTAATTAGAATGTAAGGGGCTGTCCCTAAATTACGTAACGCTCGAAGGGGAGGGGGGGGTATTTGTGGCAATGTTACGTAACAAAGTTATATGAACGAAAATTTATATTTTTCACCTAATTTTTTAAATTTTATAACGATCTCTCATGCTAAAGATCATGTTAGAGTTGCAATCAGAGTGACACCGAGTGGGGGGGCTAAGCCCAAAAATCGTGTTACGTAATTTAGGGACAGCCTCTAATGCTTGAAGGTATTTTTGAAACACGGAATACAGTCCTTCTTGGGCCTATTGTACTGCAGTTCGTTGATGATGGTACTGCGTAGTAAAACTGAGAAACCGAAACGAACGTTGAAAATCCATCGAAAAAGGTGAACAAATCTGGAACATATCTACTTTTCATAATAAAATTCTATTTAGATCACAAGAAGCGTTCAATTGATTTAAAAAAAAGAAGATGAATTTAGATAAATTGTGGGAAGCCTGAAATAGAAAACTTTGGCTTTCTTGGAAATTTTCCAAAGTCTATTTTCCATACAAAACCAAATTAAATTCAATGTATAAATTGCACTTGAAAACACGAAAGTCCCAAAGAAAAAAGATATTCAACAAATTAAAATAAATAAACTCAACCGAATATAAATCACTTAACTCATTCTTGGGTACATAAATTTTTATTTCTCTTTGAATCAAATAATTGTTCGTTCTTAAATCATTTGTTAGCTTATACGGTCAGACGTCAGACCCTCACATTTTATATTCATCTTTAATTTATTCGAGCAAACCAATTTTGTTTACGCGTTAAGACATTTATATTGTTTAGACAAAGTGTAAGAGGGAGCTCCCCATGTTTGCTGTTAGTGTCAAACCGTTAAGCATATTTTGGCCAATTGCTTTACTTCATTTATTTTGTCATTTCTGTAGATTAATTTAAATTGCTGGAACTCGAAGGAGCAATTTGATGAGAAATATGTGTGTACACAATAGACATTTCTGTTTAAAATATTAAATTGAAATACATTTTTAGATTAAGGGTAATTAGTTTGCGTCTGAACGGATGTGACAAATAAATATTTCCATTCAATTTATTCGCTAATTTGAATTCCAATTCAATGTGCAAATCTAATCAACAGGTCAAACAATAAAAATCCCCTCTCATTTGCTCTTTATTCATGTCATTTATATCACATTCCCGGTGTACTATTTCAAGTAAAAAATAAATAAATTCAACAGGTTTTCTGTTATGTTCCCATCCAAAACCAATTCAATCTTTTGTGCACTGTTTACACCGAACGCTATGGATACCAACTTGTTCATCCGTAGGCAGTGCATTAGGGTAACTTAAGATTTAACGACAACATGCACAATGCACATGTTAATAGCACATTACATCGTCGCCCTTCTTATACGATGGTTCACAAATACCATAATTCTAATGTTATTTTAAAAAGGAAAAAAAACTTGAAATTTATTTAGGGTCGTAATGGAGTGTTAGTTAAATGTAATCATCAAAAGGTTCATTTGTACCAATTCATGTAGAAAGTGGGATATGACACTGCATTTAAAATTTGCGGGAGAGCTGTGTATTTGATTTAAAAATAAATTAAGGGATTTTATTATGGATTTAGGTAGAAGAATCGATTCTTGCTAACATTGGAAAAACTTACATTCTTTTCAAACTCAACACTGAGGAGGTAATCACTTGAGTAAATGGTAAAATATTTTGTAGCAACGTTTTTTACCAAAAGCCATGATACTTTAACAAACATTTTCAAGAGCTCTAGCATTTTATTTAGTGCTTTAAGCTTAATTTTTTACAAATATCTTATAAAATACAGCAGTGAAGTGAACCTCTACGAAAACATATGCGAGGAACCATTACGCATCAGTATAGGTGTGGAAAACCGAATGCACTGAGGAAAATATCGACGTATTATATACGTGGTGAATGTATTATGAACCTTATTTCAGTATTGTGTAGTATGCCATACGTAACGAGCATGTTATGAGATTAACAATACGTGCACGGTGGATAAAATACGTCGGCGGCGGATATTATAAAGACAATCCCTACGTCGCTTGTAAATGTTTTCCTCAGTGTAGATGTTGCAAAAGGACTCGGACATATCTAAGTAAATGTTGGCTAACTCTTAAGTGGATGGAATTATGTTAATATTAAATTGGATTGGAAATTGCCAAAATGGCAATATTAAAACATAAATTAAACAAAGCAATGTCGAAAACCCTCCCGAAGTATGGCAATTCTATAAGTGACTGAATCCCGAGATAAAGTCTTTTTTTCCTAAAATCCTGACACACGTGATCTATAAAATTTTATTCTCTACAACTTTTTAACCGCTCTAGTTCCTGATTCTAGAAATGGCTAAATCCCAAGGATTCGGACATTTTTCGGAAGAACCACGGAACACATGTTCCTTAAAATTTGATTCTCTGCAGCTTTTTCTTTGCACGTAAGTCTCTATATTTCATACTTAACCAAATATTCACGAAATTTGTCCATTCCATAGATTCCAGTACCCGAACCTCTGTACGAATTTTCACCAAACATTTTTTAGATGAAATGCTTTAATTTGACACCAAAATGAACTGTCTCCGTGCTATATTTGCCAAAACATTGACGAAAAAGCTTCACCGACCCTCGAAAAATCATGTTGTTGGACACTCTTTCGACCATATCTTCGGAGCTATCAGCCGATTTTGGTAATTTTAAACTTAAACAACTTTTTTGACAACCTTTTAAGGAAAGAAAAAGTTTTTGAAAATCAGTGAAGATTTACTCAAGTTATCGTGTCCACGGAGAGACGGACAGTCGGACATTTGGAATGTAACAAACGCATAAGACGCGTACTTCGGGTCTGAAAATCAGAATATTACTGTCCTTCAGTAAAGCACCATTAAATCAAAGTAATCACTAGTGAATCAAAGTAAATCAATAGTGAATCAAAGTAAATCACTAGTGCATCAAAGTAAATCACTAGTTAATCAGAGTAAATTAATCGGAAAAAGGAAAAGTAACTAATTTGGATTAAAATACATAATAATAATAATAGATCACTAGTGAATCAAAGTAAATCACTAGTGAATCAGAATAAATCACTAGTGAATCAAAGTAAATCACTAGTGAATCAAAGTAAATCTTTAGTAAATCAATGGGTTAGTTCATAAATATTAAGTTTGATGAAAAGGCTAAGGAATTACTGAAAAAACTCTATAAACTTTAGGGCCTAAATCTTGCATTTACAACGACGGACGCGAAGTTTGTGAAAATCCGTAATGCAGCTCCGTCGCTAGTCTTTACTTACGCGTGTATATTGTACTTTCAGTACGATTTGATGTAATATAATAGCTATGAAGTTAGTTGCCCCCCGCTAAACATCCATTTCAAATGTATGCTTTGTCTACGAAAAATTAATGTTTCGTCCGAACATATATGGCTATCTTTTATTGAAAATCTAAATTGCTAAATTGAAAGCAACGCAAAAAAAACGCATTTCAATAAACTTGCGTTTTCCATTTCATTATATCATTAATTTCTATGTGTGCGTTTGTGTGTGTAGTGTGATTTTCTCAGTAAATTATGTTCGGTGTATGTTTTCATGACTGCGCGTATAAATTAGGTTTGTGTAATGGTCAACCCTCAAGACCTCTGCTGCAACATTTTAAGCAATTTAATCCCGAATGAACCGATTGTATGTTATATGATAGCCTGAATTATATTGTGTACTATAGCTAGCAGCTAAATATTTTATAACAAAATAAGAAAATGAACTCAATTGAGAATAAAAACTTTTGCTTATCACAATAAAAATATAAAGTTGAGACCGAAGGCTACAAGATTTAGACGCAATTTTGTTGTCTGCATGCACATTCGTTCAAATCGTAATCGTAAAGGAAATAATGGTAAATTTTAATGTTTCGTAATTTAATTGTTGGATACGTTCAATCATTTTAAAACTCACTTTTTTAGACGGACGAAGAACCTCATAAGGACGTAACCGGTTCTATTCACTCTGGTTTGGTCTTTAGTTGGTTCTCTTAAATAAAATGCTATTTGATATTACCATTGAACGCAAAATAGAGTTGGAGTTTGTTCTTTCTTCTCAATACTCAATATATTGCCATTTGTTTCAGCCTTCAAAACTCACAGGAGATTTTAATAAAGATCAGTTGTTAGATTTCGTTCCAATATCCCTTAATAACTGTTCAACCGGATTAGTTATGGAAGCGATTCCCAGCCAAAAAGTTGCGTGTGTTGTAGGCGCTGTCTTACTTTCGTATGAAAATCTTGACATTGCCTACAAATAGCCAGTTAATATAATTGGAATTTTACATTCAAACTGGTCAAGTTGAACAGTCAATTGAGGACAAGTACCAACCAATGATAATATATTGCTGTACGTGTATATAAGCACGACCATCAACGAAAGAGAGTACTTTTTTTCATTAGTGAAATATGCAAACTTCCTCTACCGCCTGAAGTTATTCAGCCGAGATTTTCTATTTTCGTAAATTTCTGTTTTATTTTTCCATTCTCAGATGCACCTGACCTGATCCAGAAAGCTTAGGATTTTGTTCTTTTCGTCTTATCTGATTTTTCCTTTCAAAGGATGAGTAAAATAGCAAGGATCAAATTAGTTTCGTCAGATTTATGGGTTATTTTAGGGTTTTGCATCTTCGAAACTGAGATTTTAATTCTTAAACAAACAATTGTTCAATGAATCGGTTTTTAACTTCACGAGAATCTTCTGCTGTAGTGAAGAATGGAATTAGCCGTAAAGTACAAAACTCTTCCATAAATGTCTAATGCATGTTTAAATTATAATCCGAAATGCGAAATATGAAACACAATTATGTTAAATATTAGGTTTAAAATTCGCCGTCGTTATTTGTCGTTTATTATTCTTTCGATTTAAATAAATAATAAGTTTTATTATAAAAATGTGATGTATATTTGATATGCACTGCACACGGTTATTAATAAAATGAAAGACATAACAAAATATTTAAATTAATGTTTGAAAATAACAACTCTGCAAACTTAAAGTGTGGTCCTAATATACCCGCAGCATATGTTGTCGAATTAAATTATATTTTACAATGCTTTATTATTCGGTGATGACGATACCATACGTTTGCAATAAATTTTATATAGATGTATAGAGTCTGGGTCGTGTTTGATTGACTTTAAGCCTCTCCCACTCTTTACAATTAATCATCAGTGACAAGTAATCGGGCTTTTCGCTTGAATTCGCTCACTCTTTGTAAAATACTTGGAAAATTACTGGAATTATGCCTTTTCGTAGGAACAGTTATGGTAAATGTCTACACAATCTCTACGCCCGTGAAAGTCTTAAGAAATAATTCTTTCTAAAAACAAAACACCGTCCATGCAGTTTCAGCTGGCTATCTCTTTCAACAATACTCTTTGTGTATTAACCGATTTGAACAAGGAACAAAAAGGAATTGCTTTTAACTTCCTTGGTTACAAAGAGTTTCATCTGAAATTCAGGTAAATCATGCTCGGAGCGGTAGCGGAGAGCGTGACGAAGCCCCCACCCCAAAAAACGTCCTCAAACCCAAAAAACTCCATACAAAAACCTTTGGGACAAGACACGATGTATGTAAAGTTCACTTTTGAGTTTTTTCCCCTCGCCCCCTCCCGATTTGCTTAGGGAACGTCAGTCTTGGAACCAAATGAAAAATTTCATATGCCGCTTTTCCGGGAAAATTCTGGAAAAGCCGTGGCATGTGGAAAAGTGGTCAATTTTTAGGGTTTTTTAGGTAATACTCGGAGTTTGTTTTTTCGGGAAAGTTATAGAGTTTGGTCAGGAGAATTGTTTGGAATCTTAAGAAAATGGCTGCCAGCAGTCAAATCGGCGCCATCTTGAATTTTCCCAAGCAATAAATTAGGTTTTTTTTGGTTGTCGAGTTTTACCTCAGGTTTCTTCTCCTCTCTTACCTCCGGTTGGTTTCTTCTAGAAAGTTATAGAGTTTCATCAGAAGAATTTTTTGGTATCATTAGAAAATGGCTGCCAGCTGTCATAGCGGCGCCATCTTGGATTTTCGTTTATGCTTTTTCGGTTTTCGAATTTTAGCTCCGGAATGACACTACTTAGAGAGATGGTTTCTTCCAGAAAGTTATAGAGGTTGGTCAGGAGAATTTTTTAGCATTTTAAAAAAATGGCAGCCAACTGTCAAAGTGACATCATCTTGGATTTTTTGCTAAATTCTGAATCACAATAAAAACCCTTTTAAAAGGGAAATGTGACGCAAGTCTTTGTCCCTTCTTCCAAAACAACTGATATCAATATGGGTGAATTTTCCGAATTTTTTGTTCGTATGGGGACTTGCGTCACGGGCGCATCGCTACCGCGCCCATGATAAGAATACCTAGATATGTGGTTTCTTCAGGAAAGTTATATTAATCACTGAGAAGAATTGGTGACACGAAGTGTTCCGATGGTAGCCTAAGGTGTTGGAGAACAATTTTTTTCGGAAAGAAAATTTTTTGGAGATAATTTTTTTTTCTAGAAAAATTTTTTTCAGAGAAAAATTTCGTTTAGAGAAAAAATTTTTCTTGAGATAAATTTTTTTCGCAGAAAAATTTTTTAGGAGAAAAATTTGTCCGAGAATTTTTTTTTGGAGAAAATTTTTTGGAGACTATTTTTTTTGAAGAAAATTTTTTTTATATAGAAAATATTTCAGAGAAGAGACTTTTTTAAGGAAAAATTTTTTTGGAGGAAAATTTTTCGGAGAAAATTTTCTTTTCTGAGAAAATTTTTTTTCGGAGAAAATTTTTTTTAAAAAAATAGAAATTTTTTCAACAACTGAAGACTTCCAAAACGACTGATATCACAACAAAAACCTCTTTAAAGGTAAATTGTGACGCAGTCCGTAAGTCAAATTAGAAAAATTAGTTCGTCGTTGAGTCCGTCATGTGTGCCGCAATTTTTTTAACACAACGTAATTTCGTTTTAAAAAAAGCGCTGTAATTTTTTCAGGAAATCAAAACTTTGAACACAAGGTTCCATTCAAACAAACGTCTGCATATTGTCAGCGATAGCGTCACTTCAAGCGATATCATTAATTTTGGAAGCAGACTTACGGACTGCGTCACACTCTACCTTTAAAGAGGTTTTTGTTATAATCTATGAAATAGACAAGCGAGTCCCACCAAATACAGCCGATTTTTTTGTAGGCAAGTGTCCAACTTTTGTATGGAAATCTTGACATTGCCTTGAAATCACCAATTAATTTAACTAGACTTTTGCATGTAAAATAGTCAGGTTAATAGAAAACATATGCAAGGGATCCGTACATATCAGAATAGATGTTGCAAACAGAGTTGATGTTATGAAAAAGCTCGAGCATGTTTAAGTAAATATTGCCTTAACTCTTAAGTGTATGAAGTTACGTCCTCATCAAATTGATTTGGAAGGGCATTATTGAAAAATCCGTCCGAAGTCAAGGTGTAATAAACCCTTCCGAACAGAGCCTAAAGTAAGCAATTTTCACTAGGGAGGTCTTTCACAGAAAGGGCGTAATTTTTAAGAACAAAAGGCGCAATTTTCAAAAAATTTATTAAAAGACACTCTTCCCTTCTTACTCTTGTATGGCTTCTATTCAGCGCGTGTGTAAATAATGTTTTATTTCTGGTATTCGAAATCAATTTCGTGGTAAATTTATCCAAACTCTTGTGTAGAAGTAAAAAAGCGCGACCGCAGCGAGCGAAAAATTTTTAGAAAATGAGCTCATGAAGAAGTAAAAAAGTCCGACCGTAGCTTTTTTGAGATTTCAAACTCAAGGACAGTGTGGAGAAGTCACTTCACGCGTCTGAATCATTTCTCGTTTTCCAGCTATTTCCCGTTTCACAGCCGTCTTCCATTTCTAAATCATTTCCGGGTCCTTGCTAATTTCCCATTTTTGAGCAATTTCCCGTTTGCAAGCAAGACCTGTACTTCCCTGTCTTTCTTTCCTCTTCGTTGTAATTTTTTTCCGTTCGTTTTCGCTTCCTGTTCCCGGTATCCGTTTTTTCGGCCGAAAAACTTCCCGGGATCATAAATATCAGGATACTACACTTTCTATACACGCGGTCAAAGGATGATGTTCCGATACAATAGCTAAATAACCATTGCGATACGATTCAATTGTTACAGGTTACTTGTTCTACGATGTAGTTAACTCACCCTCACACTACTGAGAAAGCTCCACGAAGTGTTCGATTGAACCACCATGATCCGCGCTCAACATCGACATCTGTGTAGATTTTCTAAAAATACCTTGGAGAGAACGAGAAGGGCGTTGGAGGACGTCAGTGGGCGTCCGGTGCACTTTTCCTCCCCCCATATATGTTATTTTTAGCTCTGCTTCGGAAAGCACAAAATTGACCCCCGAATAGACAAAAATGCTCACCTCCGTTTTCTCTACAACATAGCAAAGAACAAGTTTTTGGGCTAGGGTCGGCCTCGGACACATACTTCCACAGTCAAATATGTTTCACTAAATTTGCTCTGCAACATAGTAAAAAACCAATTTTTGGCCTAGGGCCGACCTTAGGACTGACCTAGGGCCATAAAGAAATGCCGTGGACACATATTTCCATAGAGAAAAATGTTTCCCTTAATTTTCTCCTCAACACAGCAAACGATTTTTTTTGATTAGGGCCGACCTCAGGACCAATCTCAGGACCAACCTCAGGACCGACCTGAGGCCCACTTGAGTCCTAAACACAGGCACCGGGACCGAATTTGTTTACGAATATAATTCAGTACTCGCTTATCTCTCAAATAGAAAAAGAACCAACAAAATCGGTTAGGATTTACTCGATATACGTAAACAAACACGTTGGGCCTTAGTAGAAACTCAGTTTCAGGATCCTGGCTGAGTCCAAGGGCTTCTAATCAAAAAATTGTCTTTTAGAAAGTGTGAGACATTCCTAGACCTTTCGATTAAATTTTTTTTTTAAATGTTAAGAGATGTACTCGAGTTTTGTACATGTAGGGCCCTATGAAGAGACTCGTTTTTAGTGCCCTAGCTAAGTCCAAGGAATCAAAATGAAAAACGTTTCTTCCATAAATTATCGATCATGCCCAGACTATTCAGATTCATTCCTAAAAAAGACTTTTCAATTACCTTTCAGGGAAGAGAAAGTTTTTAAAAATCGGTTGAGTTTTACTCGAGTTAGACGGACGGACATTTTTTTATTGCTGATTCGCTATCTAAGGACTATGTTCGATGCTCCCCCTACTCCGGGGTCGAAATTCGACTGGTTACAAACGTCATGGTTAACGCAATCGACCCCTTTTCGTAGAACTTCGTTCTACGAACGGGTCTAAAAAGATTTATGAAAATCAGATAAGATTTACCCGACTTAAGTAGAAAAAACACGTTGGGCTCCAGCAGAGACTCAGTTCTCAGTTCGGGGTACGGGTCTAAAAAGCCACAACTAGACTAGCGGAATCATGGAAAATCAACAAGTCTTTCTGTAACTTGATAGACGTACTCTTGCTCTTGTTTGTTATTAATAAACATCAAGTTGTATGGGAATAGAAATAACTCTAATAGAGAAGTGACGAAAGTAGATAAGCCTCTCAGGCTTTTTTTGAAAAATCTTGTCCGTTAGGCAGCTTAAAACTGAAATTGAAAGACCTCAACGACAATGGTTTCGCGTGACTTTCAGGCTGCAACATACTTTGTCTTCGTATCTTCGCACCGCACAAGTAAAAGATTTTTTTTGTTCGAAAGAACATATTTAAATATCTTGTCTTGAATATTTATTCTCACAAGACAACAATTTCGTAACATTCTTGTAAGGATGTTTTTTTTTCGAAAAAGCAATATTTGTCGACAATTGTTTCTGTGTCGTATTATAACCATCTAGTTTAGTATGATTTGTTCTGCCCACATGCGCCATTTGAATTGTGCAAATACAGCATCAAATCAAACACATTAATTAGTATAAATTTAACAAATTATGAAAATGTCACATGAATGGTAATTTAAACGTTTATTCTTTTTCTTTTTTTTTTAACGATCACAAAATATCAACAACAAAAATATTGGCCGTTCAAACAAATTAAAGTAAATTTAAATATATAGATGAGAAGATTATTAAATAACCTTGGATTTTGTAAAATATTTTATATTTTGTGAGATGTTGAACTTTCTTGATTTTCCATTCCAATCGATTAAATATTGTAATTTAAATTAAAACAGAACTGACACCGTCGTCATCATACGTAAAAATTAAGTAAAATCCGGAGCTTTAGTTGAAATACAAATTTCACATTTTACAAATTAAAATATTAATAAATCAGAAAAGGCAAATTTGCAATAGACTGGCTACGAACCCAACACTTGCTTTAATACACACAGTCATTATTGACAAATATTTCCATTTTCAATTTTAATGTGATTTTTTAGCACGTTGAAGCTTTAAATATTTGCCATGTTTCTCAAGAAATGTCTGTTTAAGCGGTTCGCATAAATTTTTTTTTCTTCGCTACGTTGGATGGTCACTTGCAAAAGTATCTCGTTTCAACTAGCTAAAGGATTACATAAAGATAAAAAGATCCATAAAAACAATTACCACTATTTGCCAAAGAATTTTATATTAACGCTAAATGAATTACCATAAATCTTCATTAACAAATGAGCTTTAGGTTATTTTTATACGAAGATAATTCGTTAACCGGAACTTGATTATCATTTCAATTTGATTGTACATGAGACAAGAGATGAGAAGAAAAGCTGCCGCTTTTACGAACAAATTAATGTAAACCGAACCAGCCAGAGATTCATTTTTTGCTAGATATGATAAGCCATAAAACCTTTCAATGAAGAATTCTAGTACATAAATAGTATCATATGAAGTTTTACTATATACGCGATGGGTGCAGACTTGATATTTGATTTAAGGTTATACACCAGTAACCAGGTCCGGGAAGGAAGGCTGGTGTCAAAAAATGATGCATCGGCAATTCGAAACTAGTAGCCGGTACTTTATGGCGCAATACTTTTCAATTTGACACCAGACTGCCCTCTATGTGACCTTGAACCATGAAAACGCCTGGTGTCAAAAATGGAAGCATACGAGTATCACGAACGACGAATGCTTTACATGATGATGCATTCTAAATTATGACAAAGTACGCAGCCTGGTGTGAAATTGACAATTATTTTACCATAAAGCACTCGCTATTTGCTCTAACATTTCCTAACATCACTTTTTGACATCCGGCTTCCCGGCCGAAATAACACTCTTCCACTTGTTGCAACTTTTTGAAGGCTGCGTACTTCGGATTCAAGATCCAGTAGTTTCATGCACTAGTGCATGAAATAACTATAATTGCTTGCTATTTAGTAGATTTTCAGAAAAATTGTAACAAAGTACCCCATCCTTAAGTAACATTTTTGTTCTCAATTATGTATTGTTCATTACCTGACAAAATTTTTTCTATATATGCGAGAGTGTATGTGTGTGACTTTTGCATCACTCGTGAGTGAAAAGTTACTTTCACTGTATGCACAAGTTACTTTCGCGGTATGCGCACCAACACACTCTTGGATCTTTGTTTTCCCATTTATTATTTACACTTTCTTTTGTCGTTTGTGGCGCAAATTCATTCATTCGGGCATATAATCAGTCATTTATATACCTGAAAGAAGGGGTATAATGACAATATTATAGTCGAGTTTTATTCAAACTGGGAGATATATAATAGACATAGTATGGTCGACTCGACTATAATGTTCATTAGAGACCGACTATAACTTTCGATTCGACTATAATTTTCATTATAGTCGGACTACAATGTCATGACGTCAAATCTTAATGAAAATTAAAAAAAAGAACATAACCAAAGACCCGTACGTATCAGAATAGATGTGGCAAAGAGACTCGAACGTATCTAAATATACAAATAAGCAAACAATCCAACGTTTTCTGTTCTTTTATAACTGTAAGAATTTCAAAGGTCCATAGAAATTACCCAAGGTAATGTCAAGGGCCCTACCGAAGTACGTCTCAGACCATTCAAATCTAGAAAAGCTTATATCCAAGGGCTAAGTCATTTTTCCCTAAAACCCTGAAACAACTGTTCTCTAAAATTTTATTCTCTATAACTTTGCCTTTGGAAGAAACTTTCTACATCTCATAGTTCTGGAGATTCGGGTCATCCTGCCCAATTATGGAAGTATTAACCAAGGGATAAATAGCTTTGTGGTACACACATAAATCAAATATTCATTGAAAACCACAACTACCACAGCTTGATCATATCCTTTATATCCCTTGGTTCATAATATACTATTGTTGTGACTGCCACTCAGCAGTGGTAATTATTGGACCCATACGTTTACTACAAACAACTTTATTGTAACAAGGGTTGTGGGAGGTGGGGGGATACATTTATTTTGATCTAGTGATGACGAATCAGCAATAAAATTGGGTTTCTTGACAATGTACGAAAGCAGCGATGCTCAACAATGCAATATGGAGATGTTAAATGCAAAGTTGAAGAGAATACAATTTTAGAGAACACGTGTTGCAGAGTTTTAAGGAAAAATGGCCCAATCCTAATATTTGACCACTTCTAGAATTGGGCGGGATGACCCATATCTCTAAAACTGTGGCAGTTACAACTTTGCTTCCAAAGGCGAAGTTGTAAAGAATAAAATTTTAGACAACACGTGTTTCAGGGTTTTACGGCAGTTTGAAGTTTGCTTCTTAAAGCAAAGCTGGTGAGAATTACATTTTACAGTAAATATTTTCAGGATTTCTTGAAGGAACTACGTTGGTCCTCTTTTTGATATGGTGCAGGGGAGAACATTTAGGCCATCAAAATCAATGGCTTCAGTCGTACTTCGGTAGGGTCTTTGACATTACCTTGTGTAATTTCTATGGATCTTCGAAACTCTTGTTCTTCTTTGGTTTGCTCTAAAAGTTCAATGTCATTATTTCCCTCTTACCGGGCAGTGGGCAATCCCAGAAGGACTATTGGAGAGCTCTGAATCCCCATTCCCGAGCAGGTCGAGTAGTCAGTCCCTATTAGAGATGTTGAAGGAGGTGAATCCTCTACGCGCGGGGTTTAAAAGGTATCCGGCCGCTTTTTTGGGAGACGTGCGCTTTGGCCGAAAATAAAAGTAGCATGATATGACAACTAGCGAAGAGCCCAAAAATTATCTTCAAATCCATAAGGAACC
This sequence comes from Pseudolycoriella hygida, assembly GCA_029228625.1. Classification (NCBI taxonomy): domain Eukaryota; kingdom Metazoa; phylum Arthropoda; class Insecta; order Diptera; family Sciaridae; genus Pseudolycoriella; species Pseudolycoriella hygida. The sequence continues at coordinate 43,517,859 of CM055405.1, read as the reverse complement.
TTAGCGATACGGGAGTTTAAAAAGGGTAATTGCATGAGTATAGAGGGGTTTAGCTGCACATATTTTTGGGGAAGATCTAGACGTAAATAAAATCTTAGAAAACAAATCGATGATTCTGAAAGGAAGGTTTAGGCTTCATAAGATACTTCAATGAAAAACGGGATGTAACGATAATCTTTTTTTCTGCATTTTTTGAGCGTAACAGACGTTGGGATTGATTTCTTTGGGAGCGATTAACAAAAAGGTACAAACGCCAAATAGGAATGCTGAAATGCTAGGCCGTCACGCAGTCACAGTCAATGAAATGAAATACTGAAAGATGTAATTTGGTTTCCTAATGAAATTTGTCGCCATTTCCATTCAGGTTAAGCTAATTTTTCAAACGAAAAGTCTGCATAATAAAATCTTGACTGATTTATCTATTATCTTGACTATTAATCATTTAAAAAGGAGATCAAATTTATATTGTTTCTAAATATCTTGAATCATTTAAATCGGTTAAACTGGGCCACCGACTCAATTATCGCATAGACGTTGAATTACACAATCGCTCTACATTTTTTTAACAGATACACCGACCCTCGTATGATACATAATTTATGAACCAATCTTCATCTATCAAATCAAATCATTAACTCAAACACCGCATCGTGTTGACTATGTCATGGTCAGCATCTTCGCAAGGTTGTCTCTTTTATCATCTTTTGCTACAAATAATTCGTTACTAAATTTCTTCTCTTTTTTTCCATACATTTTTATTGCGTGATATTTCAAACAATGTTTTATGTAATCGTCTGCAAGTTTTATTTGGATGAGTTGATATAGTCGTATACAAGAAGATTATTATACATTCTCTGATATACTTTTTACTTGGAATTGTGTTCAAACTCTTTCATTTGTTTTAAAAGCCAAGTGGCCAAAAATTTCAGAAATTAAATAAAGAAAAAAATTTTTATTACAAAATATGTTGCTGATGGTATTTAACATTTGTGTCACGTTCCCTTAACTTGAAAAAGAATAAAAAAAAATTGTTAAGTTTTCGTTGTTTTTATTGCTCACTGGTCTGTTGACTCTTGTTTGTTACATATCACATTTTATAAAAATCAATGTCGGATATGATGTCGATTTAATTTTAAACATTCTCACAGAACTGATCGCTCAATCGTAGAAACTGACGGCACGACTCAGAAGAAACAGAAAATACTCAAGAATTAAAGCTTCCCAAACGAAAGGTCAACGAAGAAATATCTTATTTTTAAGGTGCGATCAATGAGAGGTAACTGCCTAACGGAATAGAGAAAGGAAAAGATAGAGAACTTTTGTTACCTTGGAAGTTTGCTTCTGAATACAGAAAGCGCATTAAGCTTTTATCTCATTGATCAATATTGACAAAGAAATTTGAAGTCGCGATTCTTCTGAGTCGCTGTTGCTAAACCTCAATTATCGAAAAAACTATTCAAGGTTTCGTGAACAGATGCCACAGATTCATAATGAGAATACGATGCCCAATCATTATAGACAATGCGGAGCTATGAAGACAAACAATCTAGGACAGATGAAAGCAACGATAATACGTAGGAAATGGAGTTGGATTGGACGGACGATTAGCAGACCTGATGGCGACATTGAAGAAACATGGGAGACTTTGTGACGTTGTCGTATTTCATATTAATGTTACTAAGATGGAAATAGTTTTCTGCCCTACAACGCATAAAAAACTTAGCGACGTTATTAGATGAGAGATTTTCATACATTTTCCCTGACAAATTCACCTCGCTAAGTTTTTTATGCGTTGAACGGCGGTTTTTCCTACGAGGATGAATTTACATTCAAAGTCGAAGGCGAAAATTCTGCCGTCATAAGAAAAAAACTTAGAGAAAATCAGCGAAGATTTTCAACGAATTTCGCCGAAAAAAATCAAATTAGCGACAAAATGAAAGAAAATATTCTACTATAATTCATTTATATATAAAGAAACTTGAATTATTGGAGTATTATTAACATTGAGATTGTTTTGTTTAATTTTGTAGCTAATTTGATTTTTTTCGGCAAAATTCGTTGAAAATCTTCGCTGATTTCTTCTAAGTTTTTTTTTCTTACGACGACAGAATGCTCGCCAAAGAATTTCAACGAGTTTCGGCGAAAAAAACTCAAATTAGAGACGAAATAAAAGATTGTTTCGGAAATTGTTTTGTTTAATTTTGTCGCTAATTTTTTCGGTGAAACTCGTTGAAATTCTTGCGCGAGCATTTTGTCGACATAAGAAAAAAACTTAGAGAAGATCAGCGAAGATTTCGCCGAATAAAATCAATTTAGCTACAAAATTAAACAAAACAATCTCCAAGAATCTTTTCTTTAATTTTGTCGCTAATTTGATTTTTTTCGGCGAAATTCGTTGAAAATTTTCGCTGATTTTATCTAAGTTTCACCATAGTTGGCCAATACTTTTACCTCAAAACTTTC
>CM055405.1:43489896-43514896 GCA_029228625.1 Pseudolycoriella hygida | reverse complement strand
TTCACTCAGCCCTTTCCAATATTATAACGGCTATAGACTCATCGATTTCTCAGAACAATCCAAGCTAACTGTCGAAGGTCATTCTGCATTTATCTATTTGGTTGTTGCTTTGCACTTGTCATAATGTAATTAAAGTTGTTGGTATAGCGTGGCGGGGATTTATGTCGGACTGGTGACAACGCAAAAAATCGTTTTTGTGCGAATATTTAAACCGGGAGGCGCCATTCATAGAATTGTTCTTAATAAAATCGAATTTTTGCTTATTGTAAGAAAATTTGTTTTACGACGATTTTAGATAAGATCAGCAAGGGAGAAAGACGCTCTCTTAAAAGTACGGCTAATGAAATTATATTTTCCGAACTTTTATGATTATTGAATTAAAAACTCAGCTGGATACAAATTTCACAATGTCATGCTGTGTAACTATTTGCAATGTATAAAGGACTTTTTGTAAACTCTGACAATATTAAGAAAGGGTACGATGTGCTTCCAATATGTTTCTCGTCACGCTATTCGTCATGGTAAATGAAAACCCTTTTCTGCATCTTCTATATGACTATGGTTGTAAGAACAATGTCATATATCTTACCGACCCGCTAAATCTGCCTTAAGTTTGAATGGCTTCTTTGTTGAAATATCATAAACAACAGTCTACAGACACTAGAGAATACGTCTAAGACCGTGAAAGAAAAGACTATCATGAAACATAAGGTATTTGCCAACGAATACTTCGCTCTGACCTTGTCTCCTCAATCGATATTCTATAATTTTTATCTTCCCTTACATCGACAAGCGTTTCCAGTATAACATTTAAGGAAATTTGAACAATTAATTGAAACATTGTACTTGATGCTTAAAATATGATAATTAGTTTCCTAAACGCATTTTCCATGGCTTTATGAAAAGTGAAAATATAAACAAACAAAAATTAAATAAACCGTTTTACCATCAATCAGTTCCGAAAACAAATTTTCCAGCACATATCCCGAAATAGACAAGAAAAAGAGAAAGAGTCGAAAGCCGAACGTGGAAAACGCATAAACGATTTTACTTTGGTGCAACCATCACGGGGTGTATCCAATCAAATGGCGATTTGTGGAACAAATCGAAATATTTAAAATTAATTTTACGAAGGGCTCAAGACTTCCAGAAAAGAAATAAAAAGACATAAAGAAAATTGAGAAACAGAACTGGCTTACACCCCTGTGTGTAAAAAGCAATCTGCTTTTATTAATAAGAAAATATACACGTTCCCTATGTGTAAGGCGCTACATACGTTCAACACAAAACGGACAAGTCATGGTTCATTAAGACAAAATTGTAGACAACATTAATAGAAACTGTTTTTATCCTAAAAATAGATTTCAATTTTTCAAGTGCATTAATTTTATATTTTTAAATTTTGGAAAGTACAGTTTTTGTGGTATTTTATGCTACGAGATTCGTCGATTGCACTTGTACTTGAAAATTAAATTTAGCTAAAAAAATTATTCTAGGGATTCATGTGATCAAATCTTAACAAAGGTAAAATGTTTAATGTGACACAAGTCCTACGTATCATACTCAGAAGTGACACTAGGGGCAATTCATAAATAACGTCTTATAATTTTGGCTGTTTCAGTAACTTTTCCGATTGTCTTACATTTCTTTACCTCCCTCTCCCCCTCGTAATAATATAAATAATATATAATAATTACACACGATTCCTTGTGTGAAAAGGCACCGTTAGCGTTGGTAGACAAAACAACAACTGAACTTCATCATTTTCTGGTAGTCAAAATTGACTCCATCAATGCTACTGTCGCCGTACCATACAACCGGCCAGATGGATCATCACCTGCTTTCCTAGCAAATCTGCAACTCTTCTGTCTAGAACATCCTGATTGTTTGGTTAGGGGTGACTTCAACATGAACCAACTTAACTTGAAGAATCACGAAACTGTAACGGACGCATTGGAATCAAGCGGTTTCGGTCTGCTTAACTCGATTGTACCAGAAGCTGCGACTAGGCTGGAGTCAGGTTCTATCTTAGATCTGGTCGCCACAAATATGTTGAGCAATGAATACAAAATCTCAATAGTGCATAACGACATTTCAGATCACGCTATCGTGTACACTTTGATGGGTGGAAGAAAAATCAGTTCTACAGCAAGTAAAACTGTGAAATCGAAATTAAACATGGGCGCTGCCATAGATATGGTTACGACTCTAGCTGAGAACAGTCAATGCGAATACAATGGAAATGACCTTAATATAGCGTCAGAATCGATCGTTAAAAACTGTACTTCTACAATCAACATCAAATCTGACCATCGTATTAAGAAAGACACATTAAGGTGCAGTTTCAGCAAATAGTTCAGTTCATCAAGTCCAAACACCACTACATTTTATAATTTACATCGCCGATATGCTGACCCTTGGATGGCTCGGTAAAGCTAATCTGTATGCAGATGACACAGCATTGTATTACGCTTTCGATACCCCTGAGAAATTGGAACGGGCAATGCAAGCAGATTCAATAGCCTTACACAAGTGGCTTTGTCGTAACGTACTTACAATGAATGTAGGCAAGACACCTTACATGACATTTGGAAAAACAAGACAACTGCCTGACTTCAGCTTAAAGATCAATGACGAGGAGATTAAACGAGTGACAACTTACAAGTATCTTGGGTTGGTACTGGATGATAATTTGACCTTCAATCTACACATCGAACATGTTAAGAAAATGATACGCCCATTTATACCACTCATGTGGAAGAGAGGCAGATATATCCCAATGAGTAAGCGATTTTGCTTATGTCCAATCATATATGTTGCCGATTTATAGTGTTGGTTCAAAGACAAAACTGCGTTAATTGCAAAGGATACAAAACCGCTGCATAAAGGCTGTTTATCGTCTACCCCGACTACATATTTGTACACGACGAACTTGCTTCCAGTTGAGAAATTGGCTTTAGTGGAGCGGGTCACATATCTCCACAGAGTAGTCAAATCTTTAACGAAGAATAACTTTATCATTCGAGTCAACAGTGAAATTCACTCGCATCAAACCCGTCAAAGTAACGCTTTGCATCTCCCTGACCAGCATCCGGTACTGATACAGTCGGTGTTAGAGTACAACCGACTTTGTAAAAATTTGACGAATCTGCTATGCGTAAAAACGTTTAAATCTAGGCTGTCGCTGTAAGGGAAGTATGACTAGTAAATAGCTACCATCATCAAGATGATCACTCTGGAATCCAGAAGAGAAGAAAGATTCCACCTGGGAAATTTCTCCAATCTATTCTAAGCGGAAACGTTCGCGACGACGAGAATGGTATTCGCGAGCGGAACGGAAAACGAAGCGGTCAATATTCTTTCTGAAAGAATAATTAAGGAGCGAATGTGATCTCTCAATACTTCCAAACTAATGAGGAAAACTCTAAATCAACTGAACTTAAAAAATTATTTTTCTCAGTGCCTGATGGTAAATGGGCTTGTATCCTGGGTGATTATGTATGATCAGACCGCTGGATGAATAAACTTTTTAGGGGGATAGAGGTAAAGGAATCTAAAATTTCGAAAAATAAAACAGCCCTAAACAACCGACGAAACTCTTCAGAGCAATGGCGGGGAGTCCAAATTCAACTTTTAAAATTTGTCAAAGGTATTTTCGGAATCGTGGGGACCCATAGATCTTATTTCTTGCAGGGGAGATGAAAAAAAAGGTCAAAAACGCTCCACCCTATTGTATAAATGTCTTTCTTTACTTCTTTTACCAACTCCACTTTCATATGTATATGTACTTAAGTAGGCCTCGGCGTAGTGTCGGTCATTTGGAATAGTTTATGCCAGTGCCGTTTTTACACGTCAACTAACTATTGCGAATAAGCACTTAATCAGTTAAACGTATAATGGAGCGTGTTCTGTTGTATCAGAGCATCTGAGAGGTACAGAGGATACCACAAGATGGTAACTGTCTCTTTGGAGCCGCAGCGCATCAGTTATTCAAAACAAAAATAACAGAAGCAATACATTATGGATTCACCCAGGCGCTACGTTAAATGGTGGTGCAGCATCTGCGAGATAACGCTAGTCACCCCACCCTACGAGAACTGATGCTGGTGAGAATTCGTGAAGAGTACCCTCTACTAGCAGTAGGAGCCGATACAAAGCCTGGCATTATACACAATTTCCTGGAATTGCTGAGCAGAAATGGGGTATGGAGAGATGTAGAGTCAATGTTATTCCTAGCAATGACATTTCAGTGCGACATTGCGGTGTATCGGGAGCGCGGGTTCAACGCGTCCATTAAGTGTCCCGAGGTGTTAGGCAAGCCTGCTCTGAAAATACGGATAGTTTATCGCGGTGATGGCAGAAGCTGGAGTCATTATGACAGCTTTGTGCACTTTATGACAAAATAAAATGTTGTTTTGGCTTGAAAAGTGTACTGTTACATCGCATTCAGCCCATACAACTCTTCGCGCCTGGTACACATCTTAGAAAACAGTGTACTATTTTATGGGACATGCGTCACACCCTCAAAAACAGTTTTCAGAATCAAGATGAATTGTGATTCACTTCGATTAAAAAGTAACAGAATTAGGAATAGAAGTTTTAACAAATTAAGTTACTTTGCATGATTTCAAAAATCGAAATTCCATCCCACACGACGACCCTCTTACAAGAAAGGGGTTGGTTATTTGATACGATCCGAACGCTTTCTGAAGGTTTTGTTTAACAGGAAAAGGCAAACTTTCTTTAGCCAAAATAATTGACTTGGAAATAACAAAATACAAATACGGAAAAGTGTTTGAACAGTTGTTGCTATAAATTGGGTAACTATTTACGCATAAGGTTTTTTTTTGCTTCAAAAGTATTTTTATTTCCATAAACGTGATTGTTATGTTCACTTTATCTTAAAAGTATTGATGATGTTTTCAACACGACCGAAAAGGCTATGGCAAAAAAAACTATTTGCATTCTAAATTTGAGAATCTTAAAAACAAACATCAAATCAAAAGTAAAGTTGTTTTAAATTGTAATCTGACAAATGATCCGTAAGCTAATATTTACAAACATTAAATTCGTCTACAGTGATAACGAATATATTAACGACGATAAGAGCTGCTTTAACTGGAACGTAGCCACGGTGTTATAAAACGATATATTCCCACAGAGGATTGAGTAAAGGTGACTGTGTCGATACATCAACGCGTACAAGTAAATAATGTTCCACAGTCAGCTATTCAAACTACGAATTTCGATGGCTTAAGGATTGGAAAATCACACAAAAAACAATGTCATTCAATCGATTGATGAACTTATTGATGAACCGTCACCACGAAGTAAGCGGTTTCAATGAATTGTTGATGCATTGAGGTGGATGCATCAATCGTTCTTTTCAGTTTGATCCGTTCGCCCGCGCGGCCGCGTAAGTCTTCATAGGAACTATACTACCGCGCTGACGAATAACCAGTCTCCATAAAAGAAGACTATCCACCCGTGAGTACTAATAACTAGTCCGCATAGGAGTGTACACTATCTGCCCACGCGGGCGAATAATCACTGCGTTCATTTAATAAAGCAATTTTCTGGGGTTAACTTGTTTCTCTCAACTTCTTTAAGTATATTCATAGAAAATTATTAAATACTTTGGACTGTTCAAAATTACACAATACAACGTACTATTGAGCTACTTGAGCTGAGTATTAAATTCATAATTGTTCATTTTCCCTCAGTAATTTTATTATTTTATTAATTTTATTAGATTTCTGGTCGTAAATTTGTTGTTTTGTGGTACACACGTTGCGGGGTCACCAATTATATGGGAACTGATCAAAACAAATTCATGTTATTAGTTTGATACCATATATTTGAATGTTAATGTTCTACAAAATGCATTGCTTATATAGTAGATTCAAAAGTAACTCAATACAATGTAATTTAATTTGATTTCAATGAATATTTGATTTATGTGTGTACCACAGTTTGACGAGGTGGGCGAGGTAGTCACTTCAAAACGGGCTACATTCCCATACCTGTTTGTCAAATATCAATCCAAAAGCCTCGAAGGTGACTTTTTCATTTCACAAGAGAAAGAAAAATAATTGTTTCGCATCGTTAAGTACTTCGTACGAATGTAACTACAAATTTAGTATAACAGCATGGTGCAGACCTTGGAACATTTGGAAAGTCATAATCTAATGAATAAAAAAATTGGATGACAACCTCTTGACTCGCACTTTATAAACGCAGTTTTCTTGATAAAGATTTGAATGTTTTTTTCGAGAGAGTTGAATGATTAGAAATACTCAAATAGTTTGTTTTGTAAAAACGCAAACGCTGTTTACTCATATAAAATGCTAGAAATGATAACCTATGTAAACGCACTATACTCGATGAAAAAACAAAATTATTTGCAGTTGATAGCACACAATTCTGATTCCCAAGTATTTATTTGAAATCACTTTGCCTGTAAAGTAAATAAGGAAATAGTTATTTTCGTAACAACAAAGAAAGTAGAAAATCCGCTAACAATTGTTAAAAATAATAAATTATAATAATAAATAATAAATAATAATCATAAATTGTTAAAATTCCGCTTCGTTAAATCGTAAACCTGAGTGAGTTTCGTCCTGACCTTCATTTTAGTTTGAAAGAACTGCAACTACGATTTTGACAAATACGATAAAATTTTCTTTTTTCTCCCTCCTCACTGAATAATTAGTTGGTAGGTGCTGTTGGCACCTGGTGCCAATAGTGATATATATTTATTGACACCCGGTGCTATTAGCATCAGTGAATCACATAAAATCTGATTATGACAACAACAAAATTCCTGGCGATGACTCCATCTTGAGCGTTTACCCAATGAAGAGGAATCGTGCTAATGCGCATATTTAAAAATATCTTATTTTCCTGAAATTCGGGGTACTCATCCCGAAACCTTAAAAACACCATTACGGACCAATTGGTATCCTCAACTAAAGTAAAATTCCTGAAAAACTTATGTTGTCCAGACTGAAGGCTCGTATTGATGACAACAACTTTTATATTCGGTTTCCAATTGAACTACCGTAAACACCGTATGGGTGCCAAATTCCTATTTTCACCATATAACGGTAAAAGGTAGTAATTTCGCGCCGCACGAGTTTCTTGCTACAAGGAAGGAATCTTGCGCCCATATAGTGCGAAAAATTGGTAAATTGCTGCGAACTCGATGCTTAGTGTTGTCAGACTAAGAAAAAATTGGAACATTTTATCGAGCTCGATGCTGAGAGTGTTCCGAGTAGAGAAAAATTGGAAATGGATGCAAATATTGAGGGTTTTTCGATTAGAGTAAATGGGTGTGAACTCAATGCAGAGTGGGTAAAAATTGGAAAATGGGACCTGACCCGATGCTGAGTGTTTTTCCTGTAGAGAAAAGTTGGAAATGGTTGCGAAATCAACGAAAGCGTGTGGAAAAAGTGCGGTATCCTGGTATCCTTGATACCCGGAAATTTGGGAGCCGAAAAACTGGATACAGGGAAATTAGAAGATAAAAGAGGTACGACGCGCCGAAAATCGGGAAATGACTAAAATTCGGGAAATGACTGAAAAGCGGGAAACGACTGAAAAACGGGAAATGACTAGAAATCGGGAAATGACCAGAAATCGGGAAATGACCAGAAATCGGGAAATGACAAAAAATCGGCAAATTACTGAAAAAGGGAAATAAACAAAGATCGTGAAATTACTGAAAATCGGGAAATGAATGAAAAACGGGAAATGAACTAAGATCGGAAAATTACTGGAAATCGGGAAATTACTGAAGAAGGGAAATGAATGAAAAACGGGAAATGAACTAAGATCGGGAAATTACTGGAAATAAACAAAGATCGGGAAATGACTAAAAATCCGGGTAATGACTAAAAAAAGGGAAATGAACAAAAATTGGGAAACGACTGAAAAATTACTAGAAATCAGGAAATGACTGAAAAAAGAAAAATAAACAAAGATCGGGAAATGACTGAAAAATCGGAAATGAACAAAAATCGAAAAACGGAAAATGACTAAAAATTGGGAAATGACTAAAAATCGGGAAATGAACAAAAATCGGGAAATTGCTAAAAAACGGGAAATAGTTAAAAAGCGTGAAATAGTTGAAAATCAAAGAATAAACAATAATTGCCAAACAATTTTTTGCTCGCTCCGCTCGCGAATTTTCCTTTACCACTTTACAATATCGTATGAGTTTTGTTCACTAATATCATCTATTTGGCGCAGTGGATTTGTTGTAAAAATTTGTGAAATTAAAAATTGTTTTAGGACCACGACCGAATATAAGGAGGAAAAGAGGAGCATGTTCGCGGGGTCCGGAATTTTTTGGGGTGGTGAGCGAAAATGATGAAGAAAATTGGGTTCATGTTCGAAATTTTCGCCTGCGGTGCTACAATCATTTGGTTACTTCATTAAATATTAAAAAGTAAGCCCAGTATACAGCTGAATTTTGTCTACAACGCGACAATGTTAATCTCTCAGCGAATGCAACAGATAAATGTTTCAATTCAACTTTATTCCTCTGCGTTCTGCATTCTTCGCTCCGCTCCGTTTTCATAACAATTATTAATTACATTTGACCTCAATATAAGTTTTTGTTCTACCTGGCCCGAATTTTCTCTTCAGCCCGCCATTTAAAATCAAATTTTTTTGCGTAATCTATTGATATTCGAAGATAAATATGTTATTTCCGTCTGCGGCGCGGCGCTACCTTTCATGTTCACAACTAAGTAAGTGCCCTTCTTCTATTGTTGAATAGTTATTAATGCAACTCGTACCACATATGACTATTATAGTGCGAGGTTAGAGAAAAATCCCAGAGCGGCAGCCCGTGCACTTTTCTCTAACCAAGCACTATGATAGACATATATGTGGTACAAGACGGATTTCTTATTTTTTATCGTTCTCGACTAATAATGGAAAAACAAAACAATTTAAGTAAAATATACTCTTCATGTGAATTATTAATTTTGATTCAAATATGCATTGTTTTTGAATTGTTTTGCAAAATATTTTGAGTTTTAATGGGCAAACAAACATTAAAAATGGGGCAAATGGGGAGAACTTGTGAAAAACTTTCCATTTTATCCATGCAGACAACATTTTGAGGTCATTCTCAACTAAATGTGTGACCACAATTCTAATCAAAACAAACATTCACAATAGGCTCTACTTATAAATAAATATTAGTCGAGAAAATTGAGCTTGCTTTTTGGCGGATACCGGGAAAAAAACATATTTTCCACACGCGTCGACAAAAGCCTCTGCTTCGAGTTCACATTTCTAAGATGACATTTTGTACTAAAAGGAAAAAAACTTCCTTTTGCGCGTTATTTTGTATAAGGAAGAAGAAGTCTCTTCGTAATTAATTAAATTTTGTCTTCACTTTTATGTTAATAGGCAAAGAAACTGTTCGCACTAATGCTCAAAATGAGGTGCCTTTTCGTTTTGTGGGCGCAATATAGATTACAATCACTAAATCCAACAAAAACGCTAAACACTAACACGATAAATTCAAATGTCAAGATTTGACAGAAATGAATCCGTTCGTTTTGTCTGTCAGTTCACAAAATTTTGTCAACGCTACCACAGGATTGGTAATCAGCAAAACCAATCCTGTGGTAGCGTTGAACCTATATTTCATCAATGAAATTTGTAAATGTGCTATTTACGATCTAGCGGCAGTTATAGCTGCTGGACAATTAATTTGTCTCATTGGACAACTCAATGACTCAAGCGTTGCTTCTTGCAAATGTAGGTTAAGTAAAACGAATCACGTGTTCATCATTTAATAATGCACTATTGAGACAAAAAATTTTGTCCACCTCACTGGCTCACTGCCTCTTGCTTTGTAAACGTCATATTTACGAACTTCAACAATAAAATATAGGTCCAACGCTACTCCAGGATTAATATTCACAAAATTAACACAAAATTTTGCGAATTGACAGAGTAAACCAAACATTCATTCAATTCATTTATTTCTGTCAAGTCTTGACATTTACCTTTATCGTTAGTGTTTAGCGTTTTTGTTGGATTTAGTGATTGCAATCTGACGCTCTCCACAGGTCCAATTTTATTTACTAGCAATATAAATACAAATTTATTTAAGTTTTTCTGTGTGAGTGATTCAGTCGTGTTGTAAATCGTTGATAAGCTAGTTGTCTTTGGTTCTCTCAATTCATTTCAAATTCATTTGTTGGTCAAATTTAACGGGAGAGGTGCCGTTTGATAGGTAATGAATTAATAGGGCTCCCATAAAACATAATACTTTTCTTACATGACATGAAACACGATGGCGCTGCGAGCGTTTGAAATTTGAAAAATGGCGAAAATCACATTTTTGAATTTTCACACGGCTAATTTTCACTCAAAAAATGCAAAGAATTTTTTTTTTTGCGTTTTGAACTGCTACAATTTTTTGTGTGGGGTAACGAGATCAACCTGCGAGCAACAAGGGACTTTGTAAACGATGTGATTATTTTCCTTTCTTATCTTTTAGAAGACAACGCCGATAATACGGTCGGCTCAACAATTTGTCATGTCTAGGAGGTAAGCAGGTCTTTCCGGCTGGGCAACTATGAGGTGGTCAATATTTTACAAATAAAAGTCTATGACAGCATATTTCTGTGATAGCACGTTACTTGACATAGAATTTCGTTGTCTAGTTTAAGGCCCGTAACTTGTATGCTAAAATATAGTCTACCTTTAGGCGCTCAAATATTATATTTTCGCTGATATCAGTGGACAAAGACGCAGTTTCAAAAAAGTAAGTCAGCATTTCCCTTCCTAAAAATGTTGCCTTTTAATAGCAACTAAACTTATTTTTTGGGATCCTACCTACTCTGAGAACGGCGAAAAAATCGTAAAAATTTACACAAAAACTCGTCGTTCTGAGACAAGGTTCAATCCCAAAAAATAAGTTTAGTTGCTTTTAAAAGGCAACATATTTAGGAAGGGAAATGCTGACTTACTTTTTTGAAACTGCATCTTTGTCCACGAATATCAGCGAAAATATAATATTTGAGCGCCTAAATGTAGACTATATTTTAGCACACAAGTTATGGGCCTTAACATAATGCGACGCCGCACTAATGGCCTGTACGGATGACGCTACGTCGAGAAAATGCAAATTTTCACACATCGAATGTGAAAAGAAATTTTCTTTCATTAAGTTGCTGCTGTTGAAATCACAGATACTATTAAATATTTAACTTCGCTTTGAGCTCAACAATTAATTCCGAACAATGAATATAGCAAACAATGATTACGATTTTATTAATTTTATATGCAATCGAAAGTGCACAAACTATCGCAAATCGCAATTGTAACTTACATTAATAAAACCAGATTTGTTTATTTAAGTCATTTGTAGAATGCTACACTTACCTGTACCAAATGCTTCAAGGATCTTTTGTGTTGTAACGAACTTTATTTGTTAATAAACTTATCGTTCAAGTTCTAAGTGAAAGTTTGAGATATTGCGACGCGGCAATCGTTAATAATACAAGCAGAAAAAAAAAATATTTTGAAAAAAAATGGTCATGCTGTTTCCACAAAAATACGATACCAGATAAAACATTGTATAACAATTACTTCGGCTAGCAAAAGTTAGAGATAACCATCCTGAGAGTTATCGTTTTATTTTGGCATATGCAACAAGTAAGGAAAAGAAAGAAATAAAACATTATTGTATGCACGGCAAACGTATCCTTACAAACGATAATACACAATGAAAACATCACTTCCTGGCATCGTTTTACAAAAAAAATGCCTTTTCAATTGATTGGACACATATGGTCGCAATAAAGAAAAAAAAATTAATTTAAACAATTTTTACTTTTGGACTTAAAATGTTTTATGATTTTTTTTCAATTGACCTTTTTTTTGCAAGTTTAAACCACATTTCGTTATACGTTATGGCACATGTGTATTCAGGATTATAAAAGCAGAGCTCACTGGCATGTACATTTTGTTAAATAAACTTTTTTCTATTTAGTTTAAAGGTTAGTGCGTCTAACAAGTCTTAGAGTTCCGTTATAATTGATTTCTATCATTCTCGACTAAATATGGCCCATGTAAATTTAGAAAACAGAGTAACATAGGGCATTTATTGGTTGACCATGTATGTGAAACTTTGTAGGTAACGAATGTATTTTGGAATTAACACAAACGGCACAAATTTCAAAGATGTCAATTGACGAAATTTTTGATGCGTTTTGAAAAGTGCATCGTAAATGGAGTAGAAAAACCCATAGTATCAACCCAGTATCGCAAAAAGTGTATTAAAAAGGAGTTATGTTTATATTGTGAATGTCCAAACCCACTCGACTATTATGGATTTATTAGTCGAGGTTATTGTGAATAACGAAAATGAATGAAATCACCATGAAAACATGAATGAAAGTCATTCAAATGTTTGTTTTTATTATCACTCATGGTCTCACATTTAATTGGGAATAGTTAGTATGGGGAAATTAACTTTTGACCTTGCAAAAATCAGGACAAAAGCATACTAAGCGGGATTCGATAGGCCTTAGGTACCTGAATGACGTCCAAAAAGTCCCCCTGGATATTTTGCAAGTGACTCGAGAAAATCGAAAAAACCCGAAAAAAGTGAGGTTAAGTGTAACGTTTTTTTCGTTGTTCAACGAAATTTTATCTTTTTAACTTTCTTCACAAAAATGTATTTTTCCCTTATTATACACGTCCCAACGTTTTCAACGATGTATCAAAATAAAATTTTGGTTGTTTTTTACCCGAGATATGAATTTTCAAAGTCAAAGTAAGTTTTGAACTGCGAACTTGTTTTGACTTTAAACCGTCATTCCCAAAATAGGTATCTCTATATTTTTGATGTGAGTGACTCAAAAACATCTTTGGACTATACTGAACACTTCCTAAGAAGTATGTAATAACTTTCCACCTCACAGGAAAATGTTCATGGAAAGTCGAAAATTTCCTTGCACGGTGAAAAATGTCAACGAGACCAAAATTTATATGCAAAATATTCGATGTTCTTATTAAACAAATTCGTTTTAAATTAATTATTAATTCAGCAGAATTGTTTCTCGTTGTCCGATTGATGTCAGGGTGACCAAAAAATTGACTAAATTTGGCTATGGTGGCGCCACCATCGCTTTTTCAGTGAAAATTTGATTTTTTTTCGTAAGCTATCAAGGAGATCGGGTCGATGGCGGTGTGAAGAACAAAGTTGTTTGTTGTTGTCTAGTGGATGAGGTGATGCCCATAAATGCGGTCCCTATTGTCTGTTGTGGCGAATATCTCTTCATGGAAAATGACTGTTAGCTTCCCAGAGTGAACCAGGTAAAAGTGTCCGTTTCTGGAGCCTAAACTCCATCCCCTCTCTCTTCTATGGTTTTCGAGCCATCTGTAAATCTTACAAAGTTGTTCTTACTGGCTAGCCATCTAACTAGTCTAGCCTACTTGCGAGAATCGTCTCAAAGCATCTGATTTAATTCGGCTTCGAAGTTATCCAATCTCAAGGCATGGTGAGAATTAGGGTCAATATTAAACCTTTAATTTTTCCATGTCTAGCTTGCAAGTGTGGAAAATCTATTCTACGCTGGAAGGGATGAGCTAGTTGGTTCGTTGGTTTTGGTTTCTTTATTGAGGCCATGAAAATTGAACGAGACCCAAAGCTCGCTCTTTCGAGCTTTCTCATATCAACGACCCACAAGCAGCCTGATCCTGATGAAAAATTTTTTTTTCTGACAGTCTGTCTATACACGTTATCAAATGAGTGTAGTGAGACATGAGGATGCGGCTGCCTTCTGGTAGCTCCAGAGCAAAGAGACATTTCCATAGAGAAAATTGCAGAAGCTGTATCTTGGGTAAGCAGACTGATCCTGATGAAAATTTTTTTTCTGACAGTCTGTCTATACACGCTGTCAAACGAGTGTAGTGAGACATGAGGATGAGGCTGCCTTCTGGTAGTCGAGAATGCTGCCGCCCTGGGACTTTTCTCCAACCTCGCACTATATCGTCCATGTGTAGTACGTGTTGCATTAATAACTATTTTGCATTTCTTTTGAAAAAGAGAATGACTATTGAAGTGGTCGTCAGTTATGACTGAATCCCAAACATTTTTCCTACATTGTAAACTGCCCGAGAATATTTTTCGTCTCAGATCCTCGCAGAAACTCCTAAATAAATTTTGGCACATTTGAACATAAATTCAAAGGAAATTAAAATGGTACGAGAATAGTAAAAATCGAGAAAAGCTTTAAGTTCGGCGAATCAGATTTGTACAACATGGACACTGGATACTGTTTTTATCTTTGTTAGGCTTACGTGCGCATACGAATAAAAGTTTGTAGAATACACTGTAGAATACTTTGTCTTTATGGAGATTGGAAGATGGAAGGAAACAAAATTATTTGATATGCTTATCGAGGTCCATAGACCAAATTTTTCCAAGATTAACGCGTGGAACGAATTATTGTTGGAAAGTATTTCGTAATACTGATCATATGGTGAAACATAGTCACGGACTATCATTGTATTTTAGTGCTTAGAAGTTTTATTTAATAAAGTTCTTCCCGTCACAGCCTTCAAACTGAACGGACGTGTTTTATTCTAATTCTGTTATTGGGCGATAATTTCTCTGCAATCTAGAAATATATTCCAACAATTACTTAAGAACCTGAATCCTCTTACCTTGGTATTTTAACGTTGTATTTATGTTGTAAATCATTTGAATGGTTTTTGACATTTTTCTCTGAAAATGTTTTACTCTCAGTTAAAGTTTCTATTTATTTTATGTTCATTCTCACCAAAATTTTTTTCACATCCTTCAGTAATAGTCTCGTCTTAAATGTTTTGTGATAAAACTTAAATTCTACAGCACGTAAAATATTTCACATTAAGGTAGGTAACTAATAGGGTGGGTCATTTTACAACGTAAATGTTTTCGGTTGTAGGAACATGAGAGAAACTGCGTTATTACTTTTGTATTTCCGAACACTTTTGAGTACTCGTATCACACAACCAAATGAAATTTACCGTATTTTTTGTATAAGACGTGATTTAAGACAGTGAAGCTCTTGCCTTCAAAACTACTTTTTTGCCCGAAGACACGTTGCCATTCTCGGGGCTCACGTGAGCAATTGGCCACCCACGATGTTCCTTATTTGAGTCCCTGGTTTGAAGGACATAACATCAGGCAATCATTTTGAATTTAATGTTAGCTTTTGGTCAACGTTTTGTTCAAAAAATCACGCAAAAATCAAGACCCAACAACGAAATAATTTTTCTGTGCTTTCAGTTTTCACGCTGCAAAAATTAAACTTGTAATATAGATAGCTTTGCGTAAATCTAAATTTAAAATAAAAGTGTTGAAAATTATTGCGCTGCGCTGGTGGCTCTGTCATTTGTGACTCGATTTTTTGAACGCAACGTAATTTTGTTGTACAAAAAGTAGTGCAATTTCTTTAGAATGAAACTTTGACCAGAAGCTAACATTAAATTCAAACACATTTTTGCTTATATTATCAGCTTTGGTCAGGAGAATGGCTGTCATAGCGGCACCATCTTGGATTTTCGCTTATGGAGTGTTCCGAAGGTAGCTGAAAGTTACACGAAGTGTTCCGAAGGCAGCCGAAGGTGACATGAAGTGTTCCAAAAGTAACCGAAGGTGACGCAAACTGTCCCGAAGGCAGCCGAAGGTGACATGAAGTGTAGCCGAAGGTGACAGGAAGTGTTCCGAAGGCAGGCGAAGGTGCCACAAAGTATTCCGAAGGTAGCTGAAAGTGCCACAAAGTGTTTCGACGATAGCCGATAGTGTTGGATAACAATTTTTTTCGGAAAGAAAATTTTTTGAAGAAAAGTTTTTTTTGAGAAAATTGTTTTTCGGAGAAAATGTTTTTAAGGAAAATTTTTTTGTGGAGAAAAATTTTTTCTGCAATGTTTTTTGGCGAAAAGTTTTTTTCGTAGAACATTTTTTTTGGAGCGAATTTTTTGTGTGAGAATTTTTTTTTTGGAGAAAGTTTTTCGGAGAAATTTTTTTTCTAACAAAATTTTCTATTCTGAGAAAAACTATTTTTGGAAAATTTTTTTTTAAAAAAATATACATTTTTTCAACGTCTGCTATCACAACAAAAACCTCTTAAAAGGTAGGATGTGACGCAGTCCGTAAGTCCGCTTCCAAAAGTAATGATATCGCTTGAGGTGACGCTATCGCTAATAATAATTAGAGAGTTGCTCTCTTCTACAAAGTTATAGAGTCTGATCAGAAGAGTTTTTTGGGATCTCAAGAAAATGTCTGCTAGCTGGCAAAGCGGCGTCATCTTGGATTTTGTAAATACTATCTTCTGAATTGGAATACCGAGACGGTTGGTTGCTTCGGGAAAGTTAAAGAGATTGGTGAGTAGAATTTTTTTGTGATCCTAAGAAAATGGCTGTCAGCTGTCAAAGTGACGCCATCTTGGATTTTATGCTATCTTCTAAATTAGAATAGCTAGAGAGTTGGTTTCTTCGGGAAAGTTATTGGTGCGAAAAAATTTTTTTCGGAGAAAAGTTTTTTTGGAAAAAAAATTTTTTTCGGAGAAAAGTTTTTTGGAAAGAAATTTTTTTTGGAGATTGGTTTGAAAAATTGTTTTCGGAGAATTTTTTTTTCTCAAAAAAACTTTATAGAAGAATAGTGGTTTTTTAGAGAAAATTTTTTTTTCGGAAATTTTTTTTTCGGAGAAATTTTTTTTGAAGATTGGTGGTGTGAAAAATTTTCGGAAAATTTTTTTTTTTTCTAAGAAAACTTATTGAAGAACTAGTTTTTCGGGAGAAAATTTTTTTGAAGTAAATTTTTTTTCGGGGAAAATTTTTTTCACAGGAAATCTTTTCTGAGAAAAATTTTTTTGAGAAAAATTTTTTATGAAAAATTTTTTCGACAAGAAAATTTTTTTTCGTACAAAATTTTTTTTATTAGAACTTTTTTCGTAGAAAAATTTTTTTCGGAGAAGAATTTTTTTCGAAGAAACTTTTTTTCAAAGTTATTTTTTTTTCGAAAAACAGAAAAATTTTCACATAAGTTTTAGTTATAACAACAGAAAACATCCAAAACAACTAATATCACAACATAAACCTCTTAAAAGGTAGAGTGTGACGCAGTCCGTAAGTCCTCTTCCAAAATGAATGATATCGCTTGAGGTGACGTTGATAATACGCAAAAATTTGTATGGAATCTTGTGTTCAAATTTTAATTTTCTGAAAAAATTAGGGCGCTTTTTTTAAATAAAATTTTTTTTCGGAGAAATTTCTTTTGAAAAAAAAATTTTCGAGGAAAATTTTTCTTGAAGAAACCTCTTTTTGAGAAAATTTTTCTACACCCTCATCAGTGATAAAAACTTTGATATACATTACTAGGAACTAAAACAGTGGATTTAGACCCAGGTGGTAAATATGTCAGAGGACGATGCGAAGCGGAGTTTTTTGTGCGTCTGCGTATCAAAATTTTTATAAAACTTATTAGTTGAGTTCTAGTTCGTAAAGTACGCGATAAAAATTTTTATAAAACTTAATAATAAGACATTTGAGGTTTTTCAACATAAATTGATATGTTAATCAATGTATTTGTTTATTTTATGTCGAGATATTGTCCATGTACAACCCAGAAACTGTAAAAGAGAGTCGCATGCGTTAGCTTCGAAATGACCTCAAATAAATAACTTATCTCACAAAACGTTCGGTAAACACATGTGGCTTAGGCCTTAACTCCAACGACCTAATTAAAACCAAAAAAATTTCTAAAGAATTTTCTGTGGCTGTGTCATGTTTTATTTGAGTTGTTAAGAAAAAAAATGTTCCACGAATTAATGCAAATATACACACAGGTGTACAGCAAAGAATGGTTAAAAAATGAAACTGAAAATATTTAAGGAAAATAAATGAGGAACATTTTCTATGTGATGTCGACGTTCAGTTAATCACATGATATATGGGTTCAGATAAATTAGAATCTATACGACGTTGTGATGAATTGTCTACAATTTCTTTTGTTTAAGTAGGAAATAGGGTTCATAATGCACTGTCGTTACGATGTCTGGACCGAAGAGTAAATGCATTGAAGATGAACAAATAACGTTTTTATTCTTTACTTGAAAGTTCTTTTTTTTTATGAATCGTACCTTTTCACAACTGTCTATAGAAAGCAAACAAACTGAAAAATGAAAACAATTATTCATATTTACACAATAAAATTTTTTAAATAAATAAAAATATTATATATTTTAGCCAACCTTCGTGCATATCGTAAGACACAAAGTGTATTTGAGTTGAATTCGGATTGTTCAATTCAAGAAAGAAAAAAAGGATGAAAAGTGAAGAAAAATTGTTATTTTAGGATCGACAATATTTCATCGCATACAACGAAAAGTCTAAATGAACCTTGAATATTCGTATGCATACGACTGCATATATTTATAACAAAGTCGCACAAAATAATAAAAATGTTCTGGTGTTGCGTTTATTCAATCCTTTGTTTGTAAAACAATTTAGTATCATCTTGGATGCATATGTCTTTTTAGTGACGAGCTCTCTTGTGTAATAACCATTCTTTTCAACCAGAACAAATATTCCTAGAAAATGATCAAACAAAACATTTATTGTTTTTGAATTGAAAACGTATATCGTTTAGCATAACGTACAAATATATCTTTTAGTTCCGTGTAAATACACTCTATGGTCTATTTAAATCTACAAAAAAATTCTTTACATTAAACAATAACATTAAACATAATTGCAATAACACGTTGGACATTCAACTCAGATAACGTTTTCTGAATGTTTATGTGAATTTTAAACAAACTGAAACGCCGAAAATTACAATTTGCAATTACTTTACTACAAATCAAGTTCAACTATATGAAAAGTATTAGAAACAGCCATACAAGAACTCACACAGAAATAGTATTGACTTCGAGAAATCGAATCCCGAGAGGCTCGCTGTCATACCTTCTCTAAACATAAGCTTAGAGCTAACATTAGACAGTATTAAAAGGAAAAACAAATTTTAACCACAAAGTTAGATATCCAGCTTTTTGTGAGATAGCAATTCTATTCATCCCACAGAATTCACGAACGTACATACATGTGAAACTGAAATTTTACATTAATTCCATTCATATGCATCGTTCACGAATTAATTATGATCTAAATTTTGTGGGATGAATTGGATTGTAAAAGAAAGCTGAAAGTTGTAAATACTTAGCTGTACTTTCAATTTAATCTTCGGAACGTCTCTTTATTAAGGGTATATCATGCCCCCAGCGGTAGCGGAGGACGTGACGCAGTCCCCACACCACAATAAAGGAGTCCAAAAACCCAAAAAACATCGTACAAAAACCATTGAGATAACGAACCATATAATAGACGAAGTTTTGAGTTTTCCTTCCCTTCAAAATTGCAAAATAACTACTAGGTGGGTAAATAAGTCCACGGACTGACACAGAGATGGAGCGAATATCAACAAATTTGTACATAATATCTATTCATCCATTTTTCATATGATATGTGTCAAAATTTGACAGCTGATTCGTGAGATATAACGTTTTGAGTGAAACAAGTTTTGTTATTGAAAAAAAGATGGAAAAAAGTGAATTTCGCGTGTTGATAAAGTATTGCTTTTTGAAGGGCAAAAGCTAAAACTTGGCTTGATAATGAAATTCCGGACTCTGCACCAGGAAAATCGACCGTCTGCAAGTGGTACGCTAGGTTCAAACGTGGTGTGAAATGATCGCCGAAGACGTTGAGCATGAGCACAGTGGACGTCCGAAAGAGGCTGTTGTTGACGAAAACATTAAAAAAAATCCACAAAATCGTTTTGGCCGACCATAGAGTGAAGTTGAGCGAAATAGCTGACATTGTGAAGATATCAAAAGGCAGTGTTCACACTATTTTACACGAACATTTGGGCATGCGGAAGCTGTGTGCAAAGTGGGTGCCGCGCGTGCTCATAATTGATCAAAAACAACAATGTGTCGATGATTCAGAGCAGTGTTTGAGGCTTTTTAACCGCAATAAGTCCGAGTTTTTTCGTCGATATGTGACAATGGATGACACATGGCTCCATCACTACACACCTGAGTCCAAAAGACAATCATCCGAGTGGAGTGCAGTCGGCGAACCGAATCCAAAGCGAGGAAAGATGCAACAGTCGGCCGGCAAGGTTTTTGGCGTCCGTATTTTGGGATGCGCATGGAATCATTCTCATTGACTATCTCCAAAAGGGACAGAAGATCAACAGTGACTATTATATAGCAAACTGCACGAATTGGGATTCGAATTGCCTCCCCATCCACCGTATTCTCCAGATCTGACCTCCAGCGACTATTTCCTGTTAGCAGACCTGAAGAGAATGCTCGCTGGAAAGAAATTTAAGGCCAATGAGCAAGTAATTGCCGAAACTGAAGCCTATTTTGAGGAGAAACCGAAATCGTACTACAAAAGTGGTATCGAAAAATTGCAAGATCGCTATAATCGGTGTATCGCCCTCGAAGGCAACTATGTTGAATAAAAAAATCTAATTTTGGCAAAATAATGTATTTTTCTATGGTAGTCCGCGGACTTTATGACCCACCTGGTACGTCGCAGCAGCTTTCCAACGAGCCCAGACTCATCAAAATCGGTTGAAAATTGGCTGAGATATCGAGGTTTGAAAATGACATTTTTCTATGGACTGTCGATTTTTTCTATTGTGAAATTATGAAATTTTTTTTCTGATCTGTCGGTTTTTATCTATCTATCTATGTTCTATCTATTAATAATTTTCGATCTCGAGAACCAGTCAGCCGATCTTCCTGAAATTTTCACTGAAAAATTTCATAGGCCGCTTTTCCGGGAAAATTGTTCAAAAAGTGGTCAATTTTGAGGGTTTTTCAGGTAATGCTCGGAGTTTTCGAATTTTAGCTCCGGAGTTACAATGACTAGAGAGTTGGTTTCTTCGGGAAGTTATAGAATCTGACCAGGAGAATTTTTTGGGATAGCAAGAAAATGTCTGCCAGTTGTCAAAGCGGCACCATCTTGGATTTTCCTAAGCAAAAAATTAGGTTTTTTCTTGTTTTCGAATTTTAGCTTAGGAATGACAATACTTAGAGAGTTGGTTTCTTCGGGAAAATTATAGAGATTGGTGAGTAGAACTTTTTTGTGATCCTAAGCCAGCTGTCAAAGTGACGCTATCTTGGATTTGTTATTAAATTAAAGAGCAAACAGTCGTTTTTATTTAGATGGTTTCTTCTGGATGATGAGCTAGTGTTGTAGAGGAGTGACTGTAAACATTTCTGCACATATAAGTGGGGGTGGCCGCCGCAAGCTATGGCAGCCACGCGAAGTGCCGCTGCACCAAAAAAAAGTTTTATGAACTAGGGTTGTAGAGGAAATGACTGTGGACATTTCTGTACATATAAGTGCCACCGCGCTAAAAAAATGTTTATGAACTAGGGTTGTAGAAGAAGTGATTGTGAACATTTCAATACTTATAAGTGGAGGTGGCCGCCGCAAGATATGGCAGCCGCGAGAAGTGCCGTCGCGCCAAATTTTTTTTCGAAGAAAATATTCTTTCTGAGAATGTCCGAACTTCCAAAACTACTGATATCACAACAAAAAACTTCTTCAAAGGTAAAGTGTGACGCAGTCCTTAACGTCCACTTCCAAAATTAATGATATCAGTGGAGGTGACGCTGACGCTGAAAATACGCAAAAAATGACGATGCAATAAAACTTTAAAAAACGTAATAATTCTTCCACATTTTCAGTTTTCGCATGCAAAATTTTCTCAAAAACTTAGTTAATAAAGTTACTTGGGTACCTTGCAGGAGTCTAGTTTGACAGCTAATAACAAGTGGAAGTGAAAACAGCGAAAAATAATTGGTTAACTCAATCGCTTGATTCCGAAGAGGCAGTCTGGCGTCAAATTCATATTTATGGAAATGGCATTTTACAGTTATACATTTCATTGGTCCAAATCAGAATTTTAGCACAAGCCTGCCTTCTTATAGCTCCAATAGAGAAAATATAGTCTTTGAGTTAGCAACTAAGGAGGCAGGCTGGTGTCAGTTGAGAAAAAGTGAGATGCTACCTTACATTAACACCTCTCGTTTGGCTCAAGCAGAATTTTGACACTAACCTGCCCATCTTACAAATCCCAAGTATAAGTCGAGGGTTCCCAGAGCTAAAACTCAGGGTGGCAGGCAGGTGTCAAGTTGGCGATTACGCAAACATTGTTTTACACTAATACCTTCATTTGGCACAAATAGAATTTTGACACCTGCCTGCCTTCTTATAGTTCCCATACGGATTCTTTATCCTTTGAACTAGACCTCGAGGAGGCAGGCTGGTGTCAAATTGATATTGATGGAAATTAGGACTAATAGTGACAACTTTCATTTGGGGTAGGCCCCAAACGATACAGTGATTGATTTTGTGAAACGGACATTATTCAAAACTGCGGAAATGCGAATTATTTGAAGCTTTCTGCGAAAAAATCCGATTTAAAAGTGAAAAATCAATTTGCAAAGTGAAATTTTTCATTAAGAAGGTCGGTAGTGTAGTGACAGCGACAGTTCGCAGTGCTGAACACACCTGGAATAAAGTGTACTGACAGTTCACCGACCCAGTGTTGTTAGCGGGAAACAGGACCTTACGCGCGAAATTTAAATTTGAAAATTTATTTCCGGAGACAGGGAAAGTTTCGTTTATTTTTATTTCGCATCTGAACCGAGTAAGATCGTATATCGGATGGATACCGGTGCTAATCTGAAGAAGATGCAGACCGATGGACCCGCGGCAAGTGGGAACTTCGGGGAATGGATCGATATCAGTGATAATGATCTTTTGGAGGTGGACGTGGACAAAGAATCGCTATTGCAGCACTTCAGGACTCGGTGACCCACCATGACCAAAAATGAATGGGACGCGATGAGGGGACAGGAAAAATGTTCAAGTTGAATGTCATCGTTCCTTGGCGCGCATCGAAGGAATACTTCCTGGATGTACTACGGTCAAATAATCCTACGTTGAGAACGCGTTATTGGCCGGTCACGGGCATATCAACGAAATGAATATTGAATGTGGACGAAAGATCGTTTATCATCTTGCAGACCAGTAACTTCCGGGTGCATTGGTTGATGGATGTGATCACTTTTAAACCAGGGAAAAAATATGGTAAGGTAAATCCCACAGTAAGAGGCGAACATGACAGGTTGGATCCGAGGACAGAGGTAGAAGGTACCGCAGGTGGCAACGCAAACGGAACTTCTGACTCTGGTAACCGGACTAACCTGTCAACTGAGCAGCCATCTGAAACTGTGGTTTCACAACAGACCCCTGATGGAGAGGCATCGACTTTACAGCCCAAAACCTCAGATCCCATACCCAACAGTTGTTTGGAATCGACCCCGAAAGATGGCCCTTTACTTATGAAGCGTCATCCAAAGGGAAACACTAAGGTATCAACTCTAAAGGATGGCCCTTTCCTCAAGAAGGGACGTCCTTAAGGTGTCCCTGAAAGATGGCTCTTCACCTAGGAAGGATCGTCGTACGAGAAATACTAAGGTGGGTATCAACCTCGAAGGATAGCCTTTCATTCAAACACCGCTAGCGGTGGGGCACACAAATATACTACTAATACAAGAACCTTGGACTAACGCGAAAAAGGTGCTTGGATTTGGTCCATACAAAAACAGGATCTTTAAAGCTAATGGAGATAAGAACCCGAGATCAGTGACACCGAAGCTACAGGCGATGCTGCTCTACCAATTCTTAGACAGAGACACGACTGTGGTTAGGATCACGAGAGCGGCTGAGCACGATGGCAATTTGCTAATAGCGTCCTGTCCATACACAGACCTACTGGTGGAAATAATCGACTATTCCAAAAGGAATAGAGTCCCCATTATCCTAGGGTGCGACGCAAATTCGCATCACACGGTGTGGGGTAGTTCGAACATTAACCCGAGAGGTTCCTTGCTGCTACAGTTTATAGCTGTCAAGGACCTTTCTATACTGAACAGGGGCAACTTTTGTCACCAGAGATAGAGAAGAGGTGCTAAACATAACTCTAGCATCGGAAGATCTCACTGGAAGAATCAGCTCCTGGAGAGTATCCACTATGCATAATTTTTCGGACCACAGGTGCATACACTTTAGTCTGAAAAGTTATGTACCGAGTGTGATCAAATACAGGAACCCCAGGAGAACGAACTGGGAACAATATAGAGGCTTTCTGAAGCTGCATATCGAGAATAAGCTATCTATTGCAATCCCTAATTCGAGGGAAGAATTAGAGAAAGCAGTAGACGGCATAATATCGTTATTGACAGAAGCTTATGAATTCTCGTGTCTTGAAGTTAAGGCAGTCCGTAGGAAGGACGGCAAACTATGGAGCCACGAGTTAGAGAAGCTGAGAAGAGATTCCCGGAAGGCCTGAAATAAGGCCAGAAAGACGGCCCAGCAGACGGACTGGGATTTGTACAGAATCTTTCAAGGAATGTTTAGGTAGGTGGTTCGATGGAAAGCAAAAACGATCTGGACGAGGTTTTGTGCTGAAGTCGAGCAGATTCCGGATTATGCTAGGATTCATAAAATCCTATCTCGAGACTCAAGACTGTTACCGACCTCACTTAGGAGACAAGATAACAGCTTCACGAGTTGTGGGAAGGAGACCGCCACCCATCTACTAGCTACACACATTCCTGGCTGTAGTGACACAAAAATCGGAGACAATGTACCTGATCCTCCACCTCCATCTGAGGAGGACTGGTCCTTGGCTAGCCGAATAGTTACTATAGAGTTACTATAGAGAAGTTAAGGTGGGCCATTGGTAGATTCAAGCCGTTCAAATCGGCAGGGTGGGACGGGATACTCCCTGCGATGCTGAAAGA
This sequence comes from Pseudolycoriella hygida, assembly GCA_029228625.1. NCBI lineage: Eukaryota > Metazoa > Arthropoda > Insecta > Diptera > Sciaridae > Pseudolycoriella > Pseudolycoriella hygida. The sequence goes on along the minus strand of CM055405.1, from coordinate 43,489,982 downwards.
GAGTGGGGAGATCTTACTGGAGCCGCTGTGTGGAGTTCTTAAGAGTTCGCTAGTACTTGGTCATATCCCAAAGGCTTGGGAAGAAG
>CM055405.1:43473954-43489396 GCA_029228625.1 Pseudolycoriella hygida | reverse complement strand
ACAAATCAGTGGTGAAAATTTGTTTTGAAGAAAAATTTTTATGAGAAAATTTTATTTGAAGAAAATTTTGTTGAAGAAAGTTTTTTTTCGGAACTGCAAATTTTGATCCAATCTAATAAATATATGGAGAAATTCAGTGTCAAACGTTATTAGATTTCAGATGTTAGTTATAGATGTAATTATATCGGCAGGCCTCGATGTTCCCCTCGAATGCCAATAAAATACTATTTCTCGGCGAAACGACACATTTACATTTTGCAATCGATTTCAACAATTCAACTGAAAGAAGCACTATTGCAAGAATTCAATGGATGCGGAAACGTTATAATTAAAGCGGAATGATCCACGTAAAAATTGGAGATACGTTCACCTGTATACCACTTGCATTAAGTGTAATTCTAAGACAATAGTTGGAATAAATGGAGAGTTGGGGATGATTGAGGGAATTCTCAATTCTCATCTTTCTGAACACAGTGAAGGATTTTTTGCGTCACAATTTACCTTTTAAGAGGTTTTTTGTATTTGTTGTCGTAACGATCGGATGATACTATCATTACTGCGGAAGATATCGTCAAACAATAGTTATTTTTGTACCTGTTTTGGACCATTGATTTTAGTGAGGTCTACAAGTGAAGTGCCTAAAAAGAATCGTCCAAAAAATCAAAAATGCACTCATTTCCGACCCCGTCGCTTGTAAAAAGTATTATCATTTCGATTGAAAATAATATCGTCTGAGAAGATAATGGAAATTTTCACCGTCCCTTTCGCTTAGTGATTTTCATGAGAAGGATTGAACATAAAAGAAGTAAAATTGACAAATAGCTTTACAATTTCTTTGTACACAATTTTTAAGCAAACATTATTCTGATTTGTACTACATTCGTAACCAGATTTACAATTATTGTAATGCATGCAATTCTACGAATGAGTTACAGCTGCAAAATTACATGCAACCTATTGTGTGTTTAAATTTAACATATTCGTTCGGGTATAAAAATAAAAATTGAGTTTTGTACAAAGCAAAGCTAACAACAAGGTGCCATTCCAAGAACAACATTTAAATTAAATTTTTAAAGTAAACTTGTTGTATGTAACGTCAACGGGTAAAAAATTCTACGGCCAGTTGATAAGTTATCTTAGCAGGCAGTCATAAATTAATTATTCACTCAATAATTGCTTTGTTTTTACACCTCTCAGTGAATTGAGTTAATAAATTCGATCGATTGAATATTGAAACAATTACTCAATTCGCGAGGTTGAACGATGGGAATGGGAAAACCATTCAGTAAAATCGAAAATTCTGACTTTCATAATGGGAACATTTATCTTGATTTGTCAACCAAAGTTATTATTACATCAGCTATGTATACGATAAACGTTGATGCTCGCCAAACCGGAAGTATGCTCTCAGCCGAGTCGAGCCGTCGCGTCGATCGTCGGAGATTTAAGTAACTTTTATTGAATTCTTGCAGACCAGCGTGTGTCCTTTTTTTAAGTCATGATTGTAGCGGCGACAATCAATCGTTACAATGGAAAATATTCAGAGAAATGATAAGTTCATACCACTCACTGTGAATATTTCGAATTTCCCATGTAAAAAGAGAGTTTTGTGTTCGAAAAATTGCGTCGCAAATGATAGCAAAACTCTATAACTCTCTAAATTGTCATTCCGGAGTTAAGATTCGAGAACCTAGAAAAACCCACAAAATTGAATACTTTTCCAGATGCTACGACTTTTCCAGGTTTTACCCGGAAAATCGGATGATGAAATTCATTTTGGGCCTAGACTGACGTGCACTGAAAATATCAGGAAGATCGGCTGCCTAGTTCTCGAGATCGTGGTCCGTGAACAGATGATGAGGTGACTGGAAAAATCGCCCAGTTGAATATCGTCCGGGACGTTATTTCACGGACAATATTAGACGCAAAGGAAAGCGTCCACGGACGATATTACCCTCAGTAATTTAAACGAACGTTATTATCCTCCGGGAAAATGCGGAGGATAATAACGTAAAAACGTACACGATATTTGTTTTTACTAAATGTCACGAAAAGTTATGGAATCTAGGCATCAGTTAGACGTCATATACACCGATTTCCGAAAAGCATTTGATAGAGTCAAGCATTCGATTCTTTTGCACAAGTTGAACCAAATCGGTGTTCATTCGAACTTACTAGCATGGATTTCATCTTATCTGAATGGACGTTCACAATTCGTCAAACTAGGGAATTGCTCTTCTCGAACGTTTAACGTGACCTCTGGTGTTCCTCAGGGTAGCCATCTTGGCCCTCTCTTGTTCATATTATTCATGGACGACGCTACTAAAGTCTTCTCTACGTCAGTTTACCTAGTGTATGCTGACGACTTGAAAATTTTCATGAGAATTAAAAATGTTCTTGATGCAAGTGCTTTTCAACGTGACTTGAACAGGTTTCTACAATGGTGTAAAATCAACCAACTTTATTTGAACGTTGATAAGTGTAAGGTAATCTCCTTCACACGAAGAGATCCAAGATTGAGTTTGGTTACAATATCGATGATGTTACGTTGACTCGTGTTAAGGTAATTAAAGATTTGGGAGTCCTCTTGGACCAAAAACTGACGTTCAGTAAACACATTGAATATATAATTGCAAAAGCTTACTCAATGCTTGGCTTTGTTATGAGAACTTGTAAGCAATTTAAAAATATTAAAACTTTAAAAAATATATACTTTGCCTATGTCCGTTCTTACTTAGAATATGCTTCAGTTGTTTGGCATCCTTATTAAGACACATTTGTTGACAGAATTGAATCAATTCAGAAAAATTTTTTGATGTACGCACTGAGGCGGACGGTGAAGCGAGATGAAAATCACAAGCTTCCGCCATATATTGACAGATGCGAATCGATCAATATCGAAACACTTGCCCGACGCAGAATTAACGCCTGCTCACTTTTCGTATCCGATCTGATGAATGGAACCATCAACGCACTTAAAATCAAAAGCAAGATCATGAGAAATTCCAGACCCACTTGTGCTGATGATTTTCTCGTAGTTGACAAACACAGGACTAAATGAACGGTGTTCTGCACCATCTTTGTCATTCTATTGTTACCACAATGAAAACACTCAGTTACTGCAGAACACCGTTCAAATATGGTCTTTATGAGCCTATCAATAACATGTGCATGGCATTTAATCGCTTTTCATTGCTGTGGTTTCAAAACATACCACGCGAATCGTTCAAGTTGACTATTAGTAAATTAAAAATCACATATAAACAAAATGGTAAGATCAGAATCTCATAAACTGAACCTTTGGTTCTCAATCTAATCAAAAGCTCATTAGTCAATTGGGTCTCACGACTCTCAAATGTTACTCTAAGACGACTAGTTTCCGCTAATGCTTTTTATTTCAGGTAGCTACACGAGATGGCGGTGCTTCTAATTTCAATTGATGCTGTTTTAATTGTATAACAACTATAAATAAAGTAATTTTGACGATGGGCAGGGGTGACTGTTGAATCCGACGGGTCGACTGGGTCGGCAACTCACTTCCGGACCTGCTCTTCACTTATGTGTTTTTTTTTTTTGTTAAGCTAATTTATTGTCATTATTATAATTAATTGTAAACAGTCAGGAGGCTTCGGCCATTGATGCAGTAAATAAATAAATAAATAAATAAACCCGGGATTATAACAAAACTTTGTCTTTTACAAATTACTAAGAAAACTTACATTGAAAGCAAACCTAGGGAATTTTCCCTTTTACGAAATGTTACTTACACTACAACTTTTTTATAGCATTACATAGACGAAAAAGTTGTAAAATGTCACTTTTTTTCTACAATATTGCCAAAATATTTCTTAGTAAGACGAGCAAAATCATTCTCAGGGGGTTGCGGGAAATGCTACTGAACTTTGTCAGTTCATTAATATCGTCTATATTTGAAAAAGTTTTTCGAAAATACAAATGTGTGGAAACGTTCTCTTTTCAGCGGGTATATTTGTCTGAACTCATTATTTCACAACCAATCTGCGAAATTTTTAAAATTTTAGCACTATGTCGGTTCCAACCTCTCACATACATTTCCAAATTTATGTTTCATGAATGTTACGTGCGGCCGTTTAGGCTCAAAAAGAATTTCGTCGACTAATTAAGTGATCCGTATTTTTTTGTGTTTTTTTTTCAAATATACGCACTTTTTTCTATTTTTTCAAGTACTGAGCTGTATTTTTTGCACATTTGCCACATTTGTTGTGCCAGTCTATTTTTTTCATCATTTTTTCATCAAAAAATTCGTTCTGACTCAGAAATGTTTACATGGGTTTTCAAAGATGGTGCAGAACGCCGTTCATGTGTGAGTCACATTTGCCTCGCAAATGTGAAAATGTTTTTTTTTCAAGTGGCACATTTTTCGTTCCCATCGCACATTTCCTCACATCTCTTGCACATCTGAAAACTTTGTGTCGAAATGTGCCAAGATGTGAATGACACCATAATACACAGGTTAGGGAAGTGGTCACATTTCGGCGAATTTGCCAAATTTGCCTACATGTGATTGGCAAATGTGACCACTTCCCTAACCTGTGTATTATGGTGTTATTCACATCTCGGCACATTTGGACACAAAGTTTTCAGATGTGCAAGAGAAGTGAGGAAATGTGCGACGGGAACGACAAATGTGCCACTTGAAAAAAATAGGGTTAGGGAAGTGGTCACATTTCGGCGAATTTGCCAAATTTGCCTACATGTGATTGGCAAATGTGACCACTTCCCTAACCTGTGTATTATGATGTTATTCACATCTCGGCACATTTCGACATATAGTTTTCAGATGTGCAAGAGATGTGAGGAAATGTGCGACGGGAACGACAAATGTGCCACTTGAACAAAATAAAATTTTACATTTGCGAGGCAAATGTGATTCACATATGTGAAAACACATGTCCATGTCTTGCATAAATTTACAGGACATACGACGAGTTGCGTATTAGACAATGAATAATACAGTATCATACTATTAAATATCGTAGACATTATTATTCGTAATATTTCTTAACTTTTCACAATTCCCGCAACTCCCAGTGCAAACGACGAGGTATATATCGTCTACCTCCACCTCCATGGACGTTACAAGTACTTCCATTTATTTTTATAGGTTTATAGAATATCCGCATATTTCTCTGAATTCCATTATTCGAACAATGGAATTTTATTACCTTCAAAAAACCTACAAAACTAATTGAAAAAGATTGTATTGTCGTCCTCATTACCTGTTTAAATTACGGAGATTAATATTGTGTCTGGACGCTAGATGGTGCAAAATCGTATGAAAAAAAAAACGCGTCGAAAAGTTCGTGCATCAAATCATCTAATTAGCCGTATAAAAAAAAACTAGAAGTTTTAGAGATATACCGCAGAACAATTTTTTGCTTAGAACTACGCAACATATTTTTAAAATCATTTTTGAGAAAATGTATGGAGAAAAGTCGTTTTAAGACATTTTTCCGAAATTTTTCCCACTCAGATCTTCTATGACTGCTGGTAAAAGTCTAAAACATAGCTCCTAAGTCGAAATTGACCTAAAAGCGTTTGGGTTTTGGATTTAAAACATGAAAAAGTGATGACTCCTAAACTGGTCCCATCAATTTGCCACATTGACTGGTTCTCAACGCACTCCAAACGTTCAGATGCACCAATAAACCTCTGAATCCTTTTATTTGGAGTATTCTGAAGAAGAATCAACGATTTTACCTTAACAAAAATATTTATCATCACTGTTACAGTGAGGCATAAGCATAAGATTGTGCAACTTTTTATAATTTTTGTTTCAAGTGGCAATTTATGAATACAAGTTACACATAGTTTGCAGAATACTTGAGACATCAAATCGAGGGGAAGTCACGTCGACTTAACTTCGTATAAAGAATCGAAAATGGCTTGATGTGATTACCCCTTCACATCTAGCTACGTGTGTGTCTGTAAATCAAAAACAGTAAACTACATGACATGAGTTCAAAACGTCCACTTAACATTAAAAATACATTTAATAACGTGACTACCCCTAGGTTTGATGTTTAGCTGATAGATAGATGTGAAGGGGTAATCACTTCAAGCCATTTTCGATTCTTTATATGAAGTTAAGTCGACGTGACCTCCCCTCGATTGGCTGTCTCAAGTATTCTGCAAACTATGTATAACTTGTTATAAATTGCCAGCTGAAACAAAAATTATGTAGTTATGTAGTTATGATCAATTTTTCTAAAGTCTACATTTTCACCCATTTTCGTGTTTTTTCACACATTTCGTTAATTAGGAACCCCTAGATCCACTCGGATCTCATCGTTCCCATATTGACTTTTTCTCAAAACACCATAAAGTTCTGTTTTCAGCTTGGTTAATGAATTAATGTTGTCAATTTGAGACAACTCAGCTCAGTCGACCCGTTGGAGCGTTCAACTACCTTGTCGCCTTGTCAATTTATGTTTGCACCAATTTACTGATTCGGTTATCCAGTAAACAAGTACGGTATGGTGCATAGTGATTTCGTAAATGATTGGACGGTGAAGTAGTGCGTTCGGTAGAAAACGTTCTAAATTCAACGTTTTCTTATTAATGACAACGATCGATCGATTGTCAGCATTGTGCAAGGATGCAGTCATCCTAATCCTCCCAGTAATCATCCTAGTTGTAAAGTGTAATTTCAAACTTAAAGAGTTTTCATTGATTCACCCATAATAGAATGTGGGTGTTTCCATACTGTCCACGTTACATTTTCATTATATATTTTAAGATATCTCAGGAAGTATAGCACCTAGAAAAATAACAAATACACCGATTCCTTATAACAAAGACATTGTAAACACTTTCCCAGAAGACAAAAAAGCTGTATTTTCAACGGGAAACGAGAAAAGTGTACTGTCCACGGCACAATTGTTCCAAAAACTCATGGAAATAGACAGTTATGAAAAAAGAAAGTTTTATACAATATGATTTCAATGTTAATATGGTTCCTCAAAACCTATCAATCAATCAGTATTTGGGAAAATTTAGAAAGAATCAAGGAAAGCTTGTAATTTCGGTGGGTCTCAAAGCACTTATAGACTTAGTGGTAGAGGGGCAATTCCATGCAATGAATTTTGTATATGACCTGGGAACAGTGTCAATCTCCTAAAGCATACAAAGGTGTGAGAGTTGTGATGTATGAAACATTTTTCAGGCAAAACCTTATCTATAACTCTCTCATACAAAGAAATATTGTCAGACGAAAGGCTTAACCGGAAAACGAGGTTCCCAGGCCATCCCCTTTTTTATTTTCAGCTTTTGAGTGGAATGGCCCAGATACATGTCAAAATCTCGTTCCTACATCTTCGGCTGCTGGGGTCGCCACCAGCGAAACTTCAGAAGCAGTCACGGAAATGTGACGGGTCGAAAATGGCTCCACAAGTTCTTCAGCACACGATAACAATTTGGAATCAAAGCAGAAATTGCTCAGCTTGCTTTCCCGATCGCTATGTTTGTAGGTACCTATTTCCTGTACGAAAACATTTATTGAAATGTCATCGTGCCTTCAGCTTCTCTATTGTCATAAAGCGACCAATCTATTACAGATTCACCCGATGAAATGACTGTAAGAGAGAGCACAGTAGAGGAACACATCAGACCCAGCACATACCTCTCCTGCTTTACAGGAAATGCCACACCCAGCGCGAATATTTTCCGACGTACAGACCAAGATGAAATCGCGTCTGTTGTACAACAATTAACACCAAAAAATCCAAAATATTTTAAAAGTAAACGAAATTACATTTTTCTTCCTCAATTCAGTAAATTTTCTCAATTATCTAAGAATTTTTTAAATTCTAGCGTTTTGTCAATTTTCTTGAAAATTTCTCGAATTTTTCTACATTTTCTACAAATTTTCTCGAAAATAGGCTAGGATGTATGCAATGACAATGACAACTGTAATATCGGGAAGAAATAGTAAATAAAATGCGCGTATTCAGCAGTGTCGTAACAATATAACTGATCTCATTTATTGGCATTTGAAGTATAGTTTATTACGTTACTACAACTACTTTCTTCTTTTCTTTTTTTACATAGTTCACTTCCTCTTTTTAATTTGTTCCTTTGGAATTGGATGTCCGCACATCAGTTCAGTAATCCAGAAATCTTCAACATTGAACTCTCCGCTCGACATTTAAGTCTCCGTACGACATTTAAGTCTACCTTCGACATTAAAGTCTCCGTACGACATTTAAGTCTTCGCTTGACATTTAAGTCTTCGTACGACATTTAAGTCTATCTATGTCGAAATTTCTTTATCAGCTACTTGTTCTCAATGTTCACATATGCTACGAAATTAAATTCTGCATAGTTTTACGCCATGGAAGTGCGCTCGAATGGTTCCCATCAAATCGAGTCCAAACCAACAGCCAACAATCGCACCCAATCACAGAAAAATTCTGAAGCACCGACGAATCGATTTCCAATCAAAACACATTTTTCCTGCAAGCCAATATTAAAATAATTTCGCATCGTGTTTTTACTTTTTCCAGATTTTAACTTAAACAATGAAGATCGTTCGCATTAACTTAATAATTACACTAAATCCGTTTTTTATAGATTTTCACACGCTAATAGATTTCTTTTTGATCCTCGTCGCCAATGTAATATCGGGAAGAAATAGTAAATAAAATGCGCGTATTCAGCAGTGTCGTAGCCATGTAACTTCTTTTTTTTATATAATAGCAGGCCGGGGCCCATTGCTATATATGAGTCTAATATCTCTTATTTTATTTTATTACGTAGCACTTAATACAATTTTGTATTATTAAAATCGTCCTCTCGATATATTGTCTGTCACTGTACTTGATTTTATCTGAACATGGCGCAAATCGCCATTTTAATTATATTTTCTATTGTCACTTTTACTGTTCACTTCTATTGTCTGTGAGCATGTGCCAACGCACATCAATTTTTGGCGCGAAAAGCTTCCGGGCTGGAGGCGTCTAAAAACAGACTACCTCCCACCCCCCGACCTGATGAACACCCGGCTCATAGGGCACCCCAACTACCAGCTCCCGATGCTTTCCTCCACTATTTTCACTTCCACTTCAGACCTTATTTCAAAAAAAAGTTTAGTAGTAGACCACATTATCAAAATAGACTAAACCAGGCTAGCATTTTTATTATATTTTATCATAAATGTTCTTCACAAGTTAATTATCGGGGTATAGTGTCTCCTCTATATTGTCCTCTTTTCAGCATTTGTTTAATACACTCATGTAACCTCAAATTTTTTCCGTAGTAGACCAATTTAACTTTATCACCAAATTATACTGGACCAGGCAAATATTTTTATAGTTATGTTTTAATATGAAGATTCTTCCCGGAAAATTGTGGGGATTAGATTGTCTCCATCACTGTAAAATTTTTCACCACGTGGTTTCACTCAAAACCATTGTTCTCTATGAATACTTATTCCCTTTTTCAGCACTTCTTAAAATTATTTTACTAAATTTTTATAACCAAACTTTATTTTTCTTTTCAACAGGTTTGAAGGCCAGGTCTTATTTGAAATATTCAGAAACTTGGACCGAAAACGGTCAAAGTAGTTTCGAATAATTCCTTTGTCCAATACCGCTAATGGCGATCACGGCTAAACAAAGGATTTATTTAATAAGACCACACCTGAGACACGTCCACTCAAATCAAGTATCGGAGCGTGAATCGTAGCAATATAACTGATCTCATTTATTGACATTTGAAGTACAGTTTACTACTACAACAACAGTCTTCATTTTATGTCAATCTGCTACATTGTAATGACCCCCATTAATTATATGAATTGACGGAAGTAAATACAGCTTACCGAGTGCTTGCACGTCAAACGCATTTACCGAGCATCAACATGCGAATTATATGAAAGCACATACGTAATGTACTATATCATAAGGGTCTGGTCTATATCCACACTATAACGACCATTATGACCAGTTGTACTTTATAAAACTCGAATAAAAACTCTCATGTCGTCATTTCTTTCCTAACCAGATACAGAATAATATCGGAAAAATTGGTTTCTAATAACAAAAGTCACAAACAGAAGAAGGTGAATTCTATTTTTCAGAACTACTTTCAGAACTTCGCATAAATTGTAATGACTCCAAAACTGCCGCACAAGCAAAAAAAAACTTTGAGAAAATCAGTGAAGATTTTCAACGGATTTCGCCGAAAATAATCTACAAAATTAAACATCGCCGCAAATTATAATCATCGCTTTATGGAAACTAGAAAGTCACAATGTCTTGGCTGATGGATGCATTTTTCTAAAATCTGTAAAGTGATGTGAACAGTTGAGATCATCGTTATTTCCATTTTTATGTTAACCGAAAACAGAAAACCTTCACGTCCAATTGATATTGAAAGTTAATTTTATTGAAATCCGCGTCTTACATAACATCCGTGGTCAACAATATCGAATTAACCAACCACCCACACAGACCATTGTAAACAGACTTAACTATAATGTCTATCTGCTGTCTATATGATTCCAAAATCAATAATAAATCAAGTCGCTAAAAAAACTTTCTCAAAATGTTTCTTCGTTGCTGCAAGGTAAGCGTTTTATTTACTCTATGATGTTGAGGTGTTTGAGAAATGACAAGAGGAAATAAAAATGACAATTGAAGCAGTTGAAATGTGATTGTTGATAAAACATTTGATAGGTTTGTAGCCTATATGTTTCGATATTCCAAGAATTCAAACAACGAAGTTTTAACTGCTTATGAATTTATTCACGCTGCATTTGAACAGAGCATTGGCTACAAAACAATATAATTTTACAATCCAATTTTTTCAGCGTTAAACCATTTTTCAAATTCTTTGCTTATTGCTTCTTTATCGTTTATTATTATTTTGAATATTGTGCGCAAAAAGATATAGCGACATCGGTTTCCTGTCTGGGCTTTCGCATCTTATTATTGTGTTCCTTTTATCATGCGTTCACTTTGTTTCAAAAGATTTATAGTATAGAGTATAGGGTGTAACGAACCACATGCGCGATTAAGTCTGTGTCCACATATCTAACTCTATTTTAAATGAAATGCTGTATATGATGTAATTACAATAACAGAATTGGATCGAAATTCACGTAAATTATGTGATGTCTAGTTTCGTTAGTAACGATGCAATAGAGATCAAAATTAGTGATGGCACTTGCTTTATTGCATAGCGTGACACAGAGTAAAAATAAATCGTTAACGAAAGGTTATCACAAAAGAAAAGCCATAAATATCCCGTAAGAGCCCCTAAAGTCCTCTGAAGGTTCTTAAGACAAATTATTATTATTATTATAGAGTTTCCTGTAAATAATATCCGCTGCTAGAATTTGCATATTTTTATCTCAGAAATTTTTATTGCACCTGCTGTATTGTCTCATTTTCATAACTATTTTTGTTTATTACTTTGTCTATAGATTTTAAAATTTTAAAAACTGCAAATTGTACCTGTTTTATTACATCTGCGAATTCCAAACATTTAAAGTGCGGTGCTCTATATTTGTATTTTATTTTCATTTGTTTAATGACCGCACTAACAGGCCGAAACCCAATAGCAAGCCAGTAAAAATGAACAGTTCAATAACAGTTCAAGGCAAAATTATTGAGTGAATAGAATTTCAAAATACCTTACAATTACTAAATATAGCTGTTAATACTCAACAAGCATAACCGAAGACCCGTACGTATCAGAATAGATGTTGCAACAAACAGAATCGATGCGGCAAATGGAATAGATGATGCAAAAAGGACTCGAACGTATCTAATAGTATATTACAACAAAAGGGGTATAATCGTGTAATTATAGTCGAGGTTATAGTCCTTACTCAACACAAGAAACTCGACTATAATAAGCTAATTATATCACTACTTTCAGTGCAATAATTGGCTTATTGCCCCTATGTGATAAAAAATAAAAATGAGCAAATAACTATAAGAATTTAAAAGATCCATAGAAATTATCCAGGATAATGTCAAAAGCCCTACCGAAGTACGTCTTTTGACATCTGAGACCTTTATTTTCCACCAACTTTCTAACTGCCATTGTTCTAGAGATATGAGTCATCCCTAAAATTCAAGAAGTGGCCATATCCCAAGGATTTGGCTATATTTCCCCAAAACCCTAATACACGTGTTCGCTAAAATTTGATTCTCTGCAACTTCGCCTTTCGAAGCAACTTTGTAACTCTCATAGTTCTAGAGATATGGGTCATTCCTACCAATTCTAAAAGTGGCCATATCCCAGAAATTGGGCCATATTCCTCCAAAACTCTGAAACAAGTGTTCGCGTATATTTAATTCTCTACAATTTTGCCTTTGGAACCAACTTTCTAACTCTCATAGTTCTGGAGGTTTGGGTCATACTGCCCAATTATGGAAGTTGTCATATACCAGGACTGGGCCATATTTCCCTGAAACCCTGAAACACGTGTCCTTTTAAATTTAATTCTCTACAACTTTGCCTTTGGAACCAACTTTCTAACTCTCATAGTTCTAGAGATATGTGTCGTCCTGCCCAATTATGGAAGTGGCCATATACCACGATTGTGTTATATTTCCCCAAAACCCTGAAACACATGTTCGCTTAAATTTAATTTTCTACAACTTCGCCTTTGGAACTAACTTTCTAACTCTCACAGTTCTGGAGTTTGGGGTCATCCTGCCCAATTATGGAAGTGGCCATATACCACGATCGGGCCATATTTCCCCAAAACCCTGAGACACGTGTTCGCTTTGCCTTTGACAAAAATCTCCATGTTGCATATTTAAGGAAATATAGACGAAAAACTGTTTTCTTATGTGGCCAAGAAACTCAATTTTGTCCATTCCATTGGTCCCAGTGCCCAGACCCCTAACCCGATTCCCACAAAAAATTTTTCCCAGTTTTGTGACATCAAACGCTTTCATTTGACGCCAAAATGAGGAATTTCCGTGCTATACTTGCTGAGATATTCGAGAAAAAGTTTCATCGACCCTCGAAAATTTCATGTCCGACCTCCACTTCTTCGACCATATCTCCGGAACTACTTGGCCGATTTTACTCATTTTCGAACTTGAATCATAGGAGGCACGTACCTTTCAGGGAAAAGTTTAGGCTGATTGGTTCAGCCTTTTGGAAAAAAAATGAAGACGGACGGACATACGGAGAGACGGACATTTTTTTTATTGGCGATTCGCCATCTCTAGACGATAATAGATGCACCCAGCCAACTCCCACCTCGATCTACCCCATGTTACAGTAAAATTGTTTGAAGTCCAACAATCTTGAAAATATTTTCTGCAATCTCTCAATCTGTTCACAGACTTTTAGGAAAAAAGGATTCCACATAGTCGAACAGTATTCTGGTCGATTCCTTACAAGTACTATGTGTAATGTACGCATATACTTGACTAATGTCAGAAGTATTTACCACATCTAAATATAAACCCTAGTGTTCGGTAAGATTTTCTCGTAATGTCTTCCACATGCTCGTTGAACGATAACTTATCCTCAAAGATCATTGCAAGATCACATATTGCCAATAGCGTAAGGATAAATAATTTTATCCTTGCTATGTGTGGTTGTCATTACCGCACATTTATTTACATTAAGCGTCATACTGTTTTCATTAATCACTTCACTATTTTCATCAGATCATTTTGCAATAATGCACAGTCATTGATATCTTTCATTGAGATCATCAGCAAAGCCTGAGCACGAGTAGGAGCTTTCCAAGTAAGTCGTTAATATAAGATTACTTATACATTGTGGTAAGCGAGTAATAACCGTTCAAGTGTATATTACACACAACGCGCGAGCGATAGCGAGCAAGTCTGTGTAATATACACGCGAACGGTTATTCGAGTGTCCACAATGTATAAGTATATTATTTTACTTTAATAGCGACGATTCGCCGAACATTAAAAGCACAACATTAAAACACAAGTCCTGCTGGCCGAGCGAGCTAGGGCACGGTAGTGCTGATTTTTTGAGATGAGGTGTGGGGGGTTCAATTCTGATTTTTTTAAATTTTTTTTTTACTTTTTTATGTTTGTTGCATGCACAAAATATTCAAATTATCAAATTGTTGCATCTAGATAGAAGAAAGTGAAAAAAAATTTCGCGCATGCTTGAACCGAAATGCACATTTCATATAAATATTTATATAAAACACAACCGAAGATTATTTGTTACAATGAACAATGCGCATGTGCATTCGAAAACAAAATTTCGAATTAAACACACACACATGTGAGATTCCATTTACGCATATAGAAAACACATTTTATGAGAGTTTTCAATTGAATCATATTAGCTGCGATAATATAATTCGCAATTCATGCATTTAATAAGATCATTTGGCGTAGTGGTTAGCATCGTTGATTGGAACGCGGGCGTTCTGTGTTCGATTCTCAAACGGACGGGTTTTTTTTAATTTAATATTTCTAATCTAGCTGCTTATTTATCGCCCTACACAGTGGAATTTATCCCTCTAGACGGATAAATACTGAGAATAATGCAATAAATTCTCATTTTCCGTCTCAAAAATTGGCATTTAATGTAAAAAATATTATAAACAACAGCGGACCCAGAATTGATCCCTGCGGATCGCCTGATGTAGATATAAATCTGTGAGACTTGGATCGTCCTATTACAACAAATTGAGATCAGTTTCGCAGATATGATGAGAACCAATTTACCAACTAGCTTGGCATTCCAAACCTTCTGAACTTAAGTAATAGTGTTCCATGATGGACTTTGTCAAACGTGTTCAGCAAAAGCGAAACAAAGTTATCTATCGACAGGCCAGTTTTCAGGCCGACGTTTCTGTACGGTAGTAAGAGTTGGGTTGACTGCGGATATCTCGTGCATGACCTGGAGCTTTCTGATATGATGGTTCTTAGGAACATAACGGAAATTAATCGGAAGGAGCAGTGGGATAATCATATTAGGAACGACGACATTATGGAAAATTTAGGGATATCGTCAGTGGAAGAGGCGACGTTCTGGGTTTTAGGCCAAGGGGTAGACCAAGGAGAAGGTTTATAGATTCAATTAAATTAGATTTAGAAGTTAGGGGACTTTCTCTGTTGTTGTTGTAGTTGTGGGGGTTGTGGCATAAAGACCTCACACCAAAAGATACTAATATGGTCTATAAAGTTTGTTGATGATGATGATGATGTCCGTTTGTGCGTTTGTCCGTCCCGTAATTTTTTTCTAAACGGCTGCACCGATCACCCTAACCTGTTTTTCCCTGAAAGTCACATATGTCTCATGATTCTAGTTTAAAGATGAGCAAGCTTACGTGGTTAAGGAGATATGGTCGAAAAAGTGACCAAAAACATGGTTTTTCAAGGGTCGGGCAAACTTTCGTTCGAGGGGTTCGAGCTAGTGTGACACTTGCGTGACAGGGGGG
>CM055405.1:43417764-43473454 GCA_029228625.1 Pseudolycoriella hygida | reverse complement strand
CTCTCATAGTTCTGGAGATCTGGGTCATCCTGCCCAATTATTGAAGTGGCCATATTTCCCCAAAGCCCTGAAACAAGTGTTCGCTTAAATTTAATTCTCTACAATTTTGCCTTTGACAGTAAATCTCCATATTGCATAGTTAAGGAAATATAGACGAAAAACTGTTTTCGTATATGGCCAAGAATCTCAATTTCGTCCATTCCATTGGTCCCAGTTCCCAAACCCCTGTACCGATTCCCTCAAAAAAATTTTCCCAGTTTTTTAACATCAAACGCTTTCATTTGACACCAAAATGAGGAATTTCGGTGCTATACTTGCTGAGATATTTGCGAAAAAGCTTCACCGACCCTCGAAAAACCATGTTTTTTATCACTTCCTCGACCATATCTCCGGGACCACTTAATCGATTTTGCTCATCTTCGAACTTGAATCATGGGAGGCATCATGGGAGCCGTTTGGAAAAAAAAGTGGAGACGGACGGACAGACATTTTTTTTATTGTTGATTCGTCATATTTAGACGATAATAAATGCATCCCCCGCCCCCCCCCTCTCACCTCGATCTACCCCATGTTACAATAAAATTGTTTGTAGTAAACGTATACAATTGTATAATTTGTACTTCGCACGGGTCCAATGAAGTATTGTTGTTTTGCTTGGTCGGTAATTTGAAATTACTAAATCTATTGTATTGCTACGATACGACCAAATTGGTTGATAAATCTACTAAAAAATAGACTTTTTAAGCAAGACATAGGTGTACTGAAACGGTCGCGATACGCCGAAATCAGTTTTTGCCTTGTTATTCGTCCCTTGCTTCAAAAGTCTATTTGTACTTCCTGATGGTTCACTCGCATTTAGTCTCGCTATTCAACCTATAGTAGAGACCTTGCCGACATCGTATATCAGAACTTTAAGCTAATCATTGAACTTTCAGCACAAATGCTGGACCCTCCAAACGTAATAATTTTTCTGCGCTTTCAGATTTCACACCCCAAAAAATTAGCTTTGATGTGTGAAGTGCGGGTTGCCAAATTTTTGCTTGTGAAATAGGATTTTCAAAAACGTTTTTTCCCTGTAAGGTAATCAAAAAATCTTTTGTGGGATTGAATTTGGGTACTGTCGACCCAAGGGCCGCCGAGCTAGGGCCTTTTTAGTGGTTTTTGGTCTTTCGTACATACCTCAAGTAAATCTTTTCCGATTTAACTCGAGTAACTCCGATTAAAAAAAATTTTTTAGTCGAGAGGTCTAGGAATGTCCCACATTTTATGGAGTAAAATTTTTTATTAGATGCCCTTGGACTCAACCAGGTCCCCAAAACTGAGTTTCTACTAGGGCCCAACGTGTAACCGATTTTGTTGATTCTTTTTCTATTTGGGAGGTAACCGAGTACCGAATTATATTCAAAAACAAATTTGGGTCCGGTGCCTGTACTTAGGGCTCAAGTGGGGCCTAACCAAAGAAATTTTTTTTTATGTTGCAGAGCAAATTGAGGGAAACATTTTTATCTATGGAATTATGTGTCCGAGGCCTCTACTTAGGACCCTAGGTCGGTACTAAGGACGGCCCTAACCAAAAAAATGGTTTTTTGTTATGTTGTAGAGAAAATTGAGGAGAACATTTTTTTCTGTGCTTGCGAAAAGGTTTTTTTTTCAATACAATTTAATGTGGACGTAAAGTGCCATCTAAGGACCATGATCGATGCTCCCCTTCTACTCCCGGATCGAAATTCAGTTGAATGGTACACGCAATAGACCCCTTCTCGAAGCACTACATTCTTCGTGTTAACCATGATCATGGCTCCACGGTAGTAAGGGGCCGCGAGGCAAGTCTTACACGCCAAAAAATTCACAAAAATTTTTTTCGTAGACTGAGCAATTTTTTGCCTCCCCCCCCCATTTTTTTAACTTTGTAACGTTTAGCAATAATGTAGCCCGTACCTCTAGAACTGTAGCAGTTAGAAAGTTACTTCCAAAGGCGAAGTTGTAGAGAATTAAATTTAAGCGAACACATGTCTCAGGGTTTTGGTGAAATATGGCCTAATCTCTGGAATATGGCCACTTCTAGAATTTGGAGGGTTTCTATAGCACTTTTCAACTTCCATCAGGTTTTTTTTATAGATATATTTTGGTTATTCATTTTTTGTATTCTCGATATGAGTGAGGTCATCCAATGGAGCTTCTTAGGTTTATGGAATTCCTGTGGAATTGTCTAGCACATTTCAACTTCCATCAGGTTTTTGACTAGAGATAAACTTACAAAAGTACTGATATCCGCACAAAAAACACTTCCAGTGGGGCTGTGACGCAAGTCTTTATGTCTGCTTACAAAAGTTCTGAGATCAGAGGAGGGTGACGCATTAAGCTACGATACGCAAAAAAAAAAAAATAAACAAAATTAAGTTGAGTTCAACTCTTTTATTCCTTATTGCTAAGATTGTTT
The DNA here is from genome assembly GCA_029228625.1 of Pseudolycoriella hygida. NCBI lineage: Eukaryota > Metazoa > Arthropoda > Insecta > Diptera > Sciaridae > Pseudolycoriella > Pseudolycoriella hygida. The sequence goes on along the minus strand of CM055405.1, from coordinate 43,471,014 downwards.
AGGGTAAATTTAAATTTTTGTGTGTAAAAACTGAAAGTGTTGAAAAATTATTCCGCTGGTGTGTATGGCATTTGCGACGCATTTTTTTGAACTCAAAGTAATTTTGTTTAAAAAATTTTTTTTTTTTTGTATTTATCAATACAAAATCTTGAAATAGCTGGTATAAGAGGAAGTGCATTGAATCTTTTCAAAAGCTACTTCCCCAATCAACAAAGGTGTAAAGTATGTGTTGTGTTGAAAATTTGTATGGAGGGGTGAATTTCTTCCCTTGTAAAATTTCGACATCACACAATTGTGTCGTACAGTAGAGCACAACGTTTTATGGGTCAGTAATAGAATGCAAACGGTATATGTGAATGGGAGTTATAGTAAATTTGAACGTATTCGCAGTGGTGTCCCGCAAGGAAGCGCATTAGGCCCATTACTATTTCTTCTTTATTGGTAACCTAAATTTAAAATGCTCTCCAAATTTATTTGTAGACGACACATCACTGTTTTATTATAACACAGACATTTAGATTAATATGAGTAATACACAAGATGATGATTTAAATAAACTTAGAGAATACTTTAGACTAAACAAATTAACACTGAATGTAAATAAATCAAAATTCATGAGTATATTACCAATAAACAATATTTTACCATCATTCAACACTTCCAAATACAATGGAGATTCATTTATTGGACCCGTACGAAGTACAAGAGGTCCTATACGTTTACTACAAACAATTTTATTGTAACATGGGGTAGATCGAGGTGGGAGTGGGTGGGATGCATCTATTATCGTCTACAGATGACGAATCAGCAATAAAAAAATGTCCGTCTGTACGTCTGTCCGTCCGTCTCCACTTTTTTTTCCAAACGGCTCAACCGATCACCCTAAACTTTTTTTCCCTGAAAGGTACATGCCTCCCATGATTCAAGTTTGAAGATGAGCAAAATCGATAAAGTGGTTCCGGAGATATGGTCGAGGAAGTGACCAAAAACATGGTTTTTCGAAGGTCGGTGAAGTTTTTTGCAAGTATAGCACGAAAATTCCTCATGTTGGTGTCAAATGAAAGCATTTGATGTTACAAAACTGGGAAAAAAAATTTGTGGGAATCGGTGCAGGGGTCTGGGCACTGGGACCAATGGAATGGACGAAATTGAGATTCTTGGCCATACGAAAACAGTTTTTCGTCTATATTTCCTTAACTATGCAATATGGAGATTTACTGTCAAAGGCAAAGTTGTAGAGAATTAAATTTAAGCGAACACTTGTTTCAGGGTTTTGCGGAAATATGGTCCAATCCTGGTATATGGCCACTGCCATAATTGAACAGGATGACCCAGATCTCCAGAACTATGAGAGGTAGAAAGCTGCTTCCAAGGACAAAGTTGTAGAATATAAAATTTTAGATGACACGTGTTTCTGTGTTTTAGGGAAAAAGACTTAGTCCTTGGATATAAGATTTTCTAGATTTGAATGGTGTGAGACGTACTTCGGTAGGGCCTTTGACATTACCTTATGTAATTTCTATGGATCTTTGAAATTCTTACAGTTATAAAAGAACAGAAAACGTAGGATTGTTTGCTTATTTGTACATTTAGGTACATTCGAGTCTCTTTGCCACATCTATTCTGTTTGTCACATCTATTCTGATACGTACGGGTCTTTGGTTATGTTTAAATGTACTTTTAATATACCGGGCCTTTCATGAAACTGGACACCATCGAAAGTGTGAAAGTGACGAACATAGTAGACGTTCCAGTTTCAATAGGTCCTGTATATAAATTTAACTTTGTAATTGTATAACAATGTACACGATGTAAATTATTTACTCAAATAACTAAACTTAAACTTAATTCTGTGTCCACCCGTTATCTTGTGAAAAATGAAGAAATTTGGGAATTCTATGTCCACCCGTTATCTCTAGCCGGGTGGGAGAATAAAATGGAATGAGTCAATTTCACGAAATCAAGCAAACAGACATGGAATCTGATTAACCGTCTTAGCGGAAAAGCTAGAAAAACGAAGAACTTTACCCGGTGACATCCGATCAGGTTGCTGTAAAACTGTTTGAAAATTCGAAAGGTACCGTTGGAACCGCACAAAATCGCAAAATCAACAAATGTTACAAATCCAATTTTCGGAGCAGTCAGCGAACATCTTCTTTCTTGGCACCGTACACAACTGGCGAAGTCGTCGAGGCAATATCAACTATCGAATGTGGCATTGACAATGTGTTCAACGACTACCTGAAGCACTTTGTTGCGAACGCGATACGATGGCTGAGCAAGCTGTTCACCCAACATTCATACAAACGGTCAAATGGCCAAATCATTTCAGAGAATTTGTTGTTGGGTAAACCCAACTATGAAAAGTCACTCGACACTTTTCAAATCTCTACGGATTAAAGCCCGCAAACTTGGAATCAATCATAGGATACAACTCATTACGTATTACTTTTACTATGAACGTGTAAGCTTTTATTTGAATTATTTTGCCATTGACATGACGCTCAGACATTAACACATCTGGAACAGTTGCGTTATGGAGATAATTAGAAGAGATCAACATTTCGGCATCTAGTGCCAATCTTCAGTCAAGTCATGCACCTTGATATGCTGATGGACGTGATGGACAAAAAGTGCTGACGTATCTATTTTTCTCAGTTAGAGGTATTTTTAGACTAGCGAATTGTAACGGAAATGGTTACAACTGCCATCTGTTGAAGTTTTATATGAAACATTTCTTACTGTAACCCTGAGTGTATTGTCTCCAAAGTTAACTCAAGAGCTTATTACTTTCATCAAAGCCTATGCGATCTTGTAGCGGCAGATGCCAACATATTGTAACTATGTAATGTGAGGGTTTAGTTCGATTTAAACTGTTGCAAACACATGTGAGGGAGCACACAAACTCGTAATTAATTCAGAGAATTTGTTGTTGCCAACAAGCGTCACGAAAGCTGAAATTAAGAATGAACGGACAGAGAATTAAGCACGACCCAAATCCGAAATATCTGGGCGTTTTTTTTGGATCGCAGTCTCACATATCGCTCACATTTGGTTGATTCCGTGAAGAGACTAAAACCGAGGTTAAATTTAATTCAATCGGATCGAACTGGAGCTGTTCTGGTAAAACGCTACGGATAAAACAACGCATGCAATGTCTTTGGCCAACTATTATGCGTCTGTATGGATGAAGAGTTGCCATGTAAAAAAAAAGTTGATACACAAATCAACTCTGATTTGAGAATTGTATGCGCTGCGATCCAACCAAAAGAATTGGATGGCTATATGTGCTCAGCAACATCGTTCCAACAGAATTTCCAAGTTTTTGAATTTTTAACAAAATTACGGGTAGAACATATTTCACAAGATTTTACTTTTGACAAGAACACGGGTTGGCCATAATAAGTTCGATTGAACATTTCACAAGATTTTAGCGTATGGTGTTAGCGTTATTTTACGTTTAGCAAAAGTTAGCGGGAAAGACAAGTCTTGTGAAAAAAACTTGGGCTATCTTAACCTTCATGATTTTTTGATCGAGTTATGAATTTTCAAAGTTAAAATTTTCCCAAATTACTCACAAACTGATGAATATAAAATTAGAGAGCTTTTGACGTTCGGGTGAAAGTCACAACAATACATGATGTGTTGAATGAGGTTCAAAGTGGTGTAACGATCACATTTTCTGTTCATGTAACACAATGACATTTTTTGAGGTAAATGAGGATGTTAGTCAAGGTTTGTCGACTATGTTACAGAATCAGGGCGAGTTGTTTGAGGTTATAATAACAACTAGTCAAACCCTCGCCCCTAGGGGCTACGCAGGCTTTATCATTTTCGCTTTAACATTAACGGGTAGGTTACGTTGTCGAAACCCCCGCCCCGAGGGGCTACGCAGGCTTTATCATTTTCGCGTATTGTCTATTAAGAGAGCCAAGGCATATTTTATTTCGTTTTAAATAATGATGCGTAATGTTTCATGTCGTTATATCACTTCGTTGATATTACCGCTAATAATACTAAAATCGAAGTGGGCGAGAAAGGTACTATAAATCAAAATACTTTTTTTGCCGCAAAATTACTCCACTTCCTCCTTATACCACTTCACCCGTATTCCACTTCTTCCGTGGAACGTATTCCACTTCCCCCGTATTCCACTTACCCCGTATTCAACGTTCACCGCATTCCAAGTTCCCCGTATTCCAAGTTCGCCGTATTCAACTTTCCCCGAATTCTATTTCCTGTATTCCGTATTCCACTCCCCCGTATTGCACTTTCCCCGTATTCCACTTCCCCCGTATTCATTTCCCCCGTATTCCACTTCCCCCGTATTCAACGTTCACCGTTTTCCACTTCCACCGTATTCCACTTCCCCCGTATTCCACGTTCACCGTATGCAAAGTTCACCATATTCAACTTTCCTCGTATTCCAAGTTCCCCTTATACCACTTCCCCCGTATTCCACTTCCTCCGTGGAACGTATGCAACGTTCACTGTTTTCCACTTCCACCGTATTCCACTTCCACCGTATTCCACTTCCACCGTATTCCACTTCCCCCGTATTCCACGTTCACCGTATTGAACGTTCCCCGTATTCCACTTCCCCCGTGTTCAACGTTCACCGTATTCCAAGTTCCCCGCATTCCACGTTCACCGTATGCAACGTTCACCGTATGCAACGTTCGCCGTATTCCACTTCCCCCGTATTCCGCTTCCCCCATATTCAACGTTCGCCGTATTCCACTTCCCCCGTATTCAACGTTCACCGTATTTCAAGTTCCCAGTATTCAGCGTTGCACTTGCTACGTATTCTACTCTGACACTTCCCCGACCAAATCTCTAAGACGACATCTTGACTGACTTTTGGCCGATTTTCAATTTTCACCCTTTCTTGACCCATAACTCCCTTTCAATTTTCACCCTTTCTTGACCCATAACTCCCTTATTTCAGAACAATATCCCACCCCGGAACATGTTTTCTCGACGTTTTGCATCATACTTGACAACATATCAAAAATTAATTTTTCAGTAATTTTCGGGCAGCGGAGCAAATTTTTGTCCATTTTTATCTCCTTTGAACGACCCTGGACACCGAGCCGCTCAACCGATTTTCTTAAAATCGGTTCCGCTACCTTTACACTGTCAAAACCTTTCATTTGACACGTCACTGGCCTCATTCCGGCAACTACCGGCCGAGATATTGGTTAATAAGTGCTCCAGCTCTGGACAAAATCGCCAAAGAACGATCTATAGCTAGGGAATATGAAACTTTTTCACCCAACATTGTTTGGCAATTTTGTTGCCCTAAACCTCCACTATCGATTGGCATTCAAAAATGATCTCTACTTTGTCCAACAACAAAAGTTTCCTAACAACAAAGTGAGGAAACCCCAAAATTTTAACAGTTTTCGCTGCCTAGCTCCTCCGCATGAAGTCGGGTCAAAAAATTTCCTTCTACAAAGCTGTAGGCAATCAAAAACTCTAAGACTTTACTTCCCCGACCAAATCTCTAAGACGACATCTTGACTGACTTTTGCCCGATTTTCAATTTTCACCATTTCTTGACCCATAACTCCCTTATTTCAGAACAATATCCCTCCCCGGAACATGTTTTCTCGACGTTTTGCACCATACCCAACAACATATATATCAAAAAGTATTTTTTTTTCTTCGCCAGTGTAAACGCAATTAAACGCAAAAATAACAGGATCGTGACAGACACACTTATAAATAGACGAATAAATAAATAGACACATAGACACATAAACAGACGGACAGTAGAGGTTTATAATTAGTAATTCTGATCTTCACTATTTTTAAAAAAGTCATTTTATGAATTAAAACATTTATTGTTTTTGGACCCGTACGATGTACAGAGGTCCTATACATTTACTACAAACAATTTAATTGTAAAATGAGGTAGATCGATGCAGGAGTAAGATACATCTAACATTGTCTAGAGATGACGAATCAACAACAAAAACCATATTAAGGGACCCGTACGTATCAGAACAGATGCGGTAAACAGAGTTGATGTTACGAAAGACTCGGACATATCTAAGTAAATATTGCCTTACGTCCACATTAAATTGTATTGGAAATTGCCGATAGGGCAATATTGAAAAACCGTCCGAAGAAACGGTGTAAAAAAACCTTTCCGAAAGCACAAAATTGATCCCCAAATAGAGAAAAATGTTCTCCTCAATTTTCTCTACAACATAGCAAAAAATCATCTTTTGAGCTAAGACCGACCTAGTGCCCTAAGTAGAGGCCTCGGACACATTCTTCCACAGACAAAAATGTTTCCCTTAATTTGCTCTGTAACATAGCAAATAAATTTGTTTTTGGTTAGGGCCGATCTTAGGACCGACACACAGTAGGCTTATCCGTTATATTCATGTTCAAAAATCTATATCTCGTGAAATATTCACAATTTAAATCTAAGAATTCTTAAAACGTGATTTAAGAATGTTCAAAAATGTCGGGAAAAATATTTGTGCATGTAGGCCGCAGATTAATGGTCGTATGGTTGTTAGACAAAGTGACAGGTTTGATTTCTCCCCATACATAACCTCAAAAAAATATATTTTCCATATTTTCGTCAGAAACTTGTCGAAATCAGTTGCAAACGTTAAAGTAATTCATAATAAGTCGAAACGACCCTAGTCCGACGAAAAAAAGATGAATTTCTTGGTTGGTTCTTTGATTTTGATACTGACAGTCTTTGGGTCTCAGAGCGCTGAACAACAATTCGCTTCAAAACCACTGGGAAATTCATCCCTTTTTCGTCGGATTAGGCTCGTTTCGACTTATTATGAATTACTGTAACGTTTACAACTGATTTCGACAAGATTCTGACGAAAATATGGAAAATCTATTTTTTTGAGGTTATGTATGGGGAGAAATCAAACCTGTCACTTTGTCTAACAACTATACGACTATTAATCTGCGGCCTACATGCACAAATATTTTTCCCGACATTTTTGAACATTCTCAAATCATGTTTTAAGAATTCCTACATTTAAATTGTGAATATTTCACGAGATATAGATTTTTGAACAGGAATATAACGGATGTCGCGACATAGGCCCACTTGAGCCCTAAGCACAGGCAAAAGTTTCTTCCACAAATGTCGAACATGCACAGATATTTCAAACAAAAAAAAATTTATGAAAATCGGAAAAGATTTACTCGAGTTATGTAGAAAAAACACGTAGAGCCCTAGCAGATGAGACTCGTTTTCAGTGCCCTAGCTAAGAACTTAAATTCAAAAAAGTTTCTTCCATAAATTGTCGGCTTTTCCCAGATCTTTCAAATAAAACAATTTTTTTGAAAATCGGAAAAGATTTATTCGAGTTATGTAAATAAGACTAAAAACCAGTTAAACGGCCCTAGCTCGGCTGCCCTTGGGCCGAACTGTGCCCAGATTCAATCCCATAGAAGATATTTCGATTACCTTTCAGGGAAATTTTTTTTTTAAGAAAATCGGTTGAGTTTTAGTCGAGTTACTGATTCATCATCTAGGGACCATGATCAATGCCCCCCCCCCTACTCCCGGGTCGAAATTCGGCAGGTTATAAACGTCGTGTTAAACGCAATAGACCCCTTTTCGAAGCACTGCATTCTTCGCACGGGTCTAAAAATATCCGGTCGTTCGTCCGTCTCTACTTTTTTTTTCTAAACGGCTCAACCGATCTCCGTCTCTGATTGCTCCCCGCGCAGTCAAAACTACATTAGCCAACTCATTCTTTGTTCATGGCACCACGGTTTGGAATTCGCTCCCATTATCAGTTAAAAGGAATGTGTCATCCTGTTCTTTCACGCAGAATTGTCTAGTTCATTTTTCTGGATTGTGATTTTGTTGTTTTAAATTTTTTGTTTTGTTTCTACTCGTTTGAGTCTTTTTCTCTCTCTCTCTCTCGATTAATATGTTAACGTAGGTAGCTCCGAAAATGTTGTAGCAGGGTAGGTTAAGTTTAGAATTAAGTCACGTAGAATAGTTTATTTTCATTAATGTTTTTCGTTCATCACAGGTAACGATAAGGTGTGAGCCTTCTGTGAGTACTATAATAAATACATACATACATACATGTTGGCGTCAAATAAGCATTTGATGTCACAAAACAAGGAAATTTTTTTTGTGGAAATCGGTTGAAAGGCTTGGGCACTGGGACCCATGAAATGGACATAATTCCATTGCTCAGCTAGGAAATAGGTTCTTCTCAATTTTTGGTTAATTATGGAACATAGAGACTCACTGCCGACGACAAAGTTGTAGAGCATTGAATTTTAGCGGACAAGTGTTTCAGGGTGTATCACATCTGATTACTATGGCAGCGAACTTCAAGAGGGCCTTCGACATTACCTTGGGCAATTTCTGTGAATCATTAAATTTTTGATTGATCAAGAGGACTTGCATGTGTATTCTGATACGTACGGGTTTTTGCTTATGTTCTAGAAATGGATTTGGTAGTAGGTACCGTTGAAAATCATAAAAATTATTGAAAGTCAGAAAAAAATATTAGAAATCACAAAAATCACCAAAAGTCATTTTCAATCATTAGAATTCCGGAAAATCATAAAATGATTTCGTAAGTCATCCGGATTTTAACTGATGGTACACTTATTTTTGGAGTCATTTTTCATTTTTCTTCGTATTTCGGATATTTTCTCGGTTTGATGTTGATGCCATCTACAGCCTCCACACCATATCGTAAGCTCAAAATCTTCTGAAAACTTGCGACGTCTCGGTTTCCAGAACCAAGCCGGTGTCTCCGAATTCGGCCCTTCTTCTTCAAGAAGGTCACTGTGGACGCCCAACTTTTCTATGGGATTCTCCAATTTATTCACTTCATTGAAAAACGGATCGTCTAAACAAGAAGAAGACATTCAAGAAGTTGGTTTTGGGATCAGACTTTTAGGATGTAATTAGCAGTTTTGCTTCCACTTACTTTTCGCTCTAAATCCAACACCGAGTTCTAGTAGAGTTTCTTTGATTTTATTTGAAGTTTTGGTGTCTGTCGTGTCTACTTCCATTGTTTTGAATTATTATGATAAAACAACAATCGCAACAAATAGGATATTATATAAGCAATATTCCTGACAGTAGATTGACAGAGTTTCATTTTCAAAGACAAATCGTTTAATCATTTGCATCAGAGAAATGGGAATATGTCAAAGCACAGACTTGACCCTTTTACCACAGTGGTTCATATTCGAAAATTAAAGGAATACGAAACTGTTCGAAAAACAATAAAATTTCAATTTCAATTTATGGAACAAATCCTTATACAAATGTTCACTAGTATTATACAATGACAACTGATTAATTAATCTAAAAATAAACTAGGAAAAAAAATACAAAAGGAAATTATTGGACCCGTACGAAGTACAAAGGTCGTATACGTTTACTACAAACAATTTTATTGTAACATGGGGTAGATCGAGATGGGAGGGGAGGGGGGATGCATCTATGTATTATCATCTAGAGATGACGAATCAGCAATAAATGTCCGTCTGTCCGTCCGTCTCCACTTTTTTTCCAAACGGCTCAACCGATCAGCCTAAACTTTTATTTCCATGATTCAAGTTCGAAGATGAGCAAAATCGGCCAAGTAGTTCCGGAGATATGGTTGAAGAAGTGGAGGTCGGACCTGAAATTTTCGAGGGTCGATGAAACTTTTTCGCAAATATCTCAGCAAGTATAGCACGGAAATTCCTCATTTTGGTGTCAAATGTCAAATTTGGAACACTGAGAATTTTTCCATGTTTTCGAACACTTGAAAATCAATATCTCCAGCAAACTTAGGTCGATTTAAAAAAAAAATCCTCTGATTCTTAGACAAAATATCTTTCAAATGACACGTCACCAGTAAAATTTGGATATTTAGTTGTGCCCGAAACGACCTCAAACGACCAAAAAAAGTCATAGAAATGGACATTCTTGAAAACTTTTGCCATACAAAAACGTATAATTAAAGTTACTTCAACTCTTTTGTATTTTTTACACCTAAATTAGACCTAGCAGAGTGTTTTAAAAGGAAACCCCACTACAAAACATTATTAGTATCATTTTGGTGGCACCGAATATGCAGACGAGTTTTCATCATTTCGCATAAAATGTCAGGGCGCAAGCTATTTCACTATAAAAAAACATTTTCATTTATAAATAATTTATCGTTACCGAGCCCTGCATCGAACCAGGGGGGCAAAATTTTTTTTTTTTAAATCGACGCACCCTATTGGTCATATGGTCAATTTCACGAAAACAGTTCAAAAGTTGGGGCCGGTGTCAATGTTGAAATAGTGAAAACGACGTGGTTTTTTGCTTAAAAGCTGAATAACTTCGGTTTGACATCAGCCCAAAACCAATCGTCTGCTCAAAACGACAAAAACCTCAAAACGACATATTCGACCACTAAAATCATTTTGGGCTGGAGTTCTATGGCAGCCCAAAATATAGGGCTATGTGCTTTCGCCAGTCCAAAACTAGCCCAATTGAAATAGTTTTATTTCGATACAGTTCAAAATTGTGGCGGTGCCAGTGACATGTACCTAATAATAGCAATTAAAGTGATTTCTAATTTTACGGAAAAATACTTTACGTCCAATTTTTCAAATCGCCCACATAAAAATTCAAAATACACGGCTCACACCCGATTGTTTTGAATTTGATTGCGGCGGTTGCAAGGGACCCGTTGACAGATTGATAGAGGGGAATACACGGAATACATCTGTTGCTTTCTTTGCCTATGTGCAGTGCCTATGGTAATATCCTATTTGTTGCGATTGTTGTAATTTTATAATAATTCAAAATAATGGAAGTAGACATGATAGACACCAAAACTTCAAATAAAATCATAGAAACTCTACTAGAATTCGGTGTTGGATTTCGAGCGAAAAGTAAGTGGAAGCAAAACTGCTAATTGCATCCTAAAAGTCTGGTCCCAAAACCAACTTCTTGAATGTCTTCCTCTTGTTTAGACGATCCGTTTTTCAATGATGTGAATAAATTGGAAAATCCCATACGAAAGTTGGGCGTCTACAGTGTCCTTCCTGAAGAAGAACTGCACATCCAGCGGTCAGTTGTATGTGCCATACCGAACTGTAACAAAGAATTTGATACAATCTTTGGCTACGAAAGCCACTACAACTCGTGCCATCGAAACATCTGTAATATTTGCCATAAGAATTTACCAAGCGCTCATTTGTTAGATCTTCATCTGTCGGAGAAACATGATTCGTTTTTTGCTGTACAATCGAAAACAAAAGCCATGTTTGCATGTTACGTCCAGGAATGTGAATCTGTGTTCATTAATCCGGAAGATCGCAAGGACCATTGCATTACGATTCACAAGTTTCCACATGATTTTCGATTTGATATTAAGTCTGGGGCGAAAACAGATAGTAAGTTAGAAGTGGATGATGAAGCGACTGTGGAAGGGGAGGGGACAAGCAAGCAGCCGTTTCAAATAAGCTTTGGACATTCCAAAGTCAAGACATTCGACACGAAGAACTATGCCAAAGTCCTAACAAAGAATCAAAAAAAGAAAACACAGATTTTAGATGACAACAAAATGGTTGTGGATCTAATAGCTAGTCTACCGGAATAAAATTCGTTTATGGATTTTTTACCACTCACCTAAGTCGTCTTCGAATAAATTAAAAATAAATAACTTTAGCATTTAAAATTGTCTGTAAGTCTACGCCTCATTATCAATGTCATCTTGGCTCTCCTCATCGTTTAATAGTGGGGACATAGTGTCCGGTTCTACAGTTGTGCTGGTGCTTGTTGTCATCATCGGTGGAAGAATTTCACATTTCTTGCCGCGATATCCCGATGGACATTCACATTTGAAGTGTCCATCGTCTTTGATTAACGATGTACATTTGCCACCATTTTCGCATGTATTGGGATTTTCCTCGCAATAATTCAAAGCTAACAAACAAAAATGCATTTACAATTGAAATTAAGATTTGGTTGCAAAAAACTACCTTCGTCACAAAGCATTCCACCCCATCCTGGCTTGCAATTGCATTCCCAAGGTCGACGGCAGTCACCATTCTTGCATCCTGGGTAGGGATGGCACTTTGAACAATTTTCACCAGTCCATCCCACTTTGCAACTGCAATGAAGTGAATTAACTTTCCGGTTTAAACTTTCCGCCACATTACCTTACCGACATTCCCCAGGTCTGCGACAATAACCTCTTGTTTGATGGCAATTTTCGGCACAGACCGCTAAAAAAGGAAATCTTAAGTTTTATCTTGTTCAATTCAGTGCAGAGCTTTGTCTCCACCAATTTCGGTTCTTCTTTTCACTAGCCTAATCCCCCTTTTGACATCTTGATTTGAATCTTTTTAAATGTTAGGACTTACGATTTTGACAGAGAATTCCCGTGTAACCAGGTAGACATTTACATTCCAATGGTTTGGAACATGTTCCATGCTGACATCCTGGTAAAACTTGACATTCCTTACAAGTTGCACCAGCCCATCCTAAACGACAACGGCATTCACCCGGTGCCTCACAATATCCTCTTGTCTGATGACAATCGGTCCGACAAATGGCTGCAATCGAGTGAAAAAAATTCAATTTAGCTTCAAAACACTTTTGAAAAATTCTTACGTTCCGAACAGAATAGTCCATCCCAACCCTTGTTACAAACACATTCAAATGAAACGTTACAACTTCCATGCTGGCAGCCAGGTAATGGGATACAACTTTTGCAAAGGTCGCCATAAAATCCCAGCTTGCATCGACATTCACCGGGACGATTACAATATCCTGTCGTGTATTGTGTGGTAAATAAAATCGAATTCAAAAAATGTGTGTGATGAATTACCTTGCATCGGATCACAACCCTTTCGACAGATAGGCACGTCGCATAAATCTCCTTGCCAACCCGGTAAACATTTCACGTCTCCATTATCGCTACACGTGTAGTGGGAGTATTCGTTCTGTGTGGACGGCATTTCGCAGGCCTGCAATCATTGATTGTATTGTTGATCTTAAAGCATTCGATAAGAATCGCAAGATCTAACCTGCTTCTTCCATTTCGGAACGTATTTGACTGGAACTACATCATGTATTAAGAACGCTGCGATTACCACGACAATTAACATAATTTTATCCATTTTGTTGTATTCTGAAGCCACATTAGCAGCAACCTAAAGTTATAGTTTTTAATTTCATTTAGTAGAATGTCCGATATGAGGGGGTGGTGTATGTAACGAGTCGTTAGAATCAGAAGGCCATTTTAAATATTGTTCGTGTTAAATGTAAAGGTTGACGGAAAGTTGCAATTTATAGCTTCTCTGTATTAGGATTTGCGCATACGCAGGAACAATAATCAGTCTTTTGGAAGGATTTCGTCAGTTATGCCTACCGACTACAGTGACTTACTTAACCTTCACTGCACTGTTTCAGCCCTCTCGTGTTGACGCAAATCAGAAATAGGCCTCAACTTTTCAATCAGCGGTGTCAACCCCTGCGACCGTATTTCAATTCTCAATGAATTTTTGTTCCCTCCTATGTGGAGATATGTAGAATTCGCATTTGGGAGGTAGAAGCTAATTGCCACCATATTTGGAACTTATAGAACTGAGTAGCATAACATTGCCACTTGTATTGCCTAGGAGAGCGTCACGGGGTTTTCTAGTCAAGGAAGGCTAACAAAGAAATTGCGTTCGTTACCTGGCATAGCTTTTACCGCACGGCCCCTATGAGCGTAGAATTGGGATACGCCTAATTAGCGCGAGTGTGAAAACTCTCTCTCTTCAGTCTAAATCGGAGCCGAGACCTATCTAAATCTCTACTGTTTTTATGGAATGACGCAGTCGCCGAATTAACACCATAGCCACCACGTTACAGCACCTTTAGGCACCTCAACTTTATTGTGGTCAAGCATCTATATCGTTGACACTTGAGGGCATACCAACCCCGTGATATCGATATTGAACCCTCGGGTACGTCTCGTAGCTACGAATGACTACTACAGTTGGGAACTTGCATTCGCGGCACTGCTAGACCTGCTCGAGTACGTGGTGTCGCCACTCGTCAATGGTTTTTCTGCGATTGCCCTGTGCTACCCCAGAAACGTTACACAGAGGTGTCCACCCTGCGCGTTGGCTAGAGTGAGACGGATATAGTTGGTCTCTTTTTAACCAACGCTTTAGAACTTGTCTTACTCGAGTAGCGGACTGACACAGGTGTCCCTCAGGGAAGTATACTTGGACCTGTTCTGTTTCTGGTGTATATAAACGATCTACATAGACTTCCTACGAAAGGGACTGTGTCCTTATTTGCTGACGATACAGGTGTTTTTTGCTCAAATATGACTTACAATTAATAAATGACTGAATAAACGAACAGAAGCTTTGCAGAGGTTTTGCATTTTCGGAAGAGGTTGAAGAAAGAGGAGAGCATAGAGGAGCACAGGAAACACTACAAATAATAGTCTTTCGTGGAGACCACACATCTCTATACTGTGCAACAAAATAGCCTCACTCAGCGGGGTCCTGCGCAAAATCCAGTTAGCCTGCCAAAAAGAATCCTGATGTGCATATACAATGCTCTCGAACATTCCCACCTGAACTACATAATTGAGCTTGGGGTGTGCAAATACATCAGATTTCAGGCAACTGCAGGTGTTACAGAAACGTTGCCTAAAACATGTATGTAAATTGAGGCAAACTCATTCGGGTGCTTTGTAAATAACGCTCTGATGGGAAGTTCGCATAATGCGGTTGAGCGTTCTGTGCATCGATATCCCACAAGGAAGATGCCTTTTTTATTATACAAAGGAGCACATGTCTAAGGGAGTAGGACAATAACTATCGCTGCTATATAATGATAAACTGTCTGCTATGAACCCTTTCGGTTCAAAACTCTGCTAAGGAATGGATCTTAGAAATGCAATATCCGGGATAGTTGTTACTTGTTATCAGTTTTCCATTTAACGAAAGTAAATTTCGTTAGTGAATTGCTGTCCATGGTTCCAAAATCGTCGGTTGGGAAATTTGTCTCAGAAATATGGATTGAGTCTCTCATAAAATAGTGTGACACTGAAATGTGACTGCCCCACAAGAAAAAATCCGAAACCGAATTAATTCGGATCTCTTGTGCACAATAGAAGTTACTTACACATTTTTCATGCAAAACTTTAATGTGGATGGTGAAAGTCTGTTTGTTCCGATTTTTTATATCGGGGTGTAGGAGTAAGGTAACAAATGGTGAGTTGTCCACATTTTATAAGTTTCGACTTAATTAAATTATTGTGTTTTATCTAATTAAAATTCATCAATTAATGTAAATGGAGAGTTGCCCATGCTAATCGTGAGTTGTCCATGGTCAAAATTTTGAGTTGTCAAGTTCTTCCGAGATGATAAAAAACAAACCCAAATCAATTTCAATTGAAGGTTTTCGGTTTTACTGTTAAAACAAGAAAATCTTTTAGAAAATAAAGACATCGAACGAAAAAAAAAATTACTTTTCTTTCGGACATTTTGCGGCTGGTTTCAAAGCCTTATTTGGCTTAAATTGTTTGTTGGTTCTGTTATCGATTGCAGCTTTCCTCTTCGCAGCTTCTTTCTTCTGTGCAGGCTTCCCCTCAGCGCCTAATCAAATGACGCGGCTCTAGGTCAAATCCGGACAAATCATGGTTTGCATATGTTGTTTTTATGATGTAGGGGGCTCTGCCCCCTAAACCTCCGCGCCTGCGGCGAGCTACAATATGCCCTGCAGGCGACCTTACAAACATGAGGCTCTGCCCCAAACCCCGCTAGGGGCTCCGTTCATTAGACCCCGCAAGGGGAGCGATACCCCCTTGACCCCCCATCGCGGGGGCTGCCGCTCCTCGACCCCGCTTTTTTACTTTCCCATAAAGTTCAGGCCTGCGGCGCGGCGTCGTGCTTGTTATAATCCGGATTTTTGGTCATCTGGATATTTGTCCGGGGGTTATTTTGTCCGGGGTTTTTTTTTGGGGTTATTTTGTGCGGTTTTTTTTGTCCAGGGGTCGTTTAAGGAATTAGGAAAAGATAAATGGCGAGACATATTTTGCTTTTTAACCATCTATGCTGCGCGTGGAATGACAATGGTTGATCGTCATATGACTTACCGCGAAATTCCGGCAACCTTGGGCATTGGCATGAAAAGCATACAAGCAATCCTGCATGAACACGTTAAGAATAAACTCCTTATAATGCGATTTACAACGTCAGACGAAGTAGCTGAGAACTTCAAAATTATTAATTTTTCTGAGGCGACTGACACTGATTTCAACAATCAGATGTTTTGTCACTGATTTCAACAATCAGATGTTTTGTTTTCTTACTTAGGCTGAGTACTTAGAGTGCAACCTACATATCAGGCTAAGGCAACACCAATATCGAAATTGGACAACTCACGATTTTCCATTGGACAACTTATCATTTACGTATAATTTGTAATTTTTCTTGTTTTTTATCGATTTTGTTTACCATTTCGGCATAAAACATAAAAAATTAACTTCAAACTATAATCTAAACTGACTTACAGACTCATTTGAAGCATTTAAATAATAGTTGTTAGTCTTCAAAGAGTGGGTAAAAATGGGTCAAATTAGAAAATTTTAGTGTAACAAGTTCATTCATTTTTTAAAATTATTTTTCGACTAAGAAAGTGACCTTAATTTACTTAACTTAATAGGACAACTATCCCAGAATGTAAAACAGCAGAATTTATTTGGAAAAAGCAACATTTTCATTTGAAAAAAAAAAATTATATTCCTATCGCATGTGAAAGTGGACAACTCAAGAGTCGTTTTTGCCTGGACAACTCACCATTTGTTACCTTATAAGTCACTGCTTTATTCGACATCACCACAGGCTAACTAAAATTTACTAGGAACCGGCTTTACTGGCAGGTTTTTTTGAGCAAATTTGATTTTTTGTCCTGAGTTATTTTAACCTTGAAACTAATCCATAACTTTCACATAAAAATTTCTGGATTTGCGATACGTAATGTATTGAACAAGAAGAATTTTATCGATGAACGTTAAGTTAGCACAAAAGTTTTCCCAAAATTTTTTCCTTCCCACTAACTTATGCTTGGGCCGCTATCTTTATTAGATACCGCTAACATTATGCGCTAAAACGACCATACTACGTAATACGCTTTCGTATGGGAAATCATTCAATTTTGGGAATTCTCTGTCCAACGGAATTTTGGGAAATCTTTCAATTTCGGGAAAACATTTTCAAAGAAATATCTATACTTACTATTGAATATGAAAATTACACTTAAAAACTAACGAATTTTGCGAGTGTGAAACGAGTGTCAACAACTTCGCGAGGCAATCTTGATAATTGACTATTAAATTGATAGCCGACTACCATAACTCCTACTCCTTCCATCTTTCAAAACTTTCTAAAAGATAATTTTAAACAAGTAAGCGCTAGCAGATGTATAAACCATTTCGAAGAAATATCTCTATGAACTATTGATTTCCCAAAATTACGTTGGACAGAGAATTCCCAAAATTGAAAGATTTCCCAAAATTCCGTTGGACAGAGAATTCCCAAGATTAAAAGATTTCTCAAAATTCCGTTGAACAGAGAGTTCCCAAAATTCCGTTGGACTAGACAAATCCAAAAATTAAATTTCGTATTGCGTAGTATGGTCGTTTTAGCGCATAATGTTAGCAGCATCTAATAAAGATAGCGGCCCAAGCAAAAGTTAGCGGAAAGGAAACAATTTTGGGAAAACTTTTCTGCTAACTTAACGTTCATTGTTATCGAAATGTTGAAACTACCCAAAGACTAAACTCACTTTAAAAATTAGAATTTGAGGGAAGAATTTTGCGAATGAACTGAAAATGTAAAAAACCTAATACCCGTAGGACACTGGTAAGGGGTCGTTCATAAATAACGTAACGCAAGAAAGGGGGGGGGGGGATATGAGGCAAGCGTTACGGTTCGAACAAAATTTTGTCAAACTTGAACAAATAAATGTTACAGGCGGAGGGGAGGGGTTAAGAAATGCCAATTTTAGCGTTACGTAATTTATGAGCGGCCCCTAAGCACATCAGCCCCTCGTTTGATTTTTGATTTTGAAAGTTTTGGTCAATCGAGTGCAAAATAATTTCACTAGAATTTCCATAGAGAGTGAAATAGTTATTTACGTCACAAGGAAGGAGCCGAAAATGCTTCTCTGAGTGAAGTATATTAAGTTTTACATGCGTCATACTCAAAGGCGAAAGTAGAAAAATAGCAATTTTTATGGGCGAATGCTTACTTTCGCCTCTCAAACTTGGCATTTTTACTTTAGACTAAGAAAAAAGTACGAAAGACGTTAGCACGCCAAATTTTGGAAGGTTGTTTTGGTAGCTCACAGGGTCGGTTGTGAAAAACGTTCAAAGTTGACATGTGATTGAATTGAAGACACGTAATTTTTTAAAAGAAAGGCTTTGAACATCATTGAATACGCGCTTTCGTATGCAAAGAGGGAATCTAAGTTTTGGCTTTATAGGACCCTCCTCTTTCACTTAACTTTCAGTTATGAGTTTCACTTTGAATATATAAAATTATCTTTTTTTTCCGTTGAATCATTATCATAACTCAAAATAAATATTTATCGATTCTATTTAAGAGAGACAAAAAAAAGCGAACATATTACCGACTACACCAACAATGCAAACTTTATGGATATTTTGTGTCAAGAACTACTTTCTTAATTTGATGATGGTAAACTGTCGGAAATGTTATACATAAAATGTATTGTATGTACAAAATTCAGCAAATAAAATTAAATTCACTTTGTTATTTCATTAGTAGGTCACTACATTGTCTCTGGTCGTGGTCATGCATGCAAGAAATGATAAAGGTTAAATATTAATGTCGTGATGTCGTTGGAAATACTTTAACTGCAGACAAAATGTAGGGTCAAACAAAATTACTACAAAACTGATAACAGGATTTCATTCCCTATGACCACACACATTTTGTAATCTGTGGTGTTGTTTAAGTGTTGTGTATTGCAGGAACTCATTCGTTTTACAATTTCTTTAAATTTGTAAAAATTAACAACACTCACAACTTTAGACCTCAGTTGTAGTTCATAAACAGGTGATCCACTTCCCAATGGAACTTAATTGTTGTATTTTAGATGTCACAACGAAACTGTTATTTTAATTGGGTTTTACGGAGACTCTTTCTTCTATACGTCTTTTTTCTTTTTCCGTATAATAACTTACTTGTGATTGAAATCAAAACTCACTGGCTTGCTCTGCAATCAAAGACTGACGAATCAAAATTTAACCGTTCACATAAATGCAATGAACCTCATGAGAGTCATCATCAACAGAATACCATCTCTTCAAACAATATTCATAACATTTTTTACTTTGAAATATACGACTGAGTGGAAGAACACGATGGTAGCGAGTATTAGGAGAGCAGGTTATGCGTTGTTCATATGCATAGCATATACATTGACTACGATCATTTCTTCTTTCTCCGGAACGGCACAAGTAATAAAACCAATGCCACTGAACTTGACTTTGAAAGAAATTATTGCGTCATCCAACACTTAGCGCTGTAACAAAAATTTATCAATATCCACAAAACGGTTTTGCCTCTAAAGTTTTTCTCGCTGCTCAGTTTGGTATATCGATGTTTCATCAAATGTAAAGGCTAATTCCATCGGTAACCCATACATTGTCGCTACCATGTCACCTGGGGAACGAATGTGTTTTGTCTCACGTTAATATAAATCACATTGAAAGAATGAAAGAGATGAAATTCGTTACCCAGGTGACGGTACCGATGGAATTAGCCAAAATGTTGGTTGCCTAAGAGTGATATCACAAAAACCTCGACCATCGAATTTTTGATTTTGACAAATGATGTCTCATTCGGTTCTTCATTCGATTCAACACGTATTTTTGGACCCGTACGAAGTACAAAGGTCCTATACGTTTACTAAAAACAATTTTATTGTAACATGGGGTAGGTCGAGGTGGGAGTTGGGGGGATGCATCTATTATCGTCTAGAGATGACGAATCAGCAATAAAAAAAATGTCCGTCTGTCCGTCTGTCCGTCTCCACTTTTTTTTCCAAACGGCTGAACCGATCAGCCCAAACTTTGTTTGCCCTGAAAGGTACATGCCTCCCATGATTCAAGTTCGAAGATGAGAAAAATCGGTGAAGTGGTTCCGGAGATATGATCGAGGAAGTGACCAAAAACATGGTTTTTCGAAGGTCGGTGAAGCTTTTTCGCAAATATCTCAGCAAGTAAAGCACAGAAATTCCTCATTTTGGTGTCACATGAAAGCATTTGATGTCACAAAACTGGGAAAAAATTTTTGTGGGAATCGGTACAGGGGTCTGGGCACTGGGACCAATGGAATGGACGAAATTGAGATTCTTGGCCCTACGAAAACAGTTTTTCGTCTATATTTCCTTAACTATGCAATATGGAGATTTACTGTCAAAGGCAAAGTTCTAGAGAATTATATTTAAGCGAACACGTGTTTCAGGGTTTTGGGAAAATATGACACAATACTTTTATATGGCCTTTTCCATAATTGGGCAGGATGACCCAGATCTCTAGAACTATGAGAGGTAGAAAGCTGCTTCCAAGGACAAAGTTGTAGACAATAAAATTTTAGATAACACGTGTTCCTGGGCTTTAGTAAAAAAGACTTAGTCCTTGGGTATAAGTTTTTCTAGATTTGAATGGTGTGAGACGTACTTCGGTAGGGCCTTTGACATTACCTTGGGTGATTTCTATGGATTTTTGAAATTCTTACAGTTATAAGAGGACAGAAAACGTTGGATTGTTTGCTTATTTGTATATTAGATACGTTCGAGTCTCTTTGGCCCATCTCTTCGTTTGTACATCCTATTCTGATACGGTACGGGTCTTTGGTATGTTCATTTTTTTTTAATTTTCAAGAATGTCGGGTTTTTTGAGCTCAAGGTGGGAGTCTACCGGAAGCGCCCGAAACAGGTGATATCTCCTGAATTCCCAAAATATAGAAACCAACATTGTTAGATTTCATTCACGTCGTTAGTAACCCAAATCCGTTGAAAAAACAGCAGGAAGTTAAAAATTAAAAATTAATTTTTTTTTAATTTTCAAGAATGTCGGGTTTTTTGAGCTCAAGGTGGGAGTCTACCGGAAGCGCCCGAAACAGGTGATATCTCCTGAATTCCCAAAATATAGAAACCAACATTGTTAGACTTCATTCACGTCGTTAGTAACCCAAATCCGTTGAAAAAACAGCAGGAAGTTAAAAAGTGCGAGAGATTTTTTCTGAAATAGTCTAATTTACCCCCTTTTTCTCACATCAGGACAAAACATAATTTATTTGGTATGGATAGTACAAAGGTACATGTCGCTGGCACCCCCACCATCTAGTATCATATTATTTTATCACCAATTATTTGGGGCGGATTTAGGGCTGATTAGGGCTGCAATCCTTAAGTTTGGGGCTGCCATAGTATTCGAGCCCTAAACGATTGAAGTGGTCGAACATGTCGTTTTAGCGTTTCTTCACAAAATCGAACCATTTTTAGATTCTCCATTAATGCAACATTTGGGGCTCATTTAGGGCTGACGAATAAACCCTGTCTCGAGTTTAGGGCTAGTTGAGGGACAAAGATATTCAATTTTTCTTGAAAAAAGCATGTCATTTTGCATGTTCCAGTGAAACTAAAAAGGAGAATCTATAATTTACGACAAGTTTAGGGCTGACGAATGAAACCGGACCTGAGTTTAGGGCTGGTGTGGAGGCAAAGATATTCAATTTTTCCTCAAAAAAGCATGTCGTTTTAGCTGTTTCAGCGATGGTAGAATTTTCTGAAATGAATCTGAAATTTAGGGCTTGTTTAGGGCTGACGATTAAAACCGGCCACGAGTTTAGGGCTCATCAGGAACCCAAGATATTTGACTTCAGCTTGAAAAAGCATGTCGTTTTAGCTGTTTTAGCGATGGTAGAAATTTTTTTTAGTTCAAAAAGTAATCTGATATTTAGCGCTAGTCTAGGACTGACTATTAAAATCGGTCTGTAGCCCAAGTTCATTATTATTAAACTGGGCGCCTTACTGGTAATGCATGCATGCTCGTAGGCCTCTTGTAGGCCGATATGTGCTTACCCTTTGTAGATTGTGCCTTAGTTATAGCCTACTTTCTATTTATAAGGGATGAGATTGCATATTGTCGCAATATGAACGAGGGTGAAATAACTCTGGAAAATCGTGGTACGGGACAATAAAAAATAAAAAATCCGTTTTATCGTTGTCATTTCTAATCCACTTTCCATTGGAATTTTTGATCGGTGAGCGGTCTTTTGAATCTTGTCATTGCTTTCCAGACTGAGTAGTCTTTGTCCCTCCCGTGGCCCAAATTATGTAGGTATTTATCGTAGCAAGCCTGTTTATAGGCTCTGATAATTCTGTTGGCTTTGTTGCTAGCATTATTGAAGTCCTTTTTGTCATTTAAATTTCTAGTTCGATGCCACAACCTATGGTCCTTTCTTCTTTCCTTGATTAGATCTCTTATCTCTAGCGGATAATTGATTGTGTTAGTATGTTTGTCTTTTGGTACGGGAGTGGCTTGTTTCCCAGCTTCTTGAAGTAAGGCAATGAATTCCTCGGTATGTAAGTCAAGTTTATATTCATTTTTTAGGCTAACCTTTAGGTTGATTACCTTAGACAAAAGCCGAAGCGAAATTAGAGCGTCTGTGAACCCTACTTTCGCAAAAGTAGTTCTCTTTTCCTGCCAAAAAATATGTCCAAGGAAGTCTTTGCGGGGAATGGTAGTAGGGATAGTCCTCTATCATACCACTGCAGCAGTTTTTCAGAACAGGGCTGTTGCACTGAGCTAAAGCCACTCAAAGTTTGACCCACTTTTGACGGATTACTCCTTACAGAGGGGTAGCGTCGGTTTAAGGTATTCAAAATGACTGTCTCACGTGGTGCTATAATCCTACCAAAAACCAATATTTTCACTCAGTTCTTCATCGACTTACATAGAAAAAACTGTTTCGGGCCCATCTGGTAGACTTTTTGTCAGTGCGCTGCAAGTCACAGTTGACTTTTAGGACCGAACAAGCAGCTACTTCCTGATACATCCCATCGTACTACCGATACTAATGATGCGAACACGATGTTAGTACTTTGCGTGGATCAATTTACTGTCAAGAATAACTCGTAACGACGAGAGAATTGTTATGAGTCGACTAATCCCGATGGCTTTAAAGCCATCATTGAGGGATTTTATTTGACACAGGGATAGTTATAATAAAGACGTTTGGGTGAAGTTAGCTGAGGAAAGCATTTCATCGGTTAAGTGTAAAAATATGCTACACCGACCCTTACCAAAGAGGGTATTGAATGCTCAGGTCCCAGAAGGTTTATAGACTCAATTTGATCATATTTAGAAGTGAGGGGACTTTCTCTAAGCGAACAAACCATCTCCTTGGCACAGGATATGAGGGTATGGAGGAGGGTGGTCCATGATAACCGGTCTATAAAATTTGATGATGATGACCCGTTCATTTTATTAATTTATGTCACTTTATTAAGTAGCGATAGCTACTATATGTTTCCATCAGTCCATCTGTGCACCCTTCACCGGTGAATAATCAGCGATTTCCCAGTGAATCATCATTGATTCCACTGTGAATTATCAGTGATTCCACTGTGAATCATCAGTGATTCCAATGTGAATCATCAGTGGTTCCACTGTGAATCATCGGTGATTCCACAGTGAATCATCTGTGATTTCCAGGTGAATCTGTGACTCCCCTGAGAATTATCTTTGATTCGCCGGTGAATTATCTGTGATTCCACGGTGAATCATCTGTCATTTCCAGGTGAATCATCTGTGATAACCTGGTGAATCATCTGTGACTTCCAGGTGAATCATTTGTGATAACTCGATGAATCATCTGTGACTCCCTTGTGAATCATTTGTGACTCACCTGTGAATTATCTGTGATTCACCAATAAATCACCGATGACTTAGGATCCGTTCACCCAGCGGTGTCCACCCCTGCTCAAAACACACGAGTTTCTTCATATCACTCTAATCATACTCCTCAATCATCGTCGTTCATTTATTCCTCGTATTCTAATTCCACAAAAGACAGTCCACAAAAAAATCTTAAGTCATTTTATCAGCGGTTTGGTTTCTTCGTATGACGTCCACTCAAAAAGGATCTTGCATCATTGAAGCTAACCGACAGATACAGTCGTAAGTTAGGTCCGCTCGGGTGGGGGGTATTGCGAATATCCAATGATCCTTGCTGGTATTATAGACCTTTCGGCCGTTTCGACCAGTGGTGTCCACCCCTGTTCATTCCTCAAAATCCCTTTAATCCCTCAGTCGAACCACGTTGTACTATCATCAACCACGCTTGCTCCATTTATTTGCTCATTTCCATTTACTGTCGTTTCACCCTCAGTTGTTTGCCTGACGCAAGTGCCATTGTACAGGGCCCGCGAGAACGCCAACAGTAGGATTTGGCAAGCAGATGCTAGTGGAGCTCACAAACGGTGCTTTGTGTTGCACATGCTTCCCCTTTGGGTCCCCTTGCAGTAGCAGGGAGAATAACACGATACGTATGACGATCGGAAGGAAAAATAGGGACACAAAATCTGTATTTTATGTTCAATGGGCGTCAATCGCGCCATCCTCAAAAATATTACCTCTCCGAGGGCAGTCCTTCGTAAAGAACACAATTTCCATCAAATGCAAGAAGAATGTCAGAAGAACGATCAAAAAATCGGATGAGAAAATAGATTCACGAAAACCGACAATCACGACAAGAACTTTTTCTAAGACTTTGAAATTGGCGCCTCGTATTTTAGTGCATTTTTACATCGCTCTCTATGTTCGAAAAGATATTTTTCAAACCATTTCACAATGTTGCTACCGCAATGCCACCTGCATTTCCCTAGCAAAAAAAATGACATTAAAATTTCACTTTTGACACTTTCAGCAATTCCATCAATAATGTTTTTATCTTTGTTATTGTCGTATGGAAGAAATTGAATTCATCAATTAGCTGAAAGGAAAGTGAAAACTTTTACCCGACAAAATGGCAAACGATCGCGAAGTGCTTCGCATAGTTTGGGAAGGTCAGATCCCAGTCCGTTTTCAAGTGGATCCAGATGAAATTGATGGTGTACAACAGCCAGAAAATTTTTATTTAATGATTTCTCGTTTAAGTTATTTGCCATTGGTTACTGATAAGGTAGACGACCGCATTAGTGTTTCACTCGAAATTCGTGATTCATTGTTTAAGTTGTTAATATATGCATTTTAGGTCCGAAAGCATTTTGCTCGCTTTGTCTCGAATGAACACCAAGACGGTGAGGTGTGGTACGACTGTAATGGAACTCCGTTGAAATGGTAAGTTAAAGCGATGAAAAATAAAACTTGTGTTTAAATGTAAATTTCAGGCACTATCCAATCGGAGTTCTGTATGATTTGACAACTAGTAGAGAGGATAATGCATTACCTTGGTGCCTAACAATTCATTTCACTAAGTTCCCGGAAGGTGTTCTCATTCGATGTCCCAATAAGTGAATATCTTCTTTTGCTTGCTGCAACAACTTTTTCGTTGACATTATGATATATTACAGGGAAATAGTTGAGGCTCACTTCATGTCCTGCTTAAAGGAAGCTGACGTATTAAAACATCAGGGAAAAGTTGTATCTGCCATGCAAAAAAAAGATCACAATCAGCTTTGGCAGGGTTTAGTATGTGGTGAGTAACGTAAATGTATGCCTTTGCTGCTAGAACATGCTAACATGCACTCGTGCTTTAAGCGCGGCGTCGGCTTCTGTCAAAAGATATAACGAAATTCGTAACATGTTAAGCGATAAACAATTGTGTTCTTATAAACTTATACAGTTCACAGAGAAATGCTAAGCTGGCACTACTGTGCCTGGATAGAATGAGCATGTCGAATGACATATTTTTTATGTGAGAGAATTCTCTCAAAAATACATGTAATTTGACGTTATTGGTTGCATGCGAACCAAATTTCATTCGACATTCTATCCAGGCGCAGTAGTGCCACTGGCATTTCATCACGAAATTTCGTAAGCCGACGACGTCATACTAATCGTGTGTATTATGGCTTTGCCACAATCGTCTACACCGAATTAATTTTTTCCAATGCTTTCGGGTCATTGGTCGGTTCGGAACATTTTTCTAATTTGCGTAGTGTTGCCTGATTACAATTTACTTGGTGTGACAATAGAGTTACAGAAGTGTTAACTGGTAGAAATGTTCTTCTTTTACATTTTTTTGCTACCATAAACATGTTTACACGTTTGTGAAAAAATGGTGGTTACAAACATAATATGTTTGATACAAAGAAAATATATTTGGTCACATAACCACTTATGTTTGAACACAATATTATGTTTGCAGCTATCATTTTTTTCTATCCACGCTATTAGTACGGCGTCGGCTTCTGTCAAAGCATACAAAATTTCATGACGAATTTCATAATATGTCAACCGATGAAAAATGGTGCGCTTGTCAGATCGAGCACTTCGTCATAAAATTTGGTATGCTTTGACATAAGCCGACGTGGATCACGTGGATTATATTCTTCAGAAGCATATAATAGTTCCTCCAAATATGGAACACAAAATTTTGACGATCAGTTCTCATCATCTTAACTTCGTTTAGAGTTCGGGCTGTTCCAGATTTCGTTTCAAAAATCGTTTTCACCACACACACACTTGTTGCTTTCGTTTCAAAAATCGTTTTCACCACGTATAGATAGATGTGTCGAAAGCGAGGTGAAAACGATTTTTGGAACGAAAGCAACAAGGCTGTGTGTGTAAAAGCGATTTTTGACACGAAATCTGGAACAGTCCGAAATTTTCTTTAATTAGCAGTAGGAACGTCTCATAAAAGATAGGACGTCGACGATTAGGGGGAGGTGGGAAGTGGTAGGAGTTGTTTGATGTTAATTCACGGATTTAGTGCGTAAGCGACTTATGTCAAACTATACCGATTTTCATGACACGATACATAAGTTGTCAAATTTATGATGGTATTTGTTTGACAGCTTACGCATCGCGTCATGACAGGATAGTCCTATAACACTCATAGCCCTAGAAAGTAGGGGAATAGAGCCGATGGTGACGAGGTGGATAAATAATATGCTTAGGGACAGGGCAGTTGCGCCAACTGTGTGTGGCCACAAAGCTAGTTTCTGGGTAGGCAGAGGCTGTTGTGGGACATGGTTGTAGACTACCCCATCAGGAGGCTTAACGAATAGGGAATTTTCCCCAAGGATACTCAGACGATCTGACAAATTTGATCAGAGTGAAGTTTAAAAGCACGCTAGGCGACAGGATAAGGTACTCACTGAAGATAGTAGAGGAATGGCGAAAGCGGCGGATAATGTAGTTGCGAAAATTATAACGAAGCTGCAAATTGCATGGACAGACGATCAAAGAAGACTGCCAGTTGATCTGAGAGAGTAGGTGCGAAAGCACAGTGCCTCTCCGAAGTAATGCTGTGAGGCGGTTCCGGGGAGAATAGAGCATGGAGACTAAGGAAGGAGGTTTTAGTTGGTAGGTCATTAAAGAATGGAATCCAACACTACCTTGGTCCAGGACCGGGTGTCTATGAAGATTTATAAAAAAAAGAAAAGAGGAATGGTGTCGGGACAAAGGCGTAAACAGGGACAAGACAGACATAGTCCTCTTTAGCAGGAGGACGTCGGGTCACGGACTTGTAGGGAAACTGAGGTTGTTCGATATCGTTCCGGGAGCGAAGGTGAAGTATCTGAGAGTTATTTTCGATTTCAAGTTAAATTGAATCGAGCACGTCAAGGACAAGGCACAGAAAACTTTAGCAGTTTTCTGGAATTGCAGGAACTCTTCTGGGAGGAACTGGGGCCTATCGTCTAAGGCTATTCTGTGGATGTATGAGGCAGTCATTAGACCCATGTTGAGTCACGGATGCGTCGTTTGGTGGCCGAAGCTCGACGTAGGGAGCGCCAGGAAAGAGCTGAACGAGATTCATATGAATTTGTGTTACATGGGCTATGAAATCGACGGCTACTGCGGCTATCGAAACTCCGATTAATCTGCAACCGGTCCACGTGGAATTGAAGACGAAAGCTTTTGACACGGCGGACAGGCTATCGCAGGAAGGCATTTGGACTCCGAATTTCCTATCGGACCATGGGAACATCAAGAAAATCATCACCAATGAGGTCTTTGAGATGCCCAGGGACCGAATGAAACCGGAGGCGTTTCGAAACTTTCGTACCCACCAGAGAGAAATGGCTATGAAGCTGGCCAAGTCACCTGTCAGGTGAGGGAGTAGTGAACTTCACTGACGGTTGAAAAACTTAAGAGGGCCAGGGGGCTGGAGTGTATTCTCTGGAACCGCGGAATGAAAGGCTGAGACATTCGCGGAACTGATGGGAGCGCAAGAGGCGATCCCAGCAGAAGCACGCGAAGAGAATGTCATAGTTTGTTCTGACAGTGAGGCAATGATCAATGCGCTCACGTCGCCTGTCGTAACATCCAAGCTAGTGAAAGAGCTGAAGGAGACCCTGAACCGGATGGGGCTGAGAAATCAGGTAACGCTGGTCTGGCTTCCCGGACACTATGGCGTGGAAGGAAATGAGAGGACAGATAGGCTGGCAAGGGAAGGGTTGACAACACTGAGTTGCGGGCCAGAACCCATTATTCCCATCCCACACTCAGTATGAGTAAAAGTGATGAAGGACTGAGTGCGGTCGGAATTCGCAAATCATTGGAGTACATATGAGGGAGGAAAGCATACGAAGCATCTCGGTACCCAATGGAAGGTGGGCTGGAGAATTACTAGGCATGAGAAGGTGTCGCATCAAACGGGTAGTGGGTGCAATCACCGGACACTGTGCACTAAAATGGCTAAAATGGGACTCTCAAACGATCCCAAATGCACCTGTGGCTTCGGTGAAGAGACGAGTGTTCATATAATATGTGAGTGTCCGAAGTTGTCCTTACTGAGGCTCGTGACTCTATGAAGTCATGTAGTCCACCCCAAAACAGTGGACCCGCCTCGCTGGATAGGTTCTTGGTTGGGACTGGGATGTTTGAAAGATTTACATGATGAACGCGTGACGAAACGAAGGGACACTAGATCTGTGTTTCATGGTTCAGCAATGGACCGACTCAAAAAGGTAACTCTAAACAAACACTCATATCAAAGTAAACTTCACCTCTTGAACATGCCAATAACTGAAGACATGTGAATTTGTCTTTCTAAAAATTCCTTTTTCTTTATTGTCGACATTAGTGCCATATAGGTAAACAGATTAGCACCGCTGTAGGTAAAGATTTCAAAAGTTTCTTCAGTTCTTTGTTCCCTACCCAATCAAGGTAACATTAATCTTTAGTGGTGCACTTTAGCTAAATATTTGAAATATTTAGAAAATTTTCTTCAACAGATAAATTCGACCAATTCTGGGCTGTTAATCGTCGTTTAATGGAACCAGTTGGTGACCAAGATGGATTCAAACACATTCCAATCAGATCTTACAATGAGGTAAGAAAAATCTCATAACATTTTAACCGAATCACATAAACTTAACCACCTGAATGTCTGCCTGTAACAAACAACACATGAAACTATTTTTACATTTTTAAATTCATGTTATTACATAAGTCGTGAATATTATTGAGTGACGGACAATTTGTTTGCTCATCCGACGAAATGAAGAAAAAATCATTTAAAATAAACTTTCCTGGGTGACTTATTCAATGTGTCACGAGCGCATTTTTCATTGTGGGTCTTCAAATACCAGTCATTGTTTCTGTAGATTGTTTGGCGCTAAATCAACATATTTTTTTTTTCAAACATTTTCCTTTGCTATTTTACAATTTACTGAGCAACAATTTTTTTTCTTTGTCGTTTGGTGTGTATACGTAGGAATTGTATTGATTTTACAGTTGAATGATGCATGTCGATAGACAGGTTTTCTTCCGATTGCTTGTTTCATTTTACAATTAATTTCATACTTATATAGGAACTACCCACTGCTCGCAATATGTTGAAAAATAATTTGAATCGGTTTTAGCGGTACATCGCGTTGATAAAGTTCGTACTCTCTCAATCCAATACTCGCGCTAACCTGTAGGCGATACGACTGTAACAAACACAGTTTTCTCCACTTTTTTATTACATCCGAGAAAAAGTAATGGACTGATGTGAGCCGATGAAAAATCCTTGGCGGCTCAAGTTGGTTTCAAGCCGGCTTGAGCCGATTTTTACCAACTCAAACGAATTTTTCGACTCAAGTAAAATGTTTGAGCTTGAGGCGAGTTTTCAGTTTGGATGAACTTGAATTCAAAGGGTCAGGCCATTCTCAACGAAACGTGCGACATCTATTATCCTCGTAACGTCGGTATCATGAACTAAATATATTTTCCTCCAAACGTAAAAATTCTCAAATAAGTTAGACTGTTTCATATGTCAAGTGCATAGAATGTGCTGCCATGCCATCTATTTTCGTTAAGAACTCGGCGCTAATTTTCATAAGAAACAAGTCTCACAAATAAAACAAAAGAATTCTTTTGATTGAGCTGATTCTAGCTTCGAGTCGTTAGATGACTGCGACTCTGCTTCGAATGGTGGGCATCAAAATGCTGTCATTTTTCGGAAACCTTGTCACTGCTGTCATGACGTAGTAAAGTACGCATTATTTAAGATTCTAATCACCACCTAAAACTCGGTTGGCGCATCGATATCAAGTTTTCAAACTCGGAAGTTCTTTAAGTTCAGTTTACTGTCGATCTAAGATTTTTGTTAATGACATGCTGAATTTTTAAGTTCTTAGTATCGGTTCGTTCAAACCTTTTTTAAAATGTTAAACGTACCATGTCGATTCACATCCACGTAATGCAGTAAGTGAATGGATTTCTTACTGCTAGCAGACCTCATTTAAAAAACCATAAATCGTGCGTTTACGTGATTTTTCGTCAACTTATCGATATTATGTAGTTTAAAGGCCCATTTTCTCACAGAATTTGCTGAAAAAAATATTAACTTGTTCCTTTAACACTTCGATGGGAACTGTAGGGGGTAAGCAAATTATGGATTTTTTCTTTCTCAACGCGGTTTCTCGGAATGCAATTGTGAGTAACAAAAACATCTATTTACAATTACCTTTCTTACAGGATGGTACCTATCTTCAAAAACTAATACAACCTACAACGGATTCCGGTCAAAAAAGAACTGTACAGGATTTGCTTGAAGACTTTGGGACACCTGTTCGTAAAGCAGGTAAATCTCACAATGATTTTTGAAATCTTAAAACGTTTTATGAAAGCCGAAAATGGCAATACTACCACGGCGCAGGGATGAAGTCGGTGTTTTTGAATAAATTCTGAATATTTAACAACTCGCTTAAAGTGTCTAGACCCGTACGAAGTATGTGTCCTATGGATTTACCACAACATTTGTAACCATTCGAATTTGGACCCGGTGGTTGGTGGATTTTTCGTTTTGGTGTCGTGCACATATGATGTCACACTTGCTATAAAATCCAAAAAGTGCGGACTCAAATTGTCAAAATTACGTTTAGTGGTCGTGCACACATGACATCACACTTGCTATAAAATCCAAAAACTTCATAGCTGCAAACTGGTCAGAGATTTTGCTTATAGTACTCTGGCTACCCTCCGAAACACACCTCCTATTTGGGGGGGGGGGAGCCAGAGTTCTATAAACAAAATTTGTTGTCCTGACTGAGTTATGACCCTTTTATGGATACTAATTTTTCATAGCAAGTGTGACGTCATATGTGCACGACCCAGGCCCGTAGCTAGGGTCGACTGCCAGTGGGGGCTCGAGCCCCTCCTTCGAATTGATAAAATTATATGAAATTTTGAGAAAATTCTCATTATTTCGCGCATTTCACATGTAGAACCGAAAATCTATTTCAATAACGAAATGGAAACATTGACATGAGATTGGAAAAGTAAAGAATGATTGCGCCGCAGGCGAAAATTTCAAGTATTGAAAACGATCATGACGTCAAGATTTATATTTTTCGCAAAATTCGCAACATTTAAGTTTCGCCAGGCCGGTCTGCGAAGATGCTCAGGGGGAGGGGGGGGCTAAGCCTCCTGTGCCCCCCCCCCAGATACGGGCCTAGCACGACCCTTTGGAGTGTACAAAATATACGTCCGTCAACATCGATTTCAAAAGTAATCGAAAAGTGGTTATGGAATTTAATTTTAGGCAAAATCGGTCACAAACTTTCGACGATGCGGTCCACAAAGTGGTAAGAAACGAGGTTTCTTGAGGATTGGTGGAACTTTTTAGCTTATATCTCAGCAAAGCCCTCTTCAATGAAACATATTCACCTCAGAAAACCTCCCACAAATATTCGGTAAAAGGCGGCTGAGTCCGATGGAAGTATGGGTTCGATGCGTCTCCTTGTGGCACAAAATCCGAGCCTAAGGCTCTCTTGAGCTATAAATACTTTTCTGTGATGTTATAGACCAAACTGATTAGGAGAAATTTGTTACTAATGGAAAGGCTTCTCCTTATTACCTGCCTAGTTGGTGGAGTTTAGTGGGAGCTGTAAATGTTTTTTACTCCGTTGCTTCAGGAGGATTCTTCAATATTTATTGCCCTTTACACAATACGAGGCTTAAAATTCAGTGAGATGGCGTTGCTGGTAGTGGTATGTACTGCGACGTAAACAAAGCAAATGTCAAAGTAACATTGACCCCTCATAATGGCTTTAAAGACATCATTTATGATGGGGATCAAAAATGTATGGAATTTGACAGCATCACACACGGCGCCACTTTTCTATGCATCAAAATAAACTCAGCGAGACAGCTCGTAGTTGAAGTCATGGGCGCGCGGTAGCAATGAGCCCGTGACGCACGTTTACATACGAACAAAAAATTAAGAAACTGCGGAACCATAAGTTTTGACTCTCCCCCCCCCCCTCTAGCGACGTTCCCCCTTTTCTTGAAATTGTGCAGGGACCTTCAGCTGGGCGTTCTGCGTCATATGAGGTTTTAAAAAAGGGGCGACGGGAATTATCGCCCGGAAGGAAATTTTCCTTGTACGAATTTAACCGCTTTAAATTGTTGTCACATATGTCCGGGCGATAATTCCCCGGGCATTAATTCCAACTTTTTCGGGCGTTAATTCCAACTTTTTCGGGCGGTAATTCCCGGGCGATAATTCCCCGGGCGTTATTCCTCTCCTGTCGATAATTCCTCGGACGTTAATTCATGTCGCCGAGATTTTAAAAAGGGCGGTACCGCCCTCTTTTGGGCGTCAGGGCTCTTAGAACACGCCATATAAAGTCCATATGCATGTGGTTGTGTGTGTAATGTGTATGGTAGCACATTTTGCCTGAGACAAGGCTGGGTATTCAAGATAGAGGTTTGGTGTCAAAAGTTGTGTCAAAGTTGTTGGGTCGGGTGTATAGTGTATTAGGGGTCCGCCAAAATGGCGGAAATTAGGCGGCGGCTCAAAAAAAACTTTTGATATGTTGTAGAGTACGTGGAGGGGATCATGCTCGCTCATGGAAGTAGGAGCTTCCGCGCTGCGACTTGGAGGCGGCGGCTGAAAAAAAAAATTTATGTGTTGTAGAGTAGGTTGAGGGGATCATTTTTGCCTATGGAAGTAGCCGCCGCGCTTCGGTTTAGCGGCGGCGGCGGCTCGAAAAAAAATCCTATATAATTCGTCAATTTTCCTACTTCCTAGAGAACTGATATGACAACGAAAATCCTTTTTGAAGGGGAAATGTGACGCAAGTCCTCGTCCCTTCATCCAAAACAACTGTTATCAATTTGGGTGACGCTTACACCTTCGGAACGCAAAAAATTCTTTTGAAATATTTTCACATTTGATTAAAAAATTGCGTCACAAATGCCGGACCCTCCTAACATAATAATTTTTCTGTGCTTTCAGATTTCACATCCCAAAAATTTAGCTTTGCGCGATGTGTACACGGGTAGCCAAATTTTTGCTATGTGAAATCTGAAAGCGCAGACGGTATTGAACATTTTGCAGAACATAGATTTTTTTGAAGTGACACCCCCACGTCTTGAACCCGGGACACGTCACTCGTGAAGGGAACGCTCTACGCGATCTTATACATGGTCAATTCCATCGGTAACGAATTTCATTTCTGTGGTACCGTCATGAGTTTGGCAAACACCAGCCTTCTATTTGCTATACAATTCAGTAAGGAATAGTTATTTACTGTCTTCCTGGGAAATTTGTTGTTAAGACGTGTGGGAACTTTGTAATTCGAGCCGAAAACGAGGAATCTATCCAGGGGCGTGACAGTATTTTGTTTTGATATTTGCAAGTAATACTCGACGTGAAGTTAGCTGCAGTTGTAACCGAAGCTAACTTCATGGCAACAAAATCAGCTGATTTCATTCATTAATTTACCAAAATCAGCTGACTTCATTAAAAAGTTAAAAAATCGGCTGATTTTTTGCAACAGCAGCTATTTTCACGTTGAATATTAGTTGCAAAGATTAAAACAAAAGACTGTCACGGACCTGAATCTATCACACACAGAAACGACAAATTTCCCAGTGTAAAATTGTTTATGCTTCCACCCGGAAAAGCCAAGCAATTGGTTTTGAACGAAACGGTAATGACTCATTTTCCATACCCAACCCAAGCATGAAAATAAGGAATCGTACGGGCCTTTTTATCGTAAAACGTTTTGTAACCATTAAATAAACAAACCGATTGATATCCTTCACACCCATTTTTATGAATTTACATTTCGTTTGAGGTGTGAAAATTTTATGAATGGCTGTAAAAACATTAAGGTTTAGTTATTCAGGTACGTGCACACAAAAAGAAAGCGTACAAGGACTTACTAGGCGTGTCAACATTTACTACAAGTTGTTGCTGTTTTTTTTCTACTTCCGCTTACACTTTTCTTTAAACGGCACATCCGTTTAACGCCAACAATTCTGATTTGTTTAAAATTTACAAAAAAAAAAAAAAACAAGTCGGTGCTTCGTTGTGTTTCTCATTACAGTGGACTTTAACAGAACTGCATGATTTTGTGTTTTGAGCCACTTTGTCCTACATTGAGATTTGTTAATTTATGTTCGAAGTTATTTGATGTGGGAGGAAGTCATCACTTGGTGATCGTAGACCTAATTTTGTTAATAGGTCGCTGGTTTAGGGACAAAGATTTTCCAAGGTCGATTGAGAAGAAATAAGCAACTGAATCATACCTCACTCGTAGCGTAAATAACTCTGTTACTCGATGACCTTAAATAACGATAACAGGACGTCAAAATTAAACGAAAAGTCAGATAAGGAATCAAATAACTTTTGTGAATGATAACGTTGTATGGCACAATCATTCCATATGTGACAACGCCTATGCCACGGTCCGCTAGGGAATCGCTTGGAACGCTAGAAATGCTTGCCTTTGAGGGAGGAGTCTTATGTCATCGTTGTACACCTTGTCAGCAACGCACTAACAAATCAATGAGCAAAACATTTTTTCCTCGTATTTCTAAATTACGAAATCAACTTTCATTCCATGTTTTTTTTTCGCATAATTCACACCCAGCGACAAAAAACGCCGTTTGTGAAGAAAAAAAAATTAATTCGAGATTTACGTCCCACAACCAAACATATAACAACCGTAATTTCCATAAAACAAAACATAAAACCGATTTGAAATGAGTAATAAAGTTCGTATAAAATAATTAATAACTCTATATCGGCACTCAGTTTACACATTTCAAGTGTGTTTGTACATCTCGTTAAAAGGTATACTTTACACACATAATAAACCATTTGATTTACACTGAATCACAGAAATTACGATAATATTGCAAAAAGATTTACAAGCCTTGCAGCGCTTGCAGTATCTACTAGGCGCTTCTCGCTGCTTATTACTTTATTGTATGAAAAAAAAAATTAAAAACAAAAATATAAAAAACAAAAATTTAAAAAAGAACATATGCTACGCGGACCCGTACGAATCCCTGATTATTTATTGAATTCTTTATCACAACAAAAACCTCTTTAAAGGTAGAGTGTGACGCAGTCCGTAAGTCTGCTTCCAAAATTAATGATATCGCTTGAGGTGACGCTATTGCTGATAATACGCAGAAGTTTGTTTGAATGGAATCTTGTGTTAAAAGTTTTGATTTTCTGAAAAAATTAGAGCGCTTTCTTTGAAACAAAATTACGTTGTGTTAAAAAAATTGTGTCACAAATGCCGGACCCAACGACGAAATAATTTTTCCGCACTTTCAGTTTTTGCACTGCAAAAATTTGACTTTTGTTTCTTATTGCGTAGATTGTTTAAGGTAAATTTAAATTTTTGCGTGTAAAAACTGAAAGTGCGGAAAAAATTTCTTCGAAAAAAAATTGTTTTCGAAAAACAATTTCTCCGAAAAAAATTGTTTTCGAAAAAAATTTCTCAGAAAAATTTTTCTTCAAAGAAATTTTTCTCAGAAAAAAACTTTTCTTCCAAAAAAAATTTTCTCCAAAAAAATTTTTCTCCCAAAAAAATTTTCCTCCAAAAAAAATTTCTTTCTCCAACACCTTCGGCTACCATCGGAACACTTCGTATCACCTTCGGCTACCTTCGGAATACTTTGTGTCACCTTCGCCTGCCTTCGGAATACTTTGTGTCACCTTCGGAACACTTCATATCACCTTCGGCTACCTTCGGAACACTTCGAGTTACCTTTGGCTACCTTCGGAACACTTCGTATCACCTTCGGCTACCATCGGAACACCTCGTGTCACCTTCGGCTACCTTCAGAACACTTCGTGCCACCAAATCCTCTCACTGATTCATATAACTTTTCTGAAGAAACCTACGGTCTAGGTATTCTTATTCAGAATTCAGCAAAAAATCCAAGATGGTGTCACTTTGACAGCTGGCTGCCATTTTCTTAAAATGCTAAAAAATTCTCCTGACCAAACCCTATAACTTTCTATAAGAAACTATCTCTCACAGTGTTATCATTCCGGAGCTAAAATTCGAAAACCCAAAGAAGCATAATTTATACCTAACAAAAATCCAAGATGGCGTCACTTTAGCAGATTTATGAAAATCCCAAAAAAATTCTCCTGATCCATAACTTTCCCGAAGAAGCCAACTCTCTAGCTATTGTCATTCCGGAGCTAAAATTCGAAAACTCCGAGCATTACCTAAAAAACCTTCAAAATTGACCACTTTTCCACATGCCACGGCTTTTCCAGAATTTTCCCGGAAAAGCAGCAT
Organism: Pseudolycoriella hygida; assembly: GCA_029228625.1. Classification (NCBI taxonomy): domain Eukaryota; kingdom Metazoa; phylum Arthropoda; class Insecta; order Diptera; family Sciaridae; genus Pseudolycoriella; species Pseudolycoriella hygida. The sequence goes on along the minus strand of CM055405.1, from coordinate 43,433,744 downwards.
ATGAAATTTTTCATTTGGGGCCGAGACTGACGTTGTCGGCTCGTTTGAAAGCTGCTGTGACGTATTTTTTTTTTTAAATAATTTGGGGAGGGGGGCAATGGGAAAAAACTCAAAAGTTCGCGTATATATAGCTCCTTGTCCAAAAGGTTTTTGTATGCAGTTTTTTGGGTTTGTGGACGTTTTTTTGGGATGTGGTGACTGTGTCTTTCCCTCCGCTACAGCTGCGGGCATGATTTCTTCCCAAAATGCAACATTGAAAACCCGTTAGAAGCAACGGTGTAGAAGAAAAATTGAACACCCCCCCCTCCCCCCACTTGCGCCTGGCTATGACTCATACTTTTTGTTACAAGGGTGAAAAAATCTAACCAAGTTAGTGTTGGATTTCATTCTTCAATGACCTACCTTCTTTACTCTCGATGGATGCTCTTTTCTCCCCGGAACCGCATTACTTCGGTGAGGTGCTGTGCTTTCGCACCTTCTCTCTCTGGTCAACTGGCAGTCTTCTTTGATCGTCTCTCCATGCACTTTGCAACTTCCCCATTATCTTAGCAACTATATTATCGGCTACTTTCCACACCTCCTCATCGCGTCACATCACCGATATTTTGTTTTCGGTATTTACCTCTGACCTACTCGCCGTCATCAGCTCACCTCGCTCTTGTTCGAAGTTGGGGCAGACAAATAACACGTGCTCCGCAGTCTCTTCCTAGCATGACGTGCAGAAAGGTGATTCTGTGAATTCAAACCTGTGCAGGTATTTCCTGAAGCATCCGTGGCCCGACAGAAACTGTGTCAATTGAAAGTTAACGTCTCCATGTTTCCTCTGTACCCATGTTGTTATGTTTTGTATGAGTCTATGGGCCCACATTCCCTTATCTATCACTCTTGCTGCCACTGTTTCAACTGCTTTGGTAGATGGACTTTCCTTTCTCCTCTTTCTATGACATTCGCTGTCTTCCGTCCGGGCTATGACAAATACCGCTTCTAGGGATATCGTTCGGTATGCGCTTGCTACTCTTATAATTGCCAGCCTTTGGTCTCTATTAAGCCTCCTCCCATTCATCTTCGTATCAAGCGCCTGTATCTACGCTCGTGGCCCGTAGCGCAATATCGATAGGGTGACGCTTACTAAGACCCTCTTTCAGCTGCTGCGCAGTCCAAAGCCGTTATTCTGGCCAGTGCTGCGGTGGCTTTCATTGCCTTTTCGCGCGTGACTGTTAAAATTTATGCGGTTGTCCAGCATAACTCCAAGGCACTGTAGAAGCTGTGTCTTTGTCTAATAATTGAAACTCCAAGATGATATTTAGTTGTCTGTTTATTTGTTACGTGATAAACTGTTCGAGTGCCGGTAGTGGAATCATTTTTATTGCGTTGAACGAATGACATGAGCGGGTGTAATTTTTATAGTTGAGTAGCACTACTACACTACTTTACTTGGCGAGTGAATGTGATGTCTTCCCCGTCAATGTTCACTACGATCCGCTCAGTTTTTTTTACAGATACTCACTAGGATGATCTCGGTTTTCTGGTGGGCCAGCTTCAGTTTTGCCGTTGTCATCCAGCTTTCGACAGTTTCTAGCCCCTCTATCGTAACTATCTCCACCTTCATCTTCGACGTTCCAGACACCGTGAGGAACTTTTTTAATGGCCGCAATCGCCGATCTCCCTTTACGAAAGCTGAATTGTTCGTCTGACAGTTTGTGCTCGCCCTCGTAGTCTCCTCAGGATCGGGGCTTCCAGCATTTTTCCCAATCCGTCCAACAAACATACAGGTTCTTTAAAACAATATACGACAGAGAGAGGAGGGTGGAGTAAAAATCGAGAAAAGCGAACGTCAATTATGTACGGTCCTCAGAAAAAATATTTTCCTCAATTTTCTCCATACTTTCAGTGAAAAAATATTTTCCTCAATTTGCCCTACAACATAGCAAAAAACCGTCTTCCAGGGGAAAAAAAAGTTTTTAAAATTTGGTTGGGTTTTACTCGAGTTATCGTGTTGAGGGACAGACGGACAAACGCAAACGTTCTTCGTACGAGTCTAAAAACCGAATAATTAACGAAAGATTCATGAAAAACCACCAACTATCATGAATGGTCGAGCAGCGCGAGTAAGGCCCACTCTCTGAACTCTGCGAACGATCTGCAGATTCGGCATATCTATATCACGAACGATGCTACTCCCTACTCTGTGGAATTGTTACAAACGTAGTGAATGTAATGCAATTAAGCCAATATGCTTTGTACGGGTCTAAAAATCAAAAATGTACACGCTATCTACTCGGTAACACAAACTGTTCGGCCAACGATTCACTTTGTGCAAAATTTAATTATTTTATGACTTCCTTCATGCTTTATTAACCTCATAGACTTGAAATGTGACTATAAAACATTTACCAGTAGCCAAAACGAATGTTCTTTACCTCAATTGCATAGATCAGGTAACTACAACTTGCCAATTATATAGGTGTGTTAGAATATATCTATTGGCGTTTTCTCATCACAATCCGGACTAGCCGAAAAGACAGGGGGTTTTTAATTTTACAAATACCCCGTAGTAAAAGTGTGCCATAAATACCAACCAGGGTATGCACTAAATACAGAAAACACTCACAACTACAAACATGAAACACGCTCTAAATGAAAATATTCGAAACAAAAAATGCAACGCTAGACTTTATGACTCCTTCGTGTGTTTAATCTTTAAAAATTTTGTTTACTTTATGTTATAGAATTCTATTTACTTATGCAGAGGTAATGTATACAAAAAGTATATTTCATGCTATGGTTTGCTTGGGATTCTTTTTTGATATATGCTCAAAGTATTATCATCATCTATTTTTTTTCTCATTTATATATTTTTTTTTGTGCATACAATGCACCTCAATTTAAATATGCTCGTACGTTGAATTGTACAAAAGCAAGATATTTTTTTTCTGATCACTCGTTAGATATGAATTTTCCCGTGAATACTATTGTACTGCTGCTCTTTGTATCGGAATTCGAGGAAACGATTTCATTCTTAGATCGGTTAAGACTTTTAAAATACATGGTATTATGGTAAATCCGATGGATGATTGAAAATGGCAAAGAAAGTTTTTCATGTTTTGTTATTTGAATGTGCCACACCAAAAAGGTAGCAGGCTGTATTGTTGGACAGCAGAAAAATATTCATTTTTGAGCACACGTGGTGGCCTTACACTGCCTGGTGTTCATCCAGCTTATCCACACGGATTTAGTAAAAATTATTATCAGCAATGACAAACTCCTGGTGTTTGGGTCTCAAAACCCATGTGTTTGAATGTTAGATCCACGGGGTCTCCGAACAAAGTGTTCGAATATCGTATCCAGCTAAAGGGATCTCACAAACTCCAAATGCTGCTTGACTTTGACTTATCCCATAACCTTCAGATGCATAAATTAAGACTTGAGCGATTCTACGTTTACTTCTGCTGCGCACGTGTGGACCTTAACAATTTTTCCCACGTTTCGGTGAACAGATTCAAATACACTTTTGTTAATTACGTTTTTTTCCAGTAGCTGAACTCAATTTCCCATTTTTTTCCAGAAATTCAACAGTCATTGTATTGTTCGTTTGTTCAATGCAGACGTTGGAGTTATTCAGTACCCACCACCACTGTAGACAAAAATTTAAACAAATATTTTTGCATTATTTCCTGGCTCCAAAACATTTTCTGCCCCGGAAAACATCCACCCTCTCTATTCAGGCCGAAATTTTTTTATATAAGTTTTTCTCCGATTTTTAAGGCGATTTTGTCTAGAGATGAGCGGGTTGCCCGAAACTTCGAAAAACCCGACCCAAACCCGAACCCGAATTGTTTTTTTCGGGTTAATGGGTTTCGGATTTCGAAAATTTTAATCGGGTCGGGTTTGGTCCTGGCCGGGTTTGGAAACAGTTCGGGTTTCGGGTTTCAAAAAATTTTATCGGGTCGGGTTCGGTCCGGGTCGTGTTGTTGTATCATTTTATTCGGGTCCCGATCCTTTATTAACTTTTTATATTTTACAAAACTCGTCTAAATTTTATCATCTTACATTACACGAATTTGGTTTTAGTCTAAGGTCCGTGAAGAATGCAAACGTCGGGAATTGAAATAATTTTTGTTTCGAAGTAATTTGGGTTGTGAGTTTCGAAAAACTTGAGTGTCTGGTTCGGTCCGGGTCGAGTTTTGAAACATTTCGGGTAGAAAATTTTAATCGGGTCGGGTGCGCTCCGGGTCGGGTTTTGAAATAATTCGGATTTCGGGTTTCGAAAAATTTTATCGGGTCGGGTTCGGTCCGGGTCGGGTTTCGAAAAATGGTCGACCCGCTCATCTCTAATTTAGTCATTTCCCCCGGTTTCTATTAATTTCCCTATTTACAGTTTTTCCCCGTTTTTGTGCGTCTTTCAATAACGTCGTGATTTTTAGTCGTTTCCAGATTTCTTGATTTTCAGTCATCGGTCGATTTTAAACCATTTCTCGATTTTTAGTCACTTCTCGTTTTTCCTTTCTTTCTGATATGATGATTTCCCGACATCCGACTTTTTCTCAAAATTTTTTCCTGGTATCTAGAAGACTGCACTTTTTGAGCGTTCAAAGCTGATTCAGATGCTTTCCTCGATCTCAGATTCAAATCAGAAATTCAGATACTTTAGGTACTAGAAGTTCTAGAAACTAAATCGGCCTTAACATTGGCTCATGCTCCTTGGCACTCGGACATAAGAGGTAGTGAAATAGCAGACAAGCTATCGATGCTGGGATCTACGTTTGCCAGAAACCTGTCCAGCCAGAATCGCCTTGTGATTTATCAGTCTTGGTCCTTGAAACACAGATCTGATGATCCTTTGTTTCGTAACAACTTTATGATACAGTTTTGTGATAGAACACTCAGGGAATGTATTTGGTCTGAGAACGTAGTACATTAAAGCACCTACGCTAACGTATCCTTCCCAATGTACGGAGCTGACCATCGACCGGAGTCGCGAAAGAAGAGTGGTCTCAGTCTCAGCTAAGCAAGCATCTTGCGAAAGTGGAATTTGACTGTTGATTTTGAGAGGAAATTTTCGTACACGTCATGCATAACATACCCAAAGTTATCTCTCCTGTCACTGGAGGACACTGGGGGCTATATAAAACGAGACCGCGGGCGTTCCTAGATTAGGACCTGATTTACTAGACAAGTTCCTAATCGGGACAGGAATTCTTGGATGCTTTACTTGATGAACAGAACCAACAAGAAGAAACCAGGGGTCATTAGAGCTGTCTTCAGGGCAGTAGGTCAAAATATTGAACTTATCGTACCATTGACCACTAAAAAATCCATTGACTTGTATATCGATATATGCACACAAATTTTGAAATAAAACATATGCAAGGGACCCGTACGCATCAGAATAGATGCTACAAAAAAACTCGAACGTATCTAAGTAAATATTAACTCTTCAGTATCTGCAATTACGTCCTCGCTAAATTGGACTGGAAATTGCCGAAAGCAGAGCCTATTATGTTGAATTAATTCACAAAAATTCACAAAATTCACAAAACTTTACACTGCTTTGCAGTATACCTCGTTTCTTCTAAACGTTTTTTAATGAATTTTCGAATGTTCTGGATGTATAATTTTTGTGCTAGGCCTTTAAAAAATAGTTTGAAACTGAACTCGGTATACTTCGTCTCATAATGAAACAACGATTGTAAATCACGCCAAGGAGGGTGTCTCCGGAATGATCTTGTGATGATCATAAAATATTTCACTTTTGTCAAGGATGTAGTAACGTATTTCTCGTTTGACGATTTTAAATCAGGCCGTGAACCTAAGAGAAAAATTAAAAAGCGGGGTCGAGGGGCGGCAGCTCCCGCAAAGTGAGGTCAAGAGGGTATCTGCCCTTGCGGGGTCTAAAGTGCAGAATCCCATAGACGCGACGTAAGGCCCCAAAATCGGGATGCCTCAAAATCCGGACGATGTTTATAATGCGAAATCATCCGGATTTAGAGGCATCCGCACTTTGTTTCTTCCAGATTTTGAGTGTCCGGATTTTGAGTGTTCGGATTTTGTGCTTCCATATTTTGAGGGTGAGCCCTTCATACTCTATGTATGGATTTGTGCTAATTCGTTACTACCACGAGCTCTGTATTCAATTCACTTCACAGGACAAACATAACCAAAGACCCGGCGTTTCCGAAAAACCACGACTTTAGACACTTCTTCGACCTTATCTCCAGAACTATTTAACCCATTTTTTTCATCTTTGAACTTGAATCATGAAGGGAAGCACGCACGTACCTTTCAGGCAAAAGAAGTATGGGATGATTGGTGCAATCGATTTTATAAAAAAAAATCGCAAAAATTCACAAAATTTGCAATAATTCACAAAATTCGCAATAATTCACAATTTTCACCAATAAATTCAACATAATAGGTCCTGTCCGAAAGGGCAATATTGAAAAACCCGTCCGAGGAAACGGTGCAAAAACCTCTCTAAATCCCTAAATAAATCTCAAAATTTAAAAAAAAATGAAAAAGAACTGCACTGGGGCCGATCTTAGAACCGACCTAGACCACTTAGGAGAGGCGCCTGGTCCATACTTCCATGAACAAAAATGCTCGCATCTTTTTTCTCTGCAAAACCGCACCAAAAACCTCATAATCAAAAAAAATATTCACGAAATATTCACGAAAAATTAGAAAATATCGTATGTGGTCGTATGTGGTATGAGGACTCTACAGCCCGAATCACTCAACATATTTTCACTAATTTTTTTTTTCCTGATTTCTGGAAGTCCATATTTCATTAGAAACCTTAAAGACCGATTTCCGTTCTAATTTCGCAGAGATATAAGTGAAAAAGTTCCACGAACCTTCAAAAAACCACGTTTTTGACCACTTTTTCGACCGTAATTTCGAAAGTTTCCGAACGATTTTGCCCAAGTTCATTCTTGTAATCAATTTTCTGATTATCTTTCAGGGAAAAAAAGTTTTTGAAAATCGGCTACGATTTACCTGATTTATGTAGAAAAAACACGTTGGGCCCAAGTAGAGATTCAGTTTTAGGGTACTGGCTTCTACTTTCTTCCATAAATTGTCAGACATACCAGACCTTTCAAGCAAAAAATATGAAAAGATTTACTCGAGCTATGTATAAAAGCCCAAAATTCACTTAAACGGCCCTAGCTCAGCGGCCTTCGGCCCGACAGTGCCCAGATGAGTTGGCACTTGTTAAGATTATCATATCATATTTATTCATTTACCATGTAAAGACTAGGTGCCTTAAGGTTAATATGGTCAGCTAATAGATCATGTCTTGCCTCACGTCTGATCAGGCAATACTACATAAGTTTCAACTGTTTCGTCGGGGACAAAACATTAAATTTGTATTGGGAAACGTCGTTTTTTGCGAAATAATCAATTTCTGTAATTAACTGAATTTTATTTAATGAATGACGATGGAAGCTCATTTAATTTTACTTTAAAATAACTTACTTGGTCCGCTTTATACAAAACACAAAACGAATTTCTTCCATACAAATTTAACGTTTTGTCACCGACGGAACAATTGAAACTCGGGGCGCCCTCGGGGCTGTTTTGTGGCCAATATGTGAAATAGGCGCTTGACCCATGGATAAGCGCATGACAATATTAACATTATTTACTTTGTTTAGAAAGTCGCTTCGCCTATCTAATACGTTTTATGTGCAGGTGCATACAGAATTTCCCTTTCATAATTGCATTAAACAAAACTTGTTTGCAATAACATATGGTTACTGCAATCAGGTTTACCCCAATTATGAAAGGGAAATTTTCCATAATTGCGGTAAACATGAGATTTTTCTGTGTGTGTGTGCTTTATGAAGATCTGCATTGAAAATACCATCATGGCGTTTGTTGTCCGAATCGTTGATACTCACTTTTGACTTGAAAATTCCTCAAGCTTCTAAGCTTTCGGATTCCCTTCACTCTCATCCATTTCCACAAAATGAAACGACGTCACCTCTTACAGTACCTTCAGTTATCAAAGGGAATGCTGCATAGAGTAAAAATGTAGAGTAACACAAATTGTGTTGTTCAAGGCAGAGATTTTAGTTTGAGTAGAAAAAAATTTCTTCAGTTCGCGGTGTATTTGGCGTTCAATTTTAGAAACTATGACTCAAAGGTATTTTACCGTTTGAATTTTGTAATTTTTAAATGCTTGGTAACGATGTCAGTTGAGTGAGTGAAACAATAGCCACACCCAGTCATCGTACGCCGTTGAAGGACATTCGGGTTCAAAAATCACATTAATTGAATCGAGTACTTCAAACACTTTTTCCCACACCTACCAGTAGCGAATCACGTAAATACTTTCTGTTTGACGTCAATTTTGATATATTTTGTATGTTTATTTCGCTTATATCACTCAGTTGTCAACGTCAGGTGAGATACCACCCAAAACGAGAAAATAATTCGAAGAATTGTTATTTTCAAAATAAATTTGTAGAGTGAACGTACGTGATTGTTCGAACGTAAGTGTTTAATTATTTTTTAGCGATAACTACTCTTGCTTTCCAGATAGTGTAATCACATCAGACAGCTTCAAGATCTACCTCCAAGCACTTGACATTGATTACTAACACAGTAAATCATTCAGATTGAAATTGTAACCGTTTTAATGAAATTAACATCAGTTCGCTTCATAAATTACTTCCAACGAAAAAAAAATCATCAAAAATTCTTATCTCCTGATTTAAATCCTTCGACCTTAAAGAAATATAAATGGAAGAGGCATTTAAGTTTCATATTCTGAAAACTAAATCTTTTCCCAAATATGTTCCAATTTAAAATAAAAAAGAAAATTATTTTATAATTCCCATGTCACTACTCAACGGAACGCTATAAAGAACAGCAACGAATCAGATATACACACACGAATACAAAAATATAAGATCTTGTATAGAAACATTTCAAGTTTTTTTCGTTCACTTCTAAGAAAATGATAATTAGATCTGAAATAGTGATTTCAAAAAAAAAGTATCACTCAACAAAAGTATGAGCGACCGCATCAAATGTGAATAAACTCGAAGGTCATAAAACATTTACATTTTCAAAAAGCGACAAAATTCGATTTTTACGCCTTTAGTTCGACGTCGCACGACGGCTTATGTCAAAGTGTACAAAATTTCATGACCAACTTCATAAGTGGCGAAAAATGGTTTGCTGGTCAGCCTGTACACTTCATCATAAATTTTCATATACTTTGACACAAGCCGATGCCGCACTAATCGAGCTTATGTCAAAGTATGGTGAATTTCATGATGAAATGCACATAATATGAGACAGGTAATATATTGCTGATATGACTAGTTTATGCGTCTCATAATGAAATTTGCCATACTTTGACATAAGCTGATGTCGTGTCAAATCATGTCCAATATCGGAATCGTCATCGACAGCGATTTTTGTCAAAGTATGGCAAATTTCATTACGTGTTTCACTGTTTCCACTAAACTTCATTTTATCTGAGACGTTTGTCACCCATAAAGAGTTCACTTAGTTCATTTGCTTCGTATGGGTCGTAACAACACACCTAAAATGTTTAGGTAAACTTCGTGTCTGTTCTTATTATTCGTTCAATATTTTCATTCTGATTTTTTTCTTGTACCGAAATCTGAACAAATATTTAATTGAATTATGACGTCATTGAAAGCACTTAAACAGACCTGGCGATTAGATAAGCGCAGCCCGTGATTTGTAACGTCTGAAAGGATCAGAATTGATTGTTTGGGATTTGAAAAAAGTATGATACCCCCAACACCTACAAGGAGCTGGTTTACGGCCCACAGGTGGATGAATGGTGCCTGGAGAAGGGCTTGAAGGTCAACCCCGACAAAACGGACATTGTGATTTTTAGTGAAACGCTAGACACGATTTGGTGAGAAACTTCATGCTCTTCGGAAAGGTTGTTGTTCCCAGCTCAAAAGTAAAATATCTGGGGGTTATTCTCGACTAAAAGCTCAGCTGTATCGAGCATGTCGAATACAAAGCACGGAAAGCGGTAACCGCGTTCTGGATCTGTCGTAAGGCTTTTGGAAGGGACTGGGGAATACCGTCTAGAGCCATATTGTTGATCTATGAGACGGTGGTCAGACCATGTTGAGTCATGGCTGCGTAGTTTGGTGTCCTAGGCTCAACTTGGAGTGCGCGAGAAAGGAGTTGAATGAAATTCAGAGGCTTGTGTGCTCGTGTGGGAGCTATGAAAACTACGGCCAGAGCAGCCATGGAAGCGCTCATTGGGTTATCGCCCCAGACGATCGTTAAAGCAAGAGCCTTTGCCTCGGCAGACAGGCTGAAGCAAAATGGTTTATGAATGAGGAATTTCGAATCTGGCTATGGGAAGATCCTGAAAGTGGTTAACATCTGGGTCTTCGATATGCCCAGAGATCGCATGATTCCACAGCTCGACTTTGTGAGGCGATACCAGATCGTTATACTGGACAGGGCGAATTGCTAGGAAACTGGCCGACCTGCCTGCCGGCTTTACGGATGGGTTGAAAACTGAGGAAGGAGCAGGAGCCAGAATCTATTCGCAGGATGCGGCGAACTGCGAATGTCTCTATTTGGGAAAGTTAGTGAGCGTCCTCCAAGCGGAGACATTTGCGACGTTGATAAGAGTGATGAATTTAGTTCCAGAAGGAATGAGGGGTGTCAGAGCGACCATCTGCTCAGACAGTTAGTCCATGATAAAGGCACTCATGTCGCCTGTGACAACGTCAAAACTGGTTAAAGAGCTAAAAGAGACCCTAAACCGATTGGGACTGAGAAATCAGATGTATTTTGTGAAGGAAATAAATGAAATGAATGATGTCCCGCGGTAGACTGCATCTGCCATCGAGGGCCTAGAACCCCACATCCCGATCCCATACTCTGTGTGAAAGGGCGGTGAAAGACTGGGTGCGGGCTGAGTCCGCAGAGAGTTGGCGCGCGTACAGCGGAGGAAAGCACACGAAACTTTTCTTCCCGGCGCCTGACGAGAAGTGGGCCAAGGAGCTTCTCAGAATGGACCCTAGTGGCATTAGGAGACAAGTAAGAGCCATTACGGGTCACTGTGGGCTGAACAAGCTGATCCAAGATGCGAGCTAGAAATCTAATATACGTGGGCTTCCACCCCTTCGACCCCGCTCGTTGCTCAATTAAGTTCACCGTTCTTCTCTCTTGACCCGTTACTCGTTTGTGGAATGTTTCATTCTGAATAAATTATGATCATCATCATCATCATCATCACACTTTATAGACCGTTTGTACCTTTCGGTGTGAGGTCTTTACTACTGATCATGGACCACCCTTCTCCATACCCCCCTATCCTGTGCCAAGGAGATGGTTTGGTCGCCTAGAGAAAGTCCCCTAACTTCTAAATCGGATTTAATTGAGTCTATAAACCTTCTCCTTGGCCTACCCCTGGGACGCACACCCGGGACTTGAGCATCCAATATCCTCTTTGGTAGCCTGCTATTACCCAGCCTCTGAACGTGCCCGTACCACCGCAGACGACTAATCCTTGCCGCCTCTTCCACTGATGTAACCCCTAAGTTTTCCCTGATGTCGTCGTTCCTAATATGATTGTCCCACTGTTCCCTCCGATTTACTTTTGCTATGCTCCTAAGAACCCTCATATCAGAAACCTCCAGGTCATGCACAAGGTATCCGCAGTCCACCCAACTTTCACTACCGTATAAAATCGTTGGTCTGAAGATTGACCTGTGAATAGCTAGCTTTGTGCCACTACTTAACTCCTTTTTGTTGAACACATACGACCTCAACTGACTGGCCACTGCATTTCCCATTCTTCTCCTTTCTTCAAATTCCCTAACTAACTTGCCATTCTCCGAAAAAATGGCTCCTAAATATTTAAACTCAGAGACCTGTTCCAACTGCTCCCCATTTAAACTGCAAACTACATCCTTCCGGGATTTGCCAATATGCATAACTTTAGTTTTACTGACACTTATTTTCATGCCGTATTCCTCACATGCAGCATTCAGGCAGTCTAAATTCTCCTGCAAATCCTTGGCATTATCTGCTAATAGAGTTAAGTCAGCCGCATAGGCCAGGATTTTCATGATTACTTCCCCCACCTTCACATTCCCTTGCAAATTCGCTTGCCTGATAATCTTGTCCATAAAAATTATGAACAGAAGAGGGGAGAGACAACAACCCTGACGAACTCCCTCATTAACTTCGAAAGCCTCACTAATTTCACCAGCTATCCTTACCGCAGCCTTGCTCCCTGAGTAGATGCTTTTGATAGCGCCCAATAAACTTCCATTAACCCCGTATTCGCCAAGTACCTCGAACAGCTTTTGCCTCGGTACCCGATCGAATGCCTTTACTAGGTCGATGATGCACAAGTATAAATCAATATTTCTCTCAGAGAGCTTTTCTATAACCTGCCTGAGACAAAAGATCTGATCCTGACAACCTCTCAGAGGTCTGAAACCACTCTGAACCTCGTCAAGAACATCTTCCACTATAACCCTAACCCTGTCTACTAGCACACTTGTATAAACCTTTCCGACCACGCCCAAGAGTGAAATCCCCCTGTAGTTGGTAAGGACTTTGCGGTTACCCTTCTTGAAGATCGGAGCAATAACACCGAAGCTCCAGTCAACGGGTACTACTGAGGACTTCAATGCTAAATTGAAAATCCTACAAAGCCATTGAACCCCACCCGGCCCGCTATTCTTAATAAATTCTGTCCTAATTTCGTCTATACCTGCGGATTTTCCTGCCTTCAGCCTGCTGACCTGTCGTGACACTTCCTCTAATGTAATTTCCTCCTCACCCTCCAAGCTACGGCCCTCTTCCCTGTCAAGGCTTGTTACGGGATTGACAGAGGCGAATAGATCCTGAAAGTAATCCTGCCAGGTTTTCAGGACCTCACCCTTATCTGTAACTAATTCGTCATCTTTACCCAAAATGCTACCGCAGCCCTCCTTTTCACCACCACGCCTAATATCCTTGATTGCCGACCAAAATTTTTTACCCCTTCCTTGACCAGCCTCTTCCAATTCCTCCCCAAACTTTTCCACGACCGATCCTTCGCTTCCTTGACTAGAGCCTTAACCGTCTGCCTGCAAGCCCTGTAAGCCTCATGCTTTTCGCCCGTCTTACCCTGTAACCAAATCAAATACAGCTTCCTTTTCTCTAATACCGCCTTTTTGATATCTGCGTTCCACCAGCCTGTCTTTTTGTTTCTACCCCCACTAGAGACACTACCTAGACATTCCTCAGCTACGCCCAAGACAAATTCCTTAAAGTTTGCCCACTCAACCTCAATGTCTACGCAGTCCGGAGGAAGCCTTTCGAAAGCTTCGCTGAATTTTGACATAAAGCGAGACTTAACTTCCTCGTCCCTGAATTTTCCCACACGAAATTTCCGAACCACCACTTTTTTCCTTTTAGCCTGACAGAGTTTACTAACAGAGAGATGGGTACCCAAAAGGTAGTGGTCTGAGCCAAATGTGAAACCCCTGAAAACACGTGTGTTCCTGACTTCCTGCCTCCTGTCCTGCTCTATAACCATGTAATCAATTATTGACTTGTGCCCAAACTATTATTAACGTAAGTGTACCGATGGATCCACCTATGCCTAAAGAAAGAGTTGGTTACTGCCAGCCCATTGAAATCGCAGAAATCCAACAACCGCTTTCCGTTTGAGTTTAAAACATCCTCCCCGAATTTGCCCACTACCCTTTCATAGCCGCCACTGGTCTTACTGTTTCCTATTCTCGCGTTGAAATCCCCCAACAGAATCACACACTCACTACCTTTTTTGCTGACAACATCCCCTAACTGCTCGTAAAAGGTGTCAAGATCGCCAGCACTGCTACCCTCGCACGGGCTATAAACACTAACCAGCCGATAAATACCTCCTGTCAGCTTAATGGAGACCCACATGATCCTTTCACTTACATACCGCACGTCCAAAACAAACTTTTCTAATTCCCTTTTGATAGCCATTCCAACTCCCCAGTTCGCCCTACCAGACTGAACACCAGACGAAAACACTTTATAACCGCCCACCAGTTCTTCGCGCTGCCCTTTCGTCCTAATGTCGCTCAACGCTAATATATCTACACCATAATCCATTGCCAAGTCCACCAACTCACCCTTGCGACCCCTAAAACCCCCATTAACGTTTAGACTTCCAATAAACAAACCATCAACCTTTTTACATTGCCTGATCGTCAACGATGGGGTACCGTTCGAGTCCCGCATTGGTCGTACCCCGTGACCAACACTCGTCCGAGGCTGCCTATGACCGTTTTTACCAATAATGAATACAGTGGGACGGCCTGGTAAGCCGAACCGCACTGGAAGTTCAAGCCTCAATGGGGACATCACACACGTGCCTGAGATGCTAAGCGCAAGCTCATTTATTTTTGCCAAAAAAGAATTGCTATATGAATAGCGAAGAAGTTAACCGTAACCGTAGACAAACACCTACTTGAAATCCTATACCAAAATCACAAACACAAAACGCCGATTGTTTTGCATGAAGAAAACAAAACAAACACCCGAAAAACGCTGTAACTTTGAGGTTATGTGAGCACTACGTTGCTTGAAAAGAAAATGCAGATTTTAATTGATATCTAAAAAAGTTACAAAAACACACACTAATTTAACTTAACTTATTTACGAGAAACTGTGATTTAAAACGCGAAGAGGGCAAAAAATAAACGAAACTTCCTCAGAGCAAAACAAACACGTCCATATCTGCCGCCATCTTGACTTGAACTTGATTGTCAAGTGGTCCAAAAATGACGATGGCTTCGATTACTTACCACTGATTGGAGATTCTGAATCTGAACCTGCTGAAATTGCAAGAAAAGTGACAACGGCCTTCCTTGAATTTGGTCTCTTTCAAATGACAGACTTTGAAAACAAACGCAAAAACGTACTAGACATTGTTTATACCAATATGCCAGAACTATTTGTCGTGCCAATGCATTGTCTAATTGAATGTGAACCGTCGTCGTATGCACCATCAACATCATCCGAGTCTATTTATTGCTTTAGGAAAGCACCATATCCCTTGATAAGGCAGGATCTTACAGAAACTGATTTTGACGCATTACTTGCTGACAAAAGCTTGGATGAAATGATTGATGCTCTGTACACTAGACTTTACGAAATCTTCGATCAACGCGATCCCAAAGCTACACTTCGAATGACGAACCATCCCGTGTGGTATAATGCTAAGCTGATCAATCTTAAAAACAGAAGGAATCGATCGTATCGTAAATGGATCCATCAACCCTTATCAAGATTGTCAACTAGAAATGAAACGAAATTCAGAGATGCGAAAAGTGAATTTGAATCTTATCAAAATGAACTCTACAACTCATACTTGACCAGCTTAGCATCTGATTACAAAAAACAACCGAAGAAATTCTGGAACTTCATCAACTCCAAATACAAAACGAACACATTACCAGGGATAATGTTTTATGGGTCAGAGCAAGTGGGAAATGACTTAGATAAATCCAACCTCTTTGCAAAATTTTTTGCTTCTGTGTATGTTGGAAACGAAGACGAAATTGACGAAGACTATGCTCTTACTACACATATTAACAAGCGAAATGACCAGGGCTACCTACAAATCACTATAACACCAGATGTAGTTCGTCAAGCACTTCTCCGTATGGACCTCAGCAAGGGTGTCAGCCCGGACAAAATATCTCCAATATTTCTTCGTCAGTGTGCTGATCTCTTAGATGTACCCCTCTCGCTGATTTTTTCAAAATCATTAGCAGTAATGCACTACCCCGACGTATGGAAAATTGGTCACTTAACGCCCATCTACAAATCTGGACGGAAATCAGATATATCAAACTATCGAGGTGTCTGTGTATCACCAAATTTGGCAAAAGTTTTCGAGATAATTATTTTCAATCAAATAAAATTTAACATCTTTCCGCACTCAACATCGAATCAGCATGGATTTTTTCCTG
>CM055405.1:43362396-43408520 GCA_029228625.1 Pseudolycoriella hygida | reverse complement strand
CACCAGGGTTGGTTACCTGATCGTTCATGTGGGTTGCTCACTATGACAGGTGTCACCACGGGTAGGATAGGATGTAGGAGTAGGTGGATAGAGGCTAAGGTACATAAGGAGTACTATATTACGCATACCACACCATTTGAGACCCTAGTCGACTGGCTTTCGCTAATCATTTTCGTTGGACACACAGTCGGTCAAACTAAATGACAGAAACAAGAAGTTGGAATTCTTCATCAACCGCGTAATAAGGGTGTCGTCAGTGTCATTGTCAACAAATTGTCAATGTTATACATATATTGTAAGTAGTCAGGGCTCTATGGCCATTGATGAAGTAAAAGATGACGTATTGACAGGCGGAAGGACACCTTAAAGATTATACGCTTTTACCTGAAATTTTATCCAGCAAATTATGGATATTTTTAAGAGAACTAACAGAAGGCATATGTTTGTTCTGGGTGGCAGCAAAACGGAATTGTTGTATCAAAATCACTCCAACTTAAAAGCGGGGAGAAATTTGTTACCCTGTACAATAGGCTTTTAACAGCCAGTGATTATAAAGTTTCCCTAAAAATTTGCTATTTGTATAACATCAATCAAATACCAACGTTGAATAAACTTGGAGTTATTTCTAATTAGGGTGAATTGTTTAGTGTACACATAATCACAGCTAAACCACTAATATAATATTTTCACGTTGTTGTTAGGCTTGTATATTTGACATAAATTATTCGATAACAACAAGTTTCAGTGTTTAATCTAAAATCGTTGCAAGCATTATCCTTTTTGTGATCCTAATTTTAACCGAAATGAAAGAAACAGCTCCTCATGCGATACGTGTATACCTACGATATATATATATATATATTTTAAATCCTTACTCAACAGTAACATTTGACACTTTACCCGAAAATATCTTTTGTTGACTTGCTTTTACAAACAAACTATAACAGATTCAACTAAAGCGATTGTATCGGTTTTATGGTGTCTATTAAGTACAGAAAGCTTTCATATCCATTCGTTCGTAAAATGGTGTATTCGGTAAACATTGGAAATTGAATTTAATTCATTCGAACTGGGGAATATGAAACTGATGCCGAGTAATGGTGAAAAGTTTCAAAGTCATTTTGGATCAGAACACATATTCACAGTCAGACATGAGAGCTGGCGAAATGTATAAAGTTTTGCATAATGCAATCAAATGTCGAGAAGCTACAAAGCTCAAAGAAAATAACACGTTACGATCAGCAGTCATTTCTTTTATATAGTGAATGAATCAAAAAGTTAAGAATTTTATGGATTCCTTTTTTCGGCGGCTAACGAGTAAAACTTTTCGTCGGCTTTCATATTTCGTTTCTGAGTCAACTACTTAATAGAATCAACAACGTGGCAGAGAGCGTTGATTTATTGAGTGAAATAATTAAATTAACAATTATTTCCATTTATTTTGCCTTGCCTTTGGCTGTATGCTAGGTAAACCATTCATTCATACTGTGCTAGGCATAATTTCAACAGGCGAGTTGAAAGGGAGCGAAACAATTTAATTTAAGTAAGTCGATTACTACGTCGGTCGTCTCGTTCATGAAGTCATTTTGTAGTTATATTAAGAAGAGTTACATTTTTACAAAAGTACAAAAAATACTGAAGGAGCTTATACGTTACTAACAAATAACAACGTGGTTTCTTAGGAGTTGTTGCGGGCTTCCGAACCGATTCGAGCCTCTGAACCGTTAATTTAAGAACCCAACCACGAAACAATTTTACTTTTGTATCGAACCTTTTTCGGTTGAGTAAGATATAAATGAAACATATGCGAGGGACTCTAAAGTGTATGAAATGACGCCAGCATTAAATAAGATTGGAAATTGCCGAAAGGGCAATATTGAAAAACCCGTCCGAAGAAACGTTGTAATCTTCAAGAAACCCCCAAAATAAAAAAAGTTTAATATAAGATTATCGTCAATGAATGGAAACCGAGTAGTTATTGTTCAAGCTGCATATTACACACTACGAGCGAGCAACGCGAGCAAGTATGTGTGTAATATACACGCGATCAATAACCGAGGTTGCATTCAATGACGAATATATTATTTTATTGTAATAGCGATGATAACTCGAACAGTAACTAAGACCTGGTAGACTTTCTTTATGAAACATGACATTTTTTTAAATCTTTTCTTATTCATTTGATTTTTTGGTTTACGCCAAAAATTACAAGAAAAACACAAACACACGGCCGTTAACATATTTCTTCCGATTTGAAAATTCGGACTTCCTTCGGAATTCCTTTAGAAAAGCGTCAAAAAGTACAAGAGAAGAAGTCCGATTGCTTTGCTGAAGGAAGTCCGATTTTTTAAATCGGAAGAATTTTGTACATATTTCTCTAGTTTGACGTTATTTATCGCCCTAGACAGAGGAATTTATCCCTCTAGACGGATAAATACTGAGAATAATGCAATAAGTTCTCATTTACCACCTCAAAAATTGGCGTTTAATGGGAGAGTTATCGTCGCGTATACATCATCATCATCATCATCAAACTTTATAGACCGTTTATACCTTCCGGTGTGGGGTCTTTAAGCCGCAACCCGGTGGTCATTGACCACCCCCCTCCATACCCTTCTATCCTCTTCCAAGGAGATGGTTTGCTCGCCCAGTGAAAGCCCCCTAACTTCTAAATCTGATTTAATTGAGTCTATGAACCTTCTCCTTGGCCTACCCCTAGGACGTACACCCGGGACCTGTGCATTCAATATCCTCTTGGGGAGCCTACTATTACCCATCCTTTGAACGTGCCCGTACCATCTCAGACGACTAACCCTTGCCGCCTCCTCCACTGACCTAACCCCTAAATTTTCTCTGATGTCGTCGTTCCTGATATGATTGTCCCACTGTTCCCTCCGATTCACTTTTGCTATGCTCCTAAGAACCCTCATATCTGAAACCTCCAAGTCATGCACAAGGTATCCGCAGTCCACCCACCTTTCACTACCATATAAAATTGTTGGCCTGAAGATTGATCTGTGAATAGCTAACTTTGTGCCACTACTTAATTCCTTCCTGTTAAACACATGAGACCTCAACTGACTGGCCACCGCATTTCCCATTCTCCTCCTTTCCTCAAATTCCCTAACTAACTTGCCCTCCTCTGAAAACATGGCTCCTAAATATTTAAACTCAGAAACCTGTTCCAACTGCTCCCCATTTAAACTGCACACTACGTCTTTCCTAAATTTGCCAACATGCATAACCTTTGTTTTGCCGACGCTTATCTTCATCCCGTACTCCTCACATGCTACATTCAGGCAGCCAATCCCCCTCTGCAAATCATCGGCATTATCTGCTAATATGGTTAAATCATCCGCATAGGCCAGGATTTTCATAATTACATCCCCAATTTCCACATTCAAATTGGCCTGCTTGATGATTTTGTCCATGAAAATTATGAACAGAAGAGGAGAGAGACAACAACCCTGACGAACGCCCTCATTAACCTCGAAATCCCTTGTAATCCAAATAACTATTTCATTACGAGAACAACGAAAATTGTAATTTCCCGAAGTCAAAACATAAAAACAACAATTTGCGATCAAAGTACACTTTTTTACCAAATTTTCTCAATTTTTTTTTCAAATTTTCTCAATTTTTTTCTCAGATTTTTTCAATTTCGTGAAAACATTCCACATACAAATTTTTCTTAAAATTTTCGCGAATTTTTTTAAATTTTTCCAGTTTTCTCAAAATTGTTTTCCAGCATAGTCCTTGCTTTTTGAAGTACTTTTCAATAGAAAAAAGAATCGTTTTTTCTCCTTGCAAGTTTGTTATATTCAAGACGACAAATTTCAAAAATTCTGAAAGACTTCACAAAAAGGTTTATTGTTCTTAAAGTAAATTTATTGTGCAACTGTAAACTAATAAAAATTGTTTTTTCACATTTTTCTCAAACATAAGACCTCGGTTCTAGGAAGACCTGAAATATAGTGCATTACAATACAATGAAGGGCACGCTCGAAGGTAAGTACACATAGAATTATATAGTTCATAGTATCATATAATGTTTTACGTGTTTCAGCAATGTAATTGCTCCTTTTCGGGTCGGGCCGTAACCTTCCCACTCGTCAAAATAAAAATTTGGAAGCACGTACGTAATGTACTATTACTTTATATGCGACGATAAGTCTCCCATTAAATGCCGATTTGGTAAAATTGGAGATGGTAAATGAGTATTTTTTGCATTATTCTCAGTATTTATCCATCTGGAGGGAAAATTCCACTGTCTAGGGCGATAAATAACCAGCTAGACTAGAAATATTATATTGAAAAACCCCTGTTGAGAATCAAACACAGAACGTCCCGCATTCCAACCAACGATGCTGACCACTATTCTCGCAGCTTGAATTACATTGAAAACTCTCATAAAATGTGCTTTCTATATGCGTGCGTGTGTGAATGTGTGTAAGTAAATACATTGAACATTTAGAACATAAAAAAATAATTAATTTTTGACTAAACGGATTATTATCAAACAAAATGCCAGTGTGCAGTGCTTAATGTCAGACCTTGTGTAAATTAATTGTTTCCTCAATCGGACTAATATCTGCCGAGCAATAAGGCTTTGAAAATGTGATGTGATGAATTTACAAATAACGTTTGTAAATTCACACCGCAAGACAAATCGGTTCGGCGGAAAATCTAATTTCTTTACAGGAGTCTTTCAATTTTTTATACGTGTTTTTATATTAAAAAATGATGAACATGTTTGATGGAATAAATAAAAAATTAAAAAGTTTTTACTTTAGTAAAAAAAAATTGGCTCATCAGAAATTGAACCCCAGACACCGCATAAAAGAAATTAGTACGCGCTAACTCGCTTGACTATAAGTACTTGTGGTTACCGCTTGACATATCCTCTCTAAATGTATTGTCTCTGAATGGAATCTCCCATGTGTGTGTGTGTTTAATTCGAAATTTTGTTTTCGAATGCGCATGGACATTGTTCATTGTAACATAATCTTCGGTTGTGCTTTATATAGTTATCTAAAATGTGCATTTAGGTTCAAGCATACGCGAATTTTTTTTTAATCGATGTCCCACCGAAAACATGTCATTACATGCATATGTGTACCCCACGGAAATTATTCATTACATGTATGTTAGGGCCCCCAACCGGAAACTTCTCATTGCATGTATATCTGCATGTAATGACGCGTTTTCGGTTGGGACACCGAGTAAAAGTACACAGTGGGGGGTGCTTAGTAAGTCATCCATTCTGATCGATTTCGTGACACTCGCAAACTCATTCGTGTATTTTTAAGCAACTCCTTTAAAAACTGTTTTTTGACTCTTGTAGTTGTATACCTCGCCTTCGTCTCCGGATACAAACTCTACACTCGTCAAAAAACAGTTTTCAAAGCTTTTTGCTTAAAAACTCCCTCTTGAGCAACAAAATGAAATTCTATCCCTTCGTACGCCACTAATTGCATAAATTACTAACATCGATAATAAAATTTATAACCTTTGATCACCGCTAAAGTCGTTCTTTAACCACACACCAATAATGATGAAAATAAATAAACAAAAATGTTTCCATGTTGTCTAGCAAACATATCAATCAATGTGATGTTTTATTTGCGGCATATAAAGTTTATCGTGCCCCTATCGATATGCATGGTTCAGTTATTTTCTGATTACATCATTCAACGAAAATATTTTTTTTTGATAGATTTTTGTTGTTGCATTTTGTGCTGTGTACTGGAACTCAATCACTTGTGTGAATGTTAAATTGTTAAGAAGAAATATTGATAAGAAAATATTGTTGAGTCCGTTCATTCTGGAATAAAGTGAAACGCACAAGCACTCTCGATAAACGTGTAATTATTTTGGACTCGATTATTAACTCAACATTAAGGTTTTCTACGGGACGATAACGATCTGTGATAAATGAAGTACATGACAAATTATTTTATCGACCTTAGATTGAATGATGCTGATGGGAGTGTCACTGATTTGTGTAAACGAACGGAAAAATTTTTGACTCATTGTGTCGTTTAGATTATCATGCATGAGAGGAGGGAATGATGTCTAGTGACAGATATTTTTCCTATGCACATACATGAAAAACTGCTTTTTGTAACCCCTACCAACTTACCATCTGATTGATACGAAGTCAAGACATCAATGTATACCATGTATCATTAGCGTACATTGATTTTCCACTTTTTTTTTAGTCGCGGGTGGAACCGAGTAGAAAAGTTTACTTACCCCACGGGTTTTTTTTTTTTTATTTAAATATAAGCTTGCGCGGCCGAATTTTCCGAAAATTTGATACTTTTTCAAATATAGTGAATATATATAGTCATATATATAAATAGAAATAGAAATATAGTCATAGAACTACTACACGAAATTGTCCTACCCTCTTAATTTCAATTCTTAGCTAAAACACTCTACGAGATGTAATCTAACGGAAATAAGAAATAGGCTGAAAAGTGTTCAGTGAAAGCAAAAAATAGTTTTTGTGGAGCAAATAGTTTCGCCGGGGTCGATTTTTTTTCTCGTCCTTTGAAGATTCAAGGGGCTGGTGTGGGCAAGTTACGAGGTCGATATTTTTTTGTGATGGCTCATTTGAAAGGTTTATTGATAGGGATTCCAGGAAAAAAAATTGTCGATTTGCCATGAGTCTGCTCGACGTGAAATCGAGAAAAAAACATGAATTTTTCAAAACGTGTGTTAGAGTCATTTTTTGTTCAGCGAGTGAGTTTTATTGTTCGGCAATTGGTTTTTATTATTAATTCTGAACAATAAGATTGTTTTAGTAGTAGTTTTATTCATCAAAACAATTTGTTTAACATTTTCTAAGAAAAAGATTTGATATTAGTTTTTAGTCTTAAACGTTCCATTACGGAAACGAGAAGAAAGTGTGGAGCGAATGTATACATCTCGCTTCGGTCCATCGGCAACTTTCAGAGATGTTTTCGTCACAAGTTTTACAGCGTTTAACAGTTTGTGTACGATTTCGTACCCGTAGGTGGAAGCCCTTGTACTTCCATAAGTTAAATGATTCTTAAATCCCGCATATTCGGTTCCTCCCGCGACTAAAAAAAAGTGGAAAATCAATGTACCCTAATGTATCATCTTATTTGGTGCGTTGTGCCAATCGTTGGCATGCTCTGCAGAGTGTATTGGTACATCGAACGTATTTTGACCGTTAGTTCCAATCAACCAATTATTTTGGTTGATTTTATTTGCAGTGTGTGAGATCATTTGCCATTAACTGTAGGATATTACAATTCTCCCTGTTGGAGTAGACGATCAGCCAAACCCGCTTGGGTTGAATATGGTTGTTGAGAAGGTAAGTAGCTAGTAGATAATCCAAGCCATTAGTGAGGCGTTGGCTTATGTCAAAGTATACAAAATTTCGTGTTACCGACGGCGCAGCAGCGGCTCTACTTTTGTATGGCTCAAACACGGTAACAGAGAATTTTCTTTCTCTTTCACTCTAACACTTATTGCATATCGTCGCATCACTCACACTCATGTGATTAACCTATTGACTGTATTGAAGCGTGGGAAACAATATCTTTCGTCTCATTTCATTATGATTGTTGTGTGTGAGTGAAAAAGATGAAAGATCGAAAAGGTAGCGTGGACAGCTATGGTTGAAGTCATGTATATGGGAGGGGTAGATATGTAATGTCAAACGACCTTTTATCAAAAATGTGGTGATTTTTGGATACAAATTCAAAACGAATCTTTCGTTTCAGAAATGACGCGAGATTTAAATTTGAGTAAATTTAAAAAAAAATAGGAAATTTTCCTTGCGTCTTTTTTACTAGTTTTGTGGAATGAACAAAGAGAAACGTTGTTACTAATCGCGCATAAATGGTTGCAAAAGATCATACGTTTCTGACGGAACAATTCTGTGAATCATTTCGCTGAATAAGATAGAGGTGCACCAAACACCAACTACATACGTAAATATAAGTAAAATACGTCAATGCAAAGAATGTACACGTGAAAAGAAACCTGTAATATTGTGAATAAGCTTTTCAAGTCCAAAAGTTTCTTTGTTGAAATTTTCTAAACCATACAAGTTTCTAGTAATTTCTGTGTAATAGAAAAATGATTTCATGTATTTCCCAGAAAAAACTTATTTATACACAAAGTTTCTTATAGAAACATAAACTCAGTTCGGAAATTTGAAGAAAGCGATTTCTTGAGAAAATTTACGAGGCACTAAATCTGCCGCCAAGCGTTCAACAAAGTGTTTATTACACAACTCAAAAATTGTTCCTAGCTCTATTATGTCCCCATGGTAGTAAGGGGCCGTGACGCAAGTCTTACCACGTTAAAAAATTTATAAGAAATTTTTGTCGTATACTGAGTAGCATGCATACAAGAACGGATTCGACGCAAAATTTTTGGCCGAAGTGTCTTTTTACTCATTAAAATTGGTTTAGTTGAAGTGTGTGGTAATTTTTTTAAGGTTTCATGAAATGTATCCCGTCTCTCTAGAACTATGGCAGTTAGAAAGTCGCTTTCGAAGGCAAAATTAAAGAGAATAAAATTTTAGCGGACACGTGTCTCAGGGTTTCGGGAAAATATTCTTGAGATATGGCCACTTCTAGAATTGAGGGGGATGACCCATATGTCCAGAATTATGAGAGTTACAAAGTTGCTTCCAAAGACGAAGTTGTAGAGAATTAAGCGAACACGTGTTTCAGGGTTTTTTGAAAAATGACCGCCAGGATAGCACTTTTCAACTTCCATCAGGTCTTTCGATATCATCCAGAGGGATTTCTCAGAATTATACGTTTTTTGTGGATTTTTCTAGCACTTTCCAAGTTCCACCAGGTTTTTCGATATTTTTCGGCTATTCTCGACATCATCTCGAGGTCATCCAATGGAGCTTCCTAAGTTTATGGGATTATTGTAGATTTCCCTAGCACTTTCATCAGGTTTTTTGGTATTTTGCGGTTATTCTCGACATCAGTGAGGTAATCTTCTTGAATTATTGTGGATTTCTGTTGGTTGGTTTGTTTTATTTGAAGACATAATTATTTCATTAACAATAATACATGCTTAAATACTAGTGAGCAAAGTTAAGCGTCTATCTACGTCAATCACGTTCTGAATTAAAGCACGGAGGCCATCCTCGTTGGGCCTATTGCGCTGCATTTTCATTCTTTCAAAGCTCTAAATACCTCCTTCGGGCTCTGCTAGCCGGTGGCTTTTCGTGATAAAAGAAAGCACGTCAGCTATCTTCAGCTTGAGCTGTTCCTCGGGAGTCAGATAGAAGTCTCCTAAGAGCTTCGTTCTGAGATACTTCAAAGCCGGACAAGTGCATATGAAATGCCTTGCCGTTTCTGGCTCTAAGCCACATCTTCTGCAAGTCGGGTCTGCAGTCATTCCCATCTTGCCGAGATGGTAGTTCAAACTGTTGTGGCCTGTTAAGATTTCAACTAGTTTCCTCAATTCTCTCCTGCTCTCTCGATTGCCTGCAGGTTCCCATCTATCCTGGTGGCACCGACTTCTCCCAGTCTTCACTAGTGACTTCATTAGACCTGCGTATCTACTGACAGCAGATTCTGGTCCGGTGAACGCAGAACTACTCCCCTCTCTGGCCAACTGGCCAGCTCTATCGTTTCCTTGTACCCCTGTGTACCCTGGTACCCATGTCAATATGACTTCGTTGTCTCTTGACAGAGTTGACTGCCTCGATAGACGATTCACTGTCAGAACAAATCACAATTCTCTTATTTCTGACGCCATCTCGTTGCATCATATCCGAACTTTCACAGATAGCAATTATCTTCGACTGAAAGACGGTGGTGTATGAACCCAGAGCTATGGATACATCGTAATCCAAGTCTGCTGAGTGCACGCCTGCACCAGTTCCCTCATCTGTCTTCGATCCGTCCGTGTACATCACGACATCTGCTTCTATTGGAGGCGTCCCGCTGGCCGGCACGTTTCAAAACTCCTTTCGAAGCAGAAACGTACTCGTATAGAGTCTTCTGGCATATCTGCTTCGCTAAACTCTTCTCTGAGTCGTGCGAGAACACTCGCGTGACCGAAATTTCGATCCTCCGCAATCCAATTTCCTTATTTGTACAGCCTGTACACTATCATTTCTGCTTCCTGTTTTAAAAACAGGTCTAGCGGTGGCAATGAGAGTAGTATTTCCATTGCCGCTGTCGGCGTCGATGTCATCACTCCGGTTATGCTCAGACACGCTAATCGCTGGATACTATCGACTTTCTTTCGCGTAGGATTTCTGTAGCACTTTTCAACTTTCATTAGGTTTTTGACGAGAGATAAACTTACAAAAAAGATGTGAAAGTTAAATTTTTGCGGTGTAAGAAGAGAAAGTGTTATAAAATTATTTCGTTGCAGGGTCTGACATTTGTGACGCAATTTTTTAAAAACCCAACGTAACTTTGCTCTAATTTTTTTTGCGTATCCAAGTCTGAATGCGTCACCTTCTTCTGATTTCAGAACTGTTGTGTTGTAAGCAGACATAAAAACTTGCGTCACACCTCTTCTGTAAGAGGGTTTTATGGCGGATTTTACATAAGGGACATTATTTGTGTTTTGAATCGGTGTAGGTAACACCGTTATCCTATCCGTAACGGGCAATTTCGTTTTTCAAAGAAACGTTTACCAGCGTTTTGTATCAGCGGCGTTCTGCAAATTACACAATAATTTCACTATGACTACAACATACTTTACAATTTATTTTCTTAGATCCTAAAAAGGGACCGTGCTAATGATCTATAAAAAATTAAAATGATCATTTGTTCACAGCGAATATTATTTTACAACACATTTAAAGAATTTGGATTCACTAAGAAAATTCATTAAATAAAAATTAAATGGGAAATTGTATCGGAAAAAAGTTCTCCATCTCTTACAGATATTGAGATATTTGAGTGTATTTCTTATTCTTTAGACCGACTGCAGACCTCACCATTGATTCTACATCATTTTGATTTTACATCATAAAGTTCTCTACAAAATACATTTTTACACCATTTCTGTACTTCAGTTTCTTCAAGTTAGAAAATAGTTTTTTTAAAAAAATCCACTTTTTACGTAAGCCGCAACACCAAGGAGGTTGAATGGAAGGAATGACATGTGAACGCCCCTTAAGACAATTTTTTTTGCATTGCAACATTTTTTATTTTATAGTTTGCAGTAATTAATTGCTGATGTTATTGTGAAAACTGATAAGAAAAACGTGATAACATCACTTACAAGTTGAACAAGTGTTGGTTTTTATTTCTATAATAAATTTATACAAAAGGATTGCGATGACTTTTTCTTGGCATAAAAAGTTTAGTCATCCAACAAATTTTTTGAAATTCTGTAATTGCTGTGGAATTCAATCAAATTATAAATCCATATGGTGCGATATAACGATTGATTAGAGTATTTATTTCGTTGTTTAATTAAAGTCCATAATCAATAATCACATAAGTATGCCACTCTTTCCTATCCTATTTTTAGAGTTGAGTAAAAGGAAGCCTTTAAGCTTCTTCGCGTATGAAACGTGTTAGGCTTTAGGTTTTGCTTCATATAGCTAAGTAAAGTAAAATCATCCTGAGAGAGTATTGAAATATCAAATAGCAGTGCACTACACCTCAGGGAATATTTCTCTCCTGAAGCCACTCTCTGCAGGGCGGCCATTATTTGATGAAAAATGAGAAGAAAGACAACAAATATTTTAAATAACTAGAAATAGTTCTCAGGCGGTAGGTGATGGGTTAGACGAAAGCGTGTGTTCCAAACATTTAAAAAAAATCCAAACATTTTTTAGTGCGAGGGGGTCTAAAATTCGTCTTTTTAAGGCTTTTGAACTTATGCATGAAATAGTTATTTGAATCACTAGGACGGAAGTTGAGGATTTTCCACGTGTCTCTGTATTGTAACCGACAAGCTGAGTCGACGACGATGCAACACATTCACACGAATGTTACAATCAGTTTCGAGGTATATAAATACAGACATTGGAATTCCGAAGTGTACGTTCTAGTTATTCGAAAAATTTTTCATACAATATGCACCGAAATGCACAAACACATCAATCAACATTTAACACATAATTCATTTGCACATATTTCTCCAATAAATTATATACGCAATTTACCACATATAGCACTATGTCAGGTACAGATGACGTCCTAGGAATCACTTTTCCGTCCTAGGAAACATTTTTCCGTACTAGGACACACACACATTTCAGAGGTCGCATTTCGTTGATTTCCGAACCAAAACGATCGATGAAAAGTAGTCCTTTCGGTGCATACTGTATGAAAAATAATATTTCATGCCTCGGGGCCAAAATCGAAGGAAATTTTATAAATTTTCTCCCGATTTTTGACCTCTGCATGAAAAATTTTTTGTATCTGTTTTGGAAGACTGATCTTAGGCACTTTCGCATGTAGACCTCGCTCTGCTCGGTCTACAACACGCGAAATTGTCTAAAATCAGTCGCCAAAAACAGACCACCTAGCCCCGTTATTACAACTCTCGAAAAAGTACGAAATCTCCTTATCAGACAGACATTTCTATCACTATTAGGTATTTTCTTCATCATTTTCGGGGCTTTTCTTTGTCGATTTTTTCGTTTTCTTGCGAGGAGGAGCGGGGATATTCAATATTGCCATTTAACAATTTTCGGCAAAACTTACCCGCTGAAACTGTACGACACAAAAGAAAAAATTATTGTAATTAATTATCAGTTAAAAAGCTACCACTGGACTTTATAAATCCGTCAATATACTCTTCTGTTCAAAACGATGCGAGTGCAAAAATGAATTCATAAGAATTTACATTCACTCACTACATACATGCGCTCCATTATATTCCTTTTCAGCTCCCTTATCGTCATCATTAGCTGAGCTCATTAGGTTTTCATTTCAAATTAAACCTCAAATTAAAAATAAAAATTCCACAAGCTAAAATGGTGTGGCGATGATGCCATCCACTTCTCTAAATTTTATGTTATTCAAAGAAGATGAAAAAAAAATAAAAAAAAAATCATGAAAAAGCAGCCACTTTTAGTGTTTAACCAGAAAAGTTTTTTTTTTCTCTTCTTTCAAACTAAAAATCTTACCGAAGAGAATCAAATACCCTCAACAGCATTGAGACAAGTTGTTCTCAGTATATTATTACCTGAATGGTTCAGCGCATGCAACAAGTAACTATAACAAAAAACATTAGCAAAGACCCGTACGTATCACAATAGCTGTGGCAAACAGAATAGATGTTGCAAAAAGACTCGAATGTATATAAATGATCTAAATATAAGAATGAGCAAACAATCCAATGTTTTAAGCTCTTTGTAACTTCAAGAACTGTAAGAATTTCAAAGATCCATACATTTTACCCAAGGTAATGTCAAAGGGGCCCTGCTGAAGTTCGTCTGAGACCATTGATTTTGTTGGCCTAAATGTTCTCCCCTGCACCATATCGAAAAACCAACGTAGTTTCTTCAAGAAATCCTGAAACTATTTCCTTTAAAATGTAATTCTCACCAACTTCGCCTAAAAAGGAAAATTTCAAACTGCCGTAGTTTTATAGATATGCGTCATCCCTCCCAATTCTAGAACCTCTTTCGGTAATTTTTCCCTTAACTTGTATTCTCTACAATTTTACCTTTAGAAGCAAATTTCTAACTGTCATAGTTATGGAGATAAGATTCATTCCTCCCAATTCTCAAAGTGACTAGATCCCGGGATTAGGTTATTTTTCCCTAAAGCCCTCAAACACGTGTTCTCTAAAATTCTATTCTCTACAACTTTACCTTTGGAAGCAACTTTCTAACTTTCATAGTTCTAGAGATATGAGCCATTCTTCCCAATTCTAGGAGTGGTCATATCTCAGGAATGGGTCATTTTCCCTTAAACCCTGAAACACGTGTTTCTCAAAATTTTATTCTCTACAACTTTGCCTTTGGGAGCAACTTTCTATCTGCCATAGTTCCAGAGATATGAGTCATCCCAAATCTCCCAAATCTTGAAGTGACTTAATTCTGGGACTATGTAATTTTTCCTTAAAACCCTGAAACACATGTTCTCTAACATTTTATTCTCTACAAGTTTGCCTTCAACAGTAAATCTCCATATTGCATAATTGAGCAAATATAGACGAAAAACCATCTGCTTTCGTATATGGCCAAGAAACTCAATGTTATACATTCCGTTGGTCCCAGTGCGCAGACCCGATTTCCACAAAAAAATTCCCAGTTTTGTGAGATGAAATGCTTTCATCTGACACCAAAATGAGGAATTTCCGTGCTATACTTGCTGTGATATTTGCGAAAAGTTTCTTCGCAGACCCTCGTAAAACCATGTTTTTGGTCACTTTTTCGACCATATCTCCGGAACCACTTGACCGATTTTCCTCATCGTTGAACTCGAATCATGGGACATATGAACCTTTCAGGGAAGAAAAGTTTAGGGGGATCGGTGCAGCCGTTTGGAAAAAAAATTACAGGACGGGCAGACGGACGGACTGAAACGGACGGACAGACTGACATTTTTTTTTTTCGCTGATTCGTCATCTCTTAACGATATTAAGTGTATCCCCCTCACTCCCGCCTCCATCTACCCCATGTTACATTAAAATTGTTTGTAGTAAACGTATAGGACCTTTGTACTTCGTACGGGTCCAAAAATCTTCAATAAGAAATCATTCAGAAAATAGGGACAGAAACTTGCGATAAGTGTTTTTGTTCGATCTAAAGAATTTGTAGAAACGACTTATAATATAACAAAGTGTGTAGTAGGGATGGGCAAAAATTTGTGGCTTATAGTATTAAGGTACTGAGCGAACAAACCGTATTTATGACGGGTGGTAGGATAGCATGGATGGTCCATCGGCTACGACATAATGACTTCATACCGAAAGGTATTAAAGAGTCTAAAGTTTTATGATGATGATGAATTCATCTACAAAAATACTGGGAAATAACTACACTTACGGAAATATATTTTTGCATCAAATAGAATTTTGTACTTCTGCGCAAGTTTTTGCAGTGTTAAAAAGCTGCGCAGAAGTACAAAATTCTATTTGATGCAAAAATATATTTCCGTAAGTGTATCTAAAACACTTCAGAAAATTCATTAGTTCTACCAATTCGACAAAAAATTTGGTTGAAACATCTCATTGAATATTTGAACCTTTAATGATTCTCTATGTCGTTTTTTAACTAATTTATACTGAATAAATGAGTCTAGGGATCTTCATTGAAGTATTTTTAAAGTGGGAACAATGTCTGGTGCCAAGTCAGTTTTGTCCAAAAAAGGTTCGGACCTTTTCCTTTCAATAATACGACTATTGATACAAATATTCTTTAATTTAGTTTGTTTCTCCATTCGTATGTGTCATTGGATAGTGGGTTCGAAGCCGAGTGACACGGGTGTTACAGAGGCTTGGGGGTCTGAAAAATATCGATTTTTGCGTGACATACGATGGACGGCTCGTATTTGGACGACTGATTGTAGGCAAGTTCGCGTATTGTAGAACGAAAAGAGCGAGGTCTACATGCGAAAGTGTCGAGAACTAGTCGTCCAAGTTAGGCACTCAAACACAAAAGCAATAATTTACTCAAAAAATGTTTTATGGAGAGGTAAAAAATGTACAAAATTGCACTCGATTATAGCAAACATAATAAAGACACAAATTCGCCATTATTCATAATTTTACTTACTAGACAAATTTACCTTTAAGATTTCATTTTATCGCAAATATTTTGACTTTATAAATAGCAATCTCATCATGATATACGCTATACTTTGACAGAAGCCGATGTGACACGATGGCAGGTGGATTGACAATTTTTTCGCCAAACCAAGTCAAAGGCACCCCTTTCTTTTTGGCATTCCCTACATTTTCCTATCATACGTTAATTCAAATTTCACTTCATACTCCTAATACTTTCCATATGGAGTAAATTAACAACAACTTAACTTTTTGGACGCCCCTAGTGGTTAGTGTTTTAAGTATGTATATTCAAAGCATGATTTTGTTGAAGCCAAATGAAAAAAAATCTCTTTTGAATTGGAAAACGTATAAGTCGTTCGTATACAAAATACACACCAGTATATGTTTAAGGTAGTCAACTATCATGATGAGGGATTTATAAAGAATTTCTAAAAAGCGGTTAGCGATGTGGCGCATAGCTTTGGTATCTATATAGTTAAGTATAGCTACATATATTAGCATCAATTCTATGAGTTTCGTATTAACCACATGCATGTTCTGTTCATGTGTTTACAAAATGCCTAAACGACTGTTTATGTGTAGAGAGGATGTATAGAAATAAAAATGTTGGCGCAGTACATTTAAAACTGGTCGAAATCGAAGATTAAATAAAATAAATAAATAAAATAGGTACACAACGTTTTTTTATTTGTATATAAGGCATTGGTGTTTAGTTCAATTGCATGTATCATTTCACTTCACTTCACTCTTGGATATTTTATACTCTGTTTCACGTTCCAATAGTCAACGGATAACTCAACGGCCGAAACTCATGTTTTAAATTATCCAATGATAAAGCCTAATCCTTCCAGTCCTTCTTTAAGCCGTACCAGGTTTTACACGTGTTCAACACACACACACACACACGCTTCGAACCGAATATACTAAGAGTTTTGCATATTCTTCAAAAACTTTTTCTATAGAAAACAGTTAATGCCAACCGACAACAATACGAATCTTGGTACAAAAGAGATTATCATTAAAATCAATGATGAAATGAACTCCAAACCAGTCAGAAAGCCAGCAAAATATGAACTGCCGGAGGGTTTGCGCATTTCATCATGAACTTCGATATACTTTGACAGTAGCATTTGCCGCACTAGGCGTTTCATTCGACTTTCCCATTTTTTTCTGAGAAGTTTATTGTTTCCAACTCAACGCTATTGGCGATTTGCATCAAAGGGCGCGACGCGTAGCGGAAAGAAATAGAACATTCCAGAGGCACAACGGGCACAACTTGTTCATAGAAAGTAGCGACATTTAAGCGTAGTGAGAAAAAATGGTACATTCAAGAGGCACAAAAACCGCATAGAAACTTCTGCCATCTACATAACGTGAAAATCGCCAATAGACTGACCATTTGATAGCTGAGGGTAATCGCTACAATATTTCAATGATCGAAAACAATATTGGGAGGGTGCAGACTTACAGACGGCTGCACTTATTGCAGTTTGAGCAAGTCTATAAAAAAATTGGTATACAATTCAGACATAACTACCGTAGAATCATTTTTTATTATCATTAATTATTATCAATATTATTATTATTATTATTATTATTATATCAATATTATTATTATCAATTATTATTAATAATTTTATTATCATTAATCATTAATTATCATTAGCTGATGAGAGTATAAAGTTTTCCAATGCCACCTTTGCCTTTTCGTTGTTAATTTTTCAGTAGTTCTTTCAACTTGTGTTCAACACAACAGATTCCCCATTCTATCGTCATTGCTATAAGGTAAGTCGTCAAACATTTTATATAGGTAGGTACTTTCACTAGAGACGAAGAAGATGTGGCATGGTATGTAGGTAGAGCTTGAAAAAAGTCTATCAAACTGGATGTTCCCTAAGAATTTTAAAACTGTAAATTGTAAATTACGTTTACTCTAAAGTTATATACCCGTGATTTTGACGTACACAAGAAATGGAACCGTTTAGCGAAACACCGGCAATTAATTGAATTAAGTTGACTTTTGTATTTATAGCTTCTGAAGAAAGAAAAAGAATGTAATCCGATTGTATGTGCACTTTTGTCTGCATTGTATTTGTTTAGCTTGGCTATGTGCACAATCAATGTAACGAATAAGTGTGACCTATTTTCAAGACTTTCTTTTGAATTTACGTAATGCAATTGCAGTTATGATTAATTGCGAGAAGAATTCGCTGATTGCTTGTGTTGTTAGCAGTTGGAGAAGCAAAGTTAGTTGCATTTTCAATAAAATTGTTGTTTTCATCATGAAAACGGGAATTGTGGCCTAGCCGGGCCGTTAGTACAAATTTACTGGAGGGATATTCTTCCCAACACGCACGTGCCAGTAAATCTAGTTTTGAGAACAAACACTTAGTTTGGGCGTTTTGCCCGTCCAACATTTGTATTTATTCTGATTTTGTTCTTCGAATTTCTTCGTTAACAATTGAACATTGACCTACTTCTTCGTTAAGAGCTGACCAATTTCTTCGTTAACAATCGACCAACTTTTTCGTTGAGCTGACAAGTTTCTTCGTTAACTATCGATAAACTTCTTCGTTAAGAGCTGACCAATTTCTTCGTTTACAATTGACCAACTTCTTCGTTAACAGTTGACCAATTTCTTTGTTAACAATTGACCAATTTCTTCGTTAAAAATTGACTAACTACTTCGCTTACAGCTGACCAATTTCTTCGTTGACAATAGACCAACTCTTCGTTAAGAGCTGACCAATTTCTTCGTTTACAGTTGACCAACTTCTTCGTTAACAGTTGACATTCGTTAACAATTGACCAACTTCTTCGTTAACAGCTGACCAATTTTTTCGTTAACAGCTGACCAATTTCTTCTTTAGCAATTGATCATCTTCTTCTTTAACAGCTGACCAATTTCTTCTTTAGCAATTGACCATCTTCTTCTTTAACAGCTGACCAATTTCTTCTTTAACGATTGATCAACATCTTCGTTAACAGCTGACCAATTACGTTAACAATTGAACAACTCACTTTACTTGTGACCCTCCCAACATTTTTATGGGAGTAAAAATTCACTTCTTTCGTCGGTGGTTGTCTCGACCAATTCACTAAACCGATGACCACTCGATCAATTCACGCTCTCGATTACCACTCGACCAATCAACACCACAGTTCTTGTGCTGTTGACGAAGAAGTTAGTCAATGACTCCACTAACAGCTTTTTATAGCCAATAACAATTGTTGTCTGGACCACACGCTTAACGTGACTTCCGAACTACGTCTCAGAGTAAGGCGAATGTAGCGCCTTATTCAGTTACTCCAAGAATTGTTAGGCGCATGATTCATAGAAAAATTTCATGTAGAATTTTTCCGGCACGGGATTTGAACCCCGATCGTTTTGGTGGAAGGCCAATACGCTAAACACTGTGCCAATCCTTCCGTCTTATCGAACGAACCAATGATTTTCTTATTGTGCTGTCACTATCCTAACCCGACGCCTCGGATGAGACCGATTCTGGAAATCTCCACAGACTTACACCAACCAAACATTTCCGCCACTCAGGCTTTTTGTCTGAACTAATTGACTGCATGTCTCCAACCATACAGTCAATTTTCTTTTTTGATGTTTTGTGTTTTGATTTGCTTACATTGCATTGCATTGACGCTACCAAAACATCCACGTCTATTAAATAGTGACCAACAAAAGATCACGTCGGGGTCACCATATAAGTTGAATCGAGTGACAAGAAGCTACCAGCAAAGACAATTAAAAAGTTTATACATTTAGTTGGTAGCTTTTTGTCACAATCTGACTGAGTCTGACTTGAGTCGATTCAGATCTCCGAAAAAGCGATTAGACCCGTACGAAGAGCGAAGTACTTCGAAAATAGGTCTTTTGCGTTTACCACGACGTTTGTAACCACCCCAATTTCGACCCGGGAGTAGGGGGGAGCTTCGATCATGTTCCTTAGATGACGAACCAACAATAAAAAAATGTCCGTCCGTCCGTCTGTCAACACGTTAACTCGAGTAAAACTCAACCGATTTTCGAAAACATTTTTTTTCCCTGAAATGTAATTGAAAAATCTTTTATGAGATTGAATCTGGGCACTGTCGGCCTAAGGGCCGGTGAGATAGGGCCGTTTAAGTGGTTTTTGGTCTTTTCAACATAACTAGAGTAAATCTTTTCCGATTTTCATAATTTTTTTTTGTTTGAAAGACCTGGGCATGCCTGACATTTTATGGAAAAAACTTTTTCAATTTTGGGCTTTTGGGCTTTTGGACTCAGTCAGGACCTTAAAACTGAATATCTACTAGGGCCCAACGTGTTTTTTCTACATAAATCACTTGATTTCTTATCCGATTTTCCAAAACTTTAACTTTAAAAACTTTAATTAAAGGAATGAATTTGGGCCGAATAGGTCGAAAACTTTCGAAGTTATGGTCGAAAAAGTGGTAAAAAACGTGGTTTTTTGAAGGTTGGTGGAACTTTTTCACTTATATCTCTGCGACATTAGAACGGAAATCACTCTTGACGATTTAAAATAAAAGATTTGGACATCAGAAAATCACGAAAATGAAATGAGTCAAAATCTGTTGAGTGGTTCGGGCTGTAGAGTCCTCAGTGTGGGTCCAACTAGGGTCCCACGCGATTCTACACGATATTTGGTGGTTTTTTGTGAATATTTCTTTAATGAAGAGGCTTTTTGTGTAATGTTGCAGAGAAAAAAGAGGCGAACTTTTTTGTTCGTGGAAGTATGGATCAGAGGCCTCTCCTAAGTGGTCGGTCTAGGTCGGTTATAATATCGGGTCTGGTGCAATTTTTTTTCTTTCAAATTTTTTCCTTTTTTTTAATTTCGGGCTTTTTTAAGGATTGATAATGTTTTTTACGCCGTTTTTTCCAGTTCAATTTGTTGTCGACGCAATTTCATACACGAATTAAGGCGACATTTACTTAGATACGTTCGAATCTTTTTGCAACATCTATTCTGTTTGGCACATCTATTCTGATACGTACGGGTCCTCTGCATATGTTTAATACTTCAATTTCCTTATTCTTGCCGTTTTTCACGGCTCAGAAAGTTCTTTCGTTCGTTGATACGAAATGACAATAAATATCGGCAATCTATTGAAACCGAAATATTCTTTTGTGTTAACAATTTATTGGTCCTTTCATTGTAATAAGTTATGCAGGCTATTGAAGACTCCTTGTACCGAAAAAATGTTTTCTATTTATTTCTTTTCATTATCAGAAATTACGTTTGTCAGTCATTACATAAATTGCACTATTACAATAAATACAATCTTTACAATCCGGCCGTATCTGTTCCCATGAGGTGTTTGGTGTGTATATAAAACTTCGATTTGAACCAACCATAAACACATAATATTTGTCGTCCATCCCAGAAAAGAAGTATGCATCCATACATATATATAGTTTGAACTTATATACACCTAACACATACCGTACAAAAACATACCTAACTCAAATATTATTTTAAAACCCAAACCCAACAGACGCTGTGTCTACTTTTGAACTCACAGG
Organism: Pseudolycoriella hygida; assembly: GCA_029228625.1. Lineage (NCBI taxonomy): Eukaryota > Metazoa > Arthropoda > Insecta > Diptera > Sciaridae > Pseudolycoriella > Pseudolycoriella hygida. The sequence goes on along the minus strand of CM055405.1, from coordinate 43,387,261 downwards.
CAGGCGACAGAGTGTCTAGCACATTCGGTTGCTCTGTTGTCAATTTTCCCACCAATATTTTTTCGTAAATGTCGTTTTTCTTTGTGCTCAACCTAATCGGTCATTTTTTGCCTCGACGAACTAGTTTCATGATGTGATAAGGAAAATGAAAAAGCAAAAAAATTCATAATTTATTTGTTGAAATTAAACATCGATTAATAGAATTCAATGAACATTTTTTACTGAATGCAATGCACTGGCAACGTGGTAAATAGAACTTGTTTTATAAACGGATGTGTCAGACCTGTAGGCGCTGCTGAGCTAAGAATCGACTCATTTATGTGTTGGCGTCTCGTTTAACTGCATACATTTTCTTATAGTCCGTTCGAATGAATGGTTGTTTGGATTGCTCGTTACTGTCGCTATATTCTATCATATTTACATCAGCCGATTCGTGTCTCCCTCTCCACTTGTGTAAATTAACTTGATAAATTCAATTCGTAATACATAAAGCAAAGGCGAAGGAAAAAGATTATACGTTGGTTTAGTCATAACTCAGAATGAGGTCTTACAGCAAGCAATACTTGTGAGAAAGTGTAATTTAATTTTTATTTTCTGTTAATTTTCGTTGAAGAAAATCTTATTTTCTTATTTCATCGTTGCGTTTAACACAAAGTACAATATTGGATTGTTTAGTTGGACCATTGATGTGTTTGTTAACAGTGACTTTAAAAATAAAAGTTTTGTGAATTTGTGATTTTCTTTTTTTTTATTAATTTGATCGGACGAGACAAATATACACACAAGTGAATCGCGCGACTTGAAAAATTTATTTATTTGAGCTAAAGTAGAAAAAATGGCGCACGTTGTAAATCCGCTGGTTAAACGTGAAATTGAAATCGGTAATAAACCACGTAATGAAACAGTTGATGGACATCAAGTGATCAATCCATCGAGAATGGGTTCACGGCGAATGTTCGCACCGCAATTTAAACTGCAAGTGTTAGACTCTTATCGAAATGACAGTGACTGTAAAGGGAATCAACGTGCAACAGCTAGAAAGTACGGTATTCACAGACGGCAAATACAAAAGTGGTTGCAGTGTGAGACAAATTTACGGTCATCGGTTGTGAGTACTACGACAAAAAGTCGTCAGTCTGTGAGTCCAAATCAAACAATAAATTCCAAACAACCAACGAATGGTGAAGTACAATTTCATCTGCCCTTGGATATAGCCAGACAGAATGTCGCTCGAACTAGCAATAAATCCAACACTGGTTTTCTTTCGACTGTTCATTCGCATACACACGACTATACACCTGTTTCGTACGAGCATATACCGCCGTCAACTAGTCTACCTAGTTCGCCCGTTTTCACTGCACCCATTGAACAACATCAGCAGCAACAATTTGATGGATTACGTGAATATTCTGCAACGAATCGACATTTCGTAGATTATGTACCACATCAAACTCCATCAACATCGATACCACCGCCAACACAGCATGTACAACAGTTTGATGAATATCCACTCGCATACAATTACGATCCGTATTTTCATGATCAATCACCGAAATCAATCACACCGATCGATTTGTCAATGAATAGTCGTAGAAATGATTTTTGCAAATCTAGAACACCATCACCTCGGGCGTGTGTTTGGCAAAATGTTGTAGAAAGTAGACAGAGACCATGGCAAGACACGAGTCATATGTCCGATGACATACATTTGATCGAATTGACCAATGTGTGCGACACGGCGATAGATTTGAGCTGTCGAAAACGGAATACCAGCGATGGCGAAACGGGGAGCAAAAGACATGTGGAGCGAAGTGACGATTGGACATCAAAACCTGCTAAATCGATCAAATTGTTCAAACCTTATCTCGATGATGATGACGATGATGGAAAAAAGTGTAAAAGTGAGCAACGAGAACCGATCATTTGGAGTAATTACTGCGACAATTATTCAATCTATAGTTACTCACCCCAGTGCGAGTGCAACACTAATATTAAAGAGTCAATGTATAGTTATTCAAGTCCATCGTATCCAACCTTCATTTGCTGTAGTTATGGGTCGCCAGTGTCTGGATATGACAGTGCATCGTCATCGTATAGTACAAGCAGTGAGTCTGGTGAGACGATAAAACCATTCGATTGTACATTTGACTTTAAGTTTCAAACGATTGAAAGCTGTTACGGAGATTTATATGACAGGGCGATTGTGCCTCTTAAGCATTGTATAGATGTAGCCGGATAACAGTATCATTAAAATGTTTTATTGTTCAAAAAATTATAAAAAAGCTGAGAGTCGCAGCTAATCGGCGGTACGAAACAAATGGACCGTTCGGTCATCCCGTGAGGAAAATATCGTCGGAAATAATAGTCCGACCATTGGAAACACTGGAACTGCTAACAAAACTGAATACTTTACCTGTGGTGGGAAAATTTGTCTCCAAGTAATGTTCATGTTTCCTGTCGTTTTTAAGAACAGCTGTAGTAGCTGGAAACAAGTTACCTGCCATAGGTTAGTCAGTTTTCCAGAAATATTACGGTGAAATTTTGACCAAAATTTGGTCGACCAAAAATTTTCTCATCTAGCCCACCCCCGTCTTTTGTTTTAATTTGTACAAGTAACACTCAACGTGAAACTAGCTGCAGTAGCGACCGAAGCTAACTTTATTGCAAACAAGATCAGATGATTTCATTAATAAATTTACCAAAATCATCTGACTCCATTGAAAGTTTTAATAATCAGCTGATTTTGTTTGCAATGAAGTTAGCTTCGGTCGCAACTGCAGCTAACTTCACGTTGAGTGCTACTTGTACAAGTAAAAACAAAGGACTAGCCTTTAATAGTACACTCTAGCCAATGCCAGATTGTTTTGGTCGACCAAAACATTGTTTTCTCTATGGAAATTCAGCTTTGCATTTTGTTAGCGAACAAAAATTGATCGACCAATTTTTCGGGTGACCAAAACTTTGTTTTCCATAGAGTAAACAATGTTTTGGTCGACCAAAATAATCTAGCCTTGGCTAGATTGTACTATTAAAGGCTAGATGAGAAAATTTTTGGTCGACCAAATTTTTGTCAAAACTTCACCGTAATTCCAGAAATTCCAAATAAAATAGTTTTTGTTGCTCTTGCGATACAGTCTACCGACTACAGTTCGCTTTACTTGTAGGGACTATGAAATGAACTTAATGGACAGAGATTCCTACACTTTGTCAGTATAATTCGGTACGGTTCCTTAAAGGATATCCGTTTTTGGGGTTCTTTTTATTGAAAATTTGGTAAAAGCTTCCTCGACTAGCTATGACTCCATCAAAGTTATACGCAAAAATAAAAAAAATCACAGTAAATAATTAAAAAAAAAATTGCTCACATTAGGTGCAGAAATAATTTTATTTTTCGTTGTTCTAAGTTTGAAGTTTGCTGAAATTCAGAAGAAAAGCTTTAAAAAACATCGCGAAAGAAATGTATTTTTTAATTTAATTAAAATTATGTGATATCTAAGCAAGAAACATTATTTTATAAACCCTTAGCTATTTATGAAGAATTTAGTATTTTTAACTTTCGATTTGAAGCTGGTTTGAAACACAGAGACTTTATCAAGTTTTCCATTCGCTGGTCGAATTAACTGCGGTATTATAAAGTTGGCATTTAGTTTTTTACCATTCGCAGACACTTTTGGAGAAAACATTTATATTTGCTAGAAATGTGAATTCCAAAGGTGCAAAAGTCAGTCTTTCAGCTTTTCCACTTAATAAACACTTCAAAACGCATAATTTTTTCGACCAATGTGTTTGCTCACGTAATCTTTAACTGAATTACAAATTTAAATGACAGAAAACATTTTCTACGAGTCAGAAATGGATAAAAACTCTTTGAGTTGATACATTTCAAAATATTTGTAAACGTCAAAAGCCAATAAAGATGGCGGCCATTTTTATTTGCAATCATCAACTCAAAATTTTTGGTATCAATTTCTGACTTTAGAAAATGTTTTCTGTCATTTAAATTTATTATTCAGTTAAAGATCAAGTGAGCAAGCACATTGGTCGAAAAAATCATGCGTTTTGAAGTGTTTATTAAGTGGAAAAGCTGAAATACTGACTTTTGCAGTGAAATATTGAAATTCACATAAATGTTTTCTCCAAAAGTGTTTGCGCAATTTTGTTTGGGAGTATGTAATGACGACATAAGCATTCGTTTTCATTTAAGGCTTTAAGAGAAAAACGTTACAGAAAATTGCGACTTTTTCCATACAAATTTTCATTAGTTGAAAAGATTCCGACAGATGTCTTTTTTGTAAGTAGTGTGCACTCTTAACGCGCCGGTTATTTTTTTTCAATGCCCTCAACCAGTCTCCTTAAAGCAGAGACTTTGTGTTCTTTTTCCATCTCTTCTCAGAGGGTCGTTCACAAAGCCGGAATTTTGTAGCGATATAATGAAGGGCTCGCGAGCTTTCTGTCCCTTTGCAGTACCACTGTTTTTGAGTAACTCAAAGTCGTTGATTAGGACTTCGAAAGAATATGCCATAAATAACAATATTATTAAAAGATGTCATTCGTCTTTCATCAGAAGTAATAGCATTTTCATTGAAAATGAAGCGCTCACCATAATCCATTGAAATGAATGGACACACGTTCCGCCCATATCAATGGATATATCTCTGATCATGCAAAGCTTTATATATTTATACATTTTTAGTCATTTTGGCGTAATAATAAAATCAAAGTTGCATTTCCAGAAAAACCAGTTCTCATGGTATTTTAATATGTTCAATTTATATGTTAAGTGGCGTTCATCTATCTAGCCATACACGTACATCAGTAATACGAAAAAAAACACACTACTAACTATCATCCACATACACAAAACATTTAAAATGCTGTTGCTAGTTCGGATCAGCCTTAATGCGACAATAAAAAAATCTATTTTATGCTAATAAAATAATATTTCAATGGAATAGATGAATGGTTCCTCTAACGATTTTCATTCAATAAAAAAAAGACACAATCTCAGCCGAACGATTCAACGATAAAAATTGTACCGTTTACATTGCGCATTGTGTCCATCAATTGATTTTATATCAATTTGCATCAATACTTAATATATTGGTCGATAATTGCCGCAGTTTGATTGCGAAACCTTTTATGATAGCGATTTCATTCAAACGCAATAACAGTTTTGTTTTATTAAAAATTCAAGTGGGCATACCCCCAGATAACACAAAGTACTGCAAAATATGTTTCCCGAAAGAAAATAAATGTTGAACTTTGGACACTTCACTCAGTGGACATTTTGGGGCATAATGCCAAGGAAATATTTGATTAGGAGTTATTTCTAGTGTATGAGGACATTAGGATAACGAAAGGTGAATATTTGAAAATTTCGTTTAGACAAATAGTTTTTCAAAAGAAGATTTCATACGCTTTTAAGAAATAATTTTGTCAATTTTTCAATTTTTTTTTAAATCGATTCACCCTTTCAGTGCCGCGTTGGGTTTTGTCAGGCCCGGACTGGTCGAAGGGGCGATCGGCCGCTAGCTTTTTTCAGCCTCACTCAACATTTTTTGACATTTCCATTTTCAAAAATCACTTCGCTTTTTTTTGAACATCTTGTCTACGAAAGTCCATTAGCCTGCGGCGCTTTAGTCATCCCGTTTTCTATTGAACATCTTGCCTGCGCAGGGTCATTCACTTCAAAAAATTTTGCCTGATGTGCTATAATCATCTCATTTTCCATCGAATAAATTGTCTACAAAGTGCCATTCGCCTAAAAAATTTTGCCTGCGGCGTAGAGATGAGCGGGTTGCCCGAAACTTCGAAAAACCCGACCCGAATCCGAACCCGAATTGTTTTTTTCGGGTCCATGGGTTTCGGGTTTCGAAAATTTTAATCGGGTCGGGTTCGGTCCGGACCGGGTTTGGAAACAGTTCGGGTTTCGGATTTCGAAAAATTTTATCGGGTCGGGTACGGTCCGGGTCGGGTTGTTGTATCATTTTATTCGGGTCCCGATCCTTTATTGACTTTTTATAAATTTTTACAAAACTCGTCTAAATTTTATCATCTTACATTAAACGAATTTTGTTTTAGTCTAAGGTCCGTGAAGAATGCAGACGTCGGGCCTTGAAATAATTTTTGTTTCGAAGTAATTTGGGTTGTGATTTTCGAAAAACGTGAGTGTCTGGTTCGGTCCAGGTCGGGTTTGAAACAGTTCTGGTTTCGGGTTTCGAAAATTTTAATCGGGTCGGGTTCGGTCCGAGTCGGGTTTTGAAACAGTTCGGGTTTCGGGTTTCGTTCGAAAATTTTAATCGGGTCGTGTTCGGTCCGGGTCGGGCTTAGAAACAATTCGGATTTCGAAAAATTTTATCGGGTTCGGTCCTGGTCGGGTTTCGAAAAATGGTCGACCCGCTCATCTCTACTGCGGTGTTAATAGCCTCATTTATTAACAAATTCTATGTAAGACGACGTTATAGCACTTTTAAGTTAATACCTCCACCAATTTCATATACACCACCTCGTCGATTCTTCGAATTTTGGTGTGAATGGAATCGGTGGACTATCCTGAGAAAATCGTAGAAGAAAATTTTCTTAAAATCTTAAAATATTTTATTCCCCCCACTGTTTAAGTCTCATCAGATAGATATATGGGCAAAATTGCCACAGAAATCAATGTTTCGGGCCGTTCCAAAGCACCGCCCGATTAGTCGTTTGGTAAGGGGACATTCACATATGATGTACACATTTGGGGATTTGGGGAGGCGCTAAAAGCGTACGCTTTTACATAAATTATTGCGTATAAGGGAGGAGGAGGTCTAAAAATTACATTTTATTGCGTCTAGAATATATTTACGTCCCTAACCAGTCCAGCCCTGGGTTTTGTCGCAGTATACATACGTCGAAAACGGTCAGATCATGCACTTCATCATGAAATTTCGTATACTTTGACATAAGCTTACGTCACACTTAACTCGAGGATTAATTTTCTATTAATTTCAAAATTTTCTATTGAATGACAAACGATTTTTCACATATATCCGCCCCTCGCATTCAAAGTTGGAATGGGTATCTGCTACAGACTGTTCAAATGAAGGGCGTTTCACCTTTCAGTGAATTTACAAAAGGTTTCATGAAGCCATTTTAAAAATAAAATTGACACTTTTGATATGACATCTGGTCTTGTTAAAGCATTGCAATTCATTTGACTTTTAACATAAGCACTGTACTTGTGAACTTTGGCTTATATTTTTCTGTAAACATCTGTGAGACAGCAGTATTTGCCTACGTTCACATGTTTAAACAATCTTTTAGACGTTGTGCTAGTTGGGACCTCATAAAGCTTTAACTAATCAGGTATACAGTGTCATTTTTATTGCGGAACAAATCGTTTCTTCACTATATGAACGAATGCTACAACCAAATGTACAGCACATGACTTTTGTGAGAAAAATGCAAAGTTTACAACTTAGATATACGTGTGTTGTAAAAATCTTTGTCTCAATGTGGTAAGAGCGGCGCTTATAACCCTCATGACACTGAAAAAAACTTTAAGAAAATTAGTTAAAAATTTTGCTGACTTTCAACAACAATAAATTCCGCACTAAAACCCTTTGGTTTAATTTTGTCGTTATTTGATATTTTTTGGTGACATTCGTTGAAATTTTTACTAATTTTTTCTAAGTTTTTTTTTCTATGATGACAGTAATGCGGAAAACAGACGGTAAAGTACAGAATACGTTTTTACTCGTTGCCCCACGGAAATTATTCATTACATGTCATTCATTACATGCTATTCATTACATGTAGCCCCCACCGGAAACTTCTCATTACATGTACATCTGCATGTAATGACGCGTTTTCGGTTGAGACACAGAGTAAAACAGCATACAAGGGGGGATGCTTAATAAGTCATCCATTCTGAATAATTTCGGGACACTCGCAAACTCATTCGTGTATTTGTAAGCAACTCCCTTTAAAAACTGTTTTTTGACGAGTGTAGATTTTGTATCCCGAGCCGAGGGCGAGGTATACAACTACAAGAGTCGAAAGACAGTTTTTAAAGCGAGTTGCTTAAAAACACCCTCTTGAGTTTGGCTCATTTCACAAAATTAATCCCTAATGTGATGACTTATTTCCGCATCGTTAACAGTTGCAGCATTTCACCTTGGAGCAATCAGATTTTCACCATCCACATCCACATTAAAATTTTACTTCCAGTTCTATTGTGCACGAGAGATCCAAATTAATTCGGATTTTTTCTTGTGGGGATTTTTGAGATAGAAAATTTCCTCTTCTCGACAGTTGCAACAATTTTCGTCATGAAATCTAGTATAAAGTAGGAAATAGAACAATGAAAACGTATTCTGTAATTTATCGTCTGTTTTCGGTTTAAACACATTTGTGGCAGGTTGGAACGTGTACGTGTCCGCAGTGGTAGCCTTCTAAAGTCACTTTACTTACGTGTCGTAGGTTGGCACGTGTACGTGCCCGGAGTATAGCCTTCTAAAGTCACTTTTCTACGTGGCTAACGTATGCGACCATTTTTTTAATCGATAGCTAACGTTTTCTCACTAAAACCATGAATGGATATTCAACAGTAAAAAAATAATAATAAATGGCGCGACAATTTCAATGAATTATTAATGTGCATGCCTTCATAATTCATAAAAACGTTGCTTAACATGAAAAAGAAAAATAAATGAATTTGCAACTATAAAACTGCTTAGCGAAAAATTTAATGCGTGAGCTGACAATTTTTCGAGTCAAAGTGTTTGTATTGCGTATAAATGAAATTGAATCAATCGCTTTTTTGTTTAACTCGTATGTGGCCGTTTTGATTGGCAATAAATAATTTTTAATTTGCAAATCATTTTACCCGAAGTGAACGACCGGTCGCCTAATCTAATAATATTGCAAAGCATCATTTGGTCGAGTTTTTCTTCATTTCAATGAATGTAAAAATAGCTAAAAATGTTTGACATCGAAAAAGTTTTTCTCTTGAATGTAACTATTACGATCGTTTGGAAATAAACCAGTTCTGAAAATATACCTTCAGAAACACACCTCATGCTAATTGTGTTTTTTCAAACCTACGTCAATATCCATAAAAAAATCTGTCTTGAAATAATTTTTTCCAAATGCTTTTTACAGAACACCAAAAAAAAAACTTCTTTGATTCTTCTGTTAAAAATAATCACCAGAATACGTTAGACATTTTGGCACCGACGGGAAAATTAAAAGTGTTCAGAATTGGAATATCAATTAACTGAAAAAAGAATAACACCTGCGCGATATGAAAAGCGCGCGTGTAGTTTTCGTTTCATGAATTATGTCAGACACGTAATATTCAGGAAATTTCCATTTTTTCTTTGCTTCAACTTATTGACTTGCATCTATGACTTTGTCGCATTGGTTTCAATTTATCAAACATTGTGTTGGATAATGGAATGTTCTAAGACAATCAATGTTTCGTGTTAATTAATTAAGAAGTACAGGTGCTTGGAATAAGTCATTTCATTCACCGACCGGATGAAATATGACAGAAATTTTTAATTATTTTATTCATTCAAGGATAAAGTAAAATATTTTGAAAATAAAACCGCCTTTGACATTAGTGTATACAAAAACGTTTTCCGACGAAGAGTTTTAAAATGCCAAACTAGAAACCAAATTGAATGATCGCATCGCAGTCTCTTCAAACCAGATTTGTAATTGAAATTGAAAATTGTGGAAGACATGGGAAAAATTTGAAAATGTACCTTAAAGAAGTTGATTGAAAGAAAATGTAGTCGTTTAATGAATTTTTAATTGAATTTAATTAATGTGCCTTAATACAATGAAAATTAAAGTGCCAATATTAGAAAAAAAAACGTATCAAGATTAATATCTACTTTTTATATACTTACTTTTAGCTGAAATATTATTCACAAATTAAGAAGAAAAATTACTTTATGAATAAGAATTTATTATAGGTCTATGATATCGTTTCGTATAGTTTTCTTTAAACCTAAGACGATAAAACTCTTTATAATTTTAACATTGAACACCAAAACATTAAATGGATTATTATATTTAGTCATAACTGAAACTTTTTTTTACTTTCGAATTGAAACCACCGTTCAGCGTCTTTTGACACCCCTGAATATTATTTCTAGAAAATGGAAAAAACAGTAGTGAGGTGAGTATAACGTGGAAAAACTCCTTCGACTCTCTCGCGTGAAATACTGAACGAACTTCTTTCAGGCATCCCACATGTCCGAATACAAAGTCAAGTGACAATATCACTAAACTCAAAGTCGATTTCATTAAGACCTTTCCATTCTTCATCGTAAAGTCTCATGTAGGAATATCAAAGACAAATAAATAAGAGCTTTACAAGTTGTGGTGAAGAAGATTAATGTGGTCATTGGCAAAACTATGGAAAATTAGCGAAATCCAAGACCAACTGAACGGTGTTCTGCAGTAACTGAGTGTTTTCATTGTGGTAACAATAGAATGACAAAGATGGTACAGAACACCGTTCAACTGAAAAGGAAAATTTTTTGGGTTTTGTGAAGAGCGATCGAACTTTGGAGTTTAAATTTTCTCAAGTCCTAATCTCAGACATTATTCTACTAAATTTTTGTGGGGAGTTCGGAATTCTTCTGTCCGCGATCACTTGACAGTACGACGATTTTTGGAAAAAGATATTTTCTGCAAAAATCACGAACCGGGTGGAAGAAAATCGTTTTCAAAAGTTAAGTCGGTCGGACGTCGAAGTATGAATAACTTTTAGAATCTTACAAAGAAAGTAGTGCTTCGAAAATGGGTCTATTGTAGTTGAAGTTTGTAAAATTTCGACCCAGGAGTTGGTTACTTTTTCGTTTCGGGGTTCAAAATCGGGGAGAAATCTGCAATAAAAATTTTGTTCGTCCGTTTGTCCGTCACCGCGATAACTCGAGTAAAACTCAACTGATTTTCGAAAACTTTTCTTCCCTGAAAGGTAATCAAAAATCTTTTAAGTAATTTAATCTGGCCACTGTCGGCCCATGGGCCACCGAGCTAGGGCTAAAAGTGGTTTTTGGTCTTTTGTACATAACTCTAGTAAATCTTTTCGATTTTCACTTGTTTGAAAGGTCTGGGCATGGCAGATAATTTATGGAAGATTTTTTTTTTATTTCGAGCCCTTGGACTTAGCTAGGGACTAAAAACAAGCCTCTGCTAGGGCCCTACAAGTTTTTTGTACATAACTCGAGTAAATCTTTTCCGATTTCCAAAACCTTTTTTTTAATCGAAAGGTCTAGGAATGTCTCATAATTTATGGAAGAAAATGTTTTGATTAGAAGCCCTTGGACTCAGTTAGGACAATAAAACTGATTTCTACTGGGGCCCAACGTGTTTGTTTACATAAATCAGGCAAATCCTTACTGACTTTGTTGATTCCTTTTCTATTTAAGAGGTCGACCCTAACAAAAAACTTTTTTTGCTATGTTGCAGAGCAAATTGATGTAAACATTTTTGTCTATAGAAGTATCTGTCCAAGGCCTCTCCTTAGGGTCCTATGTCGGCCCTTGACAAAAAAAATTTTTTAGACCCGTACGAAGAACGCAGTGCTTCGAAAAGTGGGTTTATTGCGTTCACCACGAATTTCGACCCGGCAGTAGGAGGGACCGAATAAATAGGGAATTTTACCGAATGTTACTCAAACCTAGGCGTATAAAAAAACTCGATAATTTTTTCTTCATTTTTGCTTCATCTTGAATGTGGTCATTGGTTTCGTAACGTACAGTTGGATCGATGATGAAAGCATTTTGTGTTTTCGGGTCAAAGGCGACAATGTCACTAAAGCGGGATTTACATTGGGTGTCAATGGCATACTCCTCCTCGAAGCATTCAAAAAGGAAGCACTCACTAAGGAATTTTCCCGTTTACGAAATGTCTCGAAAAACTTGGTGGATAACAAAATTAGGAAATTTCCCTTTTATGAAATGCCACTAAAACCTGCTGGGTAACAAAAGTATAGAACTTCCTTTTACAAAATGTTACGGAAAACTAGGTGGATAACAAAAGTAGGGAATTTCACCGCTTTCACACACGCTGAGTGTGGTATGGGTATAAGAGGCTCTGGCCCGCAACTTGGTGTTCCCAAGCCTTTCCTTGTAAGTTCATCTGCTCTTTCGTTACCCTCCACGCCAGAGTGTCCGGGCACCCAGACCAGCGTTACCCGGTTTCTCAGTCCCATCTGGTTCAAGGTTTCTTTTAACTCTTTTATTAGCTTGGATGTCACGACTGGCGACATGAGCGCCTTAATCATCGCTTCACTGTCAGTGCAGACTGTAACGTTCTCCCCACATGTCTCTGCCGAGACTGCCTCCAAACATCGGCGAATCTACCTTGGTGATACCATCTGTCCATCGATAGTTCCCTAGAGAAAACACCGGCTCCAGCGCCCTCTGCAGTTTTAGAACCGTCAGTGAAGCTCACGGTTCCTTCACCTGATAGGCAACCTGGCCAGCCTTCCCGCCAATCTCACCTGCTGGGCACAAGTACTTCAAAGCGTCTCACGAAGTCTCTCTCCGGTTTCATTCGGTTCAGGGGCATTTCAAAGACTTCGTCAATGATAGCTGTCTTGATTTTTCCATGTCCCGAAATGAAGTTCGGAGTCCAGAGATCGTTCTGCGACAACCTATCCGCCGTGGCAAAAGCTTTCGCCTTCACTGCCACGTGGGTCGGCGGTAAATTAATCAGCGTCTCAATTACCGACATAGTTGTCGATTTCATAGCCCCAGTAATGCATACGCATACTAACCTTTGAATCTCGTTCAGCTCTTTGACCGCCTTCTTTATTTCGAGCCTCGGCCACCACAACACGCAGCCATGGCTCATCATAGGCTTGATGACTGTTTCATACATCCATAATACGCCATTGGACGGCAGGCCCCAGTTTTGTTCAAACGAGTTCCTGCATGTAGAAAGCTCCTAGAGCCTTCCGTATCTTGTCCGTGACGTGCTCTGTCCATTTCAACTTGGAATCAAGAATGACTCCCAGGTATTTCACCCTCGCTCCGGGAACAATGTCTTTATTGAACAGCCTTAGTCTCCCTACGAGTTCATGACCCAACGTTTTTCTACTAAAGGAAACAATGTACGTCTTGTCTGGGTTTACCCTAAGGCCTTTATTTCGGCACCATTCTTCCACTATCTTCAGCGAGTATCTCATCCTGTCACCTGATCAAAATCGTCTGGTCGTCCGAATACGGAATGTTACTAAAAGCTAGGTGTATAAAAAAACTCGATAATTTTTCCTTTTACAAAATGTAATGAAAATTAAGGAATTTTCCCTAAAACCTAGGTGGATAACAAAGCTCTGGAATTTTCCCTTTTACGAAATGTCTCAAAAAACTTGGTGGATAACAAACAGGCCGTAGCCAGAGTAACTTGATAGGGGGGGTTGAGCCCCCCCCCCCTCTTAAGTGCCACAGAAAATATGAATTTTTTAAACGTTTCAAGAAAAGCCTGAAACTATTGTACTCACATCAGGAGGGAAGAAAATTGTCAATATTGTTAAAGAAATTATGAATCGCGAGCGAAGCGAGCGAAATTTTTTTGTAGTAACTTTCGTTTTCATTGGATGTCAAGCTTCAAAATAGCTCATTTATCTCCAGAATAACAAAACCTTCGTTTGTGAATTCCCAGTGTCGTCATTCTACCGAACTGTACAGTTTTTTTAAGTGCTCCAAATAGTGTCCATAGTTACCATGAATTGTTCTGATGGCGCTAAGCTTTTCTGATGGTTATTGTGGATGTGGAAGCATAATGTGAATTTACTAACGTTTGGGTCGGCAAAGTTGGTACGCGCCCTGACTTCCCCACTGTGATCTGTCCCAAGGAAATGACAGGGGGAGGGGGGATCTGAAAAATGCCAATTTCGGCGTTATGTAATTTATGAACGGCCCCTAATATAAATTTCTCACATAAAATCTCACAAATTAACAAACGTACGGAGCAAAAAGAATTTTCTGCTAAAGAATTTCTCCCAAGAGCGATTGGGCTTATTGGAAAATATATCAGTAGTTGATGTTGTAAATGTATCGTTTGAATGCACCGCAAGCGAAATTCTGAAAGGGGTTTGGCTTACGAAAGTTATGTCCCCCCCCCCCTAGATCCGGGCCTAATAACAAAAGTATTGAATTTCCCTTTTACGGAATGCCACTAAAACCTGCGTGGGTATAACAAAAGTGTAGAATTTCCCTTTTACAAAATGTTACCAAAAACTAGGTGGATAACAAAACCAGGGAATTTGCCCGTTTACAAAACCTAGGTGGATAACAAAAGTGGAGAATTTTCCCTTTCACAAAATGTCACGAAATATATTTGGGTATATAGATAATATTTTGATTTATTTACTTATTAAATTTAATTTTTAAAACTTGAAAGATTTGGATTTTGAATTTGACAAATTCAAATTTGCCACTTGACGGTTTTGAGAATATCAAAGCTGTTTTTTGAAGATATCAAATTTTTTTTTCGGCGCACGAGAATTGTTTTTTCGACATATCAAAATCATTGGAGATATCAAAATTGATTTTTCGGATGTCAAAATTGATTTTTCGAGATGTCAAAATTGATTTTTGAGTATATCAAAATCATTTTTCGAGATATCAAAATTGTTTTTACGGCGTATCAAAGTTGTTGTTTGAGGATATCAAATTGTTTTTTTGGCGTATAACAGTTTTTCGGTGACATCGATTGTAAGTGATCAAAGCAGATTTTTCAAGATATCAGAATTATTTTTTCAGTATATCAAAATTGTATTTTTGGTAGATCACGCTGGCAGGATATCAATATTGTTTTTTGAAGATATCAAAATGTTTTTTGAAGACATCACTTTAATTCCATGCCAAAAAAATGTCCGTTCGTCTGTCCGTCAATACGATAACTCGAGTTAAACTCAATCGATTTTCAAAAACGTTTTTTCCCTGAAAGGTTAATTGAAAAATCTTTTAATGGATTTAATCTGGGCACTGTCGGCCCAAGGGCCACCAAGCTAGGGCGGTGAGAGTAGTATTTGGTCTTTTGTACATAACTCGAGTAAATCTTTTCCGATTTTCATAAATTTTTTTTTGGTTTGAAAGATCTGGGCATAGTCGCCAATTTATGGAAGACACTTTTTCAAATTTGGGTCCTTAGACTTAGCTAGGGCTATAAACCGAGTCTATGATAGCGCTATACTTGTTTTTTTGTACATAGCTCGAGTAAATCTTTTCCGATTTTCGAAACCTTTCTTATGTTTGGCCGACAATTTATTGAAGAAACTTTTGCCTATGCTTAAGGCTCATGTGTGCCTCATGTCGGTTTTGTGGTCGGCCCTAACCAAAAACAATTTTTTTTTTGTATGTAGCAGAGCAAATTGAGGAAATCATTTTTGTCTATGGAAATATGTGTACTTAGGGCCCTAGGTCGGCCCTAGAAAAAAAAAGTTTTTTGCTATGTTGTGGAGAAAATTGATAGAAATATTTTAGTCTATGGAAGTATTTGTACGATTTGTACGAGCCCTCTCCTGAAGGCTCTAGGTCGGCCCTGGCCCAAAAAAATTGTTTTTGCTATGATGTGCAGAAAAACGAGGTGAGCATTTTCGTCTATTTGGGGAAGGGGTCAAAAGAGTTTTTTACACCGTTGCATCGGACGGGTTTTTCAATATTACCCTATGGGCAATTTCTAATACAATTTAATGTGAACGTGGTACTTTACGGTTATTCCATCAGACTTTCTCGTATTATATATGGAGAGGTCTTGACACCGTTTCTTTGGACGGGTTTTTCAATATTGCCCTTTCGGCAATTTCCATTGTGAAAGTAATTCATACACTTAGGAGTTATGCAATATTTCCATAGATACGTTCGAGTCTTTTGGCAACATCAATTCTGCGTACCTTCGTAAGGGGTTATTTTCCTGGACTTTTGCTTTAAGACATTTTATCCGTTAGAGATTTTAGCGAAGATGTTCTGTCCCGATACCAGAATAACAAATTTTTTTGAATGATTAGCGTGGTAAGTAGAAATTGAGATAACCTTGTAACTTATTACTGTGAACGCTGATCATTATTTACTAGTTTCGCTGTTTTGTGGTTCTACTTTTTGAAATCCTTTTATTGCCGATAAGTTTTTACTGTGCCAGTGATAAGCTGTGCGACAAACCCAGTGCTATCTATGAGATGTACTGGGAGCGACTCATATATATAAATTTTAACTCGAGAAAACGAGAAATTATTCTCCTGGCGAAAATAACCTGGGCAGAGAAATGTCAAAAGTCATTAATTTATTGAAGATTGTCATATTTCGTGTGAAAATTTCCCTGGAGTTGAAAGTGACTCCTCAGAATAATTTAATAAGTCTTCTGTTTGACTTCAGGTGTTCATGCCGTTCGATCATCGGGATTTGACTCTTGTATACTCCACGAAAACGGTATAAATGTACAATGTACATCCCCGTTCTGGTAGCTAAACTGAACTTTAGCTCACTTTCACACCTATACATGTGCTGATATGCGCCGTGCCATACGTTAGCAACATTATCAGCTCGAATTAATTTATGATAAAAAATTTCGTCAAACGAATTACTTTATCAATTTTTTTTTATTTTTTTTTATCAGCGCGTGAGGTCTTTTTCAGTTTTTTTATTTGATTCATTCGATTCGAATCGAATAAAAATTGAATTTATTTAATTTATTTTCATACAAAAATGAAGTAACGATTCGAAATGACTGAAGAAGGATTTGCACCACTAGAGGACAAGACAAAGTGCCAGAAATGGAAACGAAATTGGCACCAAGAAAGAGCTTTGATCGGAGGTGAGTGGTATCTATCGTACGGTTCCCTTTGATATGCAAAATGAATTGTTTTCCCATTAGGCATTTTTTTGATGATTAACAGTGGCCTTCATGTTTCTTGGTCAATTTTTAATGGTGAATTTGAGAATCAAGCTTGGTCAGAAAAGGCTTCAATATTCGAAGTTTTTTTTGTGCAAATTGGATATTTCGTTGGATCAATTGTTGGCGGTTTTAATGCGGGATTTTTCGTTGACAGTTTGGGCAGACGAAAAGTCATTGTAAGTGAATGTGAATTTTTATGGAAACAAAGGAAAAACAAGGTAGACGCCTAAGTGTTAGAATCAAAAACAACAGACCCGGACTTCTCGTTTCCAGCATACAAAAAACTTTTAAAATGTTAGTGATACCGTGGACCGCTCATATTTCATTTTCGATAGTTGATTGATGATATTTGATAGCTGATACTTGGTAGCTGATAGCTAATAACTGACAACTGATTATTTACGAGTGATATAAGTTATATAAGTGATAACTGATAGATAATTTTTTTTTGTTATGTTAAAGCCGGCTTCAGCCCTTTGTTTTCTGATAGCTAGCACTTGAAAGCTACTGACAAGTCGATATTCGATAATTGATATCTGATAGTTGATAATTTTTATTATAATAGTATGCAGTCTTTTACTCTAAAGAGTTGTCACAAAGTTGAACATCAGAATTTATAACGCTGATACTTTAACAAGCAAGTTACATTACCATACGTGTAGTTTCCCAGATAGACTGAAAATATGTGAGCAAATGTCGTCATCATTTGACATTTCGTCGAATTCGCTTTATTCTAAATAATGGCGTTATAAACGTCAAACGTAACGTAATTCAATTTTTTTACATATTTGCCAAGAAAAGGTGGTCAGGCAAAAAGCCGTCCTTCCAACCTGTAAAAACTTCCTTTATTTTGCCCAAGCCAGACAGTGAAGTCAATGCATTAAAAAAACGAGCAATTGAATCTGTTGGGATCAAAAGTCGGTTTGTTCCAACTGTCAAGTTGACGTTTCAAACGTCAAACTCCTTGGAGCACGTACAGCTTTAGTTCGATATGATTCAGAAGAAGTGCCAAAATTTTCACCAGTAAAACTTATCCAGCCGAAGCTGTACGCGCTCTTGCTACTGCGGCTGGATTTTTCTTCCTTTTATCGTCAATTTTCCTTACTGTTAACGAAGCAAAGATTTCTCGACTGTTTTCACAACTTCTCCTTTGTTTCATAATTGTCAAAACGTCACTTTGACAGTTGGAATAGACCCACTTTTGATTCCAACAGACTCAATTACTCAAAGAAAAATCTATTAATTTCTTCGATAAAGTAGACCTCGGCCTAAAATTTACATCTACTTTATCTAAACATTTGACGTTTCAAATGTCATTTTGACAGTTGAAATAGACAGACTTTTCATCCCAACAAACTAAGACCGCAGACGTCTATCTATTGTATTGAAGTCAAATGTAGGTATCAACTTCATCTATCTCATTAGCAATGTTTCATGTATCGAAATTAGCACTTTTAATATATTGCTGATTTGGATAGATGAAGCCGAGAACAGCATTTAAGGTCAAACAATACATAGACGTCTGAGGTCTGAGCCGGCTTTGCCACCTAAAAAGTGTCACCAAAAATTCATTTTTTGCTCAAAATCGTTGAATGGGGTGTGTTTGAAAGCTAATCAAATAATCTTTCAACAAAAATCAATTTCAATGTGAAAAGATGAGGTCAAAATTTATGGGGTTCGCTGAAGCTAAATGGTCCAGCAATATAGTTTTCGAATTTCCCCAATCACCAATCGTACCAAAAAAATTTAACAAAAAATTTTCGTGGTTTTCGCGTCAAAACAATATTTTCTGTCAACTAACGAATCCAACCCAACAATCGCCGAAACCAAAAACTACCCTAAGCGGCATATGACCTCTGAAGCGGTGTATAACCTCTCCAACGTGCGAGTGCGGGAAATGTCCAAATAAGACAGG
This sequence comes from Pseudolycoriella hygida, assembly GCA_029228625.1. Lineage (NCBI taxonomy): Eukaryota > Metazoa > Arthropoda > Insecta > Diptera > Sciaridae > Pseudolycoriella > Pseudolycoriella hygida. The sequence goes on along the minus strand of CM055405.1, from coordinate 43,368,450 downwards.
AAAAGGATTATGTTGCACTTTAAAGTGTTTTTTGAAGAAACTTTTTTTTTGCTGCATGTTCCGTATTAAGTGATCAGACTGAGAGGCCCGACATTCGTAGGGGAAAGGATTTTGAAAATAAAACAATTTTTCTAAAAAGCTGCACCCTAGCGGGCATCCATATATTTTAATAGTAATTTTCAACACTAGTGTCGTATGAAGGTATTTTATCGCAACAGAAGTCAGATGTCGATCCGAAAATACCACAATACGACATGTGTATCGAACAGAGTTTTTCGTAACGAAGCGATTTCGTCATGTACTTTCTCGCACTAGTTACATGAACATCCTTTCTACCGAAGAGTTACGAAAAATTACAATTTTGCGCGTGATGAGGGACGGGGGGTCTAAAAATAGTCAGTGTTTTTGTACAAACTTTATGGATGGCCCCATAATTTAGTGTCTACCACAATATCTTGTCCTTGTTGGGGAAAGTAGAGCTCAAACTCTAGATAGTTAGCATAAAGAACAAATTCAATTTTTCACATAACAATTGTTATTGCAGGGAATCGGAATCGCTGCTCAACTCATCGGATCGATTATAACAATATTTTCCGCCAGATCGGTGGTTGCGTTGGTCTTTGCAAGAGTTCTATCGGGATACGGTCATGGTACAGCGTACCTTGCATTAATCATTTACGCTTCCGAAATAGCGACAAAAGATAATCGAGGAAAATGCATTGCTTTGATTCACATGAGCTATGTGTCCGGCATCGTGCTATTTTCACTAATCGTTCCGTTCACCGTTGCCGAAAAGCAAATCGAAATCGTTCATCTCATGGGAGTATTGTCTGGTGCTTTCTCTCTAATTGCTCTTCCTTTACACCATTTCTTCACCTATGAGTCACCAGCGTCTCTAATCAAAAAAGGCAACGATTTGGAGGCTCAAGAAAATATTGTTAAATTCAGAAATGCTAAATATATCACAAATGAAATCCGAGCAGATTTCCAGCATTTAAGGGAGATGGTCATGAGAGACTCTAGATTCGTTGGTAGCGTCTGGCGACTGTCACCTTTCTACTTTATTTTGTTTCTAAAAATGCTTGGCGTCATCGTGTTCAATTATCCATTAAACGTAACGCGAATAAATTTAGCCAAAGCGACAATCACTTCGCTGGGAGACTATCCATTTCAGCCGCTTCTTCTATCTGTCATCCGTTTCCTATTCAGCTTAGTTATCGTTTTTGTCATTGATGGCACCGGTCGTAAACGATCGCTTTCGTGGAGTATACGCACAAGTTTTGTAGCGATGCTCATCCTAGCCATAGGATACGTAGCTTCCAGCCAAACCATTCCAATTATTTTCAATTTTGCATTTGAAGTATTTTCTAGCATGGGGACACTGATGACCATCGATGTCTATTCGGGAGAAGCTTTCAATATGGCCAAAAAAGGAATCGGTCTGAGTCTTGCCAATTGCATAGAAAATTTCTTCCAAATTGTGCTACTGTTGGTAGGCATTGGGTTTGGCATTACGTACGTGTGCTCATCCGCAGTGTTGTTTATTGCGGCTGCATATTTATTAATTTTCGTTTTTGTTAATTTACCCGAAACCCGAAAGGTTCCGTTGCCAGATGTAACCAGCAAATTTACTGGAATTTCCTTCAAATTTTGCTTTTGTAAAAAATAAATGTAGGTTTAGTGTAGATTTTAGTGGAAAGTGTGAAAAGTAATAAAACTAATATTATCAATGCCACATTTTATCTTAATTTTTCGACACTACAGTGAAAGGAATTTAACTTTCATATTTTCATGGCATACCCATTGCACAAGCAATATTAGAGTCAACATACAACACTTACTCATTGATATACTGGAACCGCCCATTCATAAAGTTTCTCCAAAAAAATGGAGCGTTTCGTAAAATGCACTAGCCGGCAGTGAGCTGAAAATTTTTTCAATGAGCGGTTACAGCCTTCTTGAGAAACTTTTCATACTCGTTGGTACTCTAGAACCGCCCTTTAACAAAGTTCAAAAATCACGACCGGATGAAGCATTTTTTGTGTAATTTTTGCACTAGTCAAGCCGGTAAAAACTTTCGAAATTTTCTAACGGGCGTTTATATCAGTGATGGCAAAAAGATTTTGTACTAAGCCGAAACCGCCCTCTGACATAAGCTTTCTAGCGACTAGAACAACTGTCAGAATTTGCTAGAAAAAGATTTGTGAAACGAATTCATCAATCTCAATAAACCATCTTAATGGATATAGTAAAGTAGTGATAGAGTGGGCGACATGCATTATCCCCAGGGAATTGTCCCCCAGACTGAAATGAATGGGAATTATCATCCAGGGAATTATCGCCCAGACGAAAAGGAATAATCGCCCGGGGAACTATCACCCAGGAGTTATCGCCCAGACAAAAAGGAATTATCGCCCAGACGAAAAGGAATTATCACCCGAGGAATTATCGCCCTGGATTTATCGCCCATACAAAAAGGAATTATCACCCAGGGAATTATCGCCCAGGAATTTCGCCCAGACAAATAGGAATTTCAAATTTTTTTGATAAAATTTTTTACAAAATCTTCGTGCGGACCGAACTATCGGCGGCCGCTCCTGGCAGCGTCATTTGGTTAGATAGGGTTGCTTTAGCAACGCCTTCTTCTTAGCAGTATGGGAAAGAAGTAAAACTTTTTCGAAAGTTTTCGTGTGGTCCGACCGCGAGTGGTCTCCCGCACTATCGGCGAGTGCCTTCGGCACTCCACTCCGCTGGCAGCGCCATTTGATTGGATAGGGGAGTGTTATCAACGCCTTCTTCTTAGCAGTAGGGAAAAGAAGTAAAACGTTTTCGAAAATTTTCGCGCGGTCCAACCGAGAGCGGTCTCCCGCACTTTCGGCGAGTGCCTTTGGCACTCCTTTCCGCTAGCAGCGCCATTTGATTGGATAGGGGAGTGTTAGCAGCGCCTTCATTTTAGCAGTAGTTTCTTTGATATAATGATTTTTTCGTAATTTTCTTTTGTATTTGATGTAAATCACTAAACTTTCTACAAGGTTATAATTCCCCGGGTGATATATCCTTTTTGTCTGGGGTATTATTGTTGTATAGCTGGTATTGCAAAATTATTGCTAGAAGTAACGAATCTAGCATACAAAATTATCGAAAGTGAAGTCTTGTACTTCAACAAAAGTAACCGTTTAGAAACGAGTGTATTTAAGCAAAGGTAATTCAAATGTTTGCTCATTCTGCCTTCATGTCTGCTGACATACACATAGTCATGACATAGGTGTACTGATGAAATCACATACCCTGGGTTGTGAGGGCGTGATACGCCGAAATCAGCATTTTGTTACTGTCCATTGTTTCGTCCCTTATATGGTGCCCTTCTTAAAAGATGGAAAGTAAAAAATCCCTTTTATTTAGTTTGTCGACTCTAATATTTTTGGTCAAAAATCCAAGCTATACAAAGCTAACAGAGACTTGATTGGATATTCACGTATCTTCACGTATTCTACAAAAAACGCAGTTCCACAGCAAACATTTTTTTATTATTATCAACACAAACCTTTGAAACAATGGCTGGACATCCGAAAAGGACTTCATTTGCGGAACAAATCTCTTGTTTCTTTAATGGACTTTCCGAAAGTCTCCGGAATTGCTAGTTGTAGGAAAATTGCAAGTGCCAACATAACACCAGCCGTGACGAAGAATATCGCAATTATTCGCACTCGGTCTATTTGCCCCACAAAGTACAGAACGATGAACAGAATTTGCAGGACATATTCGATTGACGTAACCCATGCTATTGACCACGGTTTTGTCGATGTAGAAAATGCTTCAGATAGCAGTAGGTGTTGCATGGGATCAATTCCGAGTGAAACGAATATTTGAGTAACAATACACAGAGCTGCCGGAACCCAATAAGTTGTAGACAGAAAAATGTCAACGGATGCAAAAATTATTGCCAGCGCCAGCATCAATGTCCCGGATGTTACACTCGAAACGGTCAGATGAATCTTGCGTTTGAACAAGTCGGTCGAAAAAACTGGTATGAAAGATGCAGCAAATCTACTCCCCGATAAAATCACCGGCGCCATGTAATAGCTCTGAGATTGGAGTAGCAACATTATCATAATAATGAGAAGAGAGTTTATAAGGTAATTGCTGGTCAATGTCGCCAGTACTCGTAAAACCATCATTTTACCCATAGCGGATGCGTTGCCGTTCGCCAAAACATTCATATTTTCCTCTTTGTCCTGTAACACCATTGTTCGCATTTCATTCAAGTCTTCGACTAAATTAGGTGTCATGTATGACTCATTTCTCAACATCATCAAATTAACAACGGCCTCGGGTTCGTTGCCTCGTCTGAGCAGATATGGAATCGATTCGTAAGTCAGAAATGTGGTCGATACGATCCCCAAAATGGAGAGTATAAGTCCACATATGCCCACAATCATATTATTGTCCATATTGTCACTCTCGAAAATATATGGTGTAGTTATCGCTCTTAGTACAGTGGACATGAAAATTCCGGATAAGATTGTGCAATTAATGCTGGACAAAACCATTCCTCTGATTTGCTTTACTGCATTTTCCGCTGCATGGGTGATAGTAGCATTGTAAATGATTCCATGTGCAAAACCAGCAAGACATCGTCCCACTATTATTGCCGTTTGATGCTTTACGGCAACGAATAAAATGCTGCTTACAACTAACAGGCAACCGCCGAAGTACTAAAAGGTAAATACAAAAGTATTAATATTTTGTAACTTTTAAATAGAAATGCTACCGTAAAATGCTCTAACTTTGACTCAAAACTAATCCAATTCCCTCATGACATGAAGCTCATTTTTAATCTCCAAAATGTTTTCTCTCCTGAAAATTTTTTTGGCACGTGCGAAAATACGAAGTTCTTCGAAAAGGGGCCTATTACGTTTACCACCATGTATTTAACCAGTCGAATTTCGAACCGGGATTTGTCCGTCCGTCCGTCTGTGAACACGAAAACTTGATCGATTTTCAAAGTCTTTTTTGTTTCACTAAAAGGCAATCAAAAAAACTTTTATGAGATTGATTTGATTGATGATTGATGAGATTGGGCATTTTTGGGCCAAGGGCCGCCGAGCTAGGGCCGTTTAAGTGGTTTCTACTCTTTTGCACATAACCCGAGTAAATCTTTTACGATTTTCATATTATTTTGTTAGAAAGGTCTAGATATGTCCGACGATTTATGGAAGAAAACTTTTTGATTTTGAGCCTTTAGACTCAGCCTGTGTCCTAAAACTGAGTCTCTACTAGGGTCCAACGTGTTTTTTTATATAAATCGAGAAAATCTTATCCAATTTTCAAAATCTTTTTTTTCCTGAAACTCTGGGCAAAATCAGTGAAAAAATTTCGAAGTTACGGTCGAAAATGTGGTCAAAAACGAGGTTTTTTGAAGGTCGGTGAAACTTTTTGACTTATATGCGGAATTAGCACGGAAATCTCTCTTCAAGGTTTTGAATGAAAGATATGGACTTCCAGAAATCACAAAAAAATTGGCTGAGTGATTCGGGCTGTAGCGTCCTACGATGGTTGGTGGTTTTTCATGAATATTTCTCTAATAATGAGCTTTTGTGTGCAATGTTGCAGAGAAAACATATGAAGGGACTCGTACGTGTCAGAATAGATGCGGCAAACAGAGTTGATGTTACGAAAAGACTCGAACGTATTTAAGTAAATATAGACTTAACTTTTAAGTATGTGCAATTACGCCCTCATTAAATTGGATTGGAAATTGCCGAAAAACCTGTCCGAAGCAACAACGCAAAAATCTCTTAAAGCTCTTAAAATAAGCCGATCTAGAGCACTTAGCAAAGGCCTCTGATCCATACCTCCATGGAAAAAAAGTTCGCCACTTTTTTCTTTACAACAATGCACAAAAAACCTCATTATCAAAGGAATATTCACGAAAAAAACCAAATATCGTGTTGGGTCGCGTAGCGTGAGTTGGGAGCACACTTAGGACTCTATAGCCCGAACCAATTGACAGATTTTGACGAATTTCATTTTAGTGATCTTCTGATGTCCATA
>CM055405.1:43351394-43361896 GCA_029228625.1 Pseudolycoriella hygida | reverse complement strand
ACTTTTATATCAACGTTTTAGCATTGCTCTACAAAATTTAAATGCCGTGTGCATCTTAGGAACGTTCCCGTCTGTGTATAGTTTCTTAAATCATGCATAAAAACGATTTCTTATTTGAGAAAAAAAACAAATTCTTGGCGATTTGAATTCGACGAAAGAAAAGCGACAAAAATGACAAATCGAACAAATGTGTAAAAAGACGAGAAGTTACATCTTGCGGGGACTGAGGAGCGACGCCCCTAGCAGGGTTTTGCTCGGAGCCATATGTACATTATTACTGTAAAGCATTAGTTTAGCTCACCGAAACTCGCTGTATATGTGAAGGCGTCCGGCGTCGTCGTTTCCAATTTTTTCGCCTATTTTCTCATGTTTTCGATTTGTTGTACTGTCTTTGCTTCTTTGCTGTGTAATCGACAAGAATAAACGACAAAAAGTGAAAAAATGTCTCAAAAAAAGTGAAAAAATGTTTCAAAGAAAGTGAAAAAATGTTTTGAAAAAATTGAGGAAATGTGAAGAAGAGACAATTGACCACATGTGCAGAAAGGCCAAAAATTTTTAGACTAATTCTCTATGACGTTTTGGAAGCCAACTAACTTCTGCCGCTAATTTTCCATATTGGCTGAAGTAGCTACTACGAGGGGCACTAAGAAAGTTTTCAGACTGAGGCACTTCTGATGTTTTTAAAAGAAAATCTTCATGTCAGTCGAAAAGTTTGAAATTTTTCAGGGAGTTTGAGACAATCTGTTCGTAAAAATTTTGACCACCCACGCCAGGACAGGCTTGAAGATAGGGCAACCTCAGGATTCCCATACAAAAGGACATTTTCGAGTTAGCCAAACTGTGGAGTTCGACGAAGCAAGGCAGTAACATACTCGGTCACCCTCGAAGAACGAGACTACCGTAGTAGGCTGTGGAGTTACTTTTGAAAGACCGTGTATTTGGTAGGTGTACTGTGATGACTTCTGAATTCCAGCGTAGAATTTGCTAGAACGTAGTCTGAGAGAGCATCGAAAATTCTGCGCCATTTTGTGATTGGATTTAATCAACTTGGAAAGGTACGATCAGACATAAAATTCTTGGAAATCCAAGAAAATAAAGGTGTTCTCTTTCTAAGCCTGTCGTGACGTGGGTGGTCAAAATTTTTAAGAACAGATTGTCTCAAACTTCCTAAGAAATCTCAAACTTTTCGACTGACTTGATGATTTTCATCTAAAAACATCAGAAGTGCCTCAGTCTGAAAACTTTCTTAGTGCCCCTCGTAAAGACCTCGAGTCGTTTTCATAGAAACTTTCTGCAAATATTTTCCTCTCTTACCCTTACTTTCTGTTAAATATACAAACAGTGAAAGATGCGACAGACTTCTGCGTATAGGTTGACTTATGGGTCCAATAAACGTTTGCATTTTCACAATTTCTTAGGTTTTCGACAGTTTCGGCTCTTGCACCGCCTGAACCGGTGGATTCCATAGAACACTCTTTTGATAAGTGTTCAAAAAAGACACTATTTCAGCTTGGTGAGCCAAGATTCTGATTACTAGTCCATTGTAAAGTAGCGACAGCTACTTTATGTTTTCACTCTTCCTATCCGTCCGTCTGTGAACTACACCGCACTGCACCTAGCGGCACCAAGGGAATCAACTTCTTTGACTTCACTTTATCGCTACTTTCCTACAGCCATTTCAATGGTTTATTATTTCAGGTCTTGCCAGCCTTACTTAGCCTATGTTAAGAAATTTGGTGTTAGTTCGAGGGTTATCCAATGGTCAAAAATTCCAATTCCATAAAAAATTTCTCAAAAATTCCATCGAAATTCCAAAAATTTCATCGAAATTCCAAAAATTCCACGAAGAAGTTCCGAAAATTCAAGAAATTCCAAAAATTCCACAGAAATTCCATCGAAATTCCACACATTTCATCGAAATTCCGGAGTTCAGAAATTCCAAGAACTCCAAAAATTCCATCGAAATTCCAAAAATTCCATCATCCTGTTCCAAAAAAATGAAGTGGATAACCCCTCGTGTTAGTTGCAGTAATCAAAAGACCATCTCTTATGGAACCAGTCATTTTGTCCTGAAGTAATAGCAAAAGGGTGAACGGTGTGAACCTAATCCCATGGTCAAGAGGTAGTACCCTTATTTGGGATGCGACGTGCACCGCTACGTTTACCCCGAGTAGTTGGAACTTTTGTATGAGACAAGCGGGCAGGGCAGCGGAAGAAAAAGCACGGACAAAAGCCACAAAATATTTATCCTTGAATACCTTTTTGTACCTTTCGCGGTTGAAACTATTGGTTTATGGGGTAAAATCCCAGCCATCCCCGCCGCTGATTGAAAATTGTTCAGCCGATCAAAGATATTTATCTCTTTTCGGCTCGTTGTCAAAAACTAATCTCATCATAAAGATAAACATTATATTCTGCCCAATGGCTGATTACACGCTCTGCAGCGCAGGTGAGTGGTCTCGAACCGTTCCTACCAGTGCCCCAATCCTCCTGTAGAGGGCGTTAAGTGAGTGGGTGAGTGGGTGAGACCGAGCGAGGAGGAGCTTCTTTCCCAAATCGAAACCATGATGGACTCAGAGTCTGCGAGAGATGGAAAGGTGCCATATCGGCAGGGTGGTGAGAGCGAGGAATGTGCCTCTGGTATAGAGACATATGTTAGCATCAGAATACTAGAACTAGAACTATTATATTTCATCGACGCACAGAAATTACCATTATCTTGGGTAGAAAATCCTCTCGAAGTATGTCTTAAGGCCTCTGAACTCCAAAATTTTGCCTTCGGAAGCAACTCCCAATTCTAGGAGTGGCTAAATCCCAGAATCGAGACATACATATATGGCCGAGTTGATTGAGTTTCATCCATTCCATTCGCTATAATGTCCGAGCCACTCAACCGATTTTTACAAAAAAAAGTTTCCATACTTTCTTAAGATGAAAGTCTTCCATTTGTCAACGAAACTTTTCGACCATATCTTCAGTGATTTCGCTCATTTTTGAACTTGAATGAGATACATGCACCTTTCAGAGAAACAAAATCATCAAGATAGCGAGGACAGATTCGTCATCTCTAGTCGATATTAAATTCATTCCTTCACTCTGGTCTCGATCTGCCCCATGTTAGAATGAAGTGTTTTGTAGTAAACTTATAGGACCTAATGTCACTTCGCACGGGTTCAACAAAGCATTCTGAACCAAAATAAATTTAAGATTTTATTGAAGACTAGTCGAACCCCCGCCCCTAGGGGCTACGCAGGCTTTATCATTTTCGCGTGTTGTCTACTCAGAGAGCCATATTTTTTTCGTTTTAAATAATGATGCGTAATGTTTCAACTTCCCTCGTACTCCACTTCCTCCGTGGAACGTATGCAACGTTCCCCGTATTCCACTTACCCCGTATTCCACTTACCCCGTATTCCACTTTCCCTGTATTCCACGTTCACCGTATGCAACGTTCACCGTATGCAACGTTCCCCGTATTAAACTTTCCTCGTATGCAACGTTCACCGTAATCAACGTGCATCGTATTGCAAGTTCCCCTTATTCCACTTCCCCCTAATTCCACCTCTCCCGTATTCCACGTTCACCGTATGCAACGTTCCTCGTATTACACTTCCCCCGTATTCAACGTTCATCGTATTCGATGTGCACCATATTCCAAATTCCCAGTATTCCACTTCCCCCGTATTCCACGTTCCCCCTATTCCAAGTTCCCCGCATTCTATTTCCTCGTATTCCACACCCCCCCCCCCCACCGCTATGCCACCAACGCGTCCCGTATTCAACTTCCCGTATTCTTAGTTCCGCGTATTCTAAGTTCCCCGTATTCCACTTCCCCCCTGTTCCACGTTCACCGTATTCCCAGTTCCCCGTATTCCAAGTTCCCCGTATTCCACTTTCCCTGTATTCCACGTTCACCGTATGCAACGTTCCCCGTATTCCACTTCCCCCGTATGCAACGTTCAGCGTATTCCAAGTTCCCCGTATTCCACGTTCACCGTATGCAACGTTCCCCGTATTCCACTTCCCCGTATTCCACTTCCCCCATATTCAACGTTCACCGTATTCCACTTACCCCGTATTCAACGTTTCCCGTATTCAGCGTTGCACTTGCTACGCATCCTACTCTGACACTTCCCCGACCAAATCTCTAAGACGACATCTTGACTGACTTTTAGCCGATTTTCAATTATGTCCCGTTTTTTACCCATAACTCCCTTATTTCAGAACAATATCTAAGCCCGGGACATGTTTTCTCGACGTTTTGCACCATACCCAACAACATATCAAAAATTAATTTTTCAGTAATTTTCGGGCAGCGGAGCAAATTTTTGTCCATTTTTGCCTCCTTTGACCGACCCTGGACACCAAACCGCTCAACCGATTTCCTTCAACCCAATTCCGCTACCTTCACACTGTCGAAACCTTTCATGTGACACCTCACTGGCCTCATTCCGACAACTACCGGCCGAGATATTGGCTAATAAGTGCTCCAGCTCCGGACAAAATCGCCAAAGAACGACCTATAGCTCGGTAGTATGAAACTTTTTCACCCAACATTGTTCAGCAAATTTGTTGCTCCAAGCCTGTACTATCGATTGGCACTCAAAATGTATCTCTACTTTGTCCAACAACAAAAGTTCCCTAACAACAAAGTGAGGAAACCCCAAAATTTTAACAGTTTTTGCTGCCTAGCTCCTCCGCATGAAGTCGGATCAAAAAACTTTCTTCTACAAAGTTGTAGCCCATCAAAAACTCTAAGACTTTGCTTCCCCGACCAAATCTCGAAGACGTCATCTTGACTGACTTTTGGACGATTTTCAATTTCGACCCTTTATTGACCCATAACTCCCTTATTTCAGAACAATATCTAACCCCGGAACATGTTTTCTCCCCAACAACATATCAAAAAGTATTTTTTTTTTTTTGCTTCGCCAGTGTAAACGCAGTTAAACGAAAAAATAACGGGATCGTGACAGACAGACTTATAGACACATAGATAGACGCATAAATAGATAGACACATAGACAGATAAACAGACGTTTATAATTAGTAATAACTTTCCGTTTAGCGCCGAAAATCGCCGCCGCCGCCGATAAAATCATTAACATGCGTCGGCGGAGCCGCCGAAAGGAAAACTTCAGCCGATTCAAGCCGCCGCCGATTCTTCAAAAAGAAAATTACAGCCGCCGCCGAGAAAATTTGACCGGCGCACACCTCTAGCACGGAGGCACTGAAATTTTTTGAGGACCTCGGCAAATTAATCGCACAAAAAACGAGCGAGCTGTCCAGGTCAACAGACTTCCACTTTCATTTGAACCCGAAATCGAATTTTTAAATTGCGACGTAGGACACTGTAATTCAATGATTCTAGCTCCTTAAGTTTCAAATATTATCTGACCGATCGCAACTCATTGGATGCACATTAACACTCAAAAATGTGAGCAAAAAATAAGTGATTTGGCCTGGCGAGCCGCGTTCTAAGACATTTTTGAAGCATGAATGAGTATGGCTCATAGACAAAGGGTCAGATGCGGTGGCGATATTGGGCAAATGTACAAGTTGTACAAAATGTTGAAGAATAAAAAAAGTTTAAAAGCATACGCCGCTACATGATGCGCATCAAGTATAAAGCACCGGGATTACTTCGTAAATGTTCATTATACCTGGGGATGTACAGCTGAAGCAAGTTGTGAACACACCGTTGGAAATTACGACCCCACTAAATGCCCATGTTTTGTTCATTAATTCGTTTCTTTTTTTCATTCACAATCGCTATTATGACATTTATAGGTCGCATTACACGGCATTTTATTGTCTTAATTTTGTTGTTTATGTTGGTCACTCGGTGAAGAATAGGAAAAGTTGTTTAAATAATTGATAAGTTCTTAAGTTGCGTGTGCATAATGTAGCGAGCATGTTGACCGCATGCTTCTTAACATCGTGAGCATGTATTATGCGAACTGTTTACACGTTGGTGGAATGTTTTATCGATAGACGCCCAACGACATACCGTATATGCAAATCGACTGTATCATGGTGAGTAGTTTGTTACTAATTACCCCGAAACAGTTTCCCCTTATACCATTTTGGTTACTATGGCTTTGACACAATATGCAAACAAATAGTAAAATCAACAATCCACGTCTTTCATAATAAATATTCAAATGTGTAGTTAATAGTCTGAATTATATCCGTTTTTTTCGTGCAACTTAAATATTTGTTCGTTCGATTTTGCAATTTAGTTGGAAATTTTTGTAAATATTTAAAATTGTGGACATGAAAGTCATATTTTTAATTCTCGCTTCGTTAAACGGACAATTAGCTGTAGCCGAAGAAAACAAATTATTTTTGTACAATCGCATCGAATTCTGCAAGGCTAATGAATTTTTCGATGTAAATTATTTCAAATGCGTATCGTGCGATTCAAATTTAAATTTAACTGTAGCGGATGACTGTAAGTTAATCAAATCAAATCGACTTTACAAGTTCAATCATTATTTTTGTTCCGTTGACTCAAAGAAATTATCGTTGTCGAATCCTAAGAACATACTCCAAGTATATATGACCATTGCAGAACAAATTCTGTTTCACTCGTTACAATGACACGGAACTTTCGAACATACCACCAAAGTTCTCGACAAGATAGAAGATGTTGTGTTTTATCTGTGAAAATTGACTTTTCCATACATTTCGTGTCATTTTCGAGCATTCTATTTACGGTAGTCAAGTTGCGTGACGCAAGTCTTAACGACAAAAAATTAATGAAAATATTTTCGTCATAGGCTGAAAACAACACAAAACAAATAAAACATTTTTTTGGATTGTACGCAAAATTCTAGTTAAAATTGATGTATAACTTATCAGGTAGCACTTCCAAATATTGTAGAGAATGGAACTAATCCACCAAAACCACCTGAAAGATTATTTTATAAAATTACTGAAAAATAAATTTTGCTTTGACAGGGAGGAGGACAGTCCGGCAGGTTTTTTACACATTTTATATGCCGACCTTTTTAATGTCCGGTTATAAGAGCACTTCAGCTTGAAGGCTGGGCCTCTTATGTTGCCAGCTATACAAGTAAATGAAAATTCTGAATTTCAGTCCAGAATTTCTCTGAGAAAGGGTGCAATATCTTCTAGTTTGGGTTTGACTGATTCTTCATTTCGGCTTTCGAGAATTTAGACTCCTTGATTTGAATAATGTAGGACACATTGCTATAAGATGCGTCGTAATTTCTCTTGCTGAGTTCTAACATGTATAAGCAGAACCGTCACTAGGTTTCTGACGAACTACACTGAAGAAAATTTCTACAAGCGACGTAGAAATTGTGTTTATAATATGCGCCGTCTACGTATTTTATACACCGTGCACGTATTACGAACGCTGTGCACGTATAAGCTTATAACACGTTCGTTACGCATGGCATACTACACAAATAAGGTTGATAATACATTCACCCCGTATATAATACGTCGACGGAGTATATTATAAATACAATTCATTGCTCTAGGCAAATGTCCGGATTGTCCGTGTGAAGTGGCGGCACTGTGTATAAGACATGTCAAGAGACCGGATGACGCCGGTAACTGACTTGACGAGGCGATTTGAAGCGATATTTCGGAACAGACAAGAAGAATGGCTAGATGCGTGGCCAATTTGTTTGCCTAGAAATGAGGAGTTGTTTTTCTCTGATAGATCTAAGGCAGGGGCAGGGGCGGGAGTGTACACTGTACACTCTGGACACTGCGCAGGGCAGTGAATTCCATTTGGGTAAAACTTCCTGCGTCTTCCAGACAGAGGTCTACGCAGCTCTCATGGGAGCTCAAGAATCACTGTCGGTGGGGACGCAGGGAAGAGAGATCTTTATCTGTTCGGACTGTAAAGAAATTATTAAGGCGCTCATATCACCAACCTCAACCGCCAGGCTGATAAAAGAGGGAAAGGATTATCTAAACCACATGGGACTAAGTAATCGGAACACCTTGGTTTGGGTGCACTCTGGCTTGAAGAAAAACGAAAGTTCAGATGACATTGTTAGGGTAGGTTTCGCTACGACAAGCGGAATGGAACCACGTCTACCAATACCCCAGGCATTATACGATGATGCATTAAGGGACTGCTGGACGCTGGGAAGCGTATGAAGGAGGCGCTCATACGAAGCGCTTCTTCCCGAAACCTGACGCGAAATGCGCCGGGATCGTATCAGAAGGGTAGTAGGAGCACTGTAGCCTGAACCGGCACCTGAATAAGTTGCGGTTGTCGGATACCCCAAGACGTTCTCGCGAATTAGAAGAGAAAACGGGCATACACGTGATATGTGATTGCGCTAAATTCCTCCAAATGAGTCTTTGTTAGGGCCCTCCGTGTTTTTTGTACATAACTCGAGTAAATGTCTTCCGATTTCCAAGACCTTTTTTTGTTTGAAAGATCTCGGCATGGCCGACAATTTATAGAAGAATTTTTGCCTGTGCTTAGGGCTCAAGTGGGCCTCATGTCGGTCCTAAGGTCGGCCCTAACATAAAAAATGTTTTTTGTAATGTTGCAGAGCAAATAGAGGGAAACATTTTTGTCTATGGAAGTATGTCTCTGAGGCCTCTACTTAAAGCGCTAGGTCGGCCCTAGCCCAAAAAATAGTTTTTGCTATGTTGTAGACAAAATTGAGGAGAACATTTTTCTCTATTTGGAGGTCAATTTTGTGCGATCGGAGAATTTTTTTACACCGTTACTTCGGACGGGTTTTTCAAAATTGCCCTACGGGCAATTTCCAATAGTCTAATGTGAACGCAATATTTACTTAAATACGTTCCAGTCTTTTCGTACCATCAACTCTGTTTGCCGCATCTATTCTGATACGTACGGGTCGTTTCTATGTTTTTTTTAGGCTTCTGTCAGTATGAGCGTTTCGCAATGAGAAATTTGTGCATCAATTTATCCAATCTTTGTGAGACCTTGAGGCCAATAGAGCTCAGTGAGCATTGACTAATCATCGTCATGACTAGGAAAAACCGTATGGACAAAGTTTGTACCGGGAATCGAACCCGGGAACCATAGGCTATGAGTCCGATGCTCTACCGATTGAGCTACCTGGGCTTGAAGGTTCTTAGAAACGCAAATTGTAAATTGCAATGGGGTTATTGTGTATAGTAAATTATAGTTTTTTCAATAGATGAGGTGGGGGGATGGGCGGGATGGGTTGGGTCGAGGGGCAGGTAATCATAATGTTTTAAGTGCAAAAGGATTGGCTTAAAGAAAATCCTCAAAGGATTTTTTAATGGTAGACACTATATAAATAAAGTCTAATCGCACATTGTGGGAATAGCCATATAATGACTATTCGCACATTGTGCAAATAGCCAAATAAGGACTATTCGCACATTGTACGATGAGTCATGTGAGAGCTATTTGCACAATATTACACAGACAATAAAAGTAAATGCAACTTACAGCGCAGTGCGAATAGTCTCTTTATAGTACTATGGCTATTCACCCTCATATTATTCTCTCAGTGTTAGCCACCTAGGTTTTGTGGCGTTTCAATAAAGCGCAAATTCCCTAGTTTTGTGACATTTAGTAAAAGGAAAAGCTGCCTAGTTTTGTTGGCCACATAGGTTTGATTAGCCATCTAAGTACTTTTCGTCGATGTGCGAATAGTCATTATATGGCTATTCGCACTATGTGCGTAAAGCCTTTTCGTTTTTTAATTTCCAATGATTTTTTATCGTTTTCATCGATTTTCAAGGATTTTCTTTTTCAATTTCTGAGGATTATCTAGCATTTTTAATTTTTACACGATTTTCAGGGATTTTCTGTTGATTTTCAAGGATTTTCTTTGATTTTCAAGGATTTCCTGTGATGTGTTTTAAGGATTTTCTCCATGAATTTGAGGATTTTCTTAGCAACTGATTTTCTTTTGAGTGCAAAAGGATTTTCTACGGTTATCTGCCCCTCCTTGTTGTGGGTGTATCAATAGAAACATAGCGGAAAATTCATATTTTCAATAAACTCAAAATTTGACTTCGGTAATTTTTCCACAGATTTAACATGTTCATGCAATAAGAACTCAACGGCAATCATCGAATATGATAATTCGTCCAAACAACCAACATGCCAAACGAACAAAACGCAGCCGAAATGCGCTCTAAAATACTTACAACAAACCCAATCAAATATTCAGTCAAAAATCGTACAAATTTATAAAAGAGACGATCAAAATTGTACCTGCAACACGAAGCTAAACTTTTTTTTTAACTATGAATATTGCATACCGAAGTTTTTGCTTAAAGAATTCACCAACTACGCCAACGTTCGTCCGGCTGTTATCTACAAGGATTTGAATTTCATTACGTTCTTTTGCCAAGTGATGAAGAATGTTCAATTCTGCAATTATCTGGCGAATTTGTGCGTTTTGTCCAATTACAATTTGGACAAAAATTCACCGTGTAGTCTATTTTTTACATCGCAAACGTCAATTGTGTCCAACGGAAATGATTTCAAAATGACG
>CM055405.1:43285896-43337506 GCA_029228625.1 Pseudolycoriella hygida | reverse complement strand
CCAAGGTGGCGCGCGCCTTCTCTAGAAAAGCAGTCTAGATGCGGTACGGCAGGAATTTTGCAAAATTTGAGAAATTGCTCTCACCTATTACAAAAAATAACTTTCACTGGATGTGTACTTTCGCTTGGGCTCCGCTTTCGTAAACATCTCGTGATTTTTTTGACTGTACAATTAAAGGTGTCTAAATTTTCTGTACTTTCCGGAATCGTTCCAAGGATAGAGGCTGCGTCCACGTTGCAGCGCTAACTGATTCTCTGAATCTGGAAGTCTTTGCATCGGGTTCTCCAGCAGCTTCTTTCCTATTTCGTCGATCAATGTTCTTCTCTCGTCGTCCCGTGTATGTACCGTACCTAGTGTCTCGATGGCTATCGGGATAAAGCAAAATCGATCTTCCATCGAAGACTATTTCGTCGCTTGACGGTTTTTCTGAATCTTGCTGCACCTCCAACCCGTATGCTTGTAGATTTTAAATATGTCTTGCAAACTGTGTCCCCACAAGTCAAGCGGTTGGCCCCCCTTTTACAAGGTGCAATCGTCAAACCGTCAGGTTTTTCTCATCACTTATGTTACACCCGAGCTCTCTGATTGAGGTGATGTCACATGATGTCAGCGCTCGCTTAATCAGATCATTAATGACTTCGTTACTAGCTTTCCTGCCAGCGATTCTATTCCAAGCCCAAATTTGTCAACTACATCACCACAAACACAGGCGTGATGGTGACGTAGAGGCGTTCCTAGTCGAAAGGCCATTGCGAATATAAATGATTGATCAACCAGGAGGAGTGTTCCTAGACAAGCACCTCATTGTTTTGATCCATTTGCAAGCATTCCGGGGCCTTACCGATATCTGTATTTGCATTTTCTAAAAAATCTTGGTAAGTTCTGAAGCTGATGACGGTGTCCCAGTTCTTTTGGGATATTTAAATACGAGATCAGAATGAACGAGGGCAAGTGTGGGAGATATTTTACTCAGGGGTAGAAATGTGAAATCCAAAAGGAAATTAGGGAAGTCATGAGAAATTTGAACTTGAGAAATCTTACTAGTGGCCTAAGAGAAAGGTCATCACTTTGCTAAAAAACTCTGAAAAAGTGTAATTTATCAAGATTGTTGGGAAGTGTGTACATACGAATTGGGAAGTGTGCGTTAGGAATCTCAAGGTTTAGTGAAGCTGGTTTCTGGTTCCCCGGAAATTTTGACTCGGTTACCGGGAAAAAAACATTATTTCCAGGCATGACGTCCTTCATACATCCCAAGTTTTCTATAAATCTGGCCGAGTTATTTTTTCGCCAAAAGTGAAGATTGTTACACGGAATGTTGTTTGGGCAACATTGGTTTTCTCTGCGAAAGGTCGAATGAAAACCTCAGAATTTCCCGATTTTTTCCTTATTTCACTTTTGAGCTAATCTGACCCCTAAAATATTTTTTGTCCAAAGTTTTAACAGTTGACATTGAACAATTTTCTCACATTCACCATTTACGAAATCGAAGAAAATGAATTTTAACGTGTACCCACTCGATAAGTTGATATAACCGGTGTGTGATGCGATAGGTAAATGGCTCATAACGTACGTTTAGTCAAAGTAGTCGGTAAATCTTATGTGACGTGTTTATTTTGATATAGTAAAAGTTTGTGATTCTCAAATTTCTTAAATTTGTGGTATTTTACTTACTCAATTCTCGGCAAAACACGTGTTCCCTAAAGCCGCCTATAAGTTCTCAATAAAGATGAGAAACTCGAATTAAATCTCGATACTAAACAAAAGTTTAACCGACAACTAAAGTCATTTCATAGAAACATGAATGAATTGGCACGCGGCAACTTTGATTCTTTCGTAGAGTGAACATAACAAAATTTGAAACTTGAATTGATTTTTATGAAATAAGATGTTTTGTTGATTTCAACTTACCTTGTGGGTACACGTTAAAACATAGTACAGAGGAACACTGTTTATGAGTAATATTACAGGTGTGCGAAGGGGCCCTCCGGGGCTCGTTACCGTAAACATCGCACACCTGCAATATTACTCATAACAGTGGTCCTCTGTAATATACTATATTTAAAACCTTATGGACTTATTGGGACTAGCTTTACTCCCACAAATTGACGCATTTTTTGAACTTCATTTTCACTTTTTTCAAAGCAGAATTTTGAAGAAAGAAGCAATTTATCCAACAGCTGCTGGTTACTTGACGCTACAATTAGCAATTATTTTGAGTGTTTCAACTTATACACTTTTCCCAGTTGGCAAAAACAACGAGAATAAACCATTGCCGGTTTTCGCATGGTAAGTTTCAACACCAGACTTACAAATGTAGACTGAAGGCTTATGCATGAGTTTGTCAGGTATCCTCACTACATGAACGATGGTACTCCATATAAAGTGACATACTTCCTACAGGCAATGAGCATATTCACTGCTGGCTCCCTTTGGGTGTGTGTCGACACTGTAAATTTTGGGTTACTTGCTCATCACAACGTAATGTTCAAAATTTTAAGTCGGCGTATTACTTCACTTGGGTGGACGAACAAATTTAGGAGCGATTACAATGAATGTAACTACGGGAAACTTTGTGAGCACGTGAAGTATTTCGGTGAAATTTCTAGGTGATTTACATTTCGCTTAGAGCTAGTACGCGATGGTGTCATTGGTATTGTGTACCTGTTTTGGACGATTGATTTTAGGCAATTTTGCAAGTTGTAGACCGAACGAAGTGAGATCTATAAACGACAGTGCCTAAAAACAATCGTCCAAAACAGGTACACTTACAAATTTACATGCAAAGGGGTGAAATCCCCAAAAAAAAATCAAAAAATGCCCTCATTTTCGGCTCCGTCGCATGTAAATGACTACTGTGTTCATGCTAATCGTTGAAGTCTAGTGTGAAGTGATGAAATAATTTTATTACGCATCTGCGGGAAAATTTATTTATCTTGGAGGAGGAAGCTTTCATCCCGAGCCGAAGGCAAGGTATATAATCCTCCGAGAGGATACATAAATTATCCTGCAGAAACGTAAGAGTTTTTATGCACCGAAGCAAGAAATCAACAAAACAAATGATGCAGCACAGTGATATAAGACTTATCCCCCTAAACAGCCACTGAGGTGTGTGAAAAATTATGCTACCGAAGAGAGACACACTTAGAGCAATGAAAAGAAGGGAATTTACGATATTCCTGACGACTATGTCGAGTTTTGTTAGACATTCTTCAATACTCACGCACTTTCGGCGATTAGCAATGACGTAATGTTTTTGAACTGTGAAATTTACCTTCTCAAAGCTTAAACTAGTATAGCTATTAGCGAACGAAATTTCTTTGCGATGCTGATGTTATATCTTAGGTATGGAAGTGAAACAAATGAAATCTACGGCTCTTCTTTGTTCGCCAAAATTTCGTTGTCGGTGATCATAATTTGTTCATTCGTGTATTCACTCAGCTTGGTAGGTGATCGTCTTATTTGTGAAGCAACCTTTAAGCATTCAATCATTTAGGAAATAACAAATTATGCAGGATTTATAGCTCAAGTTGCGATTCTTGGCGTTATCGTTAGTACTCTGTTTGTGCAGTCGTGGATGAGTGAACAAATTTGTGCTGCTGTAAGTGCATGAAGACACGAATCAAACGCTTTTCGTTGTTTATAATAAGCGGTTATCCGTCTTACAGTCATTAGGGCTGCTTAACAAAGCAGTCGAAAGCAACTTTGTGGATATGGACGCCAGAACGACGAAGGCTCTGTTGGTCTTCATGACAGGACTATCAAACACAACGTATATTGAAGTTGGTACGATACTTAAAGTCAGGGTCAATTTAAAAATGTTTGTCACAGTAAGTTATGTGTTATGACCCCAACGGCCATTAATAATCATCTGTCGTTACAGATTATCGACTTTGCATACAAATGTCTTGCACTACTCAAAACCGCTGTTTAGAAAGAAAAACTTTGGAAGAATTTACTTTTCATTGGAAAAAATTGGTTAAAAAACGAAAATATTTTTTCATTCCTATATTACAAACAAAATCGAATGAACAGATGATATGAGGAAGGTGAACCAGAACAACTAATTACTTGAAAGATAATTTCGTCTTAACGGGACACAGTTGGGTTATGGTGAAACGTGTGACGTTGTGTAAAATTTGAAGCTTTTAGAAATACAAAATTGTGTAGTTTTCAGCACCCTGAGACATTTTACATCCATCTTGAGTAATTCGCGTGTGTTCAGTAACGCGCCATCCATGAAACTGAAAATTTAATTTTTTGCCTCCTGTTTTTCATATAAGATGTCGGTAAGGTTGGGTTTAATAGTAAAGTGTAAGGAGACAGGCCCGATAGATAGGGTCAATTTTAGTTTTACCTTAGACTAAGTATGTATAAACTGGTATTTGATGCACCTAAATATGGCTGGAACACCTATCGTGTATAAGATACAATGTCGCACGAAATTTCGTAAAATTTTTACCAACACATTCAAAGTGGCATCGCACGATACGATATCGCATCATCGTTTCGGAAACATTCGGAAATTTATCAAAAAAAACTTAATAACATCCTTGATATTCTAGATTTATGCAAGGGACCCGTACGTATCAGAATAGATGTGGCAAACAGAGTTGATGTTACGAAAAGACTCGAACGTATTTAAGTAAATATTGCCTTAACTGTATTGGAAATTGCCTAAAGGGCAATATTGAAAAACCCGTCCGAAGAAACGGTGTAAAAAAAGCCTTCCGAAAGTACAAAATTGACCCCCAAGTAGACAAAAATGTTGATCTCAATTTTTTCTACAACATAGCAAATGTGGATTCTTTTTGCTATAGGGGGGATCGGTTTTAACTTTTTTTTTCGAAATAACCTAGTAGAGTGGTCTACAAAATATTTGTATGTCGAACAGACTCCAAAAACACTAGGGCTTAGGTTTTTGGACGAATTTTAATGATTGCACAAAATCGATTAAGTCAAAATATCGAGTTTCGGTGAATTTCCCCATAACGAACTCTACCAAAAAAAAGTTTTGTGCTTTTATGCCCACCTGACATTGCTTTTCGATAATTCTATATCCATTTGAGGTGTAAATAGTTATTTGGATCACAAGAGACGAAAGTGAAAAATTTCAACCGTGTGCGAAATTTGCAGCCCGCGCCGAAGGCAAGGGCGGCAATCGCACAGGTTGAAATTTTTTACGTCGTCACATGTGATTCACACAACTTTTCATTACAACGAATACGAATCTTGTAATTTTCGAATCCCAAATAGACGCGACAATTAAAAAATGCAACTCGAAACGAAGGCTTACTCATTAATCAATTCAACTAAGGTCAATAATTTATTCATTGGAATTGTTATGATTTAAACATCACTGCAGTAATAGCAGCAACAGCATGTAGAAATTAAAAATATGATGTTTTTCATGCCGGGCGCCTAAATTACAAGAAAAATTCTATAATTTATGCCCAATTCATGAAAAGTTGTATGTGCATTGTGCACCTGCTTAGTTCGCGAAATTGCCTAAAATCAATCGTCCATAGCATGTACACAAATAACCATTGTGATTCTCATACGAAATGATCCACATCCAAAACTCATGATACACATCCAAAACTAAGTGATTCACATAACAAGAACTACGAGAATATTGCAGTTTTTCCTTACAAAACTAGAAAGACAAAACTAATTTAAAAAAAAAAAACATTTCCTTCTTCAACAATATGTTTAATTCCGTATAAAAAATCTTGGTAGCACCGGCGCACAGATTTGTTACACTTTGATCGAAGTAAACTCAATGAAGTGTCGAAGTTTTTTTGTTGTGTCAGTTATTTTCGCACCTCTGTTTAGAGGGCCGAAAATACTTTCGCTTCCCATAGCATTCTAAGGCCTACTGAGAGTTGCATTTTTTAATTTTCGCGTCTCATTTGGGAAGAGAAATATACAAGTTTCGTATTCGATGTAATGAAAAATGAATTTGGGGCTATACAAGAAGAAATAATAGCTTTTGTGTAGTGGCAAAGTCTGCCAACGGTTGAAAATTGGGTGTTTTCATAGCTTCACACAATCTAAAAACCCACTCTTTTCGTTTGAAAAAGTCATGAATGGCGTGAAATTATTTTTTTCTAGTTGATATACCAATTTCTTTCACTTACTCAATCAACTTGCGGGGTTTAATCCGTAGAGATTTGAAAAGTGACGAATGACTTTTCATACTTGGGTTTACTCAACAACAAATTCTCTGAATTAATTCCGAGTGTGTGTGCTCACTCACATAGCCGGTAATTGTTCTCCGTAACGACCGTCCATGATTTAACCGATTTGCTATCATTAGATAGAACGGTAAATCGATATGTGTGAAACAGTTTAAATCGAACTAAAATCTCACATTACATAGTTACAATATGTTGGCATCTGCCACTATAAGAGCGCATAGGCTTTGATGAACGTAATAAGCTCTTTAGTTAACTTTGGAGACAATACACTCAGGGTTACAGTAAGAAATGTTTCATACAAAACTTCAACAGATGGCAGCTGTAACAATTTCCGTTACACTTCGCTAGTCCAATCAATACCCCTACCATATACCAGGATTGGACCATATTTCCCCAAAACCCTGAGACACGTGTTCGCTAAAATTTGATTCTCTACAACTTTGCCTTTGAAAGTAAATCTCTGTGTTGCGTATTTAAGCAAATACTGAAAAAAAACTATCTCTTATCATTTTGGGCAGAGAAATTTATTTTCGCCCATTCCATGGCTCCCAGTGCCTAGACCCCTGACCCGATTCCAACAAAAAAAAAAATTCCTCAGTTTTTTGACACCAAATTGAGCAATTTCCGTGCTTCACTTGCTGAGATATTTGCGAAAAAGTTTCACCGACCCTCGAAAAACCATGTTTTTGGTCACTTCCTCGACCATATCTCCGGAACCACTTCATCGATTTTGCTCATCTTCGAACTTGAATCATGAGCGGCATTTACCTTTCAGGGAAAAAAAAGATTAGGCTGATCGGTTGAGCCGTTTGGAAAAAAAGTGGAGACGGACAGACGGACAAACGGACAGACGGACGGACATTTTTTTCATTGCTGATTCGTCATCTCTAGACGATAATAGATGCATCCCCCCACTCCCACCTCGATCTACCCCATGTTACAATAAAATTGTTTGTAGTAAACGTATAGGACCTCTTGTACTTCGTACGGGTCCAAAAATGGTTTTTTGCTAATTTTTTTTACACCGTTTCTTCGGACGAGTTTTTCAATATTGCCCTATTGGCAATTTCCAATACAATTTAATGTGGACGTAAGGCAATATTTACTTAGATACGTTCAAGTCTTTTGGCAACATCTGTTCTCTTTGCCACATCAATTCTGATGAATATGGGTCCCTTGCACCCACTCAATTTCGTCAACCTTGATACGGATGTTTGATAGTTGAGCTACAAATACAGAAGTTCATCTACGGCTTTTGCATTTTCTTTTATGTTCAATATTTCCAAATTCAATGAAAAAATCTTTGAAGACAGAACGGCATTTGAGTTGACCTTTGGGCCGACCTAGTAGAGCTCCACAGTGAGCTCGAGGACGAGAAATGTTCCTCTCATTGACCGAGTAAGTTAGGTCCAATTTGACTACATTAAATTGCAGAACCAAGTATCGTACGTGCTCAACTTGCTGAGATAGGTGCGAGACGCCCAAGCCTTCGGTGAGACTTAAACTAGAGTTTTCTACGTACGTACAGACGGTTTTTTTTGGAGATTTCATACCTCTCAATAATCCACCATTATTCTCTTCTCTCTCTTCTCTTAAGTCATCACAAAATTCCAACGGTAGCTCAAAACCATTTACGTACTTCGAACGGGTCTGAAACTAAACCAAGTGAACCCTTAGTATAGTCAGTGAAAGTACTCGACCGAGCGCATTATGAAAGGAAACGACCGTTGCGTTAGGTCAGACATCTTAAATGAGAGCAGGACAACAATTCTTCAGAATGAGAGAATAAAGAGTCGCTAAAATTCTTCACAAATGTTTATTGACAAAGTAAATGACATGTTTCTGGTATACCAATCGTTTCGAAACGCCACCATTGTTCTTTCGTTCGTTAAACGACACTTTAAATAATTTAAAAACACAAAAATATGTTAAGGAATTGAATTGCAATGATAAAAAATTCACTTAAAGGTAATCAATAACATTAAAATTTATAAAAAAATAATTAAGTAAAAAAAGCAGCAAATAAATTATAAACACTTTCACATTATGCTATATGGACTCAAGCAAATTATAATTTTGAGGTAAATACTTTAAGCAATTTACTCCTCTTTATTGATTTTTCTCTTTGTATTTTGATTTCAAAGACTCAATGGTTTTACAATTTTATCGTAAAACGTTATATCTGCTGTTTTGAACAGTCTGTAGCATAAATATTCATAAAAGCAAACGAAACGAGAGATTATTTTCATGTGGCTCACAAATCGGTTGTTGTATCAGTGGATTGAGCAATCAATTGACCGTTAGATGTGATGGATCTCTGATACAATTCCTGCTCTAGCCGCAGCAATATTTGCTGTATGTCAACTGATGTATTGATTGATTTGTTGATAGCCTCACGGGCATCGTTTAACGCTTCCTCTACGTTATTCAAGTCCATAAATGCTTTGGCACGAGCATAGTAGCCCTCATAGTTGTCCGGGCGTAATTCAATTGCAAGACTTGCTAAATCGGTTGCCTCAGTGAATTCCTGTAACACAAGCAAACCGTTAGGGAACGAAGGGTTGGTTACAGAGTGGAAGAACTTACTTTCATTTTTCTCTTACACCTTGAATGATTTAGCAAGAAATTGACTTTTAACTGTAAAAATGTGCTGCTGTGCTCGGCGAATATTGTGTGATTTGGAATTTTTCTTAACGCATATTGGTATCGATGTGCTGCGTCTTGTAGTCGATTCTTGCGGTACAAAATGTTGCCATCTTCGAGTAGTTTATTGAGAAGCAGAAGCCTAAACGAAATGTAACATTCAGTTGCTGATGACAATGCAAGTGTCTGAACAGAGGAGTTTTTGGTAAAATAAAAAGAAAATTACTTACAAAATCTCCGGCTTCCCAGCTGCCATTGCCCACGTAGCCGGACCCAACTTTGCGCCTCTTTTCAAAAACACCTGCACCACTTGAATATTTCTACATGCAATCGCTCGATCCAGTGGTCTCATTCCATTCATATCGACATGCTCGATTTTCACTCCCTTATCCAAAAGCATCTGGACCAGTGCAGCAGATCCTTGATAGGCAGCCAAATCGAGTGGCGTTCGTCCGGTATTGTCAACATGCTGAATGTCAGCATTACGTTCCGCTAGACATTTAGCAGCTTGTAATCGGCCTCGTAGGCATGACCAACTCAACGCGGTCAAACCGTCACGATCCTGTGCCAGCAGTGATGCTCCACGGTTAACGAGTAAATCAATGATTCCGACATGACCTTCTTCCGCTGCAATAATCAATGCGGTTTTTCCACTCGAATCCACTTGTTCCGCATCGGCGCGATTTTGTAACAGTCTCTCGGTGACAGCCCAATGGCCATCCTTTACAGCCAACAACAGCGGCGTTAATCCTTTCTTATTTTTTCCATCCACCAATGCTCCACGCGATATCAATGCGGCAGCTGTTTCCGTATGTCCACTTTTCGATGAACTACTCAACGCCGTTTCACCGGTTAACGAGTCCGTTGCATTTATCAGCAAGTCATCCATATCGAGGAGATCTTCTATAATTGAAGTGTTTCCTTGGGACGCAGCTGCGATTAAAGCCTGCTGAGAGGCTTCGGCCAAAGTGACGTCATTCGAATTCGGTCTTTGCAGCCAATCGCAAGCTATTAAATACTTGACGACAGTAATTTTATTCATTCGAGCTGCATGGACCAAGGCACAACGATTGGCGGTGTCGGTATGGCCTAGCGAACAACCTGCGGCTACTAGTTGTCGTACAACATCGCAATGGCCATTGGACGCAGCCAAAATTAATGGAGTGCATCCTTGGCTGTTCGCCAGTTCAACATCAGCTCCAAACTCAAGCAGTAGCTTCACCATAGAAACATTCCCTTCATGTGCTGCTATGCATAGAATCGGCGCTTTACCGAGAAAATTTGTGACAAAATCTGGCGATGCTCCAGCCAGCAACAATAAACGGGACACCTTTACGTTCGGACTGTAAACGTTGCGAAGTGTACACAGTGCGGATGAAATGCAATTCGTTACGGATGTTATCCAGTACGACTGTAAGTCTCGCGGTGATTGATGGTTCGGAGCGTTGCGATAAATGTGAGCTTTGAGAATGTGATGACCCAATTCTAGGGCTTGTTCGGCATCCAATGGGGCTTGGATTCGCGACAATTTAAATGCCAATCCAGCGTGTCCCATTCGTAGATCACATAGGAATTTGGTGCTTTCACCTTCGTCGCGTCGTATCAGCCACTCCCTGAATGACGGATGGAAGAACATGTAAGTGTTATCGATACGCTTAATTAAAAAACCAGACAATTGTTTGAAGCGAAAGACGAACTCGTTCCAATCCATTGGATCGGAGGCTTGCAATGCATTGACCGAATGGAAAATCTCCGACATTGTGAGTGGATAAAGTGCCGCCAAACATACGTTGATTATGTTGAAGACTTTGTCGTAAGCTGTTGTTGTTGGAAATTTCAGATTGAAATGCAACAGGAAAATTTGAGCCAACGATACGGGAAGCACTTTGTAACTACTTGACTTTATGACCAAATATCCTCCTTCGATGAGATCAAGACTAAGCTTAGCGAATAGAAACGATCCACGACATAACCCCAGCAAATGTTGAGCGAATTTCGGATGACCGGATTCCCTTCCAGCATTCGTATTCTTCTGAATGATAGCACTGTGATGCATACGGAATGTTATGTAATCCAAGATATCCTTTTGAAGACTTTCATTCGAACTCCAACTGTCCAAAGTCATTTTCGTGTACGGCAATCCTTTAACAAATTCCAACATTTCTGTGCGAATAGTCGCAATGATTCGTAGCCACGACGGGAAATATTCGGTCATTTTTGCTAGGAACGAGGCGATCGTGTCACCATGATCGGGCCGATGATATTCCGCTTCGCACAATGCATCGATTAGAATGATACAATTCTTAGCTGAGATCTTTCCCGTTCGCTTTAATGTGACCAATGGTTCGAGTATTCCCATTTTCATAGCACGTTCCGGATTCGCTACGCATTCCTTGACGCTTAGAATATTTTGCAAATTCGGTTCACCGAGTATGTAGTCGCGGTAGTTAGAAAGTTGCGGTGCTGAAAATCAATTGTTCTTAGTTAAGGGATTAATCGAAACAAAACAAAAACAAACCTTGGCATAGCTGAGCAGCCAATGAATGAATGAAATCAGGAACTAAACATGTGGAATTGTTGTCGGCTTGACAGAAATGGTAGGCCACAACCTGTGAAGCCAAGGAACGAATTCTGTCTTGGGCCACATTCACTTGACGAATTATTCCGTCATTTTCTTGCGGAAAATTATTGTGACGTCGACCGAAACATGAGTATTCGACTAACTGCAGAATGAGCGCGGTTTTGCCAGTTCCGAGATGTCCGTTAATTAAAATCCCGGCTGATTCTGTTGTGGACACTGCGTTGGATATTTCACGTAGCAACCAATGTCGTCCAATAAATAATGGATCCGGCTCTTGTAGCGGAACTTCAAAGAATAAAGGTTTCAACGTTAACTGCGGCGGTCGATATTGTGTGAAAATCTTTGGATCGAGCGATTCTTTGATCTGAGCCGATCGTGCAGATCTTCTGACAAGAGATTTTCTATTTTTGAAAATTGCTAAGTCTTCAATGTGTCCCTGCTGAGCAGCTAAAATAATGAAAGAAATTGGAATCAAAATGCAACGTTTTGTTGAGTCTTTCCGTTTGCTTACTTGTCACAGAATGTCGTCTACTTAGTGGACTGGATGATCCATTGCTGTTGCCCGATATGGACACCGACATCAACGATCCTATCGAATCACATCCAATGTTGTTGTAAACGTTGGACTCTTGTAAAACTCTTGAAACATCTGCTTCAGATGAACCAGTAAGCGTAGACACAGGACTCGTATTTGCCGATGCTAATGAACTACACGATTGCGCTGGTGCAGAACGAACATTTCTGCGAGTATTACTTTGCAGGAAAAATCCGAGACGAACTTGTAGTTCATCTTGGGAATTTTTCGATTTCCCATTGAGTTGAACTGGCTTCACGTTGCCTCCTTCATCATCTGGAAATGAAAATGAAATGTATGACTTAATATGAAACCGAAAATGGTAAACGTTTGGCAAAAATCAACGAAAATTTCCAACTCGCATGCAAAGTTTTGTAAGATTTCTTAAATCGAAGTCGTGAGTAATTTCGATTCCTTGACAACATACCATTAAAATAACACACAAGGAGAACTCAACGAAAATTTCTTAATGTAAATATTAACGTTTGAAAAAAAAATTAATTAAAAAGCCGAAACAATCGATCACCAAATCAAGGTATAAAAAAATCGTATACTTCTATTGTCCGGTGGATTGTTTTCGTAAAGTTCCATCAAGTGGAACGCTCAGAAGCCATACAGAAATTATGATGTACATCGAACACCATAACGAGAAATGAATACGAGAAAAAAATATTGGAAATAAAACCCACAGTGAAAAGTTGTAAAAGTCTCGTAGGAGTATTTCGTGATTTTTATTCTCTTATTTACCGCAAACATGTGGCAAACATTATTCGGATATTTGACTCTTTCCAACGGTTAGGTTTGTGGAATCGAAATATCACAAAATTCGGAAAAATTTAATTCAAATATCTGTATTGAAACTACAAATTGAGATTTCTTATTTCATTCGAACAGACAGCGAGGGTAATAGTATATTACAGTGGACCCTGCCACATGAATGAATTCAGACACAATTTATAGAACTCGTAAACTCACTCGTGTTACTTTGAGCAACACGCTTTGAAAACTGATATTTTGACTCGGGAAGTTGCATACCTCGCCTTCGGCTCGGATACGCAGGATCTACACTCGTCAAAACAACTGTTGTTAAAGCTTGTTGCTCAAAAAAGCACTCGAGAGTTTGGCTCTTGTCACAGAATTGTGTCCTCATGTAATAAACTACTTTCGCAGGGTCCACTCTGTGGCAGGTAACTTCTATCCAAGTAACACTAGCTGGACTTAATGTATAAATAGCTACCATTTCGACAGTAATTTCGGAGGAAATTTCCTGGATAAAAAATTACCCACCGCAGGTAAAAACTGTATGCCTTTAGGTTAGAAATAGCAAGTTCCTAAATTTTTTACTTTGAGAACTTCCTACCAATAAGAAACTATAGCTTTTGACATCAGTAGACGCAGAGGAAAATACTGCCGTGATAAGGCAAGACAACGTATCGCATTAAATCTGTGCTCTAATGCTCTTTGGTGAGCTTCGAGCTTCTTTTGAATTCCGCTGGAAAAGTGAAATATTTCCCTGGAATACAAAGACACAAATGCGATACGTTGTTTTGGTGTAGCACGACACTGGCAAAAAAACATTTTAAAACGAGCATCTTCCATTTTGTGGTAGGCGTTGTTCATAAATGACGTCAGGCTCTAGGTAATTTTCGATTGATGAAAAATAAACATCGGAAAGAATATCATGCGGAGGGATATTTTTCACTCGTGAAACATTGAACCCTGGCGGATAAAAATATATAACACAAGGAAGATGTTGATTTCGCAACTTTTCACTTTTACCCTCTCTTTAATAGATAAATAGATCATGCTCGGAACGGTAGCATGCCCCACACCCCAAATAAAACGTACACAAACCCAAAAAACTCCATACAAAAACTTGGGAGAAGACACGATGTATAGGCGAACTTTTGAGTTTTTTCCCCTCGCCTCCCTCCCCCTTCAAAATATTTAAAAAAGACTAAGTCGCAGCAGCTTTCCAACGAGCCCACACTCATCCAAAATCGGTTGAAAACGAGCCGAGAAATCGCCAATCAAAGATGACCAATTTCCATATATCAATGGCAAAAATACATATCTTTGAAAATAATCAAAATTTTATTCTTGTGTTGTGTGTCCACGATCTATCTATCTATGTATTCCTAAGGAAAAGTGGTGAAATTACCTTTGTAATTAATAACAATTTTATTCCTGTGTGGTGTGTCAACGATCTATTTTCAGGGAACGTCAGCCTCGGGCCCCAAATGAAAAATTTCATATGCCGTTTTTTCGGGAAAATTCTGGAAAAGCCGTGGCATGTGGAAAACTGGTCAATTTTGAGGCATTTTTAGGTAATGCTCGGAGTTTTCGAATTTTAGCTCCGGAGTGAAAATAGCTAGAGAGTTGGTTTCTTCTAGAAAGTTATAGAGCTTCGTCAGGCTAATTTTTTGGGATCTTCACAAAATGTCTGCCAGCTATTATAGCGGCGCCATTTTGGATTTTCGTTTATGCTTTTTCGGTTTCCAAATTTAAGCTCCGGAATGACACTACTTAGAGAGATGGTTTCTTCTAGAAAGTTGTAGAGTTTCATCAGGAGAATTTTTTGGGATCATAAGAAAATGGCTGCCACCTGTCAAAGTGACACCATCTTGGATTTTTTGCTAAATTCTGAATAAGAATACCTAGACAGTTGGTTTCTTCAGGAAAGTTATATGAATCACTTAGAAGAATTGGTGACACGAAGGCGAAGGTGACACAAAGTATTCCGAAGGTAGCCGAAGGTGATACGAAATGATCCGATGGTAGCCTAAGGTATTGGGGAACAATTTTTTTCGCAGAAAATTTTTTTTTGGAGAAAATTTTTTTTCGGAGCAAATTTTTTTTTCAGGAAAAACTTTTTTTGGAGAAAAATTTTTTTCGGAGAAAATTTTTTTTGGAGAAAATTTTTTTTCGGAGAAAATTTTTTTCGGAAAAGAATTTTTTCAACAACTGAAAACTTCCAAAACGACTGATATCACAACAAAAGCTTCCAAAATTAATGATATCGCTTGTGTAGTGGTGTAGTGGTAGTGTATGTATTGCTCATATGTCGAAAGTTCTGGAAATTACTGGAAAGTTTTAGGACGTTCTAGAAAGTTCTGGAATGTTCGAGAAAGTTCTGGAATGCTCTAAAAAGTTCTAGAAAAACTTTCCAGGTTTTTCTAGAAGTTTCTGGAACATTCTAGAACTTTCGAAAACTTTGTAGAACTTTATGGAACTTTCTAGAACGTTCTGGTACTTTTAAGAACTTTCCACAATTTTCTGGAACTTTCTAGGACTTTCCAGAATTTTCTTGAACTTACTACTACTTTATACCACTCCCAGATCCACCACCTAAGAGTTGCTAAAAGCAACTGAGAAAAATTGCATCATACGCTTCGTTATATAAAGTTTCAAGAATTTTCGAGACACGTAACTTCGACCACTTTTAGCTTTATAAGCAAACGTGTGATGCAATTTTCTTTAGTTGCTTTTGGGAACTCTTGCGGACAGGTTCTGCGTCAGGTATGGAGAGTGACACTCTGGAAAGTTTAAGAAACATACATTCAGGTCAAAATGAAGAGAAACTTTGCACTTATGCGGAGGTTTTTAACCCCACAAAACACTGCGCAGAAGTACAAAGTTTCTACTCATTTTGACCTAAATGTGTAGAAAGTTCTAGAACAATGTCAAAAGTTATGGGTTTTCTTTCAACATTTTTTATACTTGGCCTATCAAATGGCACCGCTACCGTTAAATTTGATCAACAAACGAATTCTATTGAACGATTTTTGCAGACGCATGAGTTGCCTTGAAGAAATTAATTTTCCAAATTTTCTGAGGAAACTCATTATGCCAAGCGTCCACCAAAATCGTTCTAAAAAATTCATTTGTTTATCAAATTTAATGGCAGAGTTCCTTTTGATAGGTAGTAAAATAGGCATCCTACAAAAATAAGGTTTTACATAACATACGATGGCGCTGCGAGCGTTTCAAATTTGAAAAATGGCGGAAAAATCACATTTATGAATGCTAACTCGGTCAATTTTCACTCAAAAAATTCAAAAAAGGTGTTTTGGATTTTCTATAATTTTTTGGGTGGGGTAACGAACGAGATCGACCTGTGGCGTTGCATTTTCTTGTTGACTACCCTAGATGACGAAAAAGGTTGTAAGACCATTATTTGAAAGCTATGAGACCTCACTCCGTCATCCGAAACGTATGAGAATGTTAATCGTTTCAGTTCTTAGTTCCGTCGTATATCACGATATTATTAAAATGCACAATATAAGAGCGAAAGAAGAAAAAATCAAACGGTTAAAATGCACGCAACAAAGAACACATGCAAACTAAAAAAAAATAAGTCACAATGTAACACAACGACAAAGATGTAAATAAAAAAAACAAACAAACGCAAAGAAGAGATTACAAAAAAAAATAAAGAAAACAGCAATTGTATCAATTCAATAGAAATTCGTGCCTGCAAGTTGATTTAAGCCGGAATTAGCTGTTGATGATTGTGCCGTCCATAAAGACTTTATTTTCCCAAATACCAGTGACGATAAATGACCCGCATACGCAGACGTACTGCCAAGACTAAGTCGATGCTGAGACTTTGTGTCATTCGAACTAAGTTTTGATCGTATTCGTCGTGTAACTACGGAATCGGAATGGGTTGACGTGTTGAGGGATGAAATCCCTTTTCGGATCGGTGAGTAAAAAGTGATATTTTGTAGGTGTCCTATAGACTTACCTGAAAGTGTTGATGAATTTTCTGTAAAACTTGTCTTGTTCGTCGGCCGTCTTTGTCCGAAAGGACTTCGTAAACTTTTCGGATTGAACAACCGACGTCTGTGCTGCGGGGGAGTTGCGCATGAATGAACTGTAATATCGGCTAGTCCTCCTGATTGTGACTTTGTGTGGAAAATTTTTCGTTGATTTTGTGTTACACTAGTGGATTCAGGCTCCGGTGATGTTAACTCATGGCGTGACTGAAACGAAAAAAATGTAGTTAGCAGATTACAATCAAACGAGGAACAATTTGTTTTTTCTTGCATCAGTCATTCATTTTCCAATCTAACAACATTTCATCACCACACCGACTGGTTGGTATGTACCGTGTTATGAAGGCAATTTAAATAAATCGCAGGAAATTGCCCCCGTCGTGCAATCCATGACTTAGCTGAAAGATCGTACATAAAATCCTGTTCTATCGCTACATTTTTCAAGTTGTTTTAATTATGTCTTGAGCAATGGACTTTAAAACACTCTTTATTTATACACCTGAGTAGCCCCAAGGAATAACAAAAATGATTTAGCAATAAAATATTACTTGTGGACATGATCGTGAGAAAAATCAAAGTCCGATTGATGTTATGAATTATTGATTCAGCAAATGTTTACATTAAACGAAATGATTAAACTAGATTTATCGATTGTTTTCCCAGAACTGAAACCAAAAAAAAAAAAAAACGATAGAATTTACTTAGCTCTTTTGACGTACGGACTACACTGAAAAGAATAGTATATTATTAACCGAGGGATATAATGGTGCGATTATAGTCGAGGTGAAGTGAATGTCCGAGGGGCTCTGCTCCGATGAATATTCACGCAACGAGACTATAATCAAGCTATTTACCCCTTAGTTAATACGATAGTTTGTATCATTTGGGCATATAATTAGCCATTCGACTCGTTGCTTTTTTTAAATTTTCATTGAGATTTGACGTTATGATATTATAGTCGGACAATAATGAAAGTTACTGTCGATTCGACCATAATATGCTTATTATACTGGGCCTTTCATAAGACACCTTATATGATTCTCTCAATCATTCAATGTTAGTGTAAAAGTGACAAACATGGTAGCTTGTCCCAGGGCCGGACTGGCTACCTAAAGGCGCATCGGGCGATGAGACTAAAAGGCGCCAAGAGGTAAAAGCCGAAATTATCTGGCACATGCCCGAACGAGCTATAGTAAAGAAAACATTTTAATATGTCAAGTTTTTCGCTATATTCAGCCGGTGTCCATGTGTTTTATTATCAAATGTTGTAGGGCAAGCTGAATATAATTTGTAGAAAGACGCGAGCGGAGCGAGCGAAATTTTTTTGAACTTTAATAGATTTTGATTTGTTTTCCTTTCCCTTTTTAATTTCACTCCGTTTTTATGTTTACACCCCATTTCGTCGCCGCAGGCGAAATATTTTAGGGGAAAACAATACTTTTCCTTTGAAAAGAATTAAGTGCATTAGCCTTTTATGAGTGAGTCAAAACTATTGTATTGCTTTTCCAGTCGCCAGCAAACGTTACACAATGGAATTAAGTTAAATTGAAACAATTTTTCCGCTTCATTCATTGAAAAAGTATCGTTGTAGTTTTTCATACATGTAGCAGGACTGCCGTCATCGTCAAAGAAAAAAAAACTTCGAGAAAGTCAGCGAAAATTCGCTAAAAACTGTCAAATCAGCGACAAAAGTAAATAAAAGATTCTCTGCGATTGTTTTGTTTAATTTTGTTGCCAATTTGATTTTTTCGGCGAAATTCGTTGAAAATATTCGCCGATTTTCTCTAAGTTTTTTTCCTTGCGACGGGAATAGCTGAAATACGCATTACCGGAAGCAATCTTACCTGACACAGGTAATTGTTTAAATCTTTTGCCCGAATCGACCTGAACTC
Organism: Pseudolycoriella hygida; assembly: GCA_029228625.1. Lineage (NCBI taxonomy): Eukaryota > Metazoa > Arthropoda > Insecta > Diptera > Sciaridae > Pseudolycoriella > Pseudolycoriella hygida. The sequence continues at coordinate 43,318,841 of CM055405.1, read as the reverse complement.
AAATTTTGTTAAGCTTTGAAATCAGAATATAATTCGTGTTCAATACAGACTTTTATGAAATGAGGAGGGTTCTTATCCTCTTAAGTTAGAGGAGCGAGGACGAAACCACAATAGGAACAGTTGCATAAGTGTTTTTTACAACGGTGTAACATAAGACAGCCCGCCTTTGTAACATAATAATAAATGAAAGCCTCTCTCTGCCGTAAGCTTTTTTTCAATTAAAATGATTAAATGACTGTCCATAAATATTACGTTTCGGAGAAGCGATATTTATGTTTAGTTTACAAAGACTTTTATGTCAGTTTCAGAACAAATATTTAAAGGAATTAAAAATCAAACTCGTTTTCTATATCTGAAGCCATTCAACGGAGACCGATGATTCATTTATTGGCAAACTCGTTTAAGTTTACCAATGATAATCTTAACAAATGTACATACAAAACTAAGAAAAAAAAAACGGCGAAAAAGTAAATCTTTGAAGATTATGGTCTTGAAAGAAAGAACGACAATGAGTTTCTATAATGACTGGATTATTGTTTACGTTCTTCTTATAAATATTTGTAAGTTTTTATGGTTCAGCAAACAAACTGTTAAATGACACAAGAAAAAGTGGTTCACATTATTTGCTTTTGTTACAACACATATTTTCACCACATGGACATTAATTTTGTTATAGAGTTCAATGTTTGTTATTAATTTCGTATTCATATGCGTACGGATAACCCAAAACCCATTTTTTTAAACAAGTTCAATCGTCTGCTAAGCTAAAAGATTAGTATTTGATACAAAAAATTCATTAAATTGTAAACATAAAAATAGGAATTAGTCTTAACATTTGGTTTTCGAAACGCGGAAGTGTATTATCGCCACTCAAACGATTCACGAATCGAACTCTATGTTCCGATTTCCCCAGGTAAGTTTGTGAATTTTCTGACTAATGAAATGATTAAGTTACCTCTGGCATACATCATACAGATCTATGCTGTAATTCCATACCAACGATAGAGATATTTTGTATTGCTTCATTCGTCACCAGCATCACCAGAGAAACGATAAGTTCACACCACTGCACCGAGTGGCATGTTTTGAATGACAGCTGAATTATCGGGAGAGAGTTGCATGTATTTTCTCTCCCATTAAACCTAAATGTCATTCAACTCAACGATGCAACTTCTGTGGTACAGTGATTTTAACTTATCATTTATCTGTTCATCACTTGTCTGTGTGGAAAGTGGTGGAAGCTGTGCGATAAACGTAGTGCCATCCATGATGCAATAGGAGCTAGTATAGGTAAAATACCGAGTTCATGAGTTCATTTTATAAAAAAACAGCTCAATTTGTATAGTAGAAACAATGTGCCAACAGCCGATAATAGAGACTACGGACTAACCTTCCGGCTCTTACTAAATCTTACTAATCCAATCCAACAAAATAGTCTTAGCATCTACCAGTTTTTCAATCTCTTTCTTCAGTGTGCCAACTGGATGCAATAAAATGTTAACAAATTTTGGGGGTAGATTGACCACCTACAAAACGACTTAGTATTTTAAAAAAAGTGGAAGTGAAAGAAGGGAAATGATGACTTGATGGCTTTACAGTAGAGGTGTGCGGGCACGCCCAATTATTCGGCCCGTTCACAAGCCCACCTGCTCCGTACCGGGCTGCCCGAACGGTCACGGGTGCGCACGGGCATCTTTTTTTGGAAAACGGGCGGGAACGAGCACGGGCGGGAACGGGCATCTTTTTTCGAAAACGGGCGGACACGGGCTGCCCGTTTTCAAAGTCGAACGGGCGCGGGCGGACACGGGCAGGCGAAAAGTGATGTCCGCACACCTCTAATTTACAGCCGCTCCGTCAGTATTCCAATTTACTGTTGTTTGTATGTTGTTCTCTTTTAATAATGAGGTCCGTGTCTTTCTCGTATCTATAAATGTAATAAATCATCTACTGGCAGACATGAAGCGGCAAAACCGTCAGCAAACTAACATATCAGTACATCTTTAAAGAAACATTAACTCAAATCCTAAAACGTTACAATCAATCCGAACTTGTAAATTATGCGGTCTTTAGTATTAAATTGACAAGAATCATCACGTTAATTGCTTCCTTAAATCAATTTACCAGAAACACACATTTTTTTAATTTCTCTTTATGGAGACACTGAAATGCATTTATTAAACTCAGCACAAGTTTGTTGTTAGTCGTTTTAATATTTGGCTTACAAGCTAAAAATAATCGCACATAAAAAGAATGATTGGCTTTTTACGGTTAAATAATGATGTCATGGCTAATTTGCTTAAAAATTATCAACAATCCATTCATGTTGTTAATGGGAACGATTTGGTTCATTATCATAAAACAATTTTCGGACATTTTACTGGTTTCGATGAAATGTGAAAATATAATTCACTAAATGGAAATTGAAATTAAAAGCTGCACACACACAGCAAGACAATGAATTAATGGTAAATCTGTCATTGGCATAAGAAAACTACATAAAGCATTTACCTTATGTGTAAGTACTTCAAGTGATTACATAAGCTCAACGTCAAAGTTTTAAAAACCTATTCTGATAGTGCGCAAGTGATCAATCATCGGATGCCTTCACTCAATCCCTGCTAAGAGTTATCAGTCTGATGTACTAGTTTTGATAATGAAAAAGTTTAAAGTTTTTCTAAATGATTATTCACTCGGTCGGACTACAAGCACGGGTGGAATGATACTTGAACAAATTGTAGAGGAAGTAGTTGTCACCTACAATCGAATTTGTTTTTGCAGATAACACATTTAGGCTCACGTTAGGCAGATAATATTTCTCTACTTTATTTCCCACCTGTCAAATGTTTCCCTAGTTTATTTCATATCTGTCAAGTATTTCCCTACTTTATTTTCCACCTGTCAAATATTTCCCTACTTTATTTCCCACCTGTAAGTTATTTCCCTACTTTATTTCTCACCTGTCAATTATTTCCCTACTTTATTTCCCACCTGTCAATTATTTCCCTACTTTATTTTTCACCCGTAAATTATTTCCCTACCTCCCCCTTCGTGTTTTGTTCGGAAACTGACTTTTTGTCATAACACGGAGCTGAAACGGTTGATTTAGGTCCAGGTGGTGAAAAAGTCATCGGGTTCTACTGCACTACACTATCTGACTTGTTCACCACATGGGTATAAATCCGTCGTTTCAACACCTTGTTAAGTAATATACTATTTTCGCCGCTATGGCCTTCAAAATTTTTTATAATAACTGGGCGTTGAGAGTTATTGGGGGTAAGTATCAGATTTCGCCGTTCTGTTGACATTTTTCATATCTTTGGATGAAACAGAAAAATTTGAGTGAAATTTTTGCCACTTGTTCAGAGAATTAGAGCTCTCAATTCGCTCTGGCTCTGGCTATACATAAACTTTACACTTAAAGGAATATTTCATAACTAGGGAAAAAACCTGTCGAGAAAAACAATCGGCTGGAAAATCGCAACGTTAAGTTCAGTTTCGATAGACAAATTGGGGTAAATGCACCAGTTATCGACCATGTATTTGTCTCCAGCCAGCACCAGTAACCGGCTATATTTCAATGCGAAATTAGGCCGGTCACTAGTGTTTCTAGTATCTCATTTTTCGTAATTCTTGAATCTAATGAAGAAAAGGAATGCAAGATAATTTTGACATTTGAGGCTTAGCCTGCTTTTGTAACACTTCGTTCAACTATGGTTTGGCCGGAGACTACTACATGGCCGATAACTGGTGCATTTACCCTTCAATATTTCTTCGAAATTAAAAAAATATATTTGTCAAAAATAGCAAAATTTCGCAGCTGATTTCAGTCCAACTTTTGAGAAGCCTGTCGACCTGTGGCTCGGCGGCGGCTCTCATGTCTGATTCACATAGTACTCTCTCTCTCTCTATCTCTCTCTCTCTTTCTCACTTCACTCAAATTTTTCTGTTTCATTCCAAGATATGAAAAATGTCAACAGTTCAATGGCGAAAATTGACACATACATACAAAACTCTCAACGCCCAGTTATTATAAAAATTTTTGAAATCCATAACGCCGAAAATAGTATATTACATAACAAGGTGCTGAAACGGCTGATTTATGCCTATGTGGTGAACAAGTCAGATAGTGGAGTGCAGCAGAGCCCGATGACTTTTTCACAACCTGGACCTAAATCAACCGTTTCAGCTCCGTGTTATGACAAAGTCAGTTTCCGAACAAAACACGAAGGGGAATAATTGACTGGTGGAAAATAAAGTAGGGAAATATTTGACAGGTGAGAAATAAAGTAGGGAAATAACTGATAGGTGGGAAATAAAGCAGGGAAATATTTGACAGATGGGAAATAAAGTAAGGCAATACTTGACAGATGTGAAATAAACTAGGGAAACATTTGACAGGTGGGAAATAAAGTAGAGAAATATTATCTGCCAAAAGTGAGTCTAAATGTGTTATCTGTGAAAACAAATTTGATCATAGGTGACAACTACTTCGACTTACGCCTTCAACATTATCTTCGGAAGTAATTTGTTCATTAAAGAATCTGGAATTGGGAACACGGCAAATTGGGAAAAATTCCTTTGCTGCCCTCTGCATTTTAAACTTAATAACTTAAGGTGACAGACTGGTGCCGAATTGAGAATTTATTATATCATTAGTCGTATTCCTGTCAACTTTTAACCGCACAGTTAAACATTTTGATTAAACTATTCTAGCCTCAATGCTAGTCATTTTAACCAAAGATTAAAAATTGTAAAGATGCGTGACTTGGAGGTTCCTGATATAAGAGTTCTCAGGAGAATAGCAAAGTTGAATCGGAGGGAACAGTGGGACGACATCAGGGGGTTACTTCAGTTGAAGAGGCGGAAACGGTTAGTCGTCTGGGATTGTACGCGCACGTTCACAGGATGGGTAATACCAGGCTGTCAGACTGAATGCTCAGGTCCCGGGTGTGCGCCCTAGGGGTTTGCCCAAGGAGAAAGTTACAGACTCAATTAAATCAGATTTAGAAGTTAGGGGACTTTCTCTGGGTGAACAAACCATCTCCTCGGCAGAGGATAGGAGGGTATGGAAAAGAGTGGTCCATGATCACCGGGTGTAAAGACCTCACACCGAAAAGTTTGATGATGACGTAAAGATAAATTGTAAGTTAGTGCGCTTTAAGGGGGCAGAGAGGGAGTTAGACATACATTTTCAAAAAATCATACATTTTACTTTTATGAGGGAAAAGGTAGTCTACAATTCGTAATTTTTAGAGTGCCTAACTTATGAATGACCACAAATCATTCAGTGGCTAAGGTTTTACACCAATGCATTATAGGCGGGTAGATAACAATCCATTGAAAAATCAGTTTCGTTAGAATACTCTTATCAAATGATTTGATTCCTTTTCCATCATTATATTTGACGGCCTAATGATCTAATATAGTTGTAAATTATGTCTATCAAAATTTTTTTTCGGAAGAAATCAATCACTCAACCGATTCTGATTCTACAAATAGTTTACGACTGAACTCATTCCAATTGTTTAGCACATTTATCTTTTTCAAAGGTGTAGAATAAACGATTATCTTTTATCAACTCCATGTGTGAAGCTACTACACAGCAAAGTGTTGAAAAAAATTAACTCAATTTTACAGTCAGTTCTTATCTACAAAGAAAATTGTAGCTTAGTTCTTTCGTCATAAGGTTTTTTTCTGATCATTTACCACTAGAAATACCTGCAAGTGGCTATCTATGAAAACACTATCATTTTCATGTTTATTTATATCGGAAGTTAACTAGACGGGAAAATATTTACATTTATCAGCCAGAAATATCTTTATGTTACGATGACAGATATAAATAAAAGTTCATTTTATTTGATTATAATTCGTTTTTTTTCTATAATTTTCTTTATTACTTTGTGTGTTTGAAAACTACCAAAATTTTTTATTGGTTGGCGTAATACATAGTTCTTGTCTTTCTTTTTTTGTTTATTCGACGCGCGTTTCGTATGCACTATAGCATATTATAAACAACGTAATTATGGGTCATTATTTGTTGTGTAACTTAATTTTTATGGAGAATTTCAATTAAATTTATTTTCAGAAGTTTGTCTTCAAAACGTGAGAATGTTACTCGTTCCTGTAGGTTTGTTTTACCGATAAAAACATAAGCTAAGACTCGCACAATGAATACGTATGAGTTGTCAGTTCTGAAAAGCGATTTTTCTATTTTCAAATCGTTTTGCGAAAAGACGTGGCTCGAGTAAAGCACACTGGGTCAGGTTACATTAATTAGCATCCAGCTCAATATGACCCGCTCAATAACGCCCGGAAAATTTCTTCCGACGAGTTTTTCAATATTGGGCGATTTGACATGCATTAACGCCCAACTCAATATTGCCCACGAAAATTATGCGGACGATGTTCAGAGGGCGATAATGTTGGACTTTAGAGCATTCGTAAAAGGAAAAATGATTTTGTATAAGGCAGAATATTTGTTGCAGGCGATATTGAGCGGGCAAAACTACCCAGGTGCTCAATTTCACCCGGTGCAATACCGCTCTGGGAGATATTCCGTCATGGACAGCTTCCAAGTTGATCTAGTTGATACGAACAGATTCACACGAGCACGGAGACACTAAACTAACATTTTCTATTTCCTCTACACGTTTGACCATACCTGCGTTACAATTAATTTAATCGATTTGTAGAATTCGGATATCAACTTTTATTAATTCGAATCGCTGCAAAAGCAATCACAAACCTATACGCCTTTCATACTTAGTGATAGTCTGATAACACCAAATAGGGTCAGACAGAACGGAATTATCTCCAAAACTATTATCGCATACAAAAACCTCTTAAAAGGTAAAGTGTGACGCAGTCCGAAAATTGCGTCACAAATGCCGGACCCAACGACGAAATCATTTTTCTGTACTTTCAGTTTTTGCGCTGCAAAAATTTGACTTTTATTTCTTATTGCGTAGATTGTTTAGAGTAAATTAAAATTTTTGCGTGTAAAAACTGAAAGTATTGAAAAATTATTCCGCTGGTGGGTCCGGCATTTGTGACGCAATTTTTTTAACACAACGTAGTTTTGTTTTAAAAAAAGCGCTCTAATTTTTTCAGAAAATCAAAACTTTGAACACAAGGTTCCATTCAAACAAACTTCTGCGTATTATTACCTCAAGCGATATCATTAATTTTGGAAACGGACTTACGGACTGCATCACACTTCACCTTTTAAGAGGTTTTTGTGTGCGATATCAGCCGTTTTGGAAGTTTGCAGTTATTAAAACGAAATTCCGCGAAAAAAGTTTTCTGTTTCTTGAAAAAAATTTTCTACAAAAAAATTTTTCTTCCGAAAAAATTTTTCTTCCGAAAAATTTTTTCACCAAACAAATTTTTTCACAAAAAAAGTTTTCTGCGTAAAAACATTTTTCTCCGAAAAAAATTCTCCGAAAAAAAAATGTTCTCCGAAAAAAAAACTTTCCTCGAAAAAAAGTTTTTCTCCGAAAAAAATTTTTCTTAAAAAAAAAGTCTTCTCCGAAAAAAAAATTTTCTTTGAAAAAATTTTTTCGCACCCCCTATAACTTTCCCGAAGAAATCAACTGTCTAGATATTCTAATTCAGAAGATAGCATTTTTGAGTATTCACAAAATCCAAGACAGCTGGCAGACATTTTCTTAAGATCCCAAAAAAATCTCCTGATCAAACTCTATAACTTTGTAGAAGACACTAACTCTATGACTACACACGCTTCCCACATCATTTCACACACTTCCCACATCATTCCACACACTTCCCATATCATTCCACACACTTCCCACATCATTCCACACATTCCAATGTGAGATATGAAGCATTCTTGCTTGTTGAAAATATGAACCCTGAGCGCAAGCAGTAAGGAGTCTACGAGAAGAAAGCGCACATAAAGTTATTTCATGGGAACTGGTGTGAAGTGAGACAAGGAGACATTCAAGCAAGAGTCATATTAGTCTACGACTACCATTCACTGTCCCTCCCTGTAGAGGAGCTCGGACTGTTGCAGATTTCGTTTCAAAAATCGTTTTCACCACGTTCAACATCGTATACATAGCTGTGGTGAAAGCGAGGTGAAAACGATTTTTGAAACGAAAGCAACAAGTGTGTGTGTGATAAAACGATTTTTGACACGAAATCTGGAACAGTACGAGCTCAACTTTTATTAATTCGAATCGCTACAAAAGCAATCACAAACCTATAAGCCTTTCATACTTAGTGATAGTCTGATAACACCAAATAGGGTCAGAGAGAACGGAATTATCTCCAAAACTATTATACCGTATTGTGCAATTACGAATTACGAAGAACTCTATTTTTAGTGGAAGCTGATAATGAACAACAAAATACTCGAATTCTTTCCGTTTTCACAATCAACACTGTCAATGGAGACTTTGTTCTTCGGTGTCCCACCATAAATCAGTAACTGGCTTTCAATTACTCGAAATCAGATAAAATGCAATTACAATATGCGGTGGAATAGTGGAACGATAAAAGTCAATTTTAGTGCCACAATTAATCGTTAACTTTACGTTCCACTTTGAATAAGTTGTCATGACTTCTTTTGCAATTTAGTTTCAATAATTCCAGACAACTTTATTGCTTTGTCGTATAATTGAATACGCGTATCTGGTCTTCTTGTAAAGTAAATTAAATTTAATATTTGCGCAAAATTTATATTTTTTGCTTCTTCTTACATTTAATGGATTTTTTACCACAGACCACTGCATTTATACCACAGGAGTAACAATAACCTTTGACTTGCTTCAACACTATACGCTTTGCATTGCTAAATTTTTTTGTCAAATAAATTTACAGAAAATCTCACATTATGATGTGTGTGTGCGCAAGAAGTCAGAAACAGTTGCTTTGGAGGAGATATTCAATTACAAAGTCTTTTTTTCCAGTCTCCATCTTTTATGTTTTTTCGAATAATTTTTTCCCTAAGTTACGATCGCGGTTTTAAAACCGTGATCGTTAAATACAGCCAACAAAAAAAGCCACATTCGAATGTTTATGAGTTTAAACGACTTACCTGCATATAATTTGAGAAATAACCGTTCGACTTAACAGAAGAACGATATGGTGGTTGCGGTGACCCCAGTGGACTGATTGTGGTTGTTGATCCACCGATGCTGGTGTCATAATCTTGTAGTTTTCTTGTGTTGCATGACAATATTTCTGTAAGGAAGAATTTGTTTTTGGTGAAAGAAATTAAGATTGATTGAATTGGTTGGTTGATTGATTTATTGGCTTAGCTTAGAGATGCAGATGAAGATGAATTGCGTCGTACGATACGAAACACTTCACGTATGTCTTGGCGGTTTTGCTTATTGTGACAAAGTGTATACCACCGAGTTTCGAAAAAGTAAGTAAACCGCAAAATCATTCAATTTTCATAATTGGACCCGTACGAAGTACAAAGGTCCTATACGTTTACTACAAACAATTTTATTGTAACATGGGGTAGGTCGACGTGGGAGTTGGGGGGATGCATCTATTATCGTCTAAATATGACGAATCAGCAATAAAAAAAATGTCCGTCCGTCCGTCTGTCCGTCTCCACTTTTTCTTCCAAACGGCTCAACCGATCAGCCTAAACTTTTTTTCCCTGAAAGGTACATGCCTCCCATGATTTAAATTCGAAGATGAGCAAAATCGATGAAGTAGTTCCGGAGATATGGTCGAGGAAGTGACCAAAAACATGGTTTTTCGAGAGTCAGTGAAACTTTTTCGCAAATATCTCGGCAAGTAAAGCACGGAAATTGCTCAATTTGGTGTCAAATGAAAGCATTTGACGCCAAAAAACTGGGGAATTTGTTTTTTGTTGAATCGGGTCAGGGGTCTGGGCACTGTGAGCCATGGAATGGGCGAAAATAAATTTCTCTGCCCAAAACGATAAGAGATAGTTTTTTTTCAGTATTTGCTTAAATACGCAATACAGAGATTTACTTTCAAAGGCAAAGTTGTAGAGAATCAAATTTTAGCGAACACGTGTCTCAGGGTTTTGGGGAAATATGACACAATCCTGGTATATGGCCACTTCCATAATTGGGCAGGATGACCCGGATCTCCAGAACTGTGAGAGTTGGGAAGTTAGTTCCAAAGGTGAAGTTGTAGAAAATTAAATGTAAGCGAACACATGTTTCAGGGTTTTGGGGAGGACCTATTGGCTCATCCTGGTATATGGCCCACCTCATAATGGCCGGATTGGACTCAGATCTCCAGAACTATGAGAGGTAGAAAGTTGCTTCCAAGGACAAAGTTGTAGACAATAAAATTTTAGATAACACGTGTTTCTGGGTTTGAGGGAAAAACGATTTAGTCCTTGGATATAAGCTTTTCTAAATTTGAATGGTCTGAGACGTACTTCGGTAGGGCCTTTGACATTACCTTGGGTAATTTCTATGGATCTTTGAAATTGTTACAGTAAAAGAACAGAAAACTTTGGATTGTTTGCTTATTTGTATATCTAGGTACGTTCGAGTCACTTTGCCACATCTATTCTGTTTGTCACATCTATTCTGATACGATTATAGCTTTTCTTAAAAAAAAACTGTTTCCTGTTTCTTCAACGAATGGCAAGTTTGCGAGAATGTAAGTAATGTAAAAGTTAAATGTTAGCTTATGCGTAGGACTTCAATGCGCCATAAAGCTCCAGAATATAATTGTCGCAATTATGTTACTATATTTAACATTTGCAGATGAGGAGCTTTTCGATTGTTCATAAAATTGTCCGAGTTTAACTCTAGAAAAGCGGCCAACTGAGCGAAAACGGTGAATTTGATTGAATGCGGGCATGTAAAGCGGGATTTTAAGGTGATGTATGTAAAATTGATGTAAAAAGGATGGAAAAGTCATGAGAAGCTGATGTAAAAAAGGATTTGTAGGTGATGTAGAAGGATGTAATGGGGATATAAAGATAATGTAAAAGGGGATGTAAACGTAACGTGAGGGAAAGGGGGATCTAAAGCTGATGTAAGGCGGAATGTCAATGCTATGTTGAAGCATATGCCCCAAATGGATAAAAGTGTTCACCTCTATTTTCTCTACAACATAGCAACAAACAATTCTTTGGGCTAGTGCCGGAATTAGGGCTCTAAGTAGATACCTCGGACACATACTTCTATAGACAAAAATGTTTCCCTCAATTTGCTCTGCAACACAAAAAAAAGTTTTTTTTGGTTTGGACCGACCGACTTTAGGACAGACCTGGGGCCTACTCGGTTACCTCTCAAATAGAAAAAGGGCCAACAAAATCGGTTAGGATTTTTCCGATAACAAACACGTTGGGTCCTAGTAGAGACTCAGTTTTAGGGTCCTGGCTGAATCCAAGGGTTTCTAATCAAAAAATTTTCTTCCATAAAATGTGAGAGATTACTAGACCTTTCGATTAAAAAACAATTTTTGAAAATCGGGAGAGATTTACTCGAGTTACGTACAAAAAACACGTACGGCCCTAGCAGATACTCGTTTTTAGTGCCCTAGCTAAGTCCAAGAACTCAAATCCAAAAATGTTTCTTCATAAATTGTCGACCACACCCAGATTTTTGAAAGAAAAAAAAAATAAGAAAATCGGAAAATGAAATGAATGAAAGGGGAGAGAACGGAAAAGAATGTACATTGAACATTGTACAATGAATGGAATGAGGGGTAGAATGATCACTTGAAATTAACAGTTGAAGGGATAAAATGAACGGCCAAAAATGCGATGAACACTCGAAATGAATGCCTGGGGAATGATGAATCATGGGTTCATCGTGTGCGACGAGACAGGATTTTGGTCTAACTTTTGCCACATTTACTCGATTTACATGTCTAATTACACGACAAAAGTAGATAGAGCTTGGAATCAATATAAACTTCTGAAAACCAAGTCGGAGGAAGAGAGAAGAAGTGCAGTAAGGGTGCTGAAGGTGGCAATTTACGATATATAACAGTAACCACCTGGGTTACCTGTGGATAGGTCTGGTTTTAAGACTGGGTCGAAATCATCCCTTTCGCGAAATGTGTGCTGACATCCACCATGGTTCGCAAACATATAATTTTTCTCAAAAAAATCTTACCATTTCTTCGTTACTTTTGACGTTTCTTATGAAGGTTCTCTTAACATACAATTATTTCAAATCCGATTTGATTTATTTTTATGATCATTACAAAGAACATTCCGAATCGTTATTTTTTCTTATTAAATAAAAGTGGGTCGATCCTCACATCACATCATATTTTCGTTAAAAAGCATTCAAAATTTTGTAGCTGTACTGATGAATCTCCGTAACTCCAGATACAAGCAACAACAATTAAATATTTCTTTAAATTTAAAAATTCAACAGCCATTTCGTTACAGAATGAAATAACTGTGCGGTTTTCCATCTGATAATGAAAGGTGAAAAATGCTACGATTATTAATCAATCAGCGTAAGTACGCGAATAATGGCATGGCCTCGATTTCGTTAATTGAATTTGTAAGTTGATCTTTTATAAATAAAATTGATTGGAAATCAACATTTTGGCGGGTTCTTAAATATCTTGCCTAGTCTCTAAATCGTATTTTTGCATTAATTAATGCTTGAATGCGACGTGATCGAGACGAATTTAAATTATTCGGATACCACTTTCGTGTGAGAAGGTTAATGTTGATTGGCGTTGATATATATTTCTTTAATTAACTGAAAGACATTTCTCCTTTACACAACAAAAGTGTTATCCAATGTACCGACGCAAAATGGAATCTACGAATGACCAACTCCTCCACATACACTTAATTTTAAGCCGTCAAATGATTTGCAAAAAAATAATTCTTTGTTATTAACACGTTTTCAATTTGTAGGTACAAAAAGATCAATTTAACGAATTAATCAAAATGTCTAATCAATTGAATGTTCGCTTCTTAGTGTATCATGTAAACGGTAACGTTCTTAAACAATGACTTGGCAAAAACCAAACTTAATTTGAGCAACGAGTTTGCAAGATTAAAAAAAGTAGACATTGTTTTTACCCATAGGCTGCCAAAACAAACAACTTGAAATCTTGCTTTATATTTGGGACCCGTTCGAAGAACCGTATATTTAATTGTCTGTATTTCGAATATGAGAAAAAGTGCATAAAATGAGAGTCTGTTTCTTTAAAGACGTTTGTATGACTTGGTATTGACAATCCATTATCTCTGACATCCTCTCACAGCCGACGCACGTCTTTTACGGAAACTGGACATTTTGTAGATAAATAATTAGGGATCTCAGAATCAACACCTTTTCTTGAAGCTCCAATATTGAAACATTGACTTTGGAGAAAAATCTGAATGCCCAGAAAGTTTCACTTTCATGTGTCTAAAGCATTCTTTGTCTGTAGTAGCGGCTTTTTTGTGATAGTATTTTTCTACAAAATTCGACCAACTGTTTTGAAAATTGTACGGGTCTGCGAAATGCTTCTATTACTTCGCGGTGGAAATCTGAGAGACGGCCACCGCCAAGGCTTATTTTATGTTTTACTTTAATTCTCAGCGACTTGTTTAACCATCAGCCGCTGAAAATTTGTGGCTCTCGTGTCTGATGTATTGTGAGATAGGAAAAGTCTGTTTTCGGATACGTAGGATATTTGCACCTGGGTCCAAATAATTTCACTCGTACGAAGTACAAAGGTCCTATATATTTTACTACTAGACATTTTATTGTAACACAAGGTAGATCGAAGAGGAACGCATTTAATATCGTGTAGAGATGACGAATCAGCGAAAAAAAAGTTCGTCTGTGCGTCCCATCGTTTTTTTTTCTAAACAGCTGCACCGATCACCCTAAACCTTTTTTCCCTGAAAGGTACCATGACTCAAGTTTAAAAATGAGAAAAATCCGTCAAGTGGTTTCGGAGATATGGTCAAAAAAGTGACCAGAAACATGGTTTTTCAAAGGTCGGTGAAACTTTTTTACAAATATCTCAGCAAGTATAGGCCGGAAATTGGTCATTTTGGTGTCAAATAAAAGCATTTGATCTCAAAAAACTAGGACAATTTTTTTGTGGAAATCGGGTCAGTTGTCTGGGCACTGGGTCCAATGGAACGGACGAAATTCAGTTTCTTAGCCACATACGAAAGTAGATGGTTTTCGTCTATTTTTGCTCAACTATGTAACATATGGAAATTTACTGTCAAAGGCAAGGTTGTAGAGAATAAAATTTTATGGAGCACGTGTTTCAGGGTCTTAAGCAAAAATTGACCAATCCTAGAATATGGCCATTGAGGGGCAGATGAACGTAAAAAATCCTTTTACACTCAAGAGAAAATCAATCAATTTTCCAAAAAATCCTCAAATTCATTGAAAATCCCCAAAAAATCCTTTGAATTGGAAGTAAATTCTTGGGAATCAAAGGAAGTCCTTGAAAATCAAAGAAAATCTTTGAAAATCAAAAGAAAATGAAGAGGAAAATCCTTAAGGATCGTGTAAAAAAGATCGAAAATCCTCAGCAATTAACAAAAAAATCCTTGAAAATCAAAGAAAAAAATAGAAAATTATTGGAAATCAAAAAAAATCCTTTGGGCGGGACGACTCATATCTCTAGAACTATGGCAGTTAGAAAGCTGCTTCCAAACGCAAAGTTGTAGAGAATCAAATTTTAGAAAACACTTTTCTTAAGGTTTTCCCGAAAAATTTTGGCAGTTTGAAAGTTGCTTACAGGAGAAAAGTTGATAAATCAAATATAAGTTATGTTTTTGACGATATTATGGCTACGTCATGGCAACAGACCACCCAGAGACCGGAACCTCTTATACCCATCCCACACTCGGCATGCGTGAAAGCGATGAAGAGCTGGGTGAGGTCGGGATTTGCTAACTATTGGAGCGTCTATGAAGGAAGAATGCACACGAAGCGTTTCTTCCCGGTGCCCGATGGTAGGTGGGTAGGTGGGCCAGAGAACATGGACAAGCAGCGCATCAAGGGGGTGGTGGGTGCGATCACCGGGCATTGCGGACTGAGCAAGCACCTGGCAAAAATGGGAATCTTTATGGGGTCGTGCACATATGACGTCACGTTTGCTATAAAAAATGAGTATCCATAAAACGGTCATAACTTAGTCAAGACAGCAAATTCTGTTTATAGGACTCTGTCTACCCCCCAAATAGGGGGTGTATTTGGGGGGGGGGCAGCCGGAGTACTATAAGCAAAATCTCTTACCAGTTTGGAGTTATAGACTTTGTGGATTTTATAGCAAGCGTGACGTCATATGTGTACGACCCCTAACGATGCCAATTGTATCTGCGCCCGTTTTGTTCATTTTATATGTGAATGCCCCGAAGTTTTCCTCACTGAGGCTTAGGACTCTAGGAAGTCACGTGGCCCAAGCTGCAACAGTACCCAAAATGGGACCTGCCGCTCTAGACAGGTTCGTTGTAGGAATTGGAAGGTTCTCGAGATTTACATGATGAACGGGGTACGAAACAAAGGATCATCAGATCTGTGTTTCAAGGACCAGATATGGACCGACCCAATCTGATTAATCTACCCAGACAAGAGAATTAAATTCAATCCTTGGGGTTAAGTCACTTCCTGAATGAGGAAGGATGACTCATATCTCTAGAACTATGGAAGTTAGAAAATTGATTCTAAAGACAAAGTTGTATAGAATAAAATTTTAGAGAACACGTATTTCAGTGTTGCAAGAAAAAATGACCCCATCCGCATCCCGGAATATATCCACTTCTACAATAGCCGTACTTCGAGAGAGTTTTCGACATTCCGTAGGTCGTTGGAATTCTGATAATTTTAAAAACTTTGCAACAATTTGATAAGTTTGCACCTATTTGCAAAATCTGTTTGGTTTGCCACATCTATTCTGATACGTACGGTCTTTAGCTATGTTTGACGAATGTGTTCAATACAGAAATCTTGAAATGTTAAATTCGAAGGTTGTTTTCCTTTGAAAACAATAGCCTAGTGATAAAATTTAGCTATACAAAAATCTTCCTTTGACTTGAGTTTTGTTTCAAAATACAGTTGAAAGCCGTGTTTGCCAGACAAAAATGAAAAATACAAAATCCCGAGAAGTGAAATTAAATTTAGATTTTTGTAGCATTGGGTGCATTATACAAAGAAAAATGCAGGTTCACAAGTTAAATCAGCGTATTTCGTTGGAAACAATTTTACGTCATTTTTACTAATTATTTTTCCAATAAATTGGTCAATTTTTAGCTATAAATTCCATCACTTTCAACATGACGAATAACTTGGTACATTCATAATTTACAGTCGTCGGTTCAATTAGAGATGTTTTGTGTATTTAATGAAAACTAAACATTCGACTAATTTAAAATCAATAATCGTTGCTTGGAACTGCTAAATGATGCATTGACATCGACACATTATTTAAAGGAAATGTTCTCATTTCTATCGGGAACGTTGATAGGAAATCATTCAACTGCGTACAATCAACATGGAAAAGCCATTTCACTTCGCCTATAATCCGAATCAAAGGCAATTCATCGAAGATGATAGACGATATAAGGAGAAAGTTAGTCAAATGAATAATGGTAATGTAATGTGATTAGTCGATGGCAATTGCAAAGTTACAACTATTTTTTTCTGCAGGTGAATGTAACGGCTCCCCAACTCATTTCTTTGTTCGACCGAAAGAAGTCGAAAACGATGTAGACCTTTTGGATGAACACGATTCTTTCTATCACACAACCAAAAGTTTACTCGTTCTTTTTCAAATTATGGGTGTCATGCCAATTATGAGAAGTCCACCAGGTGAAGATATGGAATTTTTCTTGAAAATATTGTAAATTTGATGAATACAAACAGGTTCGAAGCTGCCGCGCACAACATTTCAATTTTGCTCGAAGGCATTCATGTGGGCTTACACAATATACATCATCGAGACCGTTGTGGTTTGTTACATAGCGCAAGAACGGATAACGAAATTTTTGAACACTGCCGATAAGAAATTCGATGAGATCATTTACAATATCATTTTCATGAGCATTTTGGTGCCACATTTTCTGTTGCCAGTTGCGTCGTGGAGAAATGGTTCTGAGGTAGCTAAGTTTAAGAACATGTGGACGAACTACCAACTTCAGTATCTACGTGTGACGGGCACTCCAATCGTTTTCCCGAATTTGTATCCACTGACTTGGGCTCTGTGTTTCGTGTCTTGGGGTGTCAGCATTTTCATCATGCTATCACAATATTTGCTGCAACCGGATTTTAAGTTTTTGCACACATTTGCGTACTATCACATCCTTGCTATGTTGAACGGTTTTTGCAGTTTGTGGTTCATAAATTGCACCGCATTTGGGGCGGCTAGTAAAGCATTGGCTGAAAATTTGAATAAAACTTTGGAGAGTTATAAACCAGCCCATAAACTGACAGAATATCGTCATCTTTGGGTCGACTTAAGCCATATGATGCAACAATTAGGTCGCGCCTATTCCAACATGTACGGTCTTTACTGTTTGGTAATATTTTTCACTACAATCATCGCAACATTCGGCGCTTTCAGTGAGATCTTGGATCATGGAGCGACGTTCAAAGAATTTGGCTTGTTTGTCATCGTTTTCTACTGTATGACGTTGTTGTTCATCATTTGTAACGAGGCTCACCATGCCTCTAATAAGGTTGGGCGTTTATGAACTGTGTCCTTTAATGAATTAACACAATGAAATGATTGGCATTCTAGGTGGGTTTGGATTTTCAGGTGCGATTGCTTAGCGTTAATTTAACTGCTGTGGATAAAGACACAGAAAAAGAGGTTGACATGTTTCTCATTGCCATAGACAAGAATCCTCCAACTATGAACCTTGACGGCTACGCAAATATTAATCGGGAACTGATAACGACAGTAAACAATCGCTGAATGGCATCTCAGTTTTCGCAATCATTTTTTATTTCATTTTTTCAGAATATTTCATTCATGGCTACATATCTGGTGGTTCTGCTTCAATTTAAGTTAACGTTACTCAGACAAAATGCAAAAAATGTGTTGATGCAAAGTATGAGAAACAGAGTTATGAACTCCGAGGTGAACGCTACAATGTCTACAGAATAAGGGTTGCATCGCTGAAGAACATCCGCTAGTTTCCTATCGCTAATATTACGAAACAATAAACACGTTTGGATCTGCCATCTCACTTATTGGACCCATCACCTCACAAAGAGCAATATTCTTTCTCCTTCCTCTCCTTACACTTCAAGTCCTCTGAAACATATTTTCATTACAACGGAAAGATTTTGAATCGTCTAAAGGATAAAGGAAAGTCGATTCTTACAAACATTTTGTGAAAAGAAACTTGGAAGTTCACCCTCCTCTTCGTCACCGAAGGTCCCCCTTTTTCGGAAGAAGTTCAAAGTTTTTGTGACGTTTCGCAAAATGGTAATTCCACAGTTCTTTGTCGCAAAATATGTGCTAACAGAGGAATTTAAAATTAATTTCAACGAGAGACCAATTCAGTTAAAACTAGGGTTCCTTAACATTATAACGTTATCCTAAAAGAAACAAGTGTTAACGTTACAAAGAAAACGAAATAAGTTTTCGTTAAAAAATAACGTCATCATCATACCAAAATTATATTTTCGTTACGTTTTGTGTTCGTCTATGTAATTTTCAAGTTTTTGACGATATCACCTAATTTGTATTGATTGAAAAGTAAATGTCTTTGTTATTTCGAGTGTCTTACAACCAAATTTCGTGAAGATAATAAACTACTGGCGATAATCTATCATTTTCGACTGAAGCAAGATCATCATTTTTAACATAACCCTACTTTCGACTGAATGGTTGGCATGCACAGCAACACAACAGCAGTGAAATCAACATATGAAAGAGAAAACATCGTGGAAGATATTTTCGATTAAACAAAAAAAGGCACCAACTGCTTGACTGGAAGATGGTAGCCGCCTCTGGCCCGGTCTGATAACGTCTCAAGTCATGAATATGATTCACGACCTTGAGCCATAAAATACCATCACTTTGGCGTTGTACCTGTTCGCAAGAACTTCACAGCGACAACCATTTCCGAGAGCCTACAATCTACATCAATTCATATGGATCCCAACAATAATAATGGTCAACAGACTCATGCTACATTCTTGGCCTGATTGTGATCGAAATAAAATTCAGTGATTTGTGACTATTTTGTAACGGAAGGTGTAACCATACGATTAATAATAATAATCCAGATCAGTATTGTAACTGATCCAGATCAATATCGTAACCATTTCATTAGTTTCATTAAGTTTCTTTAAGTTTCATTAATTTTTTTTATGCTTCAAATCATCATAATTAATAAATAATAATAAATATAGGAGAGAATAATTAAAGTTGTGTTGTTGTTTAAATCAACAAGTGTGGTTTAATGGCGTTCAAGAATCAAAGGAAAAGAAAACAAAGAAAATTAATCAGTCAAATTTTGATTTTAAAAAAACCAAAACCTTTTATGAATTTTCTTTCATTTTCATTATTTTCTTTAAATTTCATTGAATTTTTCTAATTTTCGTCACATTTTTCTTTAAGTTTGATCTTAAATGTTTCTTTAAGTTTCTTTAATTTCATTAAGTTTCATTAACTTTATATGGAAAATAGGCACTGATTGTAACTGATCCAGATCAGTACTGTTCAGTTTCAAAACTGATCTGCATCAGTACTGATCAGTCTAAAACCGATCTGAATCAGTATTTATCAGTCCTAAAACTGATATGGATCAGTACTGATCAGTTTTAAAACTGATTCTGATAAGTAATGATCAGTTTTAAAACTGAACCGGATCAGTACTGATCAGTTTCAAAACTACTAATCCAAATCAGTTTTGAAACTGATCAGTACTGATGCGGATCAGTTTTGGAACTGATCAGTTGCAATACTGATCTGGGCTATAAACTTATAACGTAAACATATAACTCAAAACAAATAGCTATATGTATATGTTATAAATTTGGCTATAAGTGGCTTTACCCAAACTCTCTATTGTGACGTTATACTGAATAACGCAAAAATAACATTATATATAATGTTACGACGGAGCCCTGGTAAAACGAACCGAAAATTATTCATTTCCCCTTCATGCATTGCAACGTTGAACTTAGCCAAGTGAAACTTGATAAGAATTGAAAAAGAATGTTAAAACAAACCAATGAATCGACAAACAAAGTATAATAATTTCAATTTGTAGATTAAAAAGCGATGCTTATATTAGAACGAACCCGTGCACATAACCTTTACAAATTCATGATAGGTCAAGATCACGTTGTTAGTTGCATCTGTTTATCGATGGAATAAGTCGCAAAATGCTTCTGAATAGTAAAAAAGGTTTTAGTTTCTGCGCTAAATATTATTTATTTGTTTCCTTTTTGTTATAATTTGCTTGTCGGTTGTCGGTTACAGAGAACAATTCTCAGCTAACACAGATTAAGGGATTGAGCGAAGAAAAATTATACAAAGATGATGAGAATTCGTTTCCATTTTTAAATAAAAACATTCAATTAATAGTAAGTGTTTTCACAGACAGTAAAGTTGCAGTATATGTCGAACATCAAACAATAATGACTTGACGTAAAAAGGTGTCTCTTAAAAAAGGCCTCTGTTTGCTTCAATTTTACTACATGAGAATGTTTAAGCGACGATGAAATAAGGAGTTCAGGCACTAGACTGGTCCTTTGTCTACTGCATGAACTCTTCATCATATCGTCCGTCGTCTAAAACATTTTCATAGAAAAAATTGCAACAAACAGAGGTTTGCATTTCAAGCTGGGCAGCCTGATGCCAAAAAAGTTTCTATGACAATGCTGGAGTGGCAAACGAGTACATTACTGTCATTACTATGCACTCGGTTCCAACTCGGCACCAGGCTGCCTACTTGAGAAGTTTAAGTAAACATAAAGAACTCAGCCTGGTGCCAAGAGCTGTTAATGTCATCGAAACCGCAGCTACGACTATTATTCGACACATTAATTTCAACACGGCACCAGGCTGCCTACTCAAAATATTTTACTATCAACATGGTTTTAAATATTCTTTACTGCCGTTACAATGACTAGAGCAGATTTTCGTCACCAGGCTGCCTTCTAAAAGGCTGCTAATCGTCGTTTCCATTCGTAAAGGATGTACAACCGTCAACTTTTGACAGCTGTCAGATTTGAATTTTGGCCCAAAGTTTTAAAAGCGATTTCTCACACTGATATAAATACAAAGAATTTTAAGGACTCAAATAATTATTGAAAAACTTGGTGTCGAAATTCAAAACTGACGGCTGTCAAAAGTTGACAGTTGTACTTACATCCTTTACGAATGGAAACGTCATACTTTTCAAGTACGCAGTATGAACATTTATGTACTCGTTTCAACATACAACATTGTAGAAGGAATTTTTTGGCACCGAACTGCCTTCGGGAATCGATCAGAAGGTCCTGACCGTAAGGACAATGAAGAGAAACATTTAGCATAAAGTAACGAACACTTTATTGTCACGTAACATGTACAAAAAAATATTTATTTTCAACACGTACTTAACACTCTCTTAGAAACTGAAAGGTGCCTGCCAATAACGTCCAAGATAGATTCTAGGAAAACGAATGTCAATGAAGATTTCACCATTAAAACTATGGCGATGCAAAGGCAATAATGTAGGGAATTCGATTGACAATAATTCTATCTATGAAAATTTACATTGGGAACGTGACGCAAGATTTTTTGCGAATGTACACAATGCTACGTACAGTATCTACAGCTCTACATACTAAAAAAAAGTCTGGACAACTGCAATATAATTCCGTCCGTTATAGCAATATAATTCCATCCGTTATAGCAATATAACTCGGTCCGTAAATATATTGTTCAAGTCTAGACGTTATAAAATCATTTTGAAATGACTGTACCTTTAAGGAGAATTTCGTTAAGTAAGGTCACAATTTTGCGCATGACTTTTGAATACAGAAAAAGTATTTCACTTGTGGCCCAACTTTTCAAACATTAAAAAACGTTACGTTGAGAGATTTTTTTGCCTATCGAGGCTAAAAGTTGCACCTTTCTCGATATTAGCACCTAATCTGAGAATAAGACATGCGTCACAACTCCAACTACAGTGGTGTTTTAGCAGACTTTTTATCAACGGCACTCGTTCTTGCATCTTTAATGACTTTTGATTGAATTGATCCTGTGTGACCTTATGCAAAGCCGATATATGTCGATGAATGAAAAAAGAATACGATCGATATCACCATCCAACAAAGTCGACGTAAAGTCTTAATGAAAGAAATCTCGTCATACTGACGTGATTAACGATACCACAAATTTCATTTTAACACCAATTTGACCGCAATACTCAATTTCCCCTCATAAATAACGACCGAAGCAACAAAAAAAAATTATTCCGAAATATAAAATCTCCTCTCTCACAGAGAACAGTTTCATCGTCGTCAATCATAAAAAACGATTAATCATTCATTATACCACAAATAAAAATGTTATACACCGCACTCTTCTTCATGAGTGCTAAAGTCAAGTGCTTTGGTAATTGGTAAGCAATTGACTTCATGTATGTTTATAAGACATAAGGAGTAATTACCAACAAATGTAATGAATATACAGAAATAATACAATAATTACCAAGCCAAGAAACACAAGAAACAAAAAAAGAATTTCTTTCACTTTAATTTTTTAACAATTTTATTGACCTCACGAAAAAAAAAAACAAATAAAACATCCGGTAATTCTTATGCGGCCGTTTTGTACTTCTTTTGTGTTTCTCGAATTTATTTTCAATCAGACGAATGGAACAATTGTTTTGACATGAGTTTATCAATATGAGAATTAAGACTTTGTTGAAGAAGAAAAAATGTTTGTTATGCAATTTTAAAGCATCAACCGTTTGCAACATACAATGAACAATGCACATGCTTCCGAAAAGAATGCACATGTTATAAAGTTGCAACTGATAGACGCATTGTCGTATTACATTCTTCTTTCAATACGTTTTCATTTAAGATGTTTCACCCGATACGACGAAGATGTTAAGAAATTGTTTATTCATTGAAAATATGAAACAAAAACTTACCTCGCTTATCTTCCAAATCTTGCCGTATGCATACTGGACATTCTTCGTTTTTAAACAAACAGGAATAACATCGCTCGTGGCCACAATTGTCGATCAGCTTCCTCTTTTTACCCTTGTCGAATGGCATTTGGCAGCTCGGGCACATTAATCCACCGGTTTCAGTTTCTAACAGCTTTCTGATTGCTTGCAAGTCTGTAATAAAATGAAAAAGTTAATAGAGTAAATGGTATTTTATGTTGAAAATTTCGAAAGGCGATGTCGTAGGGCGACAGATTGAACGAAAGAAAAAGGGACTCCGATTTATATGATTTGAGAGCACACCGCAAAATGTGAGCTGTCAAATTTGCGATGTTTTCTTTGAACACAATCCGGTGTAAATAACAAATTATTCAAAATTAAAGCTCATGCACTGTGAGAGGATGACTCCTACACGAATAAAAGATGAATCAGAATTCAAGAAGTTTAAGTATGAAGGATCAAATTAGCTCTGAAATAATATCGCAAACGAACTTGGAATGCGATGACTTTTCTGATTCTGTTTTAAAAAAAAACATCGCAAATTTGACAGTTCATATTTATTCAATGTGGGAGTACGTCGTAAAAATGTGAGCTGTCAAATTTGCGATGTTTTTTTAGAACAAGATCCTGCGTAAATATCAAACTATTCAAAATTATAGCTCGTGTACTGTGAGAGAATGACTCTTACACGAATATTAGATGAATCGGAATTCAAAAAGTTAAAGTATGAAGGTACAAATTTGCTTTGAAATAACATCGCAAACGAACGTGGAATGCGATGATTTTTTAAAGCAACTTCCGACCTTTATACTCAAACTTTTTGAATTTTGGTTCATCTATTATTCGTGTAAGAGTCATCCACTCAGAGTACATGAGCTTTGATTTTGAATTATTTGTGACTATTTAAGTGCGATGCGAATCGCACTGTATAAAGTTAGTATGAATATACAATTTGACGAATTTTTTGGACCCGTACGAAGTACAAAGGTCCTATACGTTTACATCAAACAATTTTATTGTAACATGAGGTAGATCGAGGTGGGAGTTGGCGATATGCATTTATTATCGTCTAGAGATGACAGATCAGCAAAAAAATGTTCGTCTTTCTATCCGTCTCCAAGGCGCAGCAAATCACATTGTGGTAATCCAAGTCAGCCATGATTTATTGTAATTATTGTTAAAACTTAGTCAGCCATGACTTTTATTTTAATTATAATTACAATAAATCATGACTGACTTGGATTACCACAATACTTCCCCTCAATACATCTAGTCTTTTCTTCCCATATAATTGGTGACCCCGACGCTGAATTAAATTTCACAAGTCGACAACATATACTAAGTTGCCAAAATTTGTTTTCAATAACAAAATCAAATTATCCTCATTCTCCCTTACAATATTTTCAGAATATGGGCCAAGAACGAGATGAAAACGCTGCAATCCTCCACGATGAAGTCGACGGAACACAACAACACGCAGCAAGACTAAATACTGTCCAGATCAAAATTCCACCTTTCTGGAAAGCTGACCCTGATTCATGGTTCTTCCAAGTTGAAGCTCAATTTGCAACAGCATACATTAGATCTGATATTTCAAAATACAATCATATTATTGGAAAGCTCGATTCTGACACATTAACAGCAGTCAGTGACAACAAATAATAATTACAATAAATCATGGCTGACTTGGATTACCACAACATTAGGCTTTTTTTCCCTGAAAGAGTTCATGCCTCCCATAATTCAAGTTCAAAGATGAGCAAAATCGGCTAAGTAGTTCCGGAGATATGGTCGAAGAAGTGGAGGTCGAACATGGATTTTCGAGCGTCGCCGTCCGTCGGTGAAAGTTTTTCGCAAATATCTCGAAAAAGAGAGCACGAAAATCGTTCATTTAGGTATTAAATTTAGGCATTTGATCTCATAAAAGTGGGAATCGGGTGTGTGGTCTGGATACTGGGTCCAATGGAATGGAAGAAATTGAGTTTCTTGGCCGTGTTTCAGGGTTTTAGTGAAAAAGCGCCTAATCCTGGGCAACTTCCTAAATGGAGCGTGATGAATCATATCTCTAGAACTATGAAAGTTAAAAAGTTGCTTCCAAAAGCAAAGCTGTACAAAGTTGTAGAGAATACAATTTTGGAGAACACGTATTTCAGTTTTTTAGAACTACGAAAGTTAGAAAGTTGCTTCTAAAGACAAAGTTGTAGGGAATAAAATATTAGAGAATACCTGCTTCAGGGTTTTAAGGAAAAAAGATCTAATACCGCGATTTAGTCATCTCTAAAATTGTAAACTTTTGAATTCAAATTTAGCTACGAGCTACAAGTTTTAATTTTTACCACTAGTGACAAAAAGTAATCTCATTTGAGGCACTAGGCAAAACTTTTCGCTACGGAGTATAAAAATCTTGGTCTAACCACAGAGTTTGAGCTTCCGACACCAAAATCAAACATGGGACTATTCCATCGGTATTTCTACTTTGCAAATTATGTAAACGCTATAGAATTTGAGGCCTCACTCATGATATACCATTTTGCATAAAACAATGGTAACTCAAGCAAATTCTTAATGGTAACGCAGGTTGTTGTTTTGTTCAAGGGGTTGTTGTTAAGAGGGTTTTATCTCAATTTATTATGAATAGTGTATTCGACAATGGAGTCTTGAAATCGCAAGTTAATTTTTTCGGAACGAATTCGCATCAACCCGAACTTTTAGTGGTGGGGCTGTACTACATACCTGAAAATACTTTAAACTGTTAATGGACTAGTTGAATTATCCAGTGCATAAACGATGTGGTCAAACGTGTATAAATTCTCGCTGGATACACATCTTTTATGGATAACGAAATCGTAAATTAACATTCTTTGCATTAATGAACGCAATTTTAATTAAATAGAGAAACAAGTTCGCCGGAAAGGAAGTACGCTTTGAAGTAACTATGTTTCTTTAATTGCAATTTCGTTGGATGGAATATTACAGCTGAGTCCACACATTGATCAATTGTAAGGTAATTTCCATTCGATCGAAAACATATTTACGTCTTTATGTTGATTGATATGTGCGAATGGAAAATGCTGCACCACAGAGCATACCGTCATAAATCCCATGCTTAAATCTCTTTATTTTACGTGATTCATTTATATTAATACAATCAACAATTATCGCCCACCTGAGCAATTCAGATGCTTATTTTCGATTTCGCACTTTATATGGTACTGAGACGCGATACTTAAGAGCAATTACGATTCCATTAACAAGTTTACATGAAATTCATATGCATTTTAGACTTATAAGTGAAAAAACAAGGTATACCTCAGGACCCGTACGACCAGCTTTCAAAGCCTCAATGTATATTGGAATGACAAATCATTCGTTTGTCATTATAATCTCTATTTTCTTCTTAATATTAAAGCCATTGCAAGCTATGAACGGAGAAGAATCACCCTTTTCTTTCTAGCGGGAGTGGTTGCTGGTCATAGTCATGGATGTAAGAAGTGCGTATAAAAATTGGCTCAAATTTACTTGCCCTTGCACATGCAACCAGGAGGCTAACCTCAGAAAAAAATTGAGGAAAATCTACGACAATCTGTTGAGCTCGAGCGATAATTGCGTCTTCAAATATTTTTTAGCCTCTTTGCTCCCTTCCTCCCCCCCCCCCCGTTTTCACAAGAAGATCAACATTAAAAAAAGGATTCAAAGTTCAAGACTCTCCTTCACCATTGTATGATCCCCAAAATTGCCTGAAATCTCCGAAAAAGCACTCCTCCCAACCCAATATCAACAAACACGCTAAGAGAGGAAACTGAGTGGAACAGACCTGAGTTATAGCCTATTAGTTAACGCATCAAGGGGACGTTAGTATGAGGTAATCGTGCAGGTTCTTACAAAATTAGATAAAATTTTTGCGTGATAAGGGAAGGGAAGAGGGTTTACAAAAATTACGATTTTGGTGTAGAACTTAATGAGGAGGCAAATGTACTGGCGAGACAAAGAAACTATGAATTCTTTATAACACCAGGCACTGAAAGATTCCCTGACCCGCAGTCATTTCGACAAAACGTAAACCCCCAAGGGATGCCCTCAGATAAGAACTTTGTTTTTCTGCGCAGGTTTTCGCGATGTTAAAACACTGCGCAGAAGAACAAACTTGTTATTAAAATTGCGGTAACTCAAGTTCCGTCAATAAGAGTTAAAATGCTGACTCCGTGTTACGTAGTACGGGTCTTACAGACATTCAGATTGCGACGTTTCTATTTCAGTTTAGCTACAAGATAAGTGGAAACGTTAAATTGGCAACGCTTCGGATTTAAATTGTTGTATAATTAAAAATATTTCATCTTGCCGGTCGACGAAATTTTAATTAACTTTTAATATCCACTAAAACTAATTTGCATAAATTTACAACGAAAATTGCTCTGACAAATTTTTAATTTTGAGTCCCACCGATTATAATATACTTTCGTTAGCACAATTTCGATGATTAACAGAAA
The DNA here is from genome assembly GCA_029228625.1 of Pseudolycoriella hygida. Taxonomy (NCBI): domain Eukaryota; kingdom Metazoa; phylum Arthropoda; class Insecta; order Diptera; family Sciaridae; genus Pseudolycoriella; species Pseudolycoriella hygida. The sequence continues at coordinate 43,291,274 of CM055405.1, read as the reverse complement.
AAAATCTACTGCTGAATATTGATGTCCTAAGACTTCATTATTTTGCAATTCATAGACCTTCGAGTAGAGAGACGAACAATGGCCTCAGGGGGAGTTAAGTCGAGTGAGCGATTTGTGTGTCAGAAAAGGATAAAGTAGTCACGACATTTAGATTTCATTTATTTCTCATATCTTTAGTTTTGTGTATGTTCAACAACACATATTTGCGGTGAATTGCAACGTTATTTCATTATTTAAAAGATTAGATCACAAAAGATTTATTTTTCCAAAATTTCATTTCGTTTCCCTTTCCATTCGAGAATGGCGTGTCCCAAAGACAATGAGTTACAGTTTTTCTCCCCTAATTTCTGCACAAATATTCCCGTTCTTCTGCCGGTGAAAGACGATCCACTCAAAGAGAAGACATTGACGGAAATGGGCTACGATCCGAACAACATGCCAAATTGGGGTGACATTTCTCAGCCGAAAAAACCAAAATTGGAAAAGTTACTCCTAGCGAAAATTTTAAAATACGAACAAACCAACGTTGAGATTCACATCGAAGGCACAATATTTCGATGTCATATGCTGGTCCTTCAATGCTATTCAGACTATTTTTGTGACTTAACTGGGAAAGACAAGGTGGCTCTTCCAGTGAATAAAGTAACACCGCAATCATTTTTCATGTTGTACTCATGGATGTTATCGCCGGATCCAACAGTTGGAAGGGAGGGTATCTTAGAGTTGTACAATGCAGCTGAATATTTAAAAATTGACGGTGTTTTGAGTCAGTGCTGGGCGTGCTTGGACGATGCTCAAATTAGTGAAGATGCAGCATTTTTACTGTACCTGGAAGCTCGACACTTCAGGAAATCACTGATCGAAGAGCTAATGATAGCCAGAATATTTAAGTTCTTCCTGACACTCGTCGCGTCCGAAGAGTTTTTAAAATTTGCCGTAGACGAAGTGATCTCGCTGCTGAACTCAAATTCGATTGGAGTGCATTCTGAAATGGAGGTAATCCGACAATGGGTTTCTCCTACTCTGTTAAAGCTTTTCTTCCGTAGATTCTGTTTTCTGTTGTTCGATGGCTCAACTGCGATTGGATGGATCGATCAAAGCATTTGATTGAAGTAATTTCATGTGTTCGGTTTGGGCTATTGACTTTACCACAGTTGGTATGGTTGAAGAACAGTTCTGACAATGAAATCAATGAAATTATCGAAACTCCGGAAGTGAAAGACATGATAGAAGATGCCATAAGGTTTGATTCGCAGTTTTAGTTACACGGTGTCACAATTATTCTCCAGGGGATATTTACACCGCTAGGCAACATTCTCTTTCAGCAGGCTTTCTGTTTCCGCAACACGCGATATTACCTTCGCAGTCTCCCTAATGGATATTTTTTGTTCAGTACTACCTGCCGGCAGTACATTTTCTTTTGATGGAAACCATGTTTTCGGTTTTCGAGTCAATTTTCAGACCAAGTGAGAGTCAGACATTTCATGCATAGCAAAGGGGAAAGCGCAGAGAGCAATTAGATAATAGGCTAATTCCATCGGTAACCCATAGATTGTCGCTACCTTGTCACCTGGGGAACGAATGTGTTTTGTCACATTGAAAGAGTGAAAGAGATGAAATTCATTACCCTGGTGAGGGTAACGATGGAATCAGCCAATAATATTTTGACCGAAGAAAACTTAATACTTTCATCTGGGAAATAGACTGCGAAGGTTGACCGACGGCCAGTTTGGACACGTTTAGAGGATGCGAAATTCAGAAATTAGGTTGTTCCTTTCGCGGGTGATGGGTCCCCAGAGAAAAACGATTGTTTTGTCGGTGAAAAATATCTTCCCAGAGGATAATCGTATTGCACGTTCAACCCGTCTCCAGAGTGAAATTATTTTCTCACTCCAACTTTTAGCTACATCGTCACAAAAGGGAGTTGTACTAATTTGGAAGAATTGTGTAGAAAACTGAATGAACTGAAATTGTACGAGCCTGTCGAGCGATTATGGTTGGTGGAACAATGTCTTGAAGGTCAAGGTGATGGTCAGTCACATTACAATTCGTATCAGACGTTCCTGGAATATTTAAGGAATATCAGAGAAAAAAATCCGCATGGATGGCGTGACGAAATAGTTCGTGTGGAAGATGAATGTTTCTAAGTTAAAATTTCGATTTTTCCACTTTGCAAATAAATTTCTTTGTGTTGAATGAATGAATTAATTGATTGTAACTATGGGTGGTCTAACAAATCTATTGGAAAGAAAGTATATTGCAGTTGCGCCAAAACAAAATGAAGACGCGTCTGAATAATGCAATTAAGGTCTGACGGAACATTCTTTTACAACATCGCGCATACGTTAATTGATCGTTAAACTTGAGTCTTGAAAATAAAAATCGAATCTGAACTCTGCGTCCTGTCATGGTATTATTGACATTTTATGATTTACACTCAGACATTTGACTGATTTAAGATTATTAAATTAACCACATAACTACAGAGCGCATGACATGCTGTAAATCAAACAATTTTTAATTTTAATAGCTGAAAAGAATTCTCAAATGATGAGTGTGTTATACACCAGTTGATTGCTATTTTTGATTACTTGTATTCGCATTGTAAATTGTTTGTAATGCTATGGTTTGATAGCGTAAACATATTTGGTACAACATTCAACCAATGCACTGCAATAAAACATAAATGCACTTAGTCAAACATTTACTTGAAATGAATGCTTAATTAAGGTCGATTAATTTAAGAGAAAAATTGTTGCTCATTAACCACTCTCATTCAATGGACGTGACAGAAATATTAACTTCGATCGACTGGTCATAATTACGTTTTCAGTTAGTAAATATGTACTTCATTAAACAATTTAGTTGAGTCAGATGTAACTTTGAGGTGTGAGTGGTGGAAGTTACTTTTAGCTTTTCTTTTTTATGGTAACGGTGCATTACCATTTCCTGACACGTTACAATTCTTTGTGACATTGGTTAGTGAAATATTTCAGTGATTTGGTCATAGTTTGGACGAAAGGAAATGCTTGAGGTTCTTTCAATTAAAATTCTGAATTATTTCGGAATTTCATGAAACGATTTCAACAGACCATTCAATTGACCTACTTATCTTCCTATAACGTTGAAGCATAGGGGCACCTTATACGATGCTCTCAATCATTCAATGAAAGTGTGAAAGTGACGAACATAGTAGAATGTCGAGTTTCATATGAATAGGTCCGGTATAAAGGAAAATAAGCTTTAGCTCTAAGGCTTTCTCTTACAAAATAGGGCATGCAAAGCAAAGTTGAACCTTTTCCAGACCACACTTCCCGCTATCATGCAGCTTTTCTGTAGATGCATTGAGAGTAAAATCTTCAGAAGAAAAAATGGGTAAAATGAGGACAAAGCACAATCAAAAGAGAAACATAACCAAAGACCCGTACGTATCATAATAGATGTTGCAAATCTAAATAAAGATGACCGAAAAATTCAATTTTTTATGTTCTTTTATTCGAGGCAAAGTCAATGGCTCTATCGAAGTACATCTGAGACCGTTGATTGTGTTGGACGAAATGTTCATTCCTGCGTACCATTTCACAAACAGCACACACGTAGTTTCTCCTGAAACGATTTCGTATAAAATGTAAATTTTTACCCAAGACCCTGAGACACGTGTTCTCTAAAGATTTTTCTCTACAACTTTGCCTTTGGAAGCAACTTTCTATCTCTCATAGTTCTAGAGATATGTGTCATCCCTCCCAATTCTGGAAGTGAAAATATTCCAGGATTGGGGCATTTTTCCCTAAAACTCTGAAAGACGTTTTCTTTAAAATTATATTCTCTTCAACTTTGTCTTTCATCTACCCTCGAAAATCCACGTTTTTGGACACTTCTTCGACCATATCTCCGTAACAACTTGACCGATTTTTCTCATCTTTGAACTTGAATCATGGAACTCATGTACTTTTCAGGGAAAAAAGTTTAGAGTAATCGGTTGATCCGTTTAGAAAAAAAAATTGAAGACGGACGGACGGACGACCGGACATTTTTTTATTGGCGACAATACTAGATTCATCCCTCCATCTCCCGCCTCGATCTACCCCATGCTGCAATAAAGTTGCTTGTAGTAAACGTATAGGACTCTTTTTACTTCGTAAATCACATAAATTTGTCTTTTGTGTTATTTTGTCTTATTGAGTGAATGCGATAATTGAATATCAGTCCAACGACCAACGTTGCATGAAAACAATTCCTACTGTCGCACTCGAAGCTCTGTTAAACATTGAACCACTGCACAGACATATCGAAGCCATGGCGAGAGTTACCTGCCTTAGACTCAATCAATCGTCCATGCTGATCAAGTCGAACTACGGACACTCGGCATTGTGGAACCGTATGGTAAGGGAATCACCCACTCGAGAAATGAAGGGAGACGCAATAGCGGCAGTATACCGATTTGGAAAAAAGTTTAAGGTGTCATTTGGGACCGTCTAACGTGGTACTCAGATGGCTCGAAGTACAATGGGCTTGCTGGATCTGGCATTCACTGCCCTCAATATCAGATTGGCAAATCATACGCCCTCGGACTATATGCATCCATATTCCTAGCAGAGATCTATGGAATCACGCCGTGTTGCAAAGAGCTCATATCTACCGAAACTCAAAACCAAGCCATTTTCATTTGCTCTGATAGCCAGATCGTCCTTCAAGCAACTGAAGCCTACAAAATCTACTCTGAAGCGGTTCTTCAATGTAGAGAAAGCATACAGGTACTTTGTAACAGCAACACAGTCACTTTAGTCTGGGTCCCAGGGCACAGCAAAATTAAGGGAAACGAAGAAGCAGACACACTTGCGATAGCTGGAGTGGCTAAACCCTTCATATGCCGAGAGCCCTTCGCCGGTGCTTCATCATCAGTGTATAAGAAGGAAATAGATAAATGGTAATAACACTTTCAGAAATACTGGAAATCTCTTGAGGCGGCAAGGCAAGCAAAAAACTGCATCAGGATCAATGCAAAAAACTCAAAATACATTTTAGCACTGAGTAGGAAGGCGTCCGGACGGGGCACTGCCCTCTAAACAAGCCCTTGTTCACACTAGGACTTAGCCGCAACCCGAATTGCCCAAACTGTGGTGAGGTGGAAACGGCAGAACACTTTTTATGCGACTGTCCCGCATATGTTTCAGCTAGAGCAAAAAGTATGGGTTCGTACATACTGCCCTACAATTCAATCTGGAGATTACCTCTTAATAAAATCCTTGATTACGTCAACAGCACCAAAAGGCTGTGAGTAATCAATCAACTGTGGGCATGCACAACAGGCCCAATAGAGGCTTAGGTGCAAGGGTCCAGCCCTACCCACTTCAACCTAACCTAACGTCTTCAAATTG
>CM055405.1:43224396-43285396 GCA_029228625.1 Pseudolycoriella hygida | reverse complement strand
CTAAAGAATTTTTGATGGGATGCAATCTGCAGACCACGAAATATCTATTAGGCTTAGAGAAGATACGGCTGAGGCTGTTGGTGGGAATTCGGACAGCATAAAATTTCCTAAGATATTGTCGACGGTGCGGAGACGTACCGGAAGCGGCAAAACACTATCGAGGCTAAGGGTAAAGCACCTAGGTGACTTTCACCTGACGCTGGAAGAATTCCGAAAGGTACCTTTACCTAATATTCTACTATTTATGACAGACAGCAAATGGCTGGAACCTCCCAAGAATTGAAAATCTCAAAATTCGCCGCAAGAGGTGAAGAGGCTGAGCTATTATCATCAGAATTGTTTTTGTAAATGTTTTGTAACGGTTTAAAAGGTCACCGGTTAGAGTGGAGCGAGTTGCTAGAAACTCTGAGTAAGTCGACCCGAGGACAATATTGTTTTTGTCTAATAATTTTCTGTTTGCATTTTTTTTGCAAGGCCAAAATCCAAAAATTATATTTTTAGTTGTAAAACCTAAAGATTGACTGTGCAATTTAATTGTTACGCTTTTTTCGGCCATATCTCAACAACCACTTGAATTTGAAGCGTTTTGACTCATCTTCGCACTTGATCTCATACTTTTGACAAAAGAGTTTTTTGCAATCGAACTCAAGTCATGCGACAGACATACGGACAGATGGACATTTTTTTAGCTGTCTAAAAGCCTCTGAATTCGATGCGTATGTGGCTCATTTTCATGAGGTGCCCATGGATTTCTCGTCGGAGTACAGGTATCAAAAAATTTGAGCGAAGTGGGACCGGGTTGCGTTTCGTAGCGATTCAGGTTCTGGGTCTTGAAACTTTTAAAAAAGTCGACCCTCTTTTTTTTATATATGGTTACCCGGTTTACGAAGAGTTTTGTAGTGGCAACGCAATTGAGTTCATACAATGACGGAAATTTAAATAAGAACTTTTTACTTCTGCGCAGGTTTTTAACACCGCGAAAGCCTGCGCAGAAAAACAAAGTCGTTATTTAAATTTCGTTCATTGTATATATTACTTCCACTATATTCGCCAGTGGAAATCAGTCAGTCAGTGGAAGTCAGTAAACTACTCAATTCACGAAATTCAGGCATTGTTTACATCTAAATCTTACTACTATATGGACATCGTCAGCATTTATGGTAATTTAAATTAAAGTTTATCATCAAGCAAGGTCGAAAGCACACCGTAAACGATTCAATAATTTCGAAACGTTAAAATCATCTCTAACCTCGTAAATTACACTTACATATGAAAACAACCAAAAAAGGATGCACGTTTCAACACTAAAAATTTAAATAAATCAAAATCTCATTTAACGATACACACAGTCAACCAAATAATTATTCCTTCCATTTATCATCCGTAAATCATTGGCAACGAAACTTTAGACGAGAAAAAAAAATTATCTTTGGTAAAAACATGAAATTTCATTAATCTATCTCGTTCACAAATTCAAACGATAAAAAAGGTCCTAAAATTAGATAAAGTTCAATATACACCTCCCCCATCTGTATAACATACTGACTTTGTATACTCATTTGTGTATACCTCGAAATATACCGAAAAAAACGTAAAGGTAAATGCCCTTAAATGGAATAAGATTTACTTATTTCATCAACATGTCAACAAACACCGAATATGTCTAATATTAAAAAAAGTTCTCGTATTCGTAGTTTTTCCTGCTATTGGGATTGCTGGATTGGAGCTCTTGTCTCTATGATGGTGTAGTATGGAAGCAATTTTCGGAAGAACATCACATGTGACTTTTTAAATGTCTACTATAAACACACAAAATGCGTGCAGGGATTTAAGAAAATATCCAACATATTAACTGACAAATGAGCGCATTGTTTTTCTCGTTAATGTTTGTATTATGTGGTGCACGGTTATTTATATGTGATTTGACTGAACGCTCTGCTTGGTGCTGTTTTGTTCTAATAAACAAATCTGGGGTGAATGTGCACTTACATTTTAGGGGTTATTAACCGATCACTAAATTTTCGTAAGAACCATATATGGCAGTCACATTGAGGAAATGAGAACATTTCTTTTCGTTTAACTTGCATTCATTCTGCAATGAAATGAATCCAAGTCATACAATCTGCATAAATTCTGTCGTTTTGATGCTCCAACAACATATAGGTCGTTCATGTTCGAGTTTCGTACAATTTTATTTTTGTTTTTCGCGTATGGAACGTCGCGTCGACACGGCATTTTCAAGATATTTTTGTGTAATGAAAATATTTTGAACGGGAACCATTAGCGGCCGCCATGAACTACCACCTTAAAAAGATTAGGATCGTGAATGAGCCAATCTGTAGAGGCTGTGGTTGGGAACCTGAAACAGCAAGGCATTGTATATGCACATTCCCGGCTCTAAAGGACTTAAGGGTGAAACATTTCTACATAACTCCTGAAGAACAGTTAGACTTAGATCTACATAATGTGGTGCTGCTACAAAATCCGGAGGCACAAAATCCAGAGGCGTCAAAATCCGGACAAAAAATCCGGAAGCTACAAAATCCGGAGGCGTCAAAATCCGGAGACGTCTAAATCCGGAGACGTCTAAATCCGGAGGAGTCAAAATCCGGAGGCGACAAAATCCGGTGGCGTCAAAATCCAGAAGAAAATAAAAAATCCGGATGAAATCAGGACGGAATCCGGACGAAATATGTAGTGGTATTTAAAGCAACTACAGTTTATTGATACAAATTGTATTATAAATATGTATTAATGCGCCGCAGGCCTAGAATAAAAAAAAGCGGGGTCGAGGGGCGGCAGCCCCCGCAAAGGGGGTCAAGGGGGAATATCCCCCTTGCGGGGTCTAAGGGGCAGAGCCCTTAGCGGGGCTTGGGGCAGAGAACCATGCACATACGGCCGCCTGCAGGGCGTAACCAAGCCCGCCGCAGGCGCGGGGGTGAGGGGGCAGAGCCCCTCAATATTGAATGTAATTAAGACCGTTTATTATTTACACCAAATAAATATATTTGTCAGTAGTATTGAATAATTCACACCAATATATAATAATAAAGTTAACTGCATATGAAATGAATGAATTATATACTTAAAAGTGGAAGCTACAAAATCCGGAGGCTACAAAATCCAGACGTAACAACATCATCAGGATTTTGACGCCTCTGGATTTTGACGCCACCGGATTTTGTAGCCTCCGTATTTTGACGCCTCCGGATTTTGTAGCCTCCGGATTTTTCGTCCGGATTTTGACGCCTCTGGATTTTGTGCCTCCGGATTTTGTAGGGGAGCCAATTAATGTGCTCTATTTTATTTTAGGAAGCAATTGGATGACCGGACCCGACAGTGGAGCGTAAAATAAAATAAAACTAAATTACAAAAGTGGACCACAATGGGCCTAACGAGGATTGGCCTCAGTTCTTCATGTAAATTACAATTAGCCATCGAATTCGTATACAATTTTTGCCCCATGGTATTTGATACTATTTCCTGATAATTTATACGAAGATGCTGTTCGCACACAGTGCGAATAGTACCTCTTGGAGACTATTCGCACAGAGTGCGAATAGCATCTCTTAGAGACTATTCGCACACACTACGAATAGCATCTCTTGGAGACTATGCGCACCTGGATTCTTGGGTAAAAATGAAATTCAAAAAAATATTTTATTCAAAAATTTAATAGAAGATTGCCTAATTCAAATATTCGATGCATTCAGAAGTTTTCTCACATATAGTGCCGTTACGAAGTCGAAACGAGTTGATACCCCAGATCCAGTTCAAACAAACCCGGTAAAAGCAGTTCAAGTCAATAAGCATAAGTTAGACAGGTTTTTTCACGCTAGAGGCGAGCATTTCTTTCTTAGAGAAAATTTCAATGCGTTTCCGCAAGCCGTTTCCGAGCTTCGAAGCAACTTGAATGGTTTGCGATGAGAAAGATGTTCCAGTTCTGCTTCAATTTGCTAAGCCCCGTTCAAACCCGAAGCGCCAGTTTTCTTTCTTCATTCAGTGGAATACTCATAGTTTAACAAATTTCCCTGTAACAAGCGATTTTCCAGGTCAAGACAAAAAAATATTTCCATACAGGTTTTCAAGCAGACAAGATTTCAATTCAGTTTATAAGATCTGTGGACGTGACTTTAAGTACCGTTTCCCGAGCCTTTAATCAACTCGGCGACTTCATTTGGGAAAGATGTTGCAATTTTATTCCAAACACAAATTCAGATTCCACTGTCGTAGCAATTGACCTGTTCCGATACTGAGTTCAATATCAAAGGAATATTCCCAAATTCGACTTCATAGAAATTTTCCCGTAGAGGTATATTCAAAGACAGAACTTAGAAGAGTTTTTCACGGTTTCTGTTGATAACTCAACGCAGTTTTTCAAACTTAGAGAGTTCTCGTTAAAGTCCCATTTCGTACTCGAATTGAGGCCAGATGTTGATGCGAACAGTGTGTGCGAATAGTCTCCAAGAAATACTATTCGCAGTGTGTGCGAATAGTCTCCAAGAGATGCTGTTCGCAGTGTGTGCGAATAGTGTCGGCCTAATTTATAATTCCCATAGCTTTTAAATAAAGCCAACCAATTAGGGGCCTATATTCAAATAGTGGGGATGCTTTTTTGGGGGAGGGGGGTTTGAGAAAAGCGTGCACTCCGCGGGCCAAAATCCGTTTTTTTCTAGCGTGCGCACCATTTGAAATTTTCATATCGACAGCGCTGTTTTTTCATTCGAGAGTGTCAATAAAAATGAGACAATAAAAAGAGACATTGAAGAATAAAGGAAACAAATGAAGGAGTCAATCAATTATATCTTTCTGTACATCTCCAAAAAGTTTACGATTTAGTTAGTTATTTATTCGTCAAGAACTTATTGCTTTTGAATGAAATTGGAGATTTAAAACCTTTTTCATTTACATATTTATTGGCCACACGGGCCACAGCCACACAAAGAGTTAACGTAAAAAATATGTTGGGCATTATTTTACCGATTCATTGGAGACAGTGAATTTTATGTGAAATTTAATGCTAAAATTTTAATTTTGCGTAATTTATGGCAAGATTAAAACGTTTTACGCTCAATTGTGTCAAATTTGCCATCTGAGGTATGATTCAACTAAATTTGACTAAAGTTTTAAGATGCCAAGTATTATTTTATTAAGAAGTTGTAACATCTTTTATTCGCTGTCCCATAGGGTAAAGATGTCAATACATGTATATTTCCCTCCATGTGATGCGGTCTATTAAATGTAGGGTTCTTTCGATGTTTGTGTCCCCATGTAATAACATGGTGTCCTATCTGCAAAACTCATTATTTACAACTAATGACATTATCACCGTTTTAGTACGAACGTTATAGTCGAAACGGTTGAAACCGTCGAATGTTCGAATGATGTGAGCAGATGTTAATAATAATAATATAATAAAATAATAAAATAATTTTCCTGGATTCTACAGAAAATTCTAAGGCGAAGATACGACCTTTAGAAAATGATCATTTCCTATTCAAAAAGGGGTGTTTCATAGAAGCCAAAGTTAATGCAAACATCCGCCATATAAAGTCCATATGTATGTGTTTGTGTGTGTAGTGTGTATGATAGCACATTTTGTATGATGCAATGGTTGTGTGTTCGAGATACAGGTTTGGTGTTAAAGGGAAAGTTGTTGGGTTGCGTGTGTAGTATATCAGGGTGACCGCCAAAATGGCGGAAAATAGGCGGGGACTCAAAAAAAAAACTTTTGATATGTTGTAGAGGAAGTTGAGGGGATCATTTTCGCCAATGGAAGTAGTAGCCGCCACGCTTCGGTTCCACGACGGCGGCGACTCAAAAAAACTTTTGATATGTTATAGAGGCAGTTAAGGGGATCATTTTCGCCCATGGAAGTAGTAGCCGCAGCGCTTCGGTTCGGCGGCAGCGGCAGCTCAAAATAATGCCAAACATTACAATCACAACGAAAGCCCTTTTTAAAAGGGAAACGTGACGCAAGTCCTCGTCCCTTCTTCCAAAACAACTGATATCAATTTGGGTGACGCTTGCAGCTTCGGAACGCACAAAATTCCTTTGAAATATTTTCACTTTTGATTAAAAAAATGCGTCACAAATGTCGGACCCCCCAGTGTTATAGTTTTTCTGTTCTTTCAGCTTTCACAATGCAAAAATTTAACTTTATGGGATGTATGGCGTATTTTTGTACAGGAAATTAAATTTTTGATTATGAAAGCTGAAAGCGTAGAACACTTGCGTCACGTTTCCCTTTTAAAAAGCGTTTTTGTTGTGATTGTATGTTACAGTTGATGTGGCGGAAATCATTCATTACATGAGCGGTCAATTTTGCGATACGAGCCGAACTCACAAGTGTTATTTTTTTGGTTTTACCAAGTGGAAGTTTAGCATGACATGTCCCCAAGACAGTAACATGGCTGTATTCGAATTCGGTTGTATCTACAAGGATTTTGTTTAATTTTTATGTATTTATATGTTTTTGGTACATACTTGGCCACAATTACAAGAATTTTCTCATTTGCATAATATTCTCAAAATTTCCTTGTTGGCTCACATCACATAAGACATATGTCCCATGATTCAAGTTCAAAAATGAGCAAAATCCGTCAAGTGGTTCCGAAGATATGGTCGAAAAAGTGGTTTTTCAAGGGTCGGTGAACTTTTCCGAAAATATTTAAACAAGTATAGCACGGAAATTGTTTATTTTGGTGTCAAATGAAAGCATTTGATCTCATAAAACTGGGATTTTTTTTATGGAAATCGGATCAGTGGTCTGGGCACTGGGACTGATGGAAAGCAGATGGTTTTTCGTCTGTATTTGCTTAACTATGCAATATGGAGATTTACTGAAATAGCCAAAGTTGTAGAGAATCAAATTTTAGAAAATACGTGTTTCTGGCTTTGGGGAAAAATGGTACAGCCCTGGAATATGACCTTTTCTAGAATTGGGCGGGATGACCCATATCGCTAGAACTATGAAAGTTAGAAAGTTCCTTCCAAAGGGAAAGTTGTAGAGAATAAAATTTTAGAGAGCACGTGTTTCAGGATTTTAAGGAAAAATGACCCAATCCTGGGACATGACCACTTCTAGAATTGGAAGGGACGATTCATATCTCTAGTATTTATTTAGCGTATGGATTTTCATTAATTGATTTACAAGTTTTACTAATCTATATCACAGGCATTAGTCACTAATTATCATAGGTCAAATAAGTTAGTGAATCGTCAAATGCGCGGAGTATACTAATAGAAACTGGGAACTAGAAACGACATAAAAAAGTATTCAAATTGAAAATCTTGTTTGGCTAGCCACTCTTTCGCAAGTGGCTCTAGATTTCTTATTTCGCTAGCGTTTCCACTGTACGACCAAATTGGGCACTCCATCAGCAAATGGTCGGTTGTTTGGCTAGCTGTACCACATTCACAGCTCGGGTCATCGACGACATTCCATTTGTGCATCATATCGTTGCATCGACCGTGTCTTGTACGTAGTCGGTTCAAGTTACACCAAATTTTTCGCGGTAGTTGGAATTCATCGTTTGAGCTTTTGTGCGTTTCAAAGTCAAACAGTATGCTTTCTGTGCCTGAATTTGTCCACGATATTTTCCATGTTTCTTCAGCGTCAAACACGTTCTCATGTAAATGTTTGGCTGTTAAGAACTTTGTTGATATTTTCAAAACTCTTTTCTTGGTATGCGTAGGCCTTGTCGTCTGCGTACATACAAAAATTTCTTTGAGGGGGACGGGGGCAGGTAATGGATGTACAAATTGAACATCAGGCACGATAGCACCGAGCCTTGGGCTAGGCCATTGTTTAGTTTCTTAATTGCGCTTATTATGATCGTTGAGCAGTACTCGATACAGTCTGTCGCTCAGCATGTATGGAAAAGAGGTTTGATAGCAAACCTCTTTTCCATACAGTGTCGTATGCAGGCGGTAAGTCAATAAAAACTACACCTGTCTTTAGGTGATTTTGAAACCCAGCTGCTATGAAATTTGTGAGTGACAGTACTTGGTCAGCACAACTTCTTCCTTTTCTAAATCCGGCTTGCTCGTGTGGCAGCAGCTTCTCGATTTCAGAAGCGATTCGGATGAAAATGACTCGTTCCAGAAGTTTCAGAGTGACGGATAGCAGTGATATTGGACGGTAGTTTTCTGGTTTCTTTTCGTCTTTACCGGGCTTCAGCAGTGCGATTACTTTCGCTTTTTTAAGCGCTTCTGGTAGTTTGTTTCTCGTTGTTATTTTTGTGAAAAAACTGGCCAACCATAGTCGTGTACGTTTGCCGCTATTCGTCAGAAACTCTGGGTAAATGTTGTAGAAACCGCTGGCTTCTCCGTTTTTCATTTCGCTGAGCGCTTCCTCCACTTCTGCAACTGAAATCAGTCTGGATAAACCGCTATTTTTTGGTGTCAATTTCCGAATAATCCGATCTTTTGTTAGCCGGCTAGTGAAGTTTCGGCTTGACGGTGCATTGGAAATTTGAACGAGACGGTTTGCGCTCATCTTGGGCTTCCTACAGGTCAGCTTGGGAGCACTTGTTAGCTTTCTAATAAGAGCCCAGCCTTTTCTGCTTGATCGTGTCATATCAATGTTTTCGACAGTATGAATCCATTTTTCTCTTCTGGCTTGGTCAAATGAAGCCAACAGTTACTTCGCAGTGTCCGGGCTTTCGGATATCTCTAGAACTATGACACTTTGAAAGTTGCTTCCAAAGGCCAAATTGTAGAGAATAAATTTTTAGAGAACACCTGTTTCAGGGTTTTAGGGAAAAATTACCAAATCCTGGGAGAGTGAGACGTACTTTGGTAGGTCCTTTGAGTAATCTCTAGTTTTCTAATTTCTATATTAAGATACGTTCGAGCCTTCTTGCAACATCTATTCTGATCCCAAAGGGTCTTTGCTTATGCTTTCGTTGTAAAAATGGTTACGAACAACAGGGTCACATCATCAAGTAGGTGTTGGGCCTTTATCCTGACGACCAAAATAAGGAGAACGAAAATTGGGTTGGTAAAATGTTATGAAAAGTTTAGTGATTGAGCAACGCTAAAAAGCATGGTCGAGGGGCGGTCCAAATGTGACAGGATTAAGAAATTTTGTAAAGTTTGTGGCAGGGTTTCTGCCACAAATATACATGTTTTGCAAATCGAGACCAAATGTGACAGAATTAAAGAATTTTTATGTGGCAAAATGTGTGTGTACAAAAAATGATGAATGTTCGCCGCACATTTCTCACATTGAAAAATGTTTCGACTCAAACTACTAACATAATCGAAAATCTCTTGTTAAATTGAGCAACTCCATTTTAATGAACAAACAATATTGGATTTTTTACACAGACGCTATTCAAGAGAAAAAGCTAGACACTTCACTCCTGCCACCGCATCTTTCGCAAGTCGTTCCATAGGCACCTAGAAAATGATGTGATAAAGATTTGAATTTAGACCTTATGCAGACAGTTCAGAAATCGGTGAAAGCGCTTACATTTGTCACAATAGCCACAATGCCATTCACGCCACTCCTGGCAGCTTTGACAGGTGACACAATGCCATCCATTATCGATGTTGAACACATCGCCTTGGCAAAAGGAATAGAACAACTGCGAATCTAACTCGTCCGATAAAATCATCCGGAATAGTTTTTGGGAGTGAGCCAATTCTTGATCAAGCGGAATATTTTTCCCTTCCTTTTTCCACTTCTTGAAGTCTTTGTCTTCGAGCAAGTCTTCGTAACTGGAAAAGTTTTTAGATGAGTGCAAATAAAAATGATGGAATTTTTAGCGATTTTGTACCTATCACATTCTAAAATACGTTTCCGCAAATCCTCACGATTGACAGACTTAAGTGCGGTTTCGCTGTTGCCATTTTCGATTAACCATTTTGCAAAGCATGGATTCGCGTTGCATTTCTCACCATCACCGAAAAAGTAGTCGAGATGCTGAAACATGTTTCCACAAGGTCCTACACACGAGCAATTTGAATTGCATCCACTTCCATACTTGTAACAGGAACATGTACGCGACGAACATGATTCATCACATTTGCATTTATTTTTTTTCTCAAAATTCGGATCTCTTTCGGTAACTTTACCACGCATTGGCATTTTGCTCGCAAGTTTAGCAAAATCGTAGTCACTATCGTCACTACTGCTTCCTTGCGTCGTTGATGTAGAGGTGTCCTCAGTATCACAGTCACTACTATCCGGCATTATTGGTTATTTGATTGATTCACGTAATGCAATCGGCTTGGAATTCGAACGAAAACTGCCCCTTAATTATTCAATGCTACTATGACCAATTCGAAAAATGGCTGACTGAGTTACGATGTGAATTTTGAACGAAATGTGTATGAGTGTTTCCTTGAGTGAAGAATAAAGAAAGTGTCGTGAAGCCTATTTTCACCACAATTTCGCATGTTCGAAATATGGTGGTTTGAGTTTTTGTTCGAAATATACCGATTTGTTATCGAGTCAAATCGAACTATTTCGTCTTAACTGTCATATTTCAAACATGCGAAATTGTGGTGAAAATAGGCTTCAATAACGTACAATATTAGTGTTTGCGTATTCCACCAATTTCCATCGAAACCGGCTAGGTACTTTAGTGCCACATTCCATCTGAAGGTGTGCGCCGCGCCGGTCAATTTTTCTCGACGGCGCCAAAACATTTCTCCAAGCATTGAGAAAAATTGACCGACGCATAGCTCCAGCTGCAATGTGACGCTAAAGCACCAAGCACCAAGTACGCTTGCACATTTTTTAAATTTATACTAACTTCAAGGTCTTCATGGACCGTATTCAGCAGCCTATGTGAGCAATTCTTTTGTGTTTGCTTCGAACGCTTCGAAGCCGATTGATTGTTATACAAAACTGTGAAAAAGACTGAAACACTATAGGCTTAGAAGGTTTCAAAGCAAATACTTAGAACAGAAGATGTAGACAATGCAGAAATCGACATCGACTGTCAGAAATTTTTGTCACACGGCTTCCTAAAATTGGAGAAATCCGAATATTGTGCAACTTTAGTTGTCCCCAATCCCAGGATGTGCTCACACATGTTTTTGAGAAAATTACCCACTCACGAGATATAGCCAATTCTAGAACTGGGAGGGATGACTTTATATCTGTAGAATGGACAAACGTGTTTTTAAACCCGTACAAAGTACAAAGGTCCTATACATCTACTACAAGACATTGTATTGTAAGATGCGGTAGATCGAGTGGGATAGGTAGATGGGGGTGGGGGAAAACATTTCATTATAGACGAATTCATAATTTCTGTACTTCAAAGCGTTCAAAACAGTACTTCACCTAGTCGTTCGTTTCGATTCTGGTGGTATATGAGAAAGTGCGCTGTTTATAGAAGTCATCATTCCGTGACCGAGAGTCTGCTGATGTAGACAAGATCTAGTAGGCAAGGTGTACTGATGACTCGTAAACGACGAAATCAGCACTTTAGTTTGTTGAATCTTATGAAGACGCTTCATTTTTCGAGGATCGGTGAAACTTTCTTGCAAATATCTCAGCAAGTATGGTCCGGAAATTGTTCACTTTGGTGTCAAATCAAAGCATTTGATCTCACAAAACTGGGAAAATATTTTTTGTGGAAATCGGGTCAGTGGTCTGGGCACTGGAGCCAATGGAATGGACGAAATTGAGTTTCTTGGCCGTAAACGAAATCTGACGGTTTTTCGTCTATATTTGCTCAACTATGCAATATGGAGATTTACTGTCAAAGGCAAAGTTGTAGGGAATAAAATTTTAGAGACATGTTTTAGGATTTTAAGGAAAAACGATCCCGGAATACATCCACTTCTGCAACTGCCGCACTTCTGGAGGGTGTTTGACATTATCTTGGGTAATTTCTGCAGATCGTTGGAATTCTGATAGTTTTAAAAGCTTTGCATCAAGTTGCAATTCTGATAGGTTCGCATATATTTGCAAAATCTGTAGTTCGGTTTGCCAAATCTATTCTGATACGTACGGGTCGTACGGGTCTTTGGTTATGTTTTCTACATAAATTGGACAAATCTTATGCGATTTTGAAATTTTCTTTCCTGATAGATAATTGAAAAAAAATTATTACAGGATTGAATTTGAGCAAAGTCGGTTGAAAACTTTCGAAATTACGGTCGAAAAAGTCGTCAAAAACTTGGTTTTTTGAAGGTCGGTGAAACTCACTTCACCATCGAACCATCGACTTGACTTGACCAAACATTGACTTCACTTGAACAATCATCGACTTTACTTGACCAATCATCGACATTACTTGACCAACAATCGACTTCACCTGACCATCAAGTTCACTTTCCTTGACCAATCATTGACTTCGTTTAACCAACGATCGACTTTACTTGACCAATCATCGACTTTACTTGACCAACAATCAACTTTACTTGAACAGCCAATGAGATTTAGACTACTGATGTTTTGACCAAATTATATTGACCATTGTCTATCAACATTGATCCACCAAACGACAACTACTCCGACTTCTCGGATTTACAACAGCCATTCACTATCGTAGTGAGTGGTAGTGAGCCACCTCAGGCCTCGTTGTGAGATTGGGCTGCTCACCCAGTTTTTGCATTGACTGGCCACCCATTTCTTTACGAGATTGGACTGCTCTACCAGTTTCGTATTGACTGATTAGATTAGATTAGACTGATCACGCAGTTTCGCATTGACTGGCCACCCAGTTCTTTGTGAGATTGGACTGCTCACCCAGTTTAGTGGGCCACCTCAGGCCTCGTTTGTGAGATTATACTGCTCACCCAGTATCTTAGTGGGCCACCTCAGGCCTCGTTGTGAGATAAGACTGCTCACCCAGTATCGTAGTGGGACACCTCAGGCCTCGTTGTGAGATTGGACTGCTCACCCAGTATCGTAGTGGGCCACCTCAGGCCTCATTGTGAGATTGGACTGCTCACCCAGGAGTGGGCCACCTCAGGACTCGTTGTAAGATCGGACTGCTCACCCAGTGTAGTAGTGGGCCACCTCAGGCCTCGTTGTGAGATTGCACTGCTCACCCAGTTCTCGCTGTTGCCACCAATGAAAATACATTTGTTGCAACCTTCATCATCGGCAACCACCATTGGCATTAATATAAGCAACCATCGCCATCAATACCTCTCCATACATGCGCAGAACACATGCTACAATTAAATTCTACAGCGAGTGTTATTAAAACCCCTTCCAGTGCAAACACAGCTGCCACAATTACAATTAATCATAGCGAGTGTTATTGACACCAGTTCTCATCACAGACTAGCGCTATATACTTATTGCTACAGTTTCAATGTGTCTGGGCCCATAACCTATTGGAATTCCACGGATTCCAATCCTGACCCCCAATAAAACAGTGTTGTTCACACCTTGAACGTTTATCAGAGAGTGACTTAATATATGGAAAGAGACTCGTATTTATACTAGAATCTATGACTACTAGAATAACTCATTTAAATGTGGACTCCTTGCACGTTTCTTGAGTGTAAGTTATTATCAAATATTAATTCCAACAGAGTGCCCGGGGCTGTAGAGTCCTTAGTGAAGGCTCACGTTACTACACTACACGACACGATATTTGGCAGTTTTTCGTGGATAATCCCTCTAATGATGAAGTTTTCTGTGCAATGTTGTATGTCCACGAAAGTATGGGTCCGAGTCCTAAGGTCGACACCAGCCCAAAAAATTTTGCTTTTGCTATTTTGTGGAGTAAATTGAGGAGAACTTTTTTGTCTATATATGAAGTATGATTTATTTTAAATTTTGTAAAAAATTTTGTGAAAGTTTTTTTTCGATTTTTTTTTCATTTAGTTGCTTCGCACAGGTTTTTCAATGTTGCCCTTTCGGCAATTTAGGTCGATGCTTTGTGTAATATTTGTTCTCCTTGCCACATCTATTCTGATTCGTACGGGTCCCTTGCATATGTTTTATTGGACATTAATTATTTGTATGTTATGTTGGAAGGTTTAAGGAGGGCAATGTAAATCACCTGCCACTACTGTGTGAAATGTTAAAATCTGTGCTGTCAGTGTAAGATGGTGATTTGGAAGCTGATAAAATGACACTGAAAGAGTTGAAAGTACTGGTAGGTACGAACTCGGGAATTGTTATAATCGTTCGACCTTCTCTATTCAAGAAAAACCTAAGAAAAGAGGAATCGTATGAATGCCAAAGTTAATCGAATTAACATTAAAAGGTAAATTATTTCTCACCTTGACTCATGCTGCAACAATTATTATCGCATTCGATTGGTAGTCAAGATAACGAAATGAAAAACAATTAAGTTTTCATGTGGATTGAAACAAATAACACTTTGCAAAGTGAGTGTTGCATAATTAATCCAAGTCAAAGTTTTTGACTTCATTCATATTGGTTAATAAAAAATTATTGTAATTAACATCAATATTGTCACACAAACCGTTATTAAGGAGGAAAGAAACGATGTCTAAATTATTTATTACTTAGTCTTGTTCCAAAAAACAGCAAAAATCGTATACACAAATATCAAAATTAATTGCTTATAATAAGGTAGGTTTTATATAATTGAAGTTGTTTAAATGATAGCATGTTTTCGGGTTCAATAAAATCGATGTAAATTTGTTTTTAAAAGCTGACATTTAAGTTGAAAACAGAAGGAAATTAAAATATAAAGCACCAAGTCAAAAAGGCGCAATATGTGTTTTATAAAACAATCACT
The DNA here is from genome assembly GCA_029228625.1 of Pseudolycoriella hygida. Taxonomy (NCBI): domain Eukaryota; kingdom Metazoa; phylum Arthropoda; class Insecta; order Diptera; family Sciaridae; genus Pseudolycoriella; species Pseudolycoriella hygida. The sequence goes on along the minus strand of CM055405.1, from coordinate 43,270,703 downwards.
TTCACTTAGACTCTGCAATCATTCTTTAATGATACACCAATTTTGGAGGATTTATTGAATTCTGGTGGGCTGAATTGATGCAATAAAGCGGTAAATGTGTATACCTACAAGTTGAAACTACTTCGAAATTATCGTTTTTCCCGTAAATTAATAAACTAATTACATTAGTCGTTGCATTTGCTACTTACTGCATTGTTTTAATACAGACATTTAAATTTACACAGCTTTACCAAAAACGAATTGGACGTGCGCCGTAAAGCTATTTCTCTGTACACACGAATTCTTCACAAAGCTTTAAAAAAATCGTTCATGTTTTTTTTTGGGGTTTTATGCGTCAACGACCATAACTGGAGAGAAGTTCTGGGAACCGGCCAGTTCAATTTCAAGATTTTTTCTAACAGAGTTGACTTCCATATGTCGGCTCCAAGCTACTAACTCTCCCAACTCTCTGTTACTGTACAATTCTCAAAAGTCTGTAAATTGGTAAATATGGGAACTGATGTGAACCTGGTTTCCCGATTGTTGTTTCGTCTGATATCACCTCATTTTCCTTGACATGAGTTGAAATAGTTAGATGACATAAAGATTTGTCAAAATAGTGAGTTTAGTCCCGTTCCGAGCAGGCAGACTCATGTCAGCTTGATCCTAGTTTCAGGTTCAGTTGAACTGTGTTGTGAGTAGCTGAGTGTTTTCATTGGGGTAACAATAGTCTGACAAAGATGGTGGCGCAGTTAGGTTAGATCAAAAGTGATAATTCAGATTCGGGTCAAACAGTACACCGTTGACTGTTTAAACCAACCAGTTAACATGCAAAAGATCTATTAATTTTTAACTGGTCATTTGAAGGCAACGTCAAAATTTCCATACAAAAGTTTGACAGCGCCTACGATAAACTCAGTTTCATTGAAGGGAACTCGTCCGTTTAAACAGTCAATTTGTCTTAGGTTTATCTTTTTATAAGAAGCTACGTCACAATCACATTCCATTCACTTTTCTCAAATGCACTTTTAAAGGTTATTCTTTATGTCTGATACATCTCATACTTTATGAAATATTCAGAAAATCATCAAGGCGTGTAGTGTACAATGTAAAACATGCAAGGGACCCGTACCTATTAGAATAGATGTGACAAACAGAGTTGATGATACGAAAAGACTCGAACATATTTAAGTAAATATTGCCTTACGTCCACATTTAATAGTATTGGAAATTGCCGAGAGGGCAATATTGAAAAACCCGTCCAAAGCTATATGGTGTAAAAAACCCTTCCAAGCACAAAATTCACCCCCAAATAGACAAAAGTGTTCACCTCTAATTTGTCTGCAACATAGCAACAAACCATTTTTTGATCTAGGGCCGACCTTAGGACAGACCTAGGGCACTAAGAAGAGGCCTCGGACAAATGCTTCCATATTACATAAACATGTTTACCTCAATTTTCTCTATAACGTAGCAAAAATAGTCATTTACATCGCAAGTCCAACTCGTTTTCGCGGGATGTATTGAGTTTTTCATCCTTGCTAAGAGAACCGAAAGTATTCGGTTACCTCACAAATAGAAAAAGAAAACATAACCAAAGACCCGTACGTATCAGAATAGATGTGACAAACAGAATAGATGTGGCAAACAGAATAGATGTTGCAAGAAGACTCGAACGTATCTTAATATAGTAATAAGCAAACAATCCAAAATTTTATGTTCTTTTATATCTATAAGAATTTCAAAGATTCATAGAAATTACCCAAGGCCCTACCGAAGTACGTCTCAGACCATTCAAATCTAGAAATGGTTATAATGGTCATTTTCCCCTAAAACCCTGATACAAGTGTTCTCTAAGATTTTATTCTCTACAACTTTGCCTTTGGAAGCAACTTTCTACCTCTTATAGTTCTAGAGATATGTATCGTCCCTCTCAATTCTAGAAGTGGTCATATCCCAAGATTGTGGCATTGTTCCCCAAAACCATGAGACACGTTTTCGCTAAAATTTTATTTCCTACAACTTCGACTTTTGAACCAACTTTATTACTCTCATAGCTCTGGAGATTCGGGTCATCCTGGCCAATTGTGGAAGTGGCCATATACCAGGAATGGACCATATTCCGCCAAAACCCTGAAGCACGTGTTGGCTTGAATTTAATTCTCTACAACTTCGCCTTTGGAACTAACTTTCTAACTCTCACAGTTGTGGAGATCCGGGTCATCCTGTCCAATTATGGAAGTTGCCATATACCAGGATTAGGCCATATTTCTCCAATACCCTGAAACACGTTTTCGCTTATATTTAATTCTCTACAACTTTGCCTTTGACAGTAAATCTCCATATTGCATAGTTAAGGAAATATGACATTTGACAGCAAAATGAGGAATTTCCATGCTGAGATATTTGCGAAAAGCTTCACCGACCCTCGAAAAACCATGTTTTTGGTCACTTCCTCGACCATATCTCCGGAACAACTTGATCGATTTTGCTCATCTTCGAACTTCAATCACGGGAGGCATGTACCTTTCAGGGGAAAAAAGTTTAGGCTGATCGGTTGAGCCGTTTGGAAAAAAAAGTGGAGACAGACAGACGGACATTTTTTTATTGGTTATTCGTCATCTCTAGACGATAATAGATGCACCTCGATCTACCCCATGTTACAATAAAATTGTTTGTAGTAAACGCATAGGACCTTTGTACTTCGTACTTGGACCCATACATGAAGCGAAATTCAATGTTTTACGACAGAAATTACTATTTTGGTGACGTTCACAGTGAGGTGACGTTTGGCTATATTTTGATCAAAGGTTACTTAGTTTTCCAATTTTCACAAACTTTTCACCTCTTTTGTGCCTCAACACATACTCACTCTAAAAGCCGCTAAAAAACTAATTTCTGTCGTAAAACATTGAGTTTCGCTTCATTTGAAAGATAATGAATTGGCCTATAATATAAAAATAGTTTCAGAGACCTGCCCCTGATCAGGTGTCTTATGGAAGGAGAAACCCCCCAAAATGGCTGAAAAACGACTTTCTTGATTTTTCCCAGGAGGAAACTTTTCTCGGAAAATTCAAAAAAAAATTTTTTTGAGGGTTTTGCATCAATACAATATTTTGTGCGAAAGAAGAGACAATTTCAAGAAATTTTTTGAAAAATTAAACTACCTAGTCCAATCAACAAAATAGGTTAAGATTTACGCGAGTTATGCAAACAAACACGTTACGCCCTAGTTTTAGGATCCTGGCTGAGTCCAAGGGCTTCTAATCAACAAATGTTCTTCCATATAATGTGAGACATTTCTCGACCTTTCGATTAAACAAAAATTTTTGAAAATCGGAAGCGGTCGGACCCTAGCAAAGACTCGTTTTTAGTGCCCTAGCCTAGTGTAAGGGCCTAAAATCTCAAAAAAGTTACTTCTACAAATTGTTGGGCTTTCACAGACCTGTCGATTAAAAAACAATTATGAAAATCGGAAAAGATTTACTTGAATTATGTACAAAAAAAAAACGTAAGGCCCTAGCAGAGGCTCGTTTTTAGTGCCGTAGCTGAGTCCAAGGACTCAGATCCAAAAAAAATTCGTTCATAAATTGTCGGCTGTGCCCAGATCTTTCAAACAAAAAAAAATTATGAAAAGCGGAGAAGATTTACTTCAGTTATGCACAACAAACGCGTAGGACCCCAGCAGATACTTGTTTTTATTGTTCTAGCTAAGTCCAAGGGTCTAATCTCAAAAAAGTTTCTTCTACAAATTGTTGGGCTTTCACATACCTGTCGATTAAAAAACAATTATGAAAATCGGAAAAGATTTACTTGAACTATGTACAAAAAAAACGTAGAGCCCTAGTAGAGGCTCGTTTTTAGTGCCTAGCTAAGTCCAAGGACTCAAATCATAAAAAGTTTCTTCCTTAAATTGACCACCATGCCCAGATCTTCTAAACAAAAAAAAATTATGAAAAACAGAAAAGATTTACTCGAGTTATGTACAAAATACCAAAAATCACTTAAACGGCCCTAGCTGTGTGGCGTTTGTGCCGACAGTGAAAAAATTCAGTCCCATAAAAGGTTTTTTGATTAACTTTCAGGGAAAAAAGTTTTTACAAATTGGTCGAGCTTTACTTGATTTATCGGATTGACGTTATCGTGGTGACGGACGGACGGACGAACATATTTTTTTATCGCTCATACGCCACCTAAGGACCGTGATCGGTACCCCCCTACTCCCGGGTCGAAAGACGACTGGTTACAAACGTCGTGGTAAACGCAATAGACCCCTTTACGAAGACGTTCTTCGTACGGGTCTAAAATCTTAGTGCAAAGCGAAACAATTTCTCAGATAATAGTGCTCAAGTACTGACGGGCATATTTGGAACCGGAAGAAAGATTAACATACTTTTAGGTTGTGGTATCAAAATTTGTAACTAGCTGACTATACACTCAGATAATAAATGTAAGACTTCACACCAAGTCAGGCGAAATGTTTTGGTTACCTTAATGAGAAAGTTGCTTCCTCAGCTCCTGCACCTCTTTAAGTACAGACCAAAGCCTGAACCCAAAATGGGAATTCTTTGGAGAGAAACTCAGAAACAATTAGCATCTCAACACCTCTACTGTACACAATTGTCCTAATCCTAGTCTTCGTAGAGTTAATTTCATCACATTGTCTATTTTACAGGTGATGAAAATACTCCGGATATCCGATTTCAATCATTCCAGCAATAGCTTAACGTTAAATTGAATTTATTTTTATTTATTTACGAAAAAAAAAGTTCTCATCGGCAAAAGCACAACAAAAAAATGCTAAAAGATTAAAATATTCCAAAATTCAACTAAAAATAAAAAAAGCAAAATGCACATAGCCACGAGAGCAATAGATGAAAGTAAGTCTAATTCTATTTTCAGTGTCAGTAGTCATTTATATAGCACTCGACATTATGCGTGCCTGAAATATATAGACGCAAGATCATCACATAATATAAGAAGATTCGGAAGAACCCCAGCAAAGAAATAGTATGTTAAAAAAAGAGTGATGAAATTCAATGGTTGTTGTTCGTTGGGAGGCGTCGCTGAGGATATGTTGGAATAATTACGGTTTTTATGCTGTTGCTTTAATGAATTATAAATAGAGCGACTTTCGGAGGATAAGTACAAGAATTACAAAAACATGATATAGGTAGACTGAAATATTAAGGAAAATTCGTTGAGGTATACGTATGCAACTGTACTTATACTTACCATGTGTACAAAAAAACAGTTTTCCGTTGTGAAAAATTAATAGTTTCATACGAAATCGGGTATCGCATTACGTATTTGATGTTTAAATTTGATCCCAGAAACATTTTCTTGTAGTCGAACAAGAAAATAAATATTTCCAGATCTCTGAGAATTCATCAAATTAATTAATTTGTAGTTGCAATTCATGTACAGATCAATGCAAAAAATAGAAGGAAAATGCGGCTGGAAGATTTTCTAAAGTAAAACCGAATTACACAAAGCGACTCACACATAACTCAAATAGTCGTGTGTAGAGTAAATATAACAAAAGCAAATATTTTGAGCAAAATATACGAAAATATTTATTTTAGTCGATCGTAACATGTAACTAAAATTTTAAGAGAAAATTCTTTGTCCCGTCTGTTAATTTCACTGCTTTCGCACTGAGAAATGTTTTTTTTAATTTATTTGCAAATGTAGAAAATTTATATTTCACACACTTGAAGTTCTCGTTTAAATTGATATTGGCCAACAAAAAAATATTAAAGAAATAGGTTTCTGATGAGATGAAATGGATTTATTGAAGTGGAAGCTTAGGGTTCGTTACACCTCGAGTCAAAGTGCTAATTTAGATAAATTTACGAATTTTAATTAAATATTAAGAAAAAGGACGCATTTTTACATAGTCATCATATCAGTATGCAGTAGTAGCTTCATACCAACAATTCATGCAGAAAACTTTGAAGAAAAAGTAGACTGAACGAAACACTAACACAGTTTCCTTCACAAATCATAAAATAGGGTCCTCATCGAGAGGTAAATGACTCTTAAAAGTCATAAGTTAAAAAGTCCAAAAATCTTTAGAAAATCTTTAATATTTTCTTTACAATTCGTAATAAAATGTGCAAATTTTTCAAGGAAAATCGTATATCAAAGACAATTAGGATCATAAAAAACTTTTTTAATCGATCTCCCACCGAAAACTTGTCATTGCATGCATATGTGTACCCCCGGAAGTTATTCATTACACGTGTGTTCAGGACCCCATCGGAAACTTCTCATTACATGCATATCTACATGTAGTGATGCGTTTTCGGTTGGGACACCGATTTAAGCAGCATACAGTGGGGGGTGCTTGGTAAGTCATCCATTCTGGGTCGCTTTTAAAACTGTTTTTTGACTCGTGTAGTTGTACACCTCGCCTTTGACTCGGGATAAAAACTCTACGCTCGTCAAAAAAGAGTTTTCAAAGCTTTTTGCTTAAAAACACCTCCTTTAGTTTGACTATTTCACAAAACTCATGTAATGACATACTTCTGCACCCTCCCACTATTACAGTAAATCTAACATAAAAATCGTCTTTACTCTAAAGGAAAGGGTTTTTTTGACTATCCCCCCCGAAAGTTTCGCATTACATACATGTTTACCCCCCCCCCCCCCCGAAATATGTTTATTACATGTAGGGTTTTATGGGATATTAGAAACACAAATAACCCGTGGCGAAAGTTACTTTGGTCCCATGGGAAGCAAAATGTTTTTCATTCCTATTTTAAAACAGAAAAGCAGTTTTCTGAACCCTCGCCCTCGGTATGAAAAATATTGTACGAAACTCGGAATTTTCCGCGAGCTGCAAACCTCTCACACGTCAAATACATTATATTTTTCCAATTTCCTAATTGAGAAAATTCTCGTTTTGGTACAATTGCACCCATAGAAATAATATTTTACTATGGCTGCTGTACCTTCGGCAGATTAAAGTCCACCCGCTTGAATCAACATTTAAAAGCCACTCACAATTCTTCATCCTACTTCCTCAATTTTTGCCTTGATTGCAAGTTTGTGTACTTCTTTACACAGAGGGTATGGTTAGCCCCTTGGAGCCGAAATATTCAACGTAAATACTATCTTCGATAGTCGTTGAATTGTGGTAATCTGCTTAGCAGAATAATCCAAATTAAAAAATAACCGAAACAAACTCACAATTCTTTTACTTCCAAATTGTTCATCGAAATGACATGCATCCAATCGTAGGGTCTGGATTGTATAAAAGGCGAGTTGACATAGTTTGGGTATCATTCTATGGCCATCGTTGCTGATATACACATGGTCTTAAGACAAGGTGTACTGATGAGTCGTAAACGACGAAATCAGCACTTTTAGTTTTTCGATTTTTTTTAAACAATTGGAAGTAGGATGAAGAATTGTGAGTGGCTTTTAAATGTTGATTCAAGCGGGTGGACTTTAATCTGGCGAAGGTACAGCAGCCATAGTAAAATATTATTTCTATGGGTGCAATTGTACCAAAACGAGAATTTTCTCAATTTTTACCTTCAAATTAGGTAGTTAGGCCGACTGTTAGACCGAGCGGCGGCAGTTGTTGTTAGTTCTCACTGTACCTTTCAGTGAAACATAAGTACCAACATGACAGGTGGCGCCACAGCGTAGTGTTAATGGCAAGCGAGCAGCCCCTTATTCCACTAAAAACGGCACTCCGCGCCTTAATCCGGACTTAGGAGTCAACGATAACCAACAACGAATGTCGCTTCAATTAAATGCGACCGTATGAATGTCTCTGACTGGGATCGGCGAGATGCACAGAGTCTGTCATGTGAAGTCTGACGTCTAGCGAGCGAACGTGTATTACATGTCGCTATTCGACTCGGATATGCAATCTCTGCACTTGTGAAAATAGCAGATTCCAAAGCTTGTTTCTTAAATACACAATTGTGAGTTCGACTCGTATCACAAAATCGACTCCTCATGGAATGAACTATTTCCGCGGCATACAATGTAATATACTATTTTTTAAGCTATTTTTTGATTACGCACAACTCTTATTTGAGAGCTGCTGAAAATTCCGCTTTGTCTAGAAGTGTGAAGGCTATAAAAATATTCAACAATGTCTTGAGGAGGAAAATGGTCAATCGCGAAATTGTTTTTGGTAATCCTGTCACAAGTTAAAAAAATCCTTTTTGAATCTTTAGAAAATCACTAAAATTGTTTAAAAAAACCTAAAATTTCATTTTGTCAGAGAATCGCATCGCAGTTTTTAGTAGAATGAGCAAAATTTAGCGTAAACAAACTCATTCCAAAAAACATTGAAAAATTGCAAGAAAAAACTTTGATTTACTTCGCTAGTCCCCTTTTATTACCTTCCCCAAATGTATCTCTACCTCGTTGAAATCTTAAAAAATTGAAGCTCGTGTTAGGACATTTGAAAATGGCAATCATTTCTACCGCGTGAAAGTGTTAAAATTGTGGAAGGTCAAGTAAAGTAACTCACCACCGACCGTGAGAATAATCCAGTTCTTGTTAATCCACTTATTGCAGCCAAATGGATAAAAACATTTTATATTTTACTGTTCATCCATCGTTTCTATACTGAAAATGATGCAACACCGAACACAAAATCCTTTTTTATAGGTATTTCCCATTAGGCAGTTAATCCATTTTATCGAAATTATGTTCAATTGGCACGGAGTTTATTTAAAATTATTTTATTCCGCATATAATTCAATTAGATGTGATTTGAATTTAAGATTTATTTGCGTCACATTGAAAACAATAATTCGAGCCGGAATTGCACAAGAAATAAAATGATTGAGAGATAGAAAAACTTACGAATAGGAAAAACTATCACGACCGGCACAACACATTTTATGTTACCAATGCACTGTCGCGTATCCGTATACCGACTGATATGAGTTGATGTTTTCATTTAGGCATGCAAGTTTGAAGGTAGGACTCCAGAAGAAAAATAAAAAAATTATATTTTCCTCGCATCTAAAATTAGAATTCGAATTCCCCTCAAATCTCAGTCGTGTCACTATACTTTATGTCTCATTGAATAAAACGATTATTGAAAATAATTAAATAAAAGGAGTGAATTTCAAGCGTTAAATTAACTTAATTCAAACTGGCTGTATTTTAAATATATCGATTAAGACAATTTCTCAGTTTTTTTCGTCGTTAGGGGATAAATCGATCTGATTCATTGAATTGAAATTACGATTTTAGATAAATGCGAATCATTTTTTGCAAACTCCAATTATCTCGTACGAATTATAGGAAGGCTTATGGGTTGACTTACTTCTTTTTTCTTAGTGAGCAGGGCCGAACTGGCTACCAAACGGTCCATCGGGCGATGCTCTATCGGCCCGACCGAAACATTGATTTCTGTGGCATAAGTGAGAAGTTTTTTGCCCCTATCTGATAAGACTTAAAAAATGGGGAGATAAGATCTTAAGTGCTATAACGTCGTCTTACATAGAATTTGTTAGATACTTAATAAATACTGCTATTACCGCCGCAGGCCAAATTTTTGAGGCGAATGGCTCTTTGCAAACAATGTTCAATAGAAAATAGAATGGTTTTTGCGCCGTAGACGTAACTTTTCAATCGAATGGCCTTTCGTAGACCACCTCCACCCCGCTGGTCTTCATTGTTCAACAAGCAAACAACTGCTCCAGCAAAAGAATATCCCAGAGCTGATAGCAACATGTTTCAAATTGAAGAAATAACCCCAATCATGATCGAATTACTATCCGGCTTGAAGAAATGTCACAACAAAGAGCAACAACTAAAATACTGATGTTCGAGTTGGCAACAAAATACGTTTACAATGCCCACCCATAAAGATATAAGTATCGTTTTATGGAAGGCTGTTCAATTCAAAATTACACAGTGTATAGAAGAGATTGCTCGTGTTCTACCCCTGCTAAGAGAAATACTGGTGGAGGTGTAGCTATCGTCATCAGAAAAGATCTGCCTCACAGACAACTACCAGACTTGAACTTAGAAGTAATTGAATCTGTAGGGATTGTGACCTGTGGAGTCAGTATTTATTCTGTCTATTTTCCTGGCTCGAAATTAAACCCCACGAAGTTGAAATCATTCAGAAACGATATTATCCGCATGGCGTCGATGCGCACCAAATTTGTGTTCGGTGGCGATTTTAATTCCAAGCACCGGCTCTGGAACTGTATGTAATGTAATTTTTTCTTGCACTTCCCAGAAACCCCGTCGTATTTTCCGCCACAGGCGAATAGGACCGCTCCCTCCACTGTTGACTTCTATCTCTCTAATGGACAAGCGTACGCACCGACGACGGATCACGACGACGAAGAAATTGAAAGCTTCTATGAAGATGTCTCCAAAGCGATTGAAGAAAACAGAGCTCAATATCAGTTGCTAGTCGGCGATTTCAATGCCAAATTGGGAAAAAGAGAAGACGTTGCAGAAACTTCGATTGGAACGTTTGGTTACAATCAGAGGAACGAACGAGGAGATACTTTGCTGAATTTTCTCCAACAACAAGGAATTTTCGCAATGAACTCATTTTTCTCCGGTAAGGTTCAGAGGAAGTGGACTTGGGCCAGTGCAGACGGCAGAACAAAGAACGAGATCGATTACATCATATCGAACCGCAAATCGATTGTCAAGGATGTTACTGTGCTTAACCGTTTCACAACAGGCAGCGATCATCGCATGGTGCGAGCCAAAGTCGTCTTGAACACACGGACAGAGAGAGAAAAGTTGGTCAAGAAAAAAGTCGTTTTAGACATGGAACGCCTGAAAGAACAAAGCGACGCATTTAAGGAAGCTATGGACAACGAACTGAACGGAACGAATTCACAAACTGCAACGATTGATGAGCTGACAGAAAGAATAGTGACCTCAGTGAGAAGCTTCCTGGAACCCAGATGCCGATCTACATGCACTAAAGAGTCGAAGCTCAGCAAGGAAACGCTAGACCTAATAGCAGAAAGACTGGATTTGGTGAAAGGTGGAAAGCGAGACACTGTTGAATACAAAGACAAAACGAAAGCCATCAACAAGAAAATGAAAACCGATCTGCGACAATACAACGTGAAACTGGCCATGAACGCTATCGAAGCAAAGGGGAATATGAAAGTATTACGAGCGAAACGGGCGAACGGGTACAGACAAATTTTTAAATTGCGCGATAAGGCGGGCGTCATACAAACAGATCAGGACAAGGTATTGGACATCGCGCGAGAGTTCTATGAGGACCTTTTTACGTCGGTTCGAGCCAAACTACCGGCAGAAAGAGCAAAAGCGAGACCGGTGATAATGAACGTTGGTTCCGAAGATTTGCCGGACATAACGATTAACGAAGTACAGGCTTCATTAGACGAAATGAAAAACAGAAAAGCTCCAGGTGACGACGACATTCCGATCGAAGCAATCAAAGAAGGCGGACCCACACTGCTCAAAATGACAACGGATCTGTTCAACAAGTGTCTCGAACAAGAGAAAATACCAGAATCATGGGAAAACGCAGTCATCACTTTGCTGCACAAGAAAGGAGACATCACGAAACGGGAAAACTACAGGCCCATCAGTTTGATCTCGCACCTCTACAAACTGTTTATGAAGGTGATAACGAAACGGATCACAAAGAAGCTAGACTTCTACCAGCCGATCGAACAAGCAGGGTTTCGTTCCGGATTCAGCACAAATGACCACTTGCAAGTGATGAGACGTCTAATAGAAAAATGCAACGAATACAAAATCATCATCGCGATATGCTTCATAGACTTCGAAAAAGCGTTCGATTCGGTCGAATTATGGTCGATTTTAGACTCCTTGGACGATTGTCGGATTGACTCGAGATATACCCGGATGATAAAACATATCTACGAGCACGCAACGTCGTGCGTCAAACTGCATACAACCACCGATAAATTTCGAATTGGAAGAGGAGTCCGTCAAGGAGATACCATTTCACCGAAATTGTTCACGTCAGCTCTGGAAACGGTTTTTAAAAAGCTTGATTGGAGTGAACTGGGAATCAACATAAATGGGAAGTTTCTGAACAACCTTCGATTCGCCGACGACATTGCCCTGACCTCAACGACTCTGGAACAGATTGAAGCGATGCTGTTGCAGCTCAACGAGGAAGCCCAAAAAATCGGTTTGAAGATGAACATGTCGAAAACGAAAGTGATGACAAACATCGATGGTGCTACACCAATCAAGATCGGAGACGAGGAAATTGAAATCGTGAATTCGTACAAGTATCCCGGCCACGTCATGAAGCTCGGTCTCGACAACCAAACGGCTGAAATAAAGAGAAGGATCGGTCTCGGTTGGGCGGCGTTCGGCAAGTCACGGTACATCTTCAAGAGCAACATGAGCAACAGTCTGAAGAGGAAAGTGTTCGATATGTGTGTGCTGCCGGTCCTGACATACGGAGCCGAGACTCTCACGATCACCAAAGCATCAGCGAACAAATTGAGAGTTGCACAGAGGGCAATGGAAAGGGCAATGCTAGGAATCACACGCAGGGACAAAATGACAAATGAGTGGATCCGGCGACAAACAAGAGTCATCGATGTCATGACACGAATAGCGTCGCTCAAGTGGAATTGGGCTGGTCATATTGCCAGAATGACCGACGATCGATGGACGAAAACTATAATGCAATGGCGGCCACCAACGAAACGACCGATGGGACGTCCACCGGAAAGAGGGACCAACGATATCAAAAGAACGGCAGGCACGACGTGGCAGCAAGTGGCAATGGACCGAAAAAAGTGGCGATCTATGGGGGAGGCCTACATCCAGCAGTGGATATAAAAGGCTAAGGAAGAAGAAGAAGAAGAAGAAGAATGGACTCATTGATGTAGCGAACATCAAACTCTTGAATGAATTATCGTCAGACCACTTACCAGTAGCTTTCCGGTTACAGCTCACGAAACCATTTCAATCAGTCAAATTTCACAGGCGTTGCTATGCTAAAGATAACTGGCAGTGCAGTGCTTCAAGAAATACATTGATGACAACAACAACTTAAATTTGGCTCCCCGACATTTGAATTCGAAACCATTGGTTGATCCAATGATTACCAATTTCGTGCGCACAATCAAATAGGGCGAGGAACTATATGTGCCCCTCATTGAGGAGATTAGCCAATCTCCGTCCCTGAACGACTCTATTCGCCAGCTCATGGCACTTAGAAACTACCTACGAATAGATTTCTCTGCCCGATCCGATCCTCAGGATAGTAGATAGAATATTCTGGTCGCGGAAAGCGGATGGAGGAGGGTGGTCATGAAAGGTGAAAAAGTGGGTGTGGATAAGAGGAGTAAATGGGGTGTAAGGGATGTGAAAAGTCAAAGAGCGAGTGAGATAATGGCAATGCCTTTATATTATCAGACATTATGAGACCCATTAAAACGGACTAACCCCGTTCTCTCTCCCTCCATATACAGTGGCAAGTTGGTTACATTTATTGATTTTTGAGTAACTTTTAAGGTACCAAAATCAATACTACGTTAAGTGTATGTATAAGGGTGTCACTACTGTAAACATATGCAAGGAACCCGTACGCATCAGAATAGATGTGGCAAAGAGAAAAGATGTTACAAAAAGACTCGAACTAAATGAAACCCATCGTTTCATGGAGAAAAAGGTTTGGCATTTTTTTCTCTACAACATTGCACACAAAATGTGAGAAATATATCTACATGAAAAACCATCAAAAATCGTGTAGTTTAGTTGTAGTAGAGTGAGCTGAGCGCACACTAAGGATTCTAGAGCCCGAATTACTCAACCATATCTTTCATTCAACACCTTGAAGAGCGATTTCCGTGCTAATTTCACCACTAAACCACGTTTTCGACCGTAACTTCGAAAGTTTTTGACCGATTTTGTCCAAATTCAATCACGAAATCAATTTTTGATTATCTTTCAGGAAACAAAAAAGAATATGAAAATCGGATAAGATTTACTCGATTTATGCAGAAAAAACACGTTAGGCCCATGTCAAACAGCGAAATTCGAACATGCACGTGTGCAAACAGGCCCGTAGCTCTTCGTAGGGTCTTCGAGGATCGGTGAAACTTTTTCACGAATTAGATATTCGTTTTGATATCAAATTTTGCCATTCTCGCAAAACTGGAAACAAATTGTTGTGGTAATCGGTAGAGTGGCTTTGGGCACAGAGCGTGCACGGATTGGACAAAATTGTTTTTCTTAGTCATATACGATAAGAGATGGGTTTCGTCAATATTTGGTTAATTAAGAAATACAGTGACTTACTTTCAAAGAAAGTTGTAGAGAATTAAATTTAAACAGGAGATTCAACGGCATGGTACTCACCGATATAGAAAAGGCATTTGATTCCGTTTGGCACGATGGTCTAATATATAAATGGAAAAAATCACACGCCGTCGCATTTTTGTGCGACAGAAAATTCATTGTTAGTGTTCGTGGAGAGGATTCGACTCCAAGAGATATTCCTGCTGGACTGGCTCAGGGGTCAATTTTATCACCATTACTCTACGCCATTTACACCCTCCCTGGGCGCCCTTTTTATTCCCTGAAACGTAATTGAAAAACCTTTTGCGGGATTGAATCTGGGCACTGTGGGCCCAAGGCCCAATGAGCTAGGTCCGTTTAAGTGGTTTTTGGTCTTTTGTACATAACTCGAGTAAATCTTGTCCGATTTTCATATTTTTTTTTGTTTGAAAGGCCTGGGCACGCCGGAAGAAACTCTATCTATATCTATCTATATCTACTAAGGCCTAACGTGTTTTTTCTACATAAATCGGGTAAATCTTATCCGATTTTCAAAAACTTTTTTTCCTGAAAGATAGTCACCGAATTGATCACGAGATCGAATTTGGGCAAATTCGGTCGAAAACTTTCGAAGTTATGGTCGAAAACGTGGTTTTTTGAATGTTTGTGGAGCTTTTGTACCTATATCTATGCGAAATTAGAACGGAAACCGCTCTTCAAGGTTTTGAATGAAAGATGTGGACATCTAAAAAATCAAGAAAATTAAATTAATGAAAATCTGTTGAGTGGTTCGGGCTGAAGTGTGGGCCCAACTCACGCTATGCGACCACAAACGATATTTGGTGATTTTTCGTGAATATTTCTTTAATTATGAGGTTTTTTGTGCGGTTTTGCAGAGAAAATAGATGCGAACATTTTTGTTCACGGCAGTATGGGTCAGGGGCCTCTCCTAAGTGCTCTAGGTCGATTCTAAGATCGGCCCCAGTGCATTGTTTTTTAAATTTTGAGATTTTTTTAAGGTTTTAGAGAGGTTTTTGCGCGTTTTCTTAGGACGGGTTTTTCAATATTGCCCTTTCGGCAATTTCCAACCCAATTTAATGTCGACGTAATTTCATGCACTTAAGAGTTAGTCAATATTTTACGTCCGAATGTTCTTGCAACATCTATTCTGTTTGCCACATATATTCTGATACGTACGGGTATCTTCATATGTTTCTACTATCATTGAAAATATCAAATGGATCAAATGCCATCATAATTTTTAATGTCTGTTCGCTTTGCTCGGTCTACAACTCGCGAAATTGCCTAAAATCAATCGTCCAAAACGAAAAACTTTTCATCCAGAGGTCCAAAATAGATAGAAAATTTACAAAATTACCCTCGATTTTAGCCCTCAAGTTACATAGAAAAAGGTACGGTGCGTACGGGCATCTTTTTGTGTTTTTTACAGCATTTAACGAATTTATTTTTGTGTGTTTGTGCAAGCGTGATGTGTGTCTCGTGATGTGTGTCTTTTATTTAGTATAAGAGTATAGTATAGTATAGAGGTATAAGAAAGTCATGAAAGTCACAAGCGATACAACACATATTCAAAGTCATGACGGAACTTTATTTGATATTTGCAACAGCTTCTAGACCAGTGATTTATTGGGTGTCAAATGGTATGTTAAGCGTAATATAGTACTCCTTTATGTACCTTAGCCTCTGTCCACCTACTCCTACATCCTATCCTACCCGTGGTGACACCTGTTATAGTGAGCAACCCGCATGAACGATCAGGTAACCAACCCTGGTGTAGTAGTGTGGGTCACTTAGCATAAGGATTAGGGGGGCTGCCTTCGGGTAGTACCTAAACGGCACGTATAGGGAGGGCCGAAGGCAGCTAGGCGCTATCAAGATGGGATGGCGACTTAGTATGGTGGCGGATGATCTCAACAGCAAGAGACAACGGCAGCATACACAGCCCTAGTCAGATGGGCTACCATCACCACCTGGTGACTTCCCTACGGGTCATCGGGAGAAGGAAAGTAGGTTGGGCGCTTGGCTACCTCCCAGACACCGTAAAAACAGTCTTGTTATGAATTCCCCAACACAGCCTCGGATCGGACAGGATAAACGGCAACGACTCAAGCATCGGAAAAAGGACAACGATTTACAATTAGGAACATGGAATGTAAGATCTTTGTTGCGGCCAGGAGGATTGAAATCTCTCACAAGTGCGCTAAGAGCGGCAAAAATTGACATAACAGCTGTGCAAGAAACGAGATGGCCTGGAAAGGACACCATGACCAGTAGCGACTATAAGTTCTACTATAGTGGGAAGAGTAACGACAGTCCAAGAGAGTAAGGAACAGGCTTCATGGTCCTCGGCAGAGCTAGAAACGCGGTGATTGGTTTCAGTCCTGTTGACGAGCGATTGTGCTCTCTACGGATAAGAGGAAAATTTTTCAATTACACTCTTATAAACGTTTATGCGCCTACGGAGGAAAGCGACAACGAGATGAAGGAGCTATTCTACGAGAAACTGGTGGATGTATATGATGGAGCGCCGAAACGAGACATTAAAATTGTGCTTGGAGATTTTAATGCTAAAATAGGCCGCGAAGTATTTTATCGTCCCACAATCGGTAAACATAGCCTTCACGAAAACTCGAACGAAAATGGAACGCGGGTGGTTGATTTTGCAGCATCAAGAAACATGGTTGTCAGCAGTACCTATTTCCAACAGAAAGACATCCACAAAGCGACATGGGTATCACCGGATAAACGAACCAAAAACCAGATTGACCATATTTTGATAGATGCACGTCACTGTTCAAATATGTTGAATGTCAGAAGCTGTAGAGGACCGAATGTAGATTCCGATCACTACCTGGTGAGAGCGGCAGTTAGGTCTCGAATATCGGTTCAACACAATCGACAACCGGCATTGGAAGGGTGGGACGTGGAAAAACTACAGAACGAAGACATTAAACGTCAATATGTCGACAGGCTGGAGACGAATATTATTGCCGGAATGGTCAGCGAACAACGAAGCGTAGACGATGCGTGGAATCAAATTAGACGGAATGTAGAGAGCGCCGCAGCAGAGACAGTGGGAACGAGAACGGAAAATAAAAGAAATATCTGGTTTGACGA
The DNA here is from genome assembly GCA_029228625.1 of Pseudolycoriella hygida. Classification (NCBI taxonomy): domain Eukaryota; kingdom Metazoa; phylum Arthropoda; class Insecta; order Diptera; family Sciaridae; genus Pseudolycoriella; species Pseudolycoriella hygida. The sequence continues at coordinate 43,253,327 of CM055405.1, read as the reverse complement.
TGAATGCCAGAAGGCCATGGACGACAAAAACGCAGCTCGCCTGAAAACTCTAAGTAGATTCACTCGAGCTGGCCAGGAAGAGTACCGTTCTAAAAGAAATTTCGAGAGAAAACTCTTCCGACGGAAAAAGCGACAGCGTGACAAGGAGGTTTTGATCGAAATTGAGAAGTTTGGCAATCGGAAGGAGACTCGGAACTTTTACCGGAAAGTGAACGAATCCAGAAACGGTTACAGTCAACAACCTTTGCTGTGTAAGGACAAGCATGGGTTGGTCTTAGCAGATGAGGAAAGGTGCATTGCGAGATGGGCTGAGTACTTTAAGGAACTGCTTAACCCGAACAGACCGCTCAACCGAGACGACGAAAACGACGAATTGCCATTTCAGACTGCGCAACCATACATAGAAGAACCAACGATGCAAGAAGTTGAAGCTGAAATTTTAAAGCTCAAAAATTTCAAAGCCCCGGGGACTGACAACCTACCCGATGAACTTTTCAAGAACGGCGGCAACGCGCTATGTATGGAGATGCACGAGCTCATCTCTGCTCACGAGCTCATCTGGAATGACGAGGAGTTACCGGAAGAGTGGAAGACCAGCATACTTTGTCCCATATACAAAAAAGGTGACAAATTGGAGTGTGGCAATTTTCGAGGAATCGCTCTGCTGAATATTGCTTACAAGATATTTGCAAATATTCTATATCAGCGCCTTCATCCATACACGGAATCTACGATGGGTGAATACCAAAGTGGTTTTCGTGTAGGTCGTTCAACATCGGACCAGCTGTTTAATATCAGACAGATCTTGGAGAAGTGCAAGGAGTACAACATTGAAACACACCATTTGTTCGTTGACTTCAAGGCAGCCTATGACAGTGTTAGGAGAAGTAAGCTATGGAGAGTCATGGAGGAGTTCGGAATTCCCAACAAACTGATCTCGCTAACGAAGCTAACACTAAACGGAGCTAACAGCCGAGTAAGGATCCGCAATCAAATGTCAGAGACTTTCGACATTGAGGAAGGCCTACGTCCAGGAGATCCTCTTGCAACGCTGCTTTTCAATTTAACACTCGAAGCAGCTGTTCAAACCATGGACATAGACTCCAGCGGCACCATTTTCTCCAAGTCCAGTCAGTTGCTTGGTTTTGCAGATGACCTGGACATTATTGGCCGAACTATGGATGTTGTTAAAGATAAGTTTATGGCCTTGGAGAGGAAAGGTACCGACCTTGGGTTGAAGGTCAATGACGGAAAAACGGAATACAGGATCATCCCACCTACGAATCGATATCGGGAAGATAACGTAACGATCGACACACACACATTCAAAATGGTCAATAAGTTCGTATACCTTGGATCAGAGCTGAACATAAACAACGACATTGCGGACGAAATAAAAAGGCGAGTAACTTTGGGCAACCGGAGTGATTACAGCCTGCTGAAAATTCTAAAGTCCAAGTCAGTAAGCCGAAATTCAAAATGCGCACTTTATAAAATTGTGATCAGACCGGTAGTTACGTACGGTTCGGAGTCGTGGTGCTTGACACAGAAAAATGAACAATCTCTGCATACGTTCGAGCGAAAGGTACCGCGTACAATATTTGGACCAGTATTTGACCGAAAACTGAACCGATGGCGCAGACGATATAATCACGAGCTCATAGAGCTTTTTGGAGAGCCCGACATAGTCAGAACAACAAAAATAAATAGACTACGTTGGCTCGGTCACGTACAACGAATGAATGAACATCGTATTCCAAAAAAAATTCTGAAGTCCAAACCTGAAGGCAAAAGGAGTGCAGGGCGACCCAAGTCCAGGTGGGGCGACGCTGCTTTTGCCAACTTAAGAACTGTGGGAGTAACCAGCTGGGAGACGTTAGCTGCGGATAGGCCCGGTTGGAGAAGCATGTTGGAGAAGGCCAAGACCCTTAATGGGTTGTAGTGCCGGTAAAGTAAGTAAGTTCTAGACCAGTGATCTATTTAAAAGTGAGAATACGATGGAATTTTGCAAGCGTCAGGGATGGTGCAGTGTGGTAACGTACAACCCTAACTAAAATGATCCGGGTGAGACACTTTTTCATTGAATTTTTCTAGCAATAAATAAGTCCTAAAAGTTCACTAATTTGGGTAGTTGCGGTGTGTATGGTAGTTGCAACACGAAATGATTCGTATGACGTTAGCGATTATTAATCACGCACCATTTTCCTCATACAATATGTTTATACTTCGAGGCGTGGTTTGATCGTGATATCAAGCCGACTTCAAGTTGCTATTGAGCGTAAAAAAGCAAGGCAAACAAACGATTGCCATGGTTCTAAGGGTTCAAAGGAATCAACCTAGCCTTCGCAATTTAACTAAGGAAAATATCTACAAGCGACGTAGGAACTGTGTTTAAAATATACGTCGCCGACGTATTTAATCCACCGTGCACGTATTACGAATGCCGTGCACGTACAGTATTATGTGAGCTCATAACGCGTCTGTTACGTATACTGCACAATAGTGAAATAATGTTGATAATGCATTCTCCGCGTATATAATACGTCGACGGCGTATATGATACGTCGACGGCGTATATGATACGTCGACGGCGTATATGATACGTCGACGGCGTATATGATACGTCGACGGCGTATATGATACGTCGACGGCGTATATGATACGTCGACGGCGTATATGATACGTCGACGGCGTATATGATACGTCGACGGCGTATATGATACGTCGATGGCGTATATGATACGTCGACGGCGTATATGATACGTCGACGGCGTATATGATACGTCGACGGCGTATATGATACGTCGACGGCGTATATGATACGTCGACGGCGTATATGATACGTCGACGGCGTATATGATACATCGACGGCGTATATTCTAAACACAATTCCTTCGTCGCTTGTAGATACTTTCCTTAGTGTTCTCCAAGACTCGGACATAGAAAATCAGCTGTTGTGAGTGGATCACCACGTCGTAGCTTAACTAAACCTAAACGCTCCAGTCCAACAGAGAATTTTGTGATCACAACAAGCCCAATTTGAAAACCAATCAACAAAATTGAAATGTTTTGACCTAAGATTTATTAAGACAACAATTTACAGATCGAAAGAAAATCATTGAAAACTACAAATATTTTGATTCTCCAGAACCAAAGCGGGTGTCTAACAACTGTGCTTTCTTTATTATGGAGTTCTTTTGCGCTTTATCAAAACGATTTACTTTCAGGTCCGCGTCACGATCAAAAGGTCTCCTTGTTGGTTTTTCTGGTTCTTTCTATTAAAAATAAAAATATTTCGTATTTTGATAAATGGGCTTCATGAAATGGAACTTCGTTTGACACTCACCTCACGTTTTTTCTTCATTTTCTTCTGATGCAGCTCCAATAGCGACTCACTACGGTGATGTTTTTTACTATGCCTTCTTGCCGCATCCTCTTGTTCAGCGTCTCGTTTTGTCGTAAACAACAGATCCGCCTCACGTTTTTTGTCTCGTTTGATTTCGTCAGATGTTGAAGACCTTTTATGTGACTTTCGTTCTCTTTCTTTCGGTGTGTCAGTCCAACTCGATCGATCACTCATATCCGGTCGCTCTTTAGTACGGAATTTTCTTGCACCTAACCCAAGATTTGCAACTGCTTTCACTTCGGGAAGTTCAATCATCCATTCTTCGCGAACGGCATCCTTTTCACGTTCCTCCTCAGCATATTTGGCCAATTTCAGTTCTAAGGCTCGCTTCTCCAACTCTAAATGAGCTTCTGATTTACCAACACCAATCGGAAGTGGTCCAATTAGGTCGTCATCTTCTGAGTCGGAAATGTCGGACATTGCGTGTTCATCCAACAGTGACTGCGATGGAACGCTAGGTCCGATAACTCTTCGTTCTGAACGATGAGACTTTTCTGTTGATTTCGAAGAATACGATGGAGGTAGTGCTGGTCCTAATGGTATGTTTGATTCGTTGTTACGCTGAGCAGACGATTTCACCTTACGTTCAGAGCTATGCGATCGTGAATGTTTCATATGCGGAGGAAGAGTAGGACCACAAACGGAATTACTGTGACTGCTGCTGCTTTTGTGATTGCTGTAGCGATCATGTTTCTTTTCAGGTGACAAGCTTACATCAGATGTCGGCAATGTTTCCTGCTCATTCGATTTAGAAATAATTGCGTCAGCATCCTCTCGTCGAGATCGCTTGTGCTTTTTATGTTTCACTTTCTTTGATTTATGTTTGTCTACGTTATCGCCATCATCATGGTCCACGACAATTACAGACTTTTCGAATATATCTACTGATCCACTTTGAAGGGATTCATCAGCAACTCGCACAACCGTCTCATTACGTCGACTTTCGGTCTTCTTCGGTCTGCTTTCGCTACGTCTGCGTTCGCTGTGACGACGTTCAATGTCATTGAGTGAATGCCTAGTTGAATTTTCTCGCACTAATAAATCTCTTGAAAAACGATCTCGACTATGGTCTCGATTTGCACGATCTCGTTCTCGACTATGATCTCTAATCGAACGATCTCTCTCTCGACTGTGGTCTCTAATAGAACGATCTCTATCTCGACTATTGTCCCTTATCGAACGATCTCTCTCTCGACTGTGATCTCTAATCGAACGATCTCTCTCTCGACTGTGGTCTCTAATCGAACGATCTCTCTCTCGACTGTGGTCTCTAATCGAACGATCTCTCTCTCGACTGTGGTCTCTAATCGAACGATCTCTCTCTCGACTGTTGTCTCTAATCGAACGATCTCTCTCTCGACTAAGATGTTCTCTCGTAGAACGGTCTCGACTTGAATGTTTTCCTGTTCGAGATCGACTAGAGAGATCCTTGCGATCACGATTCAGTGGATCGTCTCGGGTTAGCTCACGTTTTTCACGCTTCTCCTCAACGGTCGATCGATCGCGACTAGGTTTATCAACCGTTACGTGTTCTCTATGCGCACGATCTTTGACTAAACGCTCCCGGCTTCGATTATCTCTGTTCCCTCTGTCTTTCTCCGATTTCTCTTTCGTTCCTCGATCACGATTCGAATGTTCTCTACTGACTTTGTTTCCTCTGTCATGACTGTTCGATCTGCGTCTTTTACGTTCTCTGCTATCACTACGACGACGCCTGTCTTGTGGTGATCTGTGTCTATCTCTTTCATGACGACTCTCAGAATGCGAGTTGTCCGTTCGATCTCTCTCTCGATTGTTTCCATTGGTTCGAGAGGATGAGTACGACTCTTTATTACGTGTAGATGTTGTCTTGAAACGGATCCCATTGTCCGAATCAGAACTATCGGAATCCGAAAGCATACTGTCCTGCAAAAGAAAATATCTTGAATGAAGTGGACATTGCAAATGATTTGAGGATAAGCAGAATATTGTTACTAACAGAAATGGTTGCATCATAGTATACCAAGAGTGCATTACGAAAAGAAAAATTAAACAAATTCGTTCAACTACGGATATAGTTATATTCAGACAACTAAACAAATTCATAATTCACAATCTAAAAGTTTTGAGCACTTTCTTCCAACTGTAACGAATAGCTTTGGACAGGCCAGCTGTAGGAATATTTTTCAAAGATTGAAACACGCTGCTATTCCACACAATCTTGTTGACATTTTTTTGAACAATTTGAGGCAAATTGGAATTCTTTGAAAGTTGCTTTATGAACGTCTCATCTGCTTTCTTGTCACCAAACATTTGATGTTCTAATGTCTTCGGTAAGTGCTGTAAGTGATATACTGTCACTGCGTCGGATTTGTCTTGTAGAAGTTGACCGGCGTCATCGTTGGGCAATGTTATGCATCGCGTCAGACATTTGAGAGTCGGCGAGTAAAGCTCTCGGAAATTCGCCAACTGAGGCGTTACAATGTTTCTCACTTTGTCTTTGTTTTCACCAAATATCATACGAAAGTCTCCCGCATAACTAAGATTTGCGATGGTGTAAAATAGATCGAAATAAGTGAATCGTTCCGGTAGTAAAAGTAATGACACATGAAGGGCATTTGTGAAATTTCTTGCAATCGCTTGTTGTATGTCCAATCCTGGTGAATAAAGTATTTCCACTGGTTTATGCAGCCGTCCCGCCAAATACAAATGCGTCCAATCGACTAAGTCATCATTCAGATCGGATGCCGTCACAACGCCATATTTGATAGTAGAACCATCTTCCAAAGGTACCAGTGTGTTACAATAAACTCTTGCCCCGAATTGTGTTTGTATTTTCGAAATGAGTGAACTACCCAGAAATCGGACGGCTGAATAATGTGAGGGATTCATATGCAAGTTTTCCCGATGCCATTCAAGTGAATCGTTTACACAGAACACCAAGTCGATCATTGGCTTTTTCGCACTATTGCCATCAGCGTAGCCAAGCTGCTTTTTCACCCCAGACCCGTACGCAAAACAAAATGAGAAACTTTTCGGAAATTTCGACAAAATGTTCCATTTGTCGCTGGAAATTGTCCGCAACAACATAATGAAAGAAGTTCTGTAGCTCGAGAATGGTTCCTAACGCGCTAATGCCATGAATAGTCGAAATTGTGCGGTGATGTTTTGTCGTTTTTTCTCTTAGGTGGAAAGGCTCTATAACCTCACATTTTCCTTTTTACAAGGAGTTTCAATAGCAAACCGTACATTCCACAGTATTCGGTACGATTACAGCATAAACGGATGATTGGACTTACTTTTGCACTAGTCTTTTATGAACTACACGCACTCTTTACAGACTTTTTCGTAATATTACACCAACTTTTGCTGTTTCTTAGGCAAAAAACTTTTATAAAAATGTCATAATTTTCTGATGTTTGCGGACACGAATACGACAAGCTGTCAAAAATTGTTGCGGGATTCTATGCATACGATTTTGTTTCTAGTACTGCCCTCACGAGTGATTCTAGACGTCAATGTGGAAAACGTTTATTGTTAGTCGTGTTGGTCGTGTTAGTTGATTGATCCGGCTGATCTTGAAAGAACGTCAATTCAAAGATGTTTGGGTGGTCAACATAATTATTTACGTCACAAGGACAAGAGCCGAAAGGGCCTTACTGGGTGACGTATTAAGTTTTGCATGCTTCATATCAGAGCCGAACAGAGTAACACTGAAATGTCTAAATTTTTAATTCTTCAGTCTTGGCTAAGATGTGTCTGTCTCGTTTACTGACACAGCACATCAAACTGATTCATTTAAAAGCCACAAAAATTCTGGAAATCAACAAGAAATCATACTTTAAACTCCTTTAAATTTATTTTCAACTATATTTAAGCATTACATAGAGGAATCACGTTTTCATAAAGTGATTGCGTATAGGTAAAAATGGTTCGGAAACTAAATTTGAAAAACTAGTACGTTCAATACAAATTCATTGAAAATGTTGGACATATTTTCACTTCGTTGCTCCTATCTCAACTGCAACCAACTTCGTTATAATAAGGTTACTATAACAGTAACTAGAGTGAAGTTGCTACGAACCGAGATAGTGCAGACATGATGATTATACTAGATTCGATCGCAGCGCTGTTGTGGCCAACCGTGTTTTTCTATCAAATATTATGACGAAAACAATTGACAGTCATAAAGATGACAAAAAATATGCAGCAGTCACTTAGGAAGTCAGAGGACTGGGACAAAGCGCAGCAAGAGGTCAAACTAATAATGCTAAGTAGTTTTTCTTAAACGATTCAATCGACACTGCGTTTCTCACTTTTAAAGGCAAAGCATTCCATTCACTAAATCCCCTGGCAAACAAGAATCTGTTATCCCCTTCCTTAGGTACCACGAGATGTTTAATGCGAGCCGAGCCATAAAAGCCCATAGACTCCCGCAGATAACCCGGCCCACATTCAAAATCCTGTACAGAGCGATCATTGCCCTAAATTAAAGATGTCCTATCAAGCCCATCCCCATAAGTTTATTTTCTATTTCTGTGATACTCTCACACCTGGATTTACCATAAACATACCGGACCACAGAATTGAAGGCACGTTGAAGAATCTTAATAGCACTCCCATCAAGACCATGAAAATGAACCTCACAACAGTATTCAAAATGTGGTATCAAAAGAGGCTTTGCCAAAAGTTGCCTAAATTTGATAGGAGTAGAATTGGCAAGAGGCCAGAGATAGCGTAGACCAATAAAAACCTTCCGCGCAACCACCTCAGCATGATCCGACCATGAGAGACTGTGATTAATTGTCAGACCCAAGTTCTTTACGACGCGTTCATACCCCACCAAGTCCGACTTCCGTAGCCCTTTCATATCGTCCATCCTGACCCAGTAACAAAACTTGATAAGAGACAGAACCATCGACCACTTGAGGAATAACCTTCACCGAAGCGGACGTGCTTATCACGATGGCCTAAGACTTAACAGCATTAAGAAAATTTTATTTCCGGCAGCCCGAGAAAGATCTGTTTCCACCAGCCTGATGCAGTGGCTCACTTCATCAGCACTAAATAGTTTATATAGTTGGACATCATCTGCAAATGATTGAGGGAACATATACCTAATCGAATTAGGCAGATCATTGACATATAAAGAAAAGAGCAAAGGGCCCAAAATAGACCCCTGTGGTACACCCCTAGTCACACTGAGGTAATCAGACATCACCCCTTCGATACATACCCACTGTTTTCTGTCATATAAGTAGTTACTTATCAAAGCAACAACAGTCACATCAAAACCAAATTGCATTCTAAGCTTAGAAATGTTGAAAAGTTTCGGACACCAAGCGGAATATTACTCTACTTGTATCGCTGAAGAAAAGTCTCAAAGAACACAACTGAATCCGAGGTGATTTAGGGGTAGCTCAACGACGAAGTATACAAAAAATCACGAAATAAGATCGATAAGAATGTAAGATTTCATTAAGTTGGTCACATCTTAGATATGATGAAGAGTCATTTAATCCCTTCAGTATGGTTCCAAGAAAACGTTTTTTTTTGTCTGTAGGTGTATCTAGGCATTTTACCAATCGTGAGAGCCCAACAATGATTATCTTGTATGGCGACCTTTTCCGCGTGAAGCCGCGTTGGTGGTGCTATGTGCAAATGTTTCAAAACTATTTTATTTTTGAATTTGCATAGAACTAATAGGTTTAGGTAGGTGGAGTCCCAGAAATTTCAAATAATGGTCAAAAACGTGATATTTTTCGTTTGAATCTCTGATATTTAAGTACAGCAAGAGAATCACAAGCTTGTGCATCTTTCTTATTTCTCTTTTATCTCTTGTCTCTTATCTCTTGAAACGTTGCACAATCTTACGATTGTTCTCCTGTAATATATGAATATTAGGGAGGTCCAAAAATGTATGAAGAAATAAAAGTATCTAAAAGTTTGGAGCACCAACCGAATTTGATCCGAGACGATTTAGGGGTAGCTCAAAAGCGTTAAAATCAAAAGTTCAACGACTTTCAAAGGCACATATTCACTCAAGTAATGAGTGAATCTATCGGTTGTTGTGGTGTATTTGGAAGGTCTTAGGACACCCTTAAAATTGACATAGAAAAATTAGGCCAGGCAGTGTTTTCGTCCATATGTCCCTGTTATAAACCGCACTCTGATCATTGAATGATTGAAATTCATGAGAAAATTACACCACCTTAATCATGGGGGACATGGACGATAACACTCTCTGGTCTACTTTCTTTTTGCCAATTTTAAGGGTGTCCTAAGACCTCTCGACCGATGGATTCTATTATTACTTTGTGTCAATTTTAATATTTTTTTTTTTACTTTCAGAGTAAATTTTGAATTAAATCTGAAGCCTAAGATCTATGTGGTCATCCACTCATTGCCGGCAATAAAATCAGATTGATAATAATTATAAAATACAACATCAACCTCGTCACTACGCGAAAATGGAAATTATCGCAATTGTCGTCAGGTAATGACTCATTTTCGCGGGGTGCTGCAAGTAAAGAAAATTTACGCAAAAATGTGTGAAAAAATCATATTTTCTATCTTACCAAGCGTGACACCATGTTAAAGATACAAGAAAACAGAGGCTAAGACCCGTTCGTATCAGAATAAATGTGGAAAATAGAATGGATTTTGGGAAAAGACTCAGCAATCCTGAAACTATTTTCTCTAAAATGTAATTCTCATCAACTTCACCTTTAAGAACCCCAATTGCCATAGTTCTAAAGATTTGCTTTTTTTTCAATTTTAGCACACTTGACGATTTGAGAAGTGATGTTAATTTGTCAATTTGCATGCTGTGGTGAATTTTTTCTTTATTGTTAAAGGCATTTAACAATAAAGCTTACAGTAGACAACAATGATGACAGGCCCAGGACATACACACGTCTTTTTATGTTGTTTCTCATCCATAGAAATGATAAGTTGGTACACCTGTGCCGAGGTAGAACGCTTATGTGAAAGACAGCTTGACTGTATGGGAGAGAACCAGCCCAATTTTGTACGTAATTCTCTCCCATGGAACCCAGCTGTCATTCACATAAGCGTTCTTACTCGGCACAGGTGTACCAACTTGTCATTTCTCTGTTCTCATCGGCCTAGGGTGAGGTTTTTTCGCTTATCGCTTTCAGGGAAAGCCTTAGTGGTGTAGGTAGAGTTATGGAGGAAGCGGTATGGGCGGGGGCCATGGTGTGTGATGATTGTGATGGGCACGATCTCTGCAACGTAGGCGGAGGTCTTTTTGTTTTTCTTTTATTTTTATTATTTTTGTGCTGTCGCTGTAGTCGCACTAGCTTGCGCTCCTAAACCGTAGAACGCATACGGTCTCAAAGATCAACACTCCTCTACGTCCCTGACGATGGCCCCAAGGGAGTTTGTTTCACTCGATTCACGCGAACGGAGATGAACTTAAGTGATCTTTCAGACCAGCGGGCAGAAACGGTAGCCTTTAGGAATTAGGTTCGTGTTTGTGCCTAGCTGGATTTGTTCTCTTCTGATTTATTTTCCTCTGATTTGTTTTCTTATACATATTTTGTACAATTTGAGGACATGACGTACATACATACATACAAAAAGACAGGATTACTCTTATAACAAACTGACATTGCATCGCCGCACAAGTTGCGTAGATTCGAAAGAAAGTACATACTAGATGAAATGACAGATGTGACAGCGGGCCACAGAAAAACTATTATTACGTTTTGAGATTGTCGCCATTGGTAAGCCGCATTGACAAGACGCTTGGATTTATCATCATCTTAACTACATTCGATTTGTATCGCATCTATTTAACATTCAATAATTTATGTAAGCCATGGCTGAATATTTGGCATCCATTTTCGGTACCGAAAAGGATAAGTAAGTTCGATTTATTTCTATGATGGGCTTCGGGCAGGTGGATGGCGGTTCTTGATGGAAATTTCACTCTCTTTGTATTTCTGTTTTACAGAGTAAATTGTTCATTTTATTTTAAAATTGGTGCATGTCGACATGGAGATCGATGCTCTCGAATACACAATAAACCAACATTTTCACAAACAGTTTTGCTGCAAAACTTATATGTAAATCCGCAAAATTCAGCAAAATCTGCTGATGGCAGCCATTGTAAGTAGCTTAACCGAATAGCTGTGTCCTTAGAGACGATATTATTGCGTGTTTTGTTTACAGTGGTGGCGAATGTATCCGACGAGGAAATGCAAGAGCATTATGACAATTTCTTTGAAGATGTTTTTGTCGAATGTGAAGACAAATATGGAGAAATTGAAGAAATGAACGTTTGCGATAACTTGGGTGATCATCTTGTCGGCAATGTTTACATCAAGGTAAGTTGCACAACGGTATTTCTCTCAGTGTTATAGTCTTGAGAAACTCCCGATTTCTGTCCAATAATGCGACCTCTTCACTGAGTTTTCACACCGATAAGAACTACAAAAATGCCGGTTCTTTGATCGAGCTAGACAGGAGTACGAGCAACATTGTTCTTGTCATTTACAGATGGCAAGGCAATGAAGATGTTGCAGATTAACGTGCGTACTTATCAATGTTTTAACCGCACGTCCTATCAACGCGAGTATGAAAACTCTTCCCAATCGAGATCCTGCATGCAAGTGCATTCCTTCACTCTGGGTCAGAGCCGAAGCCTATCTTAATCTCTACTGCCTTGTTGGAACGGCTCAGTCGCAGAATTAACGCCACGCTACAGCACCATCAGGCACATCAACCTTTTTGGGGTCAAGCATCGATGTTGTTGATGTTTGAGGGCCCCCCAACCCCAATCCCGTGGTATACCGTTATTAGACTTTCGGGTAAGGCTCATGACTACTACTACTGCATTCTCGGCATTGCTAGACCTGCTCGGGCGTGTAGGGTCGCCACTCCCCAATGGTCTTGCTCCAGAAACGTCACCCAGAGGTGTCCACCCTGCGCAAGGCAACGTTGATGTTGCAGATTAACGTGCGTATTTATCAATGTTTTAACCGTACGGCCTCCATGGGCGTGGAATTAGAGTACGCCCAATTAGCGCGAGCGTACTACCTAAAACGACAGCTTGCGCTAACTGTCGGGACCGAGATACCGTCATCTCTATACTGTATTTTTGCCAATCTTGTTGCCCAGGAAGGGCTAGGGGTTCAGTCACCCAAATTCAACACGTGAACTGCTTTGACTTAGTTCAATTTCTACCACATCCCCCGCGTTTTCACCAGCTCCCCAGCCCCGCGGTACCGATTTTACCCAAGGTGGGGGCTTTCGAGGTACTGCTGGACCAGCTCAGGAAACCATGGTATCGCTACACACCAGTGGACCAACGGGACGATGCAAGCAAAGTCCGTTGGCGACCACCTTTGTGGTACAGGCCCAAGGCAACGAAGGTATTGCAGATTTACGTCATCATCGCGCGACCGCCAAGGGCGTGGAATTGGGATACGCCCAATTAGCGCGAATATAAAAACTCTACCCAATCGTGATCCTGCATGCAAGTGCATTAGCTCACTCTGGGTCGGAGCCTAGACCCATCTTAATCTGCTTTGAGGCCTCCCCAACCCCTTGGTACCGATATTAGACTCTCGGGTAGGGTTCGTAGCCACAAGTGACTACTACAGTTGGGAACTTGCATTCCCGGTACACCTAGACCTGTTCGGGTGCGTGGGATCGTCACTCCCCAATGGTCTTTCTGGGATTGCCCTTAGTTGCCCCAGAAACGTACAGGCGCAAGTCAGTAGGGAACAACGTCCATACATCCACTCGACTTTTATAACTAGATTTGAAGTGAATAAATTTGTGTTTCTGCTTTATTTGCAGTTCCGTCGTGAAGAGGATGCCGAAAAAGGCGCAAAGGATTTAAACAATCGATGGTTCGGTGGTCGTCCGGTTTATGCCGAATTGTCGCCAGTAACTGATTTCCGTGAAGCATGTTGTCGTCAGTATGAAATGGGCGAATGCACGCGATCCGGATTTTGTAATTTCATGCACTTGAAACCAATTTCACGTGAACTTCGACGGTAAATTGGAAATGTGAATTCATTCAATAATTGTGATAATTATGAAATTTACTTCAGGTATTTGTACTCTCGTCGACGAGGACGCAGCTCACGATCACGTTCAAAGTCGCCCCGGGCTCGTCCACGTGACCGTTCACGAGATCGTCGTCGATCCCGCAGCAGAGACCGAGAAAGGAGGGACAGATCGGAGAATCGGAAGGGACGTTATTAAATGAAATGAAGACCACCAACAACTTTGAGAAAATCAACTTTATTTCATCCAATTTTTTTGCCGAAAAAATAAATATTTGACTAAATGAAGAGGCGTTTGGACTATCGAGTAGTGCTCCATTCCTTCTCTTTAAACGTTTCATATTTCCGCAAAAAGTAATTGTTTTTATGGGATTCCCAAACGTTTGTGACCAATGTGGACCAGCTTTTTTCGGTGAAAATACCTTGTTGCGGTAAGATTTGCATTGGCTTCTTCGGTGACATAAAAACCCGTCGACGGAACTCCTCGATCAATGTGTTTGTGTCGTTGTAGCCTCCGAAACACATTTTTTTCCCTATGAACAAAATTTTCAATTAAATTCTTAAACTTTCGTAGCTATTGTGAAGAAGCAGTTTCTGATCGATGGGAAGATCGGACAAGGGGTAGGCATATGACGCTGTCTACAATATGTAGCTCTCGCATAGTCAACATATTGGAAGCTATTACAAATGTGTAGTCAACCCAAATTTGTATTTTATCTACCTAAATAATTTGTCCTATGCATCCGACACAAAAAAATTTGTCCTACCTTGGGGTCTGAAATAAAGAGGTAAACGCCGAAAAGCTCAAAAACGCTTTTTTGAAAACGACGAAAAATTGCTGTCCTCAATTCGTTCTGAATTCTTGACACTTTGAAATTACTATACTGACACTTCGGTAGTGTAAAAGTGTGTTACTAGATTTTAAAGTGTTTGGTACTAACAACAGTACAGTAAAAATTTGTCCTCAATTTGTTTTTGAGTATTTGAAATCAGAAAATTGCATCATGGCGTAGGTAACTAGAAAATAAAAAAGGTTCTTCGAAGGCTTCCAAGCCAGAAAATCGCAAAAAAATACCGATCGGCGGCACTTTTATTTTTGTTGTTTCTTTCGATGATTAGGAAAGGACATATTTCTGCTGACCATTAAATTTTCAGAGGAGAGACAATTTTGCTTTGCGCGATGTATGGAGTACGTGTAGCAAAATTTTTTGCGTCATCGTCACATTTCCCTTTAGAAGGGGTTTTTGTTGTGATATCAGTTCTTTTGGAAGTAGAAAAATTGTTTTTGACTTACTCTACAACACAATCAAAAGTTTTTTTTGAGCCGCCCGCTCAAATCGAAGCGCGGCGGCTGCTACTTCCATGGACAAAAATGATCCCCTCAACTTACTCTATAACATATCAAAAGTTTTTTTTTTAGCCCCGCCTACCTTCCGCCATTTTGGCGTTCACCCCGATACACTACACAACCAACACAACAACTTTCCTTTTGACACCAAACCTCTATCTCGAACACCTCACCTTGCCTCATACAAAATGTGCTACCATACAAATAAGACAAATAACAAGACTAGACAATCCGTTTTTTAATTATGCCAAAATTTTTTATTTTGAACCTGACCGGTTTCGAAAACTAAGTTTTCATTCTCAAAGCTTATGGTCCAGACTAAAAACCATTAAATCATTTACATATGTGATTGCAAACCATCTTATAACGATAACATTAATTCTCAAATACATAAACAAAATCAATCAAAATCTGATACAATAAGACGCTAATTGGTGTGAACATTTAACATGGACACTACATTAATAAGTTTAATTAACACATCTACTTATATCAAAATTCAACCTCGTCCATAGGTGGAACCCAATAAGGGGTAATTGGATCATGTCAGGTAATTACTCTCTCATCGTCAAAAATGTATTTGGTTACTCACAGTCAAAAAATAAATCATCTTCGACACTACTGTCCAACGTATCGTCTAAGGTAATGATATTCTCGTCAATCGTTCTCTTTTTAGTGAATAATTTCAAAAGCGGGGAAATTACATTACCGTTGTCAATGTTCAACAAATTCATGTGGGAATTTTTGGCAATGTGTATCGCTTCGTTATATTCAATATTCCATGGGCGTCTCACTTCCTCGATTAATTTCAGAGTCGTAATATCAATTGAATGTTTAGTGTCAAAAATGTGTTTTCCCACAGCTGTTTTTTGCTTCCAATTCGCAGATTTTACATGCTCGTTGAAACGAACAAACAATTGACGGATCGTCATCCCGAAATAATACCTACCGCATGTACCACACTGGATGCGATAGATTCCTGACTTTTGGATGTCAGGTGGAACATCTTTAAGTGATCCAAGAGCATTCCTCAAAGTGAATTCGTTTCTATGGACGACTTGGATATCATATTCATGGTATAGCTTTTTTAAAGAAACTGTTGCTCTGGGATAATACGTGAAACCCACTCGTCTCATCGGTTCATCGGGTCGTATTGACTTGTAAAACGTGGATAAATTCTCCAATTGTTTCTTCCTTTGACGTTTTTGGATGATATTGGTCACCATTTTTTCACTATATCCATTAACTCTACCTATTTCGATAATCGTTTTCGTCTCTTTCTCAACTTTCGCATCTGTCAAAGGGAGGTTCACCATAAAATGGGCCATGGAATGGTACGCGGCCATTTTATGTTTTATGTCATGGTGGGAGTCTGATGTGATGAGTCTTAGGGTGCTAGTAGGTTTTCGATACACATCCAACGTCAAAACACTGTCTACAATTTCCACCATTGTGTTCAAGAACGGAAGTTTATTGTCCGATTGTCTTTCAATAGTGAACTTAACAGAGTCTTTCTCAATGGAATCCATTTTGTCTTCAAACATTTTTTTCACGACGTCAAATTTCCTTTTGTTTAGTACTACAAAGATGTCGTCAACATATCTATGGTAAACTCTCGGAAAATTAGGATTTTTTGCCATTGATGTCTCGAAATCACTCATAAATAGCTCAGCGATGAAACTGGAAAGTGAGTTGCCAATACTGGTACCTTGCGTTTGTTGGTAAAAGGAACCGCGAAATTGGAACACATTTTGCTTCATGCATAGATGGGCGAGGTCAACATAAGCATTGACTAAGTTATCACTCACGTCATTCTTTAACAACCACTGCCTCAATAGTTCATTGAATAGGGAATTGGTATGCTTGGGTACAACGAAGTCACATCAAATGATCCAATCTCTTCATTCCGGGATAATTTTAAGCCATTGATCTTATTGGCGAAATCTAACCCATTTATAACAGCTTTACTTTCCGGTGCGGGCAAAGAGTTAAAAATAGCTGAAAGTTTTTTGGCGATTTTTTCCGATGGAGCATTCACATTGGACGCCACTGGCCTACCTTTATAATCACCATCAGAATCTTTATCTTTATGGTGTTTCATTAGGACATACAAACATGGAACTTTTGGGTTACTCGTTTTCCAATACTTCAATTCTTTTTTGGGATCTTCACATAGCACACTCCCATACTTTTTTAACACTTCGTCAACCTCTTTTATCATAGTGTTCAGAGGGTCGGAGTGTATTTTTTCATATGGGCCACTCGCAATTGTTTTGAGTACAACTCGTTCATGGTATGATTCATCCATCACTATGACATTATTGCTTTTGTCAGCTTTAGAGAAAATTAATTTTTTATCTCTCAAACCTTTAACTTTCGAAACCGGTCAGGTTCAAAATAAAAAATTTTGGCATAATTAAAAAACGGATTGTCTAGTCTTGTTATTTGTCTTATTTGTTGACAATTGTGCCGTGATCTGTAAAGTCAATTTTATGTAATTGAATTGCTACCATACACATTACACACACAAACACATACATATATGGGCTTTAGGCCTGTACGTCCCATTTTTAAAATCTCGGATGGCGTAGAATGCCCAGCTGAAGATCCCTGCAAAATTTCAAGAAAAGTTATCGAGCCGTTTTCGAGCGGGAGCCAAAAAAGTCGTTTTTCATACAAGTGCGCCGATGGAAACCAGTAACTAACTAACGTAGGATGTTTTCATGAACTTTGGGTTCTATCAAAATTCACTTTTTGTATAGGAAATGATCATTTCTGATCATATCTCCAGATCCACAGAGCCGATTTTAATGAGTGAAATTAGACACTTACTGAAAGACACTTACAATTTTCGTAGAATCCGGGAAAAATATTTTTTGGGGGTACGTCGCAAGAAGGGGAAGTCAAAACTTAGCTGTATATGGTTCCGCAGTCTACAAAAAAAAAATTCTTAATTTTTTGTTCGTATGTGAACTTGCGTCACGGGCACATTGCTGCCGCCCGCCCATGATCTAGTTGATGAAGTTTTTACAACAGTTGAGCAAACACCGCCTCGAAAAGTTCAAAAATAAAAGTGCGGCCGCCGCACACTGAGATATTTGTAGGGGTTCGCGGCGAAACTGCGTTCTCCGGCCGCTGGCTATGTTTTACTCTGAAGTTTTCTTTATCGGATTCAGAAAGCATCAATCTACAAGCGTATTGAACCCGATTTTTTTCGGATTTCATCTTTCATGTAAGTCGAGAAATTTCTTTATGGGGCGGTATAGGGGTAACGCAAAGTTCAGAACTATGAGCAATTTTCGCAAGCTAAAAGCATTTTTATGAACAGATTTAGTCTAGAGGACCAACAACAAATTTAATGAGTTACCCCTAATGTGGTAATAAAACGAATTTTTCAATAAATTTCGACTTTTGTGAATTTACACCTTCATAGGATGAAATGCAATGAAAATCTGGTTCAATACGCTTCTGCACTGATGCTTTCTGAATAAAACAAAAAAAACCAACAGAGTAAGAGATAGTGTGTAGCCGGAGAACTCGGCCTCGCCGCAAACCCTTACAAATATCCTCGCGCTGCCCATCGAAAGAAACAACAAAAATAAAAGTGTCGTCGATCGGATTTGAACCCCAAGTGAACTCTCTTATACCTCGTTAAAGGAGGCTTTTAGTCCATCTCTTTCTCTGTATATTCCCTTGACGTTAGTCGGGGTCTCACAGTCGAATTAGAGTCGATTTTGTCCGTGTGTCCACGTCCGCGTCAGTTTGTCTGCGTCCTTGTGCCTACCAACCCGAGTCGTAGTTACAAGCTTTATCATTTATATTTTTGTGGGTTTATTCGCAGGTAATAAAGTTCCATTGTTGGAGCAATGGAATTCTGAGAAATATGTGCATATTGAATAAAACTTTAAACGTAAATGAAATGAATTGTACGCTGATGTAAATATATTTATGTGCACATCACGACGTTTGCAACCAGTCGAAATTTAGGCATTTTTGTGTGTAGAGTCCTCTGAAACTTAATCATGCCCGCAGCGGTAGCGGAGGGCGTGACGCAGTCCCCACGCCCCAAAAAAGAAGTCCACAAACTCAAAAAACGACATACAAAAACATTTGGAACAAGTTACCATATATATACACGAACTTTTGTGTTGTTCCCCCTGCCCCCTGCCCTTCTAATTTTTTTTAAATACGTCGTAGCAGCCCAGACTCATCAAAATCGGTTGAAAATTGGCTTTAGAATTAGAATTAGAACAGCTAGACA
Organism: Pseudolycoriella hygida; assembly: GCA_029228625.1. Classification (NCBI taxonomy): domain Eukaryota; kingdom Metazoa; phylum Arthropoda; class Insecta; order Diptera; family Sciaridae; genus Pseudolycoriella; species Pseudolycoriella hygida. Next base: position 43,234,293 of record CM055405.1, on the reverse strand, counting down.
GTTGGTTTCTTCCGGAAAGTCATATATAGTGGTGAGAAGAATCTTTTGGGATCCTAAGAAAATGCCTGCCAACTGTCAAAGTGACGCCATTTTGGATTTTCTTGCTATCTTCTGAATTGAAATAGCAAGACAGTTGGTTTCTTCGGGAAAGTGTCAGAAATTCTGAGAAAGTTGTCAGCAAGTGTCAGACATTCTCAGAAAGTTATCAGCAAGTGTCGAAAAGTTGTCAGCAAGTCTTAGAAAGTTGTCAGTAAGTCTTAAAAAGTTGTCAGCAAGTGTCACACAGTTTCATAAAGTTGTCAAAAAGTTTCCGAAAGTTGTCAGCAAGTGTCAGAAAGTTGTCAGCAAGTGTCAGTAAGTCTCAGAAAATTATCACAAATTGTCAGACAGTTTCAGAAAGTTGTCAGCAAGCCTCAGAAAATTGTCAGGAAGCGTCAGAAAGTCTCAAAAAGTTATTAACAAGTGTCGGAAAGTTGTCAGCAAGTGTCAGAAATTCTGAGAAAGTTATCAGCAAGAATCAGAAAGTCTCAGACAGTACTCAGCAAGTGTCAAACAGTTGTCAGTAATTGCCAGAAAGTCTTAATATCACAACAAAGAAACTTCTTCGAAGGTAAAGTGTGACGTAGTCCGTAAGTCCACTTCCAAAATTATTGATATCGACAGCGTCACGCTTTCGCTGATAAGGCGCAAGCATTTGTTTGAATCGAATGTTAGCTTCTGGTCAAAGTTTAATTCTTAAAAAATTTGCACCACTTTTTTAAAACACAATTTGCTTACATCATATATGATAAACATTTATAATCAAAGTCAAGGGAGTGTCCACATTAACAAGATGTGACCAAGTGGGTCGCAAAATTATGTGCTTTATTGACCATCGACAAAAACAATGAAAGCAATTTTCGGTGATCGAATTTGAACCGGCATCACTTATAGGGGGCGTCAAGGAGCAGTAATGTAACGTTAAATCAGAATCGAGTTATGGTCGTCTTTTTCGTCTTATCGAAAAGACATATTTTTGTAATAATCTGTTTGATAAAACATTTTCTTTTCAGGGATTTTCTGGTTTGGGAGCTTTCGAAGAGCTTTTATTACTTTTTTAGTACACTCTATTTTCTAGTTATGTTTTATTATGCAGTTTTCTGATATCACATACGCAAAAGACAAATTGAGGACATATTTCTTAATTAAAAAATACAAAAGTCTGAAATCCAAGTCCAAAAAAATAATCCTTTGAGGAAATGTTTGAAAATTTTGAATGTATGTTCTAAATTGACAACTTTTTACTGTACTAAAATTTTTAGTACCAAACACACTTTTACACTATCGAAGTGTCAGTGTACTAATTTCAAAGTGTCAAGAATTCAGGACAAATTAATGGGATCACCTACTTTACTCAAATTTTTAGCGCTTCCAAAAAGATTTTTGGCGTTTTTGTACACTTCTACATTTCAGACCCCAAGGTAAAGCATTTTTTTTTTGTGTTGGACACATAGGACAAATAGAGGTTGGTAAAATAAAAATCTGGGTGGACAGCACCAACATTGAATTTAATTATTAAATTTATCGGAGTGACAAAAGGCCTGCGCTAATCGTCGGCATGTTCGTAGGACCGAGTCCTGCTGCACCTAATTCCTTTCCCTTCGGCCTAATTAAGAACTTACTGAAAGTGGATGATGGCGATAGCCACAAGGGACGATTTAGATAGCTGCAGAGAGACGAAAAAAGTCACACAGTGCTGCTACATGCACACCACAGGAATGATTGATCAGAACAAATCTGCGTAGGACGGCGGAGATCCTTGCGTGTCGTAGCATTCTGTCGTAACATTCTGAATTATCACATTGGAAATGATGATTGTGAGTAGCCCCATCAGCGGACATTTTATTTGAATTTGTGTGGCCTATAGGCACCTTAGTTGGGATGCCAATAAAATAACTTCGAGTGCAAAATATAGCCGCAAATACCCGAGGATTGAAAGGCTACATCAGCCTTTATCTGGCAGAGGAAGCTGACGTAACAAACTAGGCGCAGAATTTCTTAAAAAGGTTTTTGGGAAATTATTGAGATAGCGTCTGAGGAAATCAACAAAATATTAAAACTTACTTTTGAAATCAACTTTGGGGAAAACGAAGTAGTTGACGCTCTTGGCACATTTGTCCTGACCCTCAGCCAGAACTCCCGGATATATTTTTAGCTTTGAAAGTTGGAAAAATCTCTTGTACATTTCGTCCACTTGACTTTTAGCATCCAAGGAAAAGTTTCTCAAATCCGACATATTTTTAACAAACATCACATGAGGATAATGCTCTTCTGTTGTTTCTTTGTCGAGATTCGGTTTCATCATTTCGGCGCACTGTAACAGTCTCAGCAAATTTATGTTAACCAATTCATCCTGAACGACAACGAGCAGATGACAGACGCTGATCAGAAATATCAACATTTTCAAATCGTCGATTTCATTTTGAACGGAATCTTTCTTCAAGTATGGATTGCACAGTACGGGCGAACAATCTAATAGAATTGTTCGATTGCATGTGATGAACATTTGAATGCCTTCAGTTGTTGGTCCGGCAGAAAATGATTGATCTGTTTGTTGCGTTCGAAAGGTGCCTTTTTTCTCTTTAAAGTAAAACGTACTCGGATCAACTTCCTTGACTTTGGAAGATAATAAATTGAGGAATGTTGACTTTCCAGTTCCCTGACATCCGATGATGCCCACAACAAAAAAGTTGTCATTCGACTCACTCAAATAAGTCAATGCCGTAGAGTTCAAATGATAATGATTTGTAACAATGTCTATCGGCTGCAATAAATTTAACGTTTTTTGAGTTGCATGTTCAACAACTGATGGACCGAATATTTCCTTTGTGATTGCAACACTTTTTTGTGTTGGAGACGACTGTAAATTTGAAGTATCAATTCCTTCACGCGCCGCTATTGTTATTGGAACCGACTGCGTTTCACACGTTTTAGGTTTGGTCAATAATTTCGGTTGGTCCGATTTGTGTGAATGATCTCCTGCTGATTGCTCATCATCCTTTTCCTCTTTCTTTGCTAACACAATCGCTTTCTTCGACTCCTGCAACAATTATTGGTTTATAACATAGACTTTTCTTCCATTATGTTGCATTATTTACCTTGAGATTGTTGTATTTCTTACTTCTCTTTTCTGACATTGTTTCAAAACAGAGTGAGAGATCAACTTGACAGTTTCATATTGTCATACCTATGTCAAAAATTCATTTTTTTCCTTCCTCGTCTGTATGTATTTCTATAATGTACTAGATCGTCACCACATTATCCACGCCATATTCTGTCATAAAGGGCCAAAGAGAGGCAGAGCCACAATATTTTCAATTTCGTTAATGTGTGCGAAAATGTGACAATAATGAGGTTATGGTAAGGTAATGAAACCGTCTAACCTGACTACTTGACGTGCGAAAAACCAGCTAAACTGAAGGTAAGAAAAACATTTCACCATACAAAATTTTGACAGCGCCTACAACTGTCCTGATCCGGTTAAACCGCCAGTCAATATCCTCCCCGCCCCCAACTTTTGATGAAAAGTTTTTGTTTAATTTTGTCGTAACTTGACTTCTTTCGGCGAATTTCCTTGAAAATCTTCGCTGATTTTCTCCAATTTTTTTTACATTATGATGGTAGAAGTCTCATAAGCCAACAATCAAGAATTGTTAAATCAACAAGTTGACTGTATTTGAAAATTCGATGTCAACAATTTCGATGATTCGTTTATTGCTGACACTTGACACTTGCTGACGTCTCTTTTTTATGTGCATACGAGGTTACATGAAATGAACGTCTTCATACCAGACCGGAGAGCCGAAAAATTGTCGACGGCAGCGGCGAGTTGTCAAAAAAAGACTAGATAGGCTAGATAGGCTAAGCCGTTCAAAATAATGTGGCGGCGTCTGAACGTCGCCAGTCGAAAAAGTCGGCTGGCGGCGGCGAAATGACAAATTCTTGTTTCAAAAAAATATAAATTTTTGACAACTCAATAAAGAAAAGTCGAATAAAAAGGAAAATTAAAGCAGGTTAGTGTCTTTGCTGAACTATCAAGCAATGAATTTCCTAATTTTATGTGGAGAAAAACTAAAAATGTGATTATCCATGTCATCTAAATCACTTTAATTCCAACTCACTGAAAGTATGCTTATTAAACGGGACATTATCAAATGTGGCATATGTCGTGCTGTGAGATAAACAGCGAGTTAAAGCGATAAAAATGACTAAGATGTTCTCATATCCCATTTCATAATTTTTCTTGACATAAAATTGGCGAATTCACTGCCTGACAGTTCAGCAAAGAACCAAAAAACTCAAATTTTGACGCAAAAAGACAGATTTTGGACCCCCTACCTCCCCCATACACGCAAAAATATATGGGAAAAGATTTAAAATGTATGGAGCGAATGCTTTTCTCAAGCTCCTCCCCCCAAAAAAGAGTGCGCACTATTTGAATGGCCCCTTACGCTTACATGTATATCCTGTGTATCCTGTGCACCCTGTATATGTGTTCCTTAGGCTGCGAAAAAATTTCTTGTGTCACGGCCCCTTACTACCGTAGGGCCATGATATGTATCACCACTTCCAATTCTAGAAGTTGCTTTATCCCGCGATTTTTATTTTTTTTCCTAAAACCCTCAAACACTTGTTCTCTAAAATTTTTTTCTCTATACAATTTAGTTTTGGGAAGCAACTTTCTAACTGCCATAGTTTTGGAGTTATGAGTCACCCCTCCCAATTTTAGATGTGGCTAAATCACGAGATTTGTTTTTTTTTCTCCTCAAACACTCAAACATGTATTTTCTAAAATTTTATTCTCTACAACTTTGCCTTTGACTTTAAATCTCCATATTGCTTAGTTAAGCAAATATAGACGAAAAACCATCTTTTCGTATATGGCCAAGATACACAATTTCGTCCATTCCACTTGTAATTAAGAAAGTTCTTTGGAAATTGGATGGACACTCTAAACACTGCGAAGCGAAATGGGAGTCAGAGGGATGGAGTTGGGTCATGGGTTTATTTGGCAAAAGTGGATGATTTCCTATAATGTAAAACCTTATGTTCAGTTTTGCAAATTTATTCGTGACAGATATCTAAGTAAAGGAAAAAAATAATTTTTTATTGGACCAGATATAATAACCCTTTACAAACAACGTGGTGTTAAACGCATAAGCTCAGTTTTACAGAAAATCGAACTTGATTTTGATATTGTTACAGATATCTGAGTCTTTCTTAAGGCGGAGATATAATGAACACCAGATGAAATCCTATATATGTAGCTACAATATATAGGCGTGGTTCGGAATTCACGTTAAGCATGTGGTCCAACCAACAGATTAGTGGTTGCTCACACAAATGCCCTAGAAAAAGGTATTTCAGTTGTGTGTGATACACTGCATTTACGGGCTCGTTTAGAATAAGCACAGTTAAGTCGGAGGCTTAAAAGCGAGATTCATTTGGCGTGTACGGCTTGTGCAGGAGGCTAGAAGATGTATCGTAGTATGAGGCTTTTTCGGCGTACCGGTTACAACTATGCGTTCTGAAATGGGAACATTTAAAAAATGTGGGAATCTAACTAAGACAGAATACATGACTTGGTGGAATGATAGAAGAGTAACAGGGAAGGAACAAAGGATCATAGCATCTGTGTTTCTAGGCCTCGACCAGAAATCTAACATTAAGAAACGAAAAAACTCACGACCCAGAGGCATCGACTCGTCAACATTAATCCGAGGGGAATTGGACAAATTGATGATCATTTTCTTGATAAAGAGAAAATTCACCACCGTAATTTTTTCAGGGTATGTGAGAAATGAACTTAAGTTTTTTTTGGATGTAAAAGTAAAAATCAAGAAGGATACTCATTTTCGCAAACTCGAATTTTTCAATTCGAAGGCCTGCGGAGGCCAGAAAATTGACTTTTTCGAATCGATCTCGTTTTTACTTAAAAGCTTCATCTAACGTCTGTCTAAATCAGGCATAGTCACTTTAATCGGATTTATCCGTAAAAAGTTATAGAATCTTAAAGAAATGACTGTACCCGATTTTAGTGCATTTTCGAGTAGTCGTGCCAGCTAAACTAAGACTCTCCCCGGAAAAGTGTCTTCCACAATTTTCTTATATCAATTAGCCCTATCACCCGCCACAATTTCATTAGGTTCCTCGAACGCGTCATTTTGAGTTTGGGTGATTTCACAAAGAATGACCCGGACGCCAACACGTCCTTTGATTTTTGAAAATATTTTCATTTTTGAAAAAAAAATCTGTTTTCGTTAAATAAATATTTCGCTGTTGGTGATTTCCCGCATCACCCGGAACGAAACAGAAAGCACCTAGGATGCGTTCAAATTTCTACTGTAAAATAAACTTTTTTTTAAAGATCAAATTAAATGCATCCATGACGTATACTCTAACCTAAGTTCGAGCCGTCGTTACAAAGTATTTTGCGCATGTGTATCAATGTGGTAGTGTTTTGAAACATCATAAAAACAAAGCAACACACAATCGTATAGCTTTGATAATCAAAGTCTAACTTTCTTTTGTTGTAAGTTTTCAGGGTTATCTCGCAAGAAGACATTTTACTATTATTTTTGTAAGCGAAGTCGCATAAATAAACCCTGTTTTGTTAACTAAATACGAAAAAGCAGAGATGTCTCGAGCTCGACAAGGTATATCAACACAAGCGTTTGATGAATCTCCTGTGCAGCCGCCACTTCATACGTGCAACTCCCGTCGTTTGACTAAGATTAAACAATTACCACAACGCGAGTTAGATGAGGATGACATGCATTCAACATGTTTGATTTGTATTAGCAACTACAGAAAAAGCGAAATGATTCTCACATTACCATGTGGCGTAAGTTCATATTATGGTTAGCTTTGTGCCTTAACAGAAGTTTTTTGCAAATTAATGTTAAAAATTGTCAACTCGAGACGAAGTAGAACAAAATTTCATTTAAGGCACAAGACACAATCTTTTTTGTATGTACAACAGTGAAATTTCCATTATTTACAAACATCAATTATCGCAATCAATATCGGTCTGTAAATCCATTGTCCACAATTTCGGTCGCACTGCAGTACATAAAAAGTATTTTTAATTAAAATTTATTTGAAGAAAAATAATTGTTTTATAGCACAAATTTCATACATCATGCGTTGAAACGTGGCTGCTGAGAAAAGAAACCTGTCCGACGTGTCGTGAAAATGTATTCAAAGTCTCTGCTTTAGATGAAGAATATTTAATTACAACAATTGATCCGGAAATGTTTGGAGGACTGATTGGTTTGTATGATTCAATGCCGTATAACGACTCAGGGCCATTTACCTTCATGAATCGAGATAGATTTATGAATCCGACTCGTAGTTCAATAACAATTCCGGATAGACTTATCGACAGTAGCGACAGTGATGAAACTGACTATTCCATACAATCGAGTGATAGCGCAGCGAGTAGTTCAGAGAGTGAGGATCTTTCAGAGACTGAGGCTCATTCAGAGAGTGAGAATGATTCAGAAAATGATGATGGTTCAGAGATTGAGGGTGTTGCTGAGATTGAGGATGGTACATCTAGTGAAGAAAGTGGCAACGAGGAGAATGAAGGGACTGCGGACGAGGAGAATGAAGGGACTGAGGACGAGGAGAATGAAGGGACTGAGGACGAGGAGAATGAAGGGACTGAGAACGAGAATAATACTCACACTCTAATTCTCATTTGCTTAAATTTGGATGAATCACCGGTTGATTATTTGACGGATGATTCGTATGATTGGAGTTAAAATTCGTTGTACGCTTTCTATGTTTTCGTTGTAATAATTTAAATATTTTTATAAATAACAAATTTCAAAACAATGAAGGAAGTTTGAGAACCGACAAATTTTCTATTATTGTGCTTTACTTGAGTTTGTTACTTTTTCATATAAAAATAAATGTGAAACATCGAAAACTCAACTTAAAAACGTTTATTACATGACTTTCAAATACATTCCTTGGTTTGCTCTTTGGCATTGAAGCATTGAGATTGAAACAGGGTCAGGCCCTACGGCAGAAAATGAAAATTTATCACTGAATAAGTAAATGAGCGGGACGTGTTAGCTCAGTGATAACGTTCTGGCCTTCCACCAAAAATATCCCGGTTCGATCCGGTGGGGACAAATTCTGGTGGGATCTGAATAGGATTTTTCTTCAATATTTTGCATGGAAGTAACGTTCCTAGGCCTGCCGGTAAAACACATTGAAGGGGCGAAACGCATTTTAAGCCCTACTAGTTTCCGCACCTAGTACATCACAGGCTTGTGTGCAAATTTACCACTGACGCAGGAAAAACTTCCGTAACAAGAGGATTTCTAAGAAGAATCCATCTGAGCAAACAGGTCATAAAAAATTGCGGGACTAATAAATAAAACACAATCAAAGCCGACCCGTACGTAAAGCCTTCATGTGCAAAAAGCCTCGACGTACTAAAGTCTTACTATATATCATAAATATAATGCGCATTAGAATGCATAGTCAAGTTCTCTTGATATAATGTTTGTCAGATTCAAATTCCTTTAGAACTATAAAAGTTTGAATCACTCATAAAAATTACCCAAGGAAATGTTGAAAGCCCTCCCGAAGTACGTTTAAAATTTAATTCTCTACAACTTTGTCTTTGGAAGCAACTTTCTAACTGCCATAGTTCTAGAGATGGCCCATTCCATGCAAATCGCGACGCCTGTAATGTAAGGAACGGAAATACTGCCTTAACCGTAGGAGATAACGAAACCATACGTTCGGCAGAAAATTAGATCTTGCAATTATGAACAATTTTTTCATAGAACACAAAATTTGGACCCTTGGATGACTCGAGAGAAATTTTCGTTCCTTACATTACATACATTTGGAATGGCCCAGATAACAGTCATCCCTCTGAACTCTAGAAGTGACTGAATCCCAGGATTGGAACATTTCTCGGGGAAACCCTGAAACATTTGTTCGCTAAAATTTGATTCGCTACAACTTTGTCTTTGGAAGCAACTTTCTAACTGCCATAGTTCTAGAGATAGGAGTCATCTCTCTGAACTCTAGAAGTGACTGAGTCCCAGGATTGGGACATTTCTCGGGGAAACCCTGAAAAACGTGTTCGCTAAAATTTAATTCTCTACAACTTTGTCTTTGGAAGCAACTTTCTAACTGTCATAGTTCTTGAGATATGACTCATCCTTCCAAATTCCAGAAGTGGTTAAATCTCGGGATTGGGACGTTTCTGAGCGAAACCCTGAAATAAGTGTTCGCTAAAATTTCATTCTCTACATTTTTGTCTTAGGAAGCAACTTTCTAACTGCCATAGTTCTAGAGATAGGAGTCATACCTCTGAACTCTAGAAGTGACTGAATCCCAGGATTGGGACATTACTCGGGGAAACCCTGAAACACGTGTTCGCTAAAATTTAATTCTCTACAACTTTGTCTTTGGAAGCAACTTTCTAACTGCCATAGTTCTAGACCAGGGTTGTATTCGCTAACCAATTTTTTTAGCGGAGCTAACGCTAACGCTAATTGGAAAAAATATTAGCGAAACTAACGCTAATCGCTAATAATAAAAAAATTAGCGCGCTAATAGCGGTCGCTATTAGCGGACGCTAATGTTCGCTAATTGTAACTAATTTTAGAGTGATTTTCCGAAAACTTCGACCGAAGTCGTAAATTTTGGGACAAGGTGTCTTAGTTTGAAGAGACTTATGGCCCATTCGACTATTTGAACCATGAAGAGAAAAACGATTTCTCAGTTTTCGAAATTGCACTTCGTTCCAAGGTGGGAGGCCGCGGAGTAGTAGCACGTCAGTGGGTGTGAAAAATGGTTTTTCTGCTATAACTCATAAATTCAGCACGA
>CM055405.1:43210310-43223896 GCA_029228625.1 Pseudolycoriella hygida | reverse complement strand
TTTCGACGACCTTTCAGGAAAAAAAAAGTTTTTGAAAATCGTTAAAGATTTACTCAAGTTAACGTGTTGACGGACAGACAGACCGACAGACAGATCGACAGACGGACATTGTTTTTTTCGCTGATTTGTCATCTGGAGGCAACAAAAAAAGGTTCCCCCTTACTCCCGGGTTCGAATTCGCAATGTAACAAACGTGGTAGTAAACGCATCAGACCTACGTACTTCGTACGGGTCTAAAAATGACATCAACTTTTCCATGATCCAAGTTTGAAGATGAGCAAAATCGGTCAAGTGGTTCCAAAGATATAGTCGAAGAAAAGAAGGTCGGACATAGATTTTCGAGCGTCGATGAAACTTTCTCACAAATATCTCGGCAACTAGAGCACGAAAATTGTTCATTTTAGTGTCATTTGATCTCACAAAACTCTAACAAAAAATTTTTTTTGTGGAAATCAGGCCAATGGTCTGGGTACCAATGGAATGGACTAAAGTGAGTTTCTTGGCCATATACGAAAGCAGATGAGTTTTCGTCTATATTTGCTCTACTATGCAATATGGAGATCTACTGTCAAAGGGAAAGTTGTAGAGAATATAATTTTAGAGAACACAGGCTTCAGGGTTTTAAGGAAAGTCCGTCAAGTATTACTCGAGATATAGCGTTGACAGGAGAAGATCATTTGCCGATTTCTCTTATTTACACCTCTGGAGAAAAAGCCCACCATTTTAAACGAATGTTCCTCGCATACTTCGTACAGGTCTAAAAACAAGTTGTTTATGTTTTGCTCAGCAAAAATCAGTTCAAATTCGGTAAATCATAACAAAAAACTATTAAAAAAGTGAATTTAAATTAACTCTTCCACAAAATGTACAAATTCGTCAGGAATAACTTGTTGTCTAAATTTCAAACTAAATTTACATAATTTATGAGATGACGTCCACAAATTTCGTATACGTGAGCACACGGGTAGTGGGGGAAGGTATCACATATCCGGCTTTTGTTTTCTTCATTCATTTTTACCTTCAAATTACGGCATAAAATCATATTTTCTTCCAAAAATATAATGTGGACGCACTCTCAAGAAATAATGTAGCTTTCTCATCAAACGACTTTTTATAAGACAAAATTGCTCAAGGCTGACTCTCAAATGAATAATAAACACCATTGACTTGATTGATTGAATTCTTACCTATAAAATAATTTGTTGAGTCCATTGGATATTGTGAAGGAAATCCTGTCGCGAATATTCCTTTTTCTAGGTGACGCTACACTAAACACTTTCTCCATAACTGTTTTCGCTCCGTCCGTCACAGTTTTGACAGACACAGCCACACGTAGGGGCAGACACTAGAAAATTTACGAATGTTTGATCACGTTCTAAGCTTATAAACATTTTTTTGTAGGTATAATTGTTAAAATAATTGTTAAAACTTGAGCTGTACGAAATGTTTTCAAACAAATCAGTTATTGTAAAATTTATTTAAATTGTGTCCTTGTGATGTAATGAGATGTTGCCGGTGTCATGACAAACATAATCATCAAAAACAATGACAAACAATTTTCTCCATTTTGGTGAGAAATGACTCAGTATTCGAAAAGATTTAAAAAGTACGGTCCAAACAAGCGACCCAATGTTACATCATAATCTTCGTAAATAATTTTTTTTTCTACTTTTTAATTGATAAAACAAAAATTTGTTTAATTTTTTTCACAAGAAGAAAATCGAACAAAGTATATATACTGTAATCGACACCAGAAATTATGCAGAAGAAATAAAAATATAAATATTTACAGCGTCGCTGTTATTTGCAGAGTCCTTACGATACTTTTTTAAGCTTTCGATACAGTCGACCACTTCGTCTCAAATTTAAAGTTACACTAAATTCGAATGCAGCACAGATTCATTCATCGGTAGGAATCTCACAATCAAATAAATTGCTCTCTTCACACTAAAACACTCTTCGAAAATTGTATGGATTCATTGAGAGAAATCATTCATGTTTGTAACCGCCATACATTCAAACATTCGACTGATAACAATACGCACTGAAAAGTTTCGAATTTTATCACACGAAACAAGTCATAAAGTAAAAAGTAAAATTTTAGAAGTAGTTGCTGGCAAACTTGCATTTACTGCGGACGTGCGTCTCGTCGGTGTCGGTCTCATTCAAGTGATTGAATTTGTATATTATATTGAACTGTGCGTGGATTACAAATGTGGATTGGTCATCGTTGTGGAATTAATTACCCTTCGGTATCTTCAACCCATCTTTTAATCTAATCTAGTCTTTGTGCAGTAAATAAACATAAATCGGTCAGTCTTCTTCAGCATACAGTGGTATAGTGTTGAATAAAATGTAAAAAATCTCTAGTTCAAAGTTACATTTTTTTAAAGATTTTATAAAAAAGCTTGTGTGTTGCGTTCATCCAAAAAGCTTCAGTAGCTTTAATTGAAGTGGTGGAAAAAATTTCAGAGTATTGGAATAAAATATCAAAAAAATCTTCAATTTTTTGTTGAGTAAGATGGTGATTTTAATCAGTTTGTTACTTAACTACTTCCTTTATCAAGTTTTTTCATAAATTGAATAATGTTTCCTTTTGCCTTCTTTTTACGATGTAAAATGTTAAGTTGTTGTTCAAAACACAAGACATGTTTGTTACCGATACTTCAAGAATATTAGTAGACTTTTCATCACTACGAAGTCCTATGTACTTCATAAAAATCATTCGTGGTGAGAGATCTAGCACATCACAAAATGAACCTGTCGAAAAGTTTGCATAAAAGCAAAGGCATTTTAGATGTTTGGGTCACATCATTCTCTGCCTTTGCCAACAACACATGTTTATTAACGTATTCTCTGTTTTTTGCTGGTATGCACATGATCGAGCGAAAGGTGCACTGAAGAGACGTAAACGTTCCAATCAGACAAACTTGGTTCGTTGATAGATGAAAATTAATTTTTTCTCCTCAGTTGCTTGTCTACAAATTTGGTCTTTCCAAGCAATACATAATTACTTGTGAGAATTTCAGTCACGGTCATGGATGTGTACTAGACGTTACGTTCAGTAATTTTCATCTATCAGCGAACAAAGTTTGTCTGATTGGAGCGTTTACGTCTCATCAGTGCACCTTTGTCGCGAGACCATGAGCATATCAGCAACAAACAGAGAATAGGTTAATAAACATTAGTTGTTGGCAAAGTCAGAGAATGGTGTGCAAACTTTTCGACAGATCTACTTTGTTGTGTGCTAGATCTCTCACCACGGACGATTTTTATGAAGTACATTGGACTTCATTGTGAAGAAAAGTCTGCTAATATTTGTGAAGTATCAGTAGCGGTGTTTTATTCCTACAACACCAGTTCTATTTTTTTTCGTATGAAAGTTTTTGTTTTTTCAGACCTCCCTTCCCCTCTAACACGCAGAAAAAGTTAACTCTCAGTCAAACTGACAGCTCTCACTGTTTAACTGAACGAAATGATAGGTGTAACCGCTCCAAATAAACAACAATAGAGAAACTCACGACGACGACGCTAAAAGTTAACCAGCGCTTAAATAGTAATTTTCCTACCTAGTCTTGTAACTAAGGTTTTTTCAGCATTAGTCCTAAATAGTGTTCGCACGAGCCAGAGGCGAGTGTGGACACTATTTAGGACGTGTGCTGAACAAATCTAGTTACAAAACGAGGTAGGAACAACGTTTTCTCCAATTCAATTCCGAAATAGACAAAACCAAACAATAAAATTTCTATTTCGATCACAATTTCCTTTTCATTGCATTTTTAATGTCAATTAAAATTGAGTGCTGAAAAACTTTTCCGCACTCAAATTTGAGTGCTGAAAAACTTTTCCGCACTCAAATTTGGGTGCTGAAAAACTTTTCCATACTCACTCAAATCTGAGTGCGGAAAAGTTGACCTTTTCCGCACTCAAAGCAGTATTGAAAACTGTCGGAAAATGTGATATTTAATTAATAAATGCAAAAAACCGCCTGTGGCGCGGCGCATATTACACCAATAATAAATATAAAAGCAATATCGTTTCGTTTATTTATTGCTATGGTATGGTGTACCGATATTGGCAACTAGAAAAGCCATGGGTCAGATATCTTACGTAACATTATAGCAATGTCAGGAAACCACACAGGAAATTTTTAAGAGAATACTTCTGGCTACGCGTGAAGTATGATGATATATCAAAGTTAGGCCACAATCTTTTGGTCCTCGAATTCAGAATGATTTTTAATTTGAATGTCATGTTGGTAGAATTAAATTCAAGTTTGAGAAAACAGCTACATGCTACAAAAATTCAATTAGGCCTAGAAGACGGCTTAAATTAACTAATTTTTTATTTGCTCACCAACTGCTTTGACTGCCAAGTGTCAAAGTGACACAATCTTGGATTTTTTGCTAAATTCTGAAGAAGAATAAAATTTTCTTGGAAAATTTTTTTTTTTCTAGAAAATTTTTTTTCGGAGAAAATTTTTTTTTTGGAGAAAATTTTTTTTTGCAGTAACATTTTTTTTTTTGTAGCTAAACTTTTTGCAAAAAAATTTTTTTTTGGAGACAAATTTTTTTAAGGAAAATTTTTTTTTGGAGGAAAAATTTTTTACGGAGAAAATTTTGTTTGGAGAAAATTTTTGTTGGAGACAGAAATTTTTTCAGAAAAAAAGTTTTAAGGAAAAATTTTTTTGGAGAAAATTTTTTTTTGGAGAAAAATTTTTTCAAAAAATTGAAATTTTTTTAACAACTGAAAACTTCCAAAACGACTGATATCACAACAAAAACCTCTTAAAAGGTAGAGTGTGACGCAGTCCGAAAGTCCGCTTCCAAAATTAATGATATCGCTTGAGGAGACGCTATCGCTGATAATACGCAGAAGTTTGTTTGAATGGAACCTTGTGTTCAAAGTTCTAATTTACTGAAAAAATTACAGCACTTTTTATAAAACAAAATTACGTTGTGTTAAAAAAAACTGCGTCACAAATGCCGGACCCAGCGACGAAATAATTTTTCTGTACTTTCAGTTTTTGCGCTTCAAAAATTTGACTTTTGTTTCCTATTGCGTAGGTAAATTTAAATTTTTGCGTATGGAAACTGAAAGTGTTGAAAAATTATTCCGCTTCGAAATATTTTATTGAAAACCGTAATTGTGATTTTAATACCGAAAACCGGTCTGTTTTGCATTCTCTAGGTCCAATGCTAATAATTATCAAAAAATGGGTTTTTCAATGTTTTGACAGAGTTGTTCGGAATGTCCCTCTGGCCTTAGGTATTGTTTTAATCAATAAATATTGAAAACCAGTAAATTGAAATTTTGAAGCTTTGATTCTGCTTCATACTGTCTTAATTTCACCTTATTATGCGTCATACCTGATCACAGAATCTTTATCACGAACCTGTATTAATCTACAAATTGTCTTCGTTTCTTCCTAACACCGTTCGTTAGGTGGTACCGTGCGTCAGAAGAACTTTGTCTTGCATTCGATTCTTCGATAGGAACCGTTAGCACAACATTTTACAAGTTTTAGGTTCTGTTCACCCTAACACAGGTCCAACATAGCCGTAATTGTCTTGGCGCTGGTCACTTTGAAGTTGTATTTCAATATCGCAAGTCTAAAAGTTCAATGGCTTGATTCTTACAATCTTTTTAGAATTCTTTGTTAAATTCTGCGAAATAATCTGAATAATGAGATTTCCATTCTCAAGATTTAGCTTGAAGAAAAACATCAAGAAATTTTATTTCAAAATTGAGAAAACCTAAATCTGAGAGCTTATCAAATTTGGTTTTATTTCTATTCATGGAAAGGTCACACATGCGTCAAAAAAAAACGATAACACGAAATAAAATTAACCCAGTAAGAGGTACCTACTCTATTCACAAGAACTATAACATTAGTTTGCCTAATGCATGCGAAAAGGTTTTTTCGACGAGTTTATGTTTCCTGTAGCACTACTCGGGATGCGAGCTAAAAAGCCTTTTCGTGTAAGTTGGGAATTGTTCCTAATTGCGTGACGAATTTGAGTAATTTTAGTAAATATTAGGCAGAATAAGGTTTGTTGTCGTTTTTGATAAAGTGACCTAAATAGAGCTAGAGTTGCGGGTTCATAAGGGGTACCTCATTTAGTAGCTAATATGGTTCGAAAGGGGGTTGTAGGTACAAAGAAAATGTTGGGTGCCCTTAACAGGAGGGGGTCCCAAAATTCGTACGAAAACGGAAGGGTGAGGGGAGGTGTCGAATCGAACGTTGGCAGAAAATGATCAGATATGCCACTGATTGAAAAATATGGAAAAATTGAGTACATTGAGTACACAGTCCCAAACATCTACACTTGCTAGTCCAATTAACCAAATTCTTCCGATTTGAAAAATAGGAATTCAAAAGGAAAAGCTCCTTTTATTCTTTTGCCTAAGCTTTTCCTAAAGAAGTCTCCGATTTTTCAAATCAGGAGAATTTGGTAAGAATTTGGTTGATTGTGTACAGTGAGTGCTTGCGTTTTTCGACAGGTTGGTGGGATAATGATGAAATCTTTTTGGTATTTATTCGAGTTAACTTCACTCGTTGATATTTCACTTCGATTCAAGCGTTCAAGATATGCATGCAACAGCTCGTAAAAATACGTGGAACTATTAACACTCTCATAGATTTCATACTATGTGAATGGCGCCATTTACCTGAGCCCACGTTTTTCAGATGCCACAAGGTGAAGAATATCCTTAGAATCTTAATTAACTGAATTTTTTCAAAATTATAATGACATTGAAATTATCTGGCAAAGTGTAAATTTCATCTAGAAGTTGTCAGAAGGATAAAGAACGTTTGAAGATGAAGTCTACTGTGTGCATCGTTCAACAATTAGTGCGCCCTTTCAGCTACTACTGCAAATACCATGGTAAAAAGACATTAAGACTACAAACTTTTCAGTCATCACGTAAACCCCTTCACATTTTCACAAACTAGTTACTTGAACTGAAATCAAAAACAAAAAATATATTCAACATTTTTTAATCAAAAGAATTTTATAATGTGCCACTTCCGGGTGAAAATGTTATCATCTAACTACTCCATGAAAACATTTTTGAATAAAATGTTTGAATTTATTTCGCTTTTACATTGTGCTTCGTCTGACTTAAATTTAATAATTTTTATATAAGAAGAATCCAACTGTTTCGCATAAATGAAGTACTTGAGACGACATTAAGATTTCATCCTCAAAAATATTTTAGTTTATTTCTATCATTTTTGCATGAGTAGTAGCAGCACGTTTGAAGCCAGACTAAGCGACGTGGTTGTTTCTCTTTGTTTGTTCAGATATCTTTGCTTTCAAGTTCCATTTTCTTTGGCGCTTTCCCTAATTTTTGGACTTTTAGGAAATATTCAATAATTTTTTCATTCCTATGACGGAAAATTGCGGTTTTTCGTCCTATTTTAAAACAGAAAAGTAGTCTGCCTAAAAGGTAGTTTCAAAAGGAATATTGAGATTGAAGATGGGCAAAATCGGTCAAGAACTTTCGAAGTTACGATCGAATAAGTTGTCAAAACCTTGTTTTCTGAAGATCGTAGAAACGTTTTTGCTTATATATCCGACGAACGGGAATTGCTTTTCAAGGTTTGGAATGAAAGATATGGATATCTATCTAACAAAATCTAACAAAAAAAGTTGATGAAAATTGATTCACTGGTCCAGATAGTAGGGTCCATAGAGCGCGCCAAATTCTTTCTCATGAATTTCATTAAATATAAAGAAATTTTGCTGTGATTTTCTTCCGAACATTCAGTAGGAAAGAAACAAACCTCAGGGGGGGGGGGCCGGAGAAATGTCAGCCCCCCTCGCCCCCCCCCCCTAGATACGGCGCTGGAGACTGCCTCCTCCACTCCCATAAGTGCGGCAAAAGTCTCAGCCTGAAAAACATCTCCCTAGGTAAAACCATCCGTCCATCGTTTTCCTTTCCTTGGGAATACTCCGGCTCCTGCGCCCGCTGCTGTTTAGAACCGTCAGTGAAGCTTACGGTTCCTTTACCTGATAGGCAACTTGGCCAGCCTTCCAGCCATTCTAATCTGCTGGATACAAGGACTTCAAAGCGTGTCACGAAGTCTGTCTCCGGTTTCATTCAGTCCATGGGCCTCGTCAGTTATAACCTTCTTGATTTTCCCATGTCCCGAAATGAAGTTCTGAGTCCAGAGATCGTTCTGCGACGACCTATCCGCCGTGGCAAAAGCTTTCGCCTTCAATACCAGTTTTGTAAAAACGAGTTCCTGCAAATCCAGAAAGCTCCTAGAGCCTTCCGTAACTTGTCCGTGTCGTGCTCCATCCATTTCAACTTGGAGTCGAGAATGACTCCCAGATACTTCCCCCTCGCTCCGGGAACAATGCCTTTATTAAACAGCCTTAGTCTCCCTACGACCTGACGTTCTTCTACTAAAGAGAACTATGTCCGTCTTGTCCGGGTTTCGGCACCATTCCTCCACTAGCTTCAGCGAGTATTTCATCCTGTCACCTAACGTGGTCTCGAACTTCCCTCTGATCAAAATCGTCCTAATACCCTTGGGCGAAGATTCCCTCGTCGTTCAGCCTCCTGATGAGGGAGTCTACGACCATACACGACAGTAGTAGGGAGAGTATTTCACCCTGGGGGCAACACCTTCGAATTTACAATTAATAAAGGAAAACGAGTCAAACAAACACTTGGTTTTTTGTTTTAAATTACACTAAGCGAACATTATCACGGGTTTTGGCCTTGGCTTCGGTTAAATAAATATTTTGTTACAATTTAAAACAAAAAATCAAGTGTTTGCTTGACCCGTTTTCCTTTATTAATTTGTCAATTGTACCGTGTTCCGTCCCCTGTTTATGCTTTTTTAGATTACATGTTTTAAGAATGCGTAAATTTAAAGAATCGAATCTACAAAAAAATCTTGCCTGCCTACCTGCATGATAACCGGAGTCGAATTTTGAAATCATTTTGAAGAGCTTCCGAGTGCATGACCAATAACAGAGCTTTGAAGCTTAGTATGCCAATAATACAATGAAAATGTGAGCTTTCAGAAAAGCGTTGCATACGTTGGTCACGTGACACGCAAAAATTAAAAGTATAAATTTCTTATGGACGATCTTTGCGTTGCATATATCATGCCGTTTGTAACCAGTCTTTCACCCCGGGAGTACGCGGGTTTTTCGTTTTGGGGTCTTAATAAGAGAAATATGTGAACAAAAAATGTCCGTCCGTCTGTCTGTATACGCGATTACTCGAGTTTATATATTTAAGAATATATATTTTTCCATGAAAGGGACAGTTGAAGAAGGAATGTTGGGGCTGAGTTTGGGTATTTTTGGGCTTAGGGCCTGTGAGCTAGAGCCGCCTAAGTGGTTTTGGGTACACGTCCAATTTTCGTAATTACTTTTCTGAGGTCTTTCCTTTTCTTTCGATGCTGTACTTAAACTTAAAGGGTACTTTTCCTTCCATGGAAGTATGGGTCTTAGGCACCTTAGGGTCGACCCCAGGACGGGAAGTTTGACGGTTTTCTTTTATCTCCGTTGCTTCGGATGGATTTTTCAATAATGTCTTTTGGGCAATTCTCGAAATTAGTAAGGACGTAATCACTAATTTCACAAAACTTTATTGTAACGCTCATCGGCATTCATTCGGACGGATTGATATAGGGTTTTTAGGCTTTTTGATATGGGGTCCGCCAAGCACAAATTCTTCAACAATATTTTAGAAATTTTTATTAAATTTTGTAATTTTTGGATTTTTTTTTTAAACTACAGATATTTTTTCCAGCTCTAAGGCTCAAAATACTTCGTGTTGTTAGGTCGCTCTAAGCTTTAACATTGAAAAACGTTAAAAAAGTCATACTTGTAAAAGTGCAGACTTTTGTCTTATCATCTAGAGACGAAAACTTCAAAATTAGACCCTACTTTGGTTCATACCCACTACAGTATTTGAAAGCGAAAAACTGTCTTGGTTTTAGAATGGGACATGCGTCACGTACACTGTCATCCTCTTCGGGCATTGATTACATCAATTTTACAATTCCTTCATGTTTACGAACTTTACTGTTGTAAAAATTTTACATTTTTCTTCTATTGATGATTAATGAACAAGAACATCTACATATAAACATATCGGTGAAATTGTATTGTGTTGCGAGACGATATCTTATAAAACACAATGACAAGTTTTTGTACGTTTGTATGTTTGTTTATAGCTAACACATGTTGAAACCGTACTTTCTATTCAAAAAATATCAAAGTACAGAAAAAGAGGGCCAAAGAACTTGTTGCTTCTTGTTGTACAGCAACGTTCTACTGAAGTTCGTTCGTTTTTTCACATTTATTGTTGTGATGTCGAAGAAATTCGTTTGGGACACATTTACAGCAAGTAGTACGTTCGGTGTTCAGTTTTTAAAGGGTCGGCCTGTATGTCGAGTTATCCACATGTCGCATAGTACTTTCACTTAAAACATTATTGGAATTTGTTCTTCAGAATTTTCAGAACTACCAGTAGCACCGACACGGCGATAACAAATTTTAGTTTTTTCTTTAAAAAAAGTAATAAATTTTGAAAACCCGCAGCAAGAAATGATCGCTCAATGAAACATCGGTCAATCAATCAGTTTATCTTTACCCTTGAGATCCTCGAAAGAATCATTTGAATTGCAAATCAAAGGATATACTTGAAAACCAAAGAAAGTCTTTGAAAATCAAAAGAAAATCCCTAAGAATCGTGCTAAAATGCTAGAAAATCTTCAGAAATTGACAAAGAAAATCCTTGAAAATCAGATAAAACTAAACAAAATCATTGGAAATCAAAAGAAAATCCAAGAGCGCACCAACGCGATTCGCTAACATCAGTAAAGAACACATCGCTACTGCACAGGAAAATTGCAATAATTTCGCGTAGTTGATAACTTTGTATTCTGGCTGAAATTACACTTACAAAAAGCACTCCGTGAACGCTCAATTAAAAAAATTCAATTTTGTCTCCGTTTACTTAACAACTGTCATGAGTGTTCACGAAGCGTACACGAAGTGCTCGGATCTTGAGATTCGCATCGTGGATGTAAACTTATCTCGAGCCGGGCCTCGCCAACACCGATAAAGTGCTTGGCTGCCATGTTGGTAGCGCTGTTGGGAAAAATATTATCGCACAGATGATTTGTTTGGTTGACAATGCAGATGGTTTGAGTGAGACTGCAAAACAATGTAGATGATCTCTTCAAGATGATCGCATTTAGACGATTACCGAGAGAACTAAGAGTGTAATGCCGTTTTACTTTCAGTCTCTTTATCGAACAAGAATGTAAGAAAAAGAGACAGCAATCATACAACTGATTGTCTTCAGTTTCGTAAGAAAAGATTGTTTTAGTTTCGTACATGTGTAGAATGTCGATAGTAGATGGTCTATGTGACAAAGTGATAATACAATTTGCTTCGCGTTTCAATGTTATCATCGAAAATTAAAATCTTATTTTAAATGTAATATAGAAACGTTCTAACAAAAATACTTACCGAATTGTTGTTATCTCTCCAAAACCAAAGCAAAAAAAAGTATTAAAAACATAACCGGCAAACTACACTAAAGCAATCTCCGTTGCGATGGTGTATTTATAAACCGATAATTTGAATGTGTGTGAAACCATTTCCTGAGAAACCAACCAAGTGAACTCATTTTATTACATAGTTAGTCGAGAGAAAAACTTTGTCCGAAGAGGGTCTAGAGGTTCAGTTTGTCGTGTTCTAATATCAGACAAAAATGTAATTACTTTTTGTATTCCTAATAGATAAACCAGCAAATCTAAAATTCGTATTTTTTGTGTGAAAATATTCTAACTGGATTGTTCTGACTGTTTATCTGTTGCAAAAAAAGTTTGTTACGAACAGAAGCGATAATTCGTTCGTTACAATTGAATGTAAAAACCATCTTGCACACAAATTCTTATAGAAACAAGTCTTATTTTTACCCATCTTACACATGATTGGATAAGTGCATTTTTTGTGTGTTTTTATTTCCTTCTTTCAGTTCTTTTCCATTTGGATTTATGAGTCGAGTTTTACAACTTACATGGAATATCAGTGGAAATAAAATAAGTGAATAGAGTGAAACATATGAGTAATTTAAAACACAAAACTATATAAAGTCTCATGCGTGTAACTGGTGAAGTGCTATAACAAAGATTCATTATGTGGATTTGAAATAAATTTGAAATTATCGAAAGAGAAAACATTGACTTTGTGTGGCATAAAAGTCTTTCTTAGAAAGAAACAAGAGATTTTGTTATTGCAAATGAGTTGCATTCTGTAGTGGAACGAACAGTGAAATTGTGTTAAAGATCGTGCCGCTTAGCCTTAGCTGTTCTTTTGGATTATGTGTTAGATTTTAAGCAATTTTGGATTTATTTTTAGTTGATTCTAAACCGTTATCGTAAGTAGAAAACGTTTTTCGTCGGTTAATCAGAATTCAGAAAGATCGTACACAGCAGCTAGTCGTGAATGAGTAACATACGTACATTATAAAACTTGAGAGAATTTTGAAATTATTTAACCAAGACGTTTATCAGCAACTTTTCCGGCGGAAAATGTAAGAATGGAGATACGTCAATAACGTACGAAATGTAGCGAAGTCCCAGATGTTGTGAAAGCTTCAGTGTAATCGTCTAACGGAAGTATCTTTCGTAGTAACGAGCAATGTCGCCTCAAGAAATCAAGTTTATTTTTGAAATACTCGATTTCTTGTTTTCACACATAAGACAATCCAGACCCTTTGCGTATCGTATAGACGGCAATAAAAGTCAGTTAAAATGTCCAAAGAAACTACTGTGATCACTTATTTAGTGACAGGTCCGTATTGGAGGGCAAGGGTAGGAAAGTATTTCCCGATTTTATCATCTATTTTCTCCTTCTTGGATTCTCATCAGTATATTCCTAATACGACAAGATCTAAGAAGTAAAATTGAAAATTGTATCGAACAAATTCTGTTATCGATGCAACTAAATTCTTTTCATAGTGTTTAGAAGCTGTCCCAGTGCAAATCGTGTTTAGAGACTATTGACATCTGATATACCATATGTCTTTGCTTGTGGTAAAGTGTCTGCTGCCAAAGTTTTATTGATAACATTGCTGCTAGTTTTTCGTGCGAAGAAACATATACTTTCGAAAAAGGATACTTATCCACCTGAATTAGGAAAGCGAAAATCAGGAATCAAGAAATCAGGAACCAAAAATCAAGAAATGAAAATCAGGAAACGAAAATAAGGAACCTAAAATAGGGAAAAACAAAAATCAGGAAATACCAAATTTAGGAAAAACCAAAATTAGGAAAAACGAAAATCAGGAAGGAAATAAATCAGGAAAAATATCAAAATTTGCAATTCCTAAGGAGGTCGCAATCTTATTTTTGGTATGTAGGAAGCTCAGCCCCCTAGATCCGCGCGCCTACGGCGAGCTACTAACGTTCTGGGGCTCTGCCCCTTAGACTCCGCAAGGGGGGATTTCCCCCCCTAAACCCCTCTCGACCCCGTTTTTTTTTAATTTTTTCCTCTCAAAATTATTTTCCTGCTTTTTATTTTCCTGATTGCCTGATTCCT
>CM055405.1:43184625-43209810 GCA_029228625.1 Pseudolycoriella hygida | reverse complement strand
TCATTCCTAATTTTTGTTTTTCCTTATTTTTGACAAATAATTTTTTTTCCTAATT
This sequence comes from Pseudolycoriella hygida, assembly GCA_029228625.1. Taxonomy (NCBI): domain Eukaryota; kingdom Metazoa; phylum Arthropoda; class Insecta; order Diptera; family Sciaridae; genus Pseudolycoriella; species Pseudolycoriella hygida. The sequence continues at coordinate 43,209,755 of CM055405.1, read as the reverse complement.
TTCGATTTCCTATTTTTTTTTTCCTAATTTGTGTTTTTCCTAATTTTTGTTTTCCTAAATTCGTGTGGAATAACATTTATTAGCACTGACAAAGGGCACAAAAGTGACAAACGTCTTATTTGGAGGCTTTTTTTTGAATGGATTGACGTGTTATCGGTGTTTTGACAGGTGGACCGAGGGGCAGATAAACGTAGAAAATCCTTTTGCACTCAAAAGAAAATCAATTGTTTAGAAAATCCTCAAAAAAAAAATCATTTGAATTGTAAGAAAATCTTTGCAAATCAAAGAAAATCCTTGAAAAGAAAAACCCTAAAATTCGCGTTAAAATGCTACAAAATCCTCAAACATTGACAAAGAAAATGAAAGAAAATCATTGGAAATCAAAAGAAAATACTTTAAGAATTTTCTTTAAAAAAATCCTTTTGCACTCAAAATACACTAGTATCTTCCCCTCGAGGTGGACATTTATTATCTGCACGAAAGAAAGGCATCGCACACTATGATTACGGCAACCTCCAAATATTTTCTGTGCCATTACAAAACTAAGCGATCTACGGTGGCGCTTCGGGCATGAATTTATGAAGTGGCCCGTCCATTGTCTGGTGCTACACTTTTTTGCTCTCCAGCATGATTTTCCCGTTCTTATTTCGAAAATGGTTTTGTGCAACCGGGGATTGAAATACGACACATTTCGATGTCGATTACTAGATGGAAAGTTTCAAAATTTCAAAACAAGTTAGGAAATGAAATTTGTATGAGTTATTTCCACACTCATTTGCTCATTTCAATTAGGAAATGAAATTCGTGTGAATTATTTCCACACTCATTTAGAATTTATTCGAAAGCAATGCAATGTGATCGCTTAAATGTTAAAACTCACTCGCTTGAATCCGAAGAGGCAGTCTGGTGTCAAATTCATATTTGTGGAAGTTCCATTTTACAGTCATACATTTCATTGGTCCCAATCAGAATTTTGCCACAAGCTCCAATAGAGAAAATATAGTCTTTGAGTTAGCAACTAAGGAGGCAGGCTGGTGTCAAGTTCACGACTACGCAAACGTTGTTTTCCTTTAATACCATTTATTGGGGGCAAGAAGATTTTTGACATCAGCCTGCATCCTTAGAGCTCCCATACGGATTTTTCATTCCTTGAGCTAGAACTCAAGGAGGCAGGCTGGTGTCATGTTGAGAATAAGTGAGATTACACCTTACATTAACACCTCTCGTTTGGCTTAAGCAGAATTTTGACACCAGCCTGCCCTCGTTACTAAATTCCAAGTATAAGTCTTGGATTCCCAGAGTTAAAAATCAGTGTGGCAGACAGGTGTCAAGTTGATGATTACGCAAACATTGTTTTACACTAATACCTTCATTCGGCACAAACAGAGTTTTGACACCTGCCTGCCTTCTTATAGCTTCCATACTGATTTTTTATCCTTTGAACTAGACCTCAAGGAGGCAGGCTGGCATCAAATTGATATTGATGGAAATTAGGCATGGGGTAGGCAGAATTTTAACACTAGCCGCCTTTGTTATAGCTCCCATATAAGTTCAATAACTTTTTTGCCATAACTCAGGGAGGCAGGCTGGTCCCAAGTCGATAACAAGTGAGAAGCTTTCTCACATTGATGTCTTTCATTTTTTTTAAGCAGAATTTTGACACCATTATTTTGATTTTTATATGGCCGAAAAAGTCATATATGGTACATTAAGGTTTAATGAGTTCAGTGATTTATTCAATGAAAATTATAATTTTCGTGTTGTTTGTCTATTTCAATCCCCGGTTTTGCAGAAAGCACTGTGTGCAACACGTATTGGAATGTTTTTTTTTCAGCACACGTCCTAAATTTCCATACTCGCTACGCTCGCTAAGCTCGAAAATATAGGACTAATGACGAAAAAATCAACATGTCAATACTAGTTGCACAATGTACTATTAATTTAGTGTGGCAAGGGATCAACTAAATTATGCCGAGCGCTTTGAGGTGACATAGTATTTTGACCCTCTGCTTGCACATTTCGGTGTTGGTTTAATGCCTAAATTTCTGCATAAAAATTATTTTCAGTCTTTTACGTATACCTGAGAAAAATTCTAAAAATGCCTACGACCGACTCGACGCATGTAAAAACTTTAGGAAATGGCAATACTTTCGACTGATTTAGGTCAGTGACTCAAAAAATTGACATTTGATTGCTTTAGGGAAATTTTCTTTTTTCAGTGTCACCAAATCAAAACCAGACAACAAGCCCATATTTCAGGAAGATTTCTTGATATATCAAATTCTCCAATATAATTATTCCAAAAATTTTTACCTGAAATAACGTCAAAAAAGAGTTTAATTCACATCCGTTTTAGTCACCTGATTTCTAATTCATGATGAACCTGAAGACATCGTTTTGAAATTCATTCAACAAATGATATTATAGGAATTTGTAATACGCCCGAACGAATGAATTTTCTACGTTTAATGCTCGCCAGTCGACAGTTTAAATTATTTTCATTCCAAACTATCCCGCTTTTTCCCTCGCATTATTTTCATCTAAAATTAATATAAAGTTGCATTTTTGTCATATCACTATGTTCTGTAACCAGATCCTCACAACTCAATATTTCACTTATATTTTTTGCACTGCTTGCAACTGTAAGTTGCTTGCATAAACATTCCAATTATACCAGACACTAAAGCTTTGCTGCTGTTGAAAAAATAAGCTGAACAATGTTTGAGAATGATTTCGATGCGATTTCCACTTACATTAAACAATAGAAAGACGCTCATCAAACGAACATTCATAATTCCATCGTAATCTAAAACCGAAGATTCGCACAACTCTCTGCTCCCCCGAATTTTTGTTCGGCTACGCCACTAGTTTTCTCCGAAATGACTATACTAGCAATAATAATCTTTTTCAGTAATCAACAAGTCCTCAAGTGTGTTTATGCTCTTCGTTTACAACTCTTCGAACAGAGGGGTAAACGACTCCCAAAAATTGTGTTAAAGAATTTTTTGAAATCAACGATTTATTGTGATTTGTTAAAGATTTTTTAGGGATTTTGCGCTCACTATTCGACTATTGATTTCCGTTTTCTAATAAATTTGCGAAACGAGGGACTAAAAAAATCTTGGTGATTTCCTAAAGATTTTTTAACTTGTGAAATAGTAGATTATGCACCGCTGTCCAGGATGCTCTATTTTGACGATTTGGAGGTTATTTCCCGAGCCGAAGGCGTGGGAAATAATCCAAATCGTCAAAATAAACCATCCTGGACAGCGGTGCATATGCCATTTTATCTGCCGAGAAAAGATATATCGAGAAAAACAATTTTGCCCTAGGGAGAAAAATGCGAGATTATCGTTCTAGGCAGATAAAAATTATATGATAGCACCGAACACTCATAATGGTGATATGCTGCATATTCGGATCCTAGATCCTCGTTAAATGAATGCTTACGTATTGTATAATATATTAGCTGTATAATTATACAACATGTATGCAAATTATACAGAATGAAGGAATGTTATACTAGTGTGTTGTATAAATACATCTCACAGCTAATACATTTTTTTACACACCTCAGTGGCTGTCTAGGGAGATAAGTCATACATTACTGTCTTGTTTCAAAATTTGTTTTGTTGATTTCTTGCTTCGGTGCATAAAAACTCTTACGTTTATGCAGGATAATTTATTTTACTCGTTGTCCCACCGAAAACTTGTCATTACATGTATGTGTGCACCCCACGGAAATTATTCATTGCATGTCATTCATTACATGCTATTCATTACATTTAGCCCCCACCGGAAACTTCTTATTACATGTATATCTGGATGTAATGACGCGTTTTTGGTTGGGACACCGAGTAAAACAGCATAAAGTGGGAAATGCTTAATAAGTCATCCATTCTGGATAATTTCGTGACACTCGCAAACTCATTCGTGTATTTTTAAGCAACTCGCTTTAAAAACTGTTTTTTGACTCTTGTAGTTGTATACCTCATAAAACATTTTTCAAAGCCTTTTGCTTAAAAACACCCTCTTGAGTTTGGCTCATTTCACAGAATTAATCCCTCATGTAATGACTTATTTCAGCATCCCCAACTGTAATCTACTATTATCTTCGAGGAGGAATGAGGTAAAACTTTTGTTTTCACGAGTGAGGTAAAACTTTTATTTTCACGAGTGAGGTAAAAAAGACCCCACATATAATGCATGGTTTTCGTAGGGGTAAACATACACGTAATGCTCAACTTTCGGATAGATACGCAATAAACATTATACAGTGGACTCTGCTACATAATTCATTACTTCGAACACAATTTTGAGAACTTGCAAAGTCACTTGTGTTACTTTGAGCAACACGCTTTCGGCTCGGATATGCAAGCGCTACACTTTTTTGCAATTCACGTATGTAATAGGTCGTATTACCTTTTCATTTGGGAGTATATAAACTCAAATATTACGTTATTAATATGAAAGCGTGCGGTAATTTATATTTCAGTGCGGTAATTTCTGTTTCAGTGCGGTAATTTCTCTTTCATTGCGGTAATTTCTCTTTCATTGCGGTAATTTCTATTTCAGTGCGGTAATTTTTCATTTCTGTTCGTTGCAAAAAACGTTGTGTGTTACACGTAATGTTAGGACTCATGTTATAATTTGTCCTAACGAGCCGCACTGGTGCGGTAATATTCGTCCTTACATTACTTGTAACAGAAAATTTTATTTCTGTATACGTGATAGTGTATTGGTTGTGACGGAAAATATTTTCCCAGTACTTGGGACGAAAAGTTGCTTTTCGCGGTATGTGCGCCAACGCACTCTCACTATTACAGAAAAATTTCTTTCAAAATACCCCAATACACACTCGATGTGTCGCCCACGCGTACGTAAACATCTCGTGTGTATCGGGGTATGTTGAAATATACTATTTCAAAGCTTAGTGCTAAAAAAAAAACACTCATAAGTTTGGCCCTAATGACAAAATTGTGTTCTCATGTAATGAATTACTTATATACTATTTTTGTTTTTTTCAATACTACAAATCTACAAATAATAATGTTTTATTTACAAATACAAATAAATTCATTGCGAAAACCTATCACAGTCTGAAAAATCACAAAAGGTAAAACACGGAATTTTCTCTTTGTATAGCTATTAATATCCGCTGCAGTAATTCTAAGGATCGGGGCTCGCCGGAGTTCCTTAATATTAGTTTTCTCAGCTTCTTCAAGAAAATTGTTGTTTCGGGGCCTACTGAACCAAATGTGTCGAACGCCAGCGGTGTGAAAATGTACTGACTCTTCAAGTCCACGTATATACAATAACACAATATAATACAATTATGCAAGCATATGGGTAGTTCCTTGGCAAATGTAACGTAGGGAACACTCGGATCTCGTTAAGCACACAACGCAATTTTTATTACGTTAACATTTTTTTCCACTTAATCGCATATGGCCAACAGGCTATAGGTCAAAAAACCCCCGGACAAAAAAGCGAAAAACGAAATAACCGGACAAAATAACCCCCCAGGGCTTATTTTGTCCGGTTTCAAGAAGTAATGAAATGTTAAAAAAGAATGCTGTTTTTATGATGTAGGGGGCTCTGCCATCTAAACCCCCAGGTCTGCGGCGAGCTACAATATGCCCTGCACGCGGCCTTACAAGCATGGGGCTCTGCCCCAAACCCCGCTAGGGGTTTCCGCCCCGAAGACCCCGCAAGGGGGGCGATACCCCCTTGACCCCCCATCGCGGATGCTGCCGCCCCTCGACCCCCCTTTTTTTCCCATAAAGTTCAGGCCTGCGGTGCGACGCCTTGCTTATTTTAATCCGGAGTATTGGTCATCTGGATATTTGTCCGGGTTTTTTTTCCTGGGGGTTATTCTGTCCGGTTTTTTTTTGTCCAGGTGTTTTTTTTTGTACAGGGGTCGTTTTGTCCGGCTGCCGGCCAACAACTTTCTAGAAGAGTGTAAGGCTGCATCTCATTCAGAAAACAGCGATATGAGCGTTCATACGTTACATCTTATCGAACTACAGCGTGGAACTACCCATATACATTGAAAGAAGGTCTAGGATCCAAATACCCCCAGGTTAAGAAGCAAATTGTTAGAAAGAGGTGTTCCAATAAATCTTATAGGGTTCTCCAAATTTTTTATGTAAGCGGGAAAAGAACAGTCAAACTCCACTCAAACTCACAGGCTTGTGTGACACTAGTGTGACAGGGGGGTCCAAAAATGCCAATTTTTGCGTTACGTAATTTATGAACGGCCACTGCACGAAATTTTCATTTAACAATATGTGTAACTCTTCCCTCGTGAAGTTCCCATAATGAATGTCGTTGAAATACCAATTTGCTCAAATTAAATATTTACTTTATTTCCAGAGGTGGGGTAAATAACATCCCCCTAGACTGAGATGGTGAGGTTACGAACGTCGGTTTTAGGCGTTCTATTTTATTTAGCGTTATTCTTAGTCAAAGGTAAAGATGATATAACATTAATGACCGACTTATTGACGATCAAATGATTTGCAGATGTAACACCAGTACGAGCGCCAACATCTAGAGGTAAGTACGTCATCCACGCGATTTTTCTTTCGAAATTTCATCAACCGTAAAACGCCATAAACATTTGTTATTGACTGGCTTTTTAAAATTTGGCTATTAATTTCACTCGGCCATCATGAAATGCACACATTTTAACCAACCATTGCACAAACCAAATAACATTTAGCATTGTTTCAACCTGGTAAATTTCGTCCTCGTTCATCGTATCATAAATTCCGTTTTACTACACCCACGTCCACAACCGCTTTACGGGGAGATCAGCAGCCTCTTATCGATGAAGATGATATCCCAGATTTGTATACAATTCACGGCTACAAAACATGGTCACCAGTCACATTAAGCCCCATATATCAGACGGATTATCGAGGTCTTGTTACATCAAATGAGTTTTTTGTTTTTATTTCACAAATTTCCCCTTTCAATTTTTTTAATTCCTGTTCGGGCTAATTCTCCAGCATTAAATTATTGTAACATCCATCCCAGATGTATGACCTGGTTTATTTAAACTAAAAACAGTTTTTTTTGTGACCTAACATACACATAAGAATTGTCTTTCGGACATTACTAAAACCAATTTCCTACTATTTCTTGACAAACAAAATTACAAACATGAAACGATGAAATCATTAGAACATTTTCTACTTTGTTTATGTTAAATTATTTTCTATGTTTCTATTTATGTATGCTGTATACTTAGTTTAGCTAAACACATGTTCCATCATGCGGCATTCAACATTATAATTTTGTGCCTTCATAAAAACCATCCTGTTCTCTTAAAAGTTGCTTTTCGAAGATGAGAAAAGTGTCTATTCATAGGCGCCCGCGAATTTCTCTTGTACATGTGACTTTTGCCACAGAAGTTTTTTTGTTTTGGAAAACTAAAACTGTACCTTAAAAGCTCTCGAATCGCGGTTTAAAATAAAAAATGTTGTCTCTGCGTTATGCCATAGAGAATTATGTAAGTTATGCACCTGACAATATATTATGTACCACTTGAGGTCGTTTTATTAGGTTTCTTCAATCGATGTCAGTTATGTGTCTGGCAATAATGGCTATGAGGAAAGGAAAAACTGAGCTCTTTGATTCAATTTCCCGACAATCTTCGTTTTCGATCAGAGATAGGACATGACGGTCTTCATTAATTTTAAAGACTTCATCAAATTTGTTGCGGTTTTAGCTCACGAATTCGCCACTTGTCTCAGCAAGTTGAATATGGCGCTTTCGCAGAGTTTTCCATTATTTTAATCCAAAATTCTCTTGTTCTTCTTCTCCTTTTTAGTAGTCAGCGCTCACACATTGCGAAGAGCTTTTGTATTTTGTTTACACGAGTGCGAATCATGGCCCCACGATAGTAAGGGGCCGTGACGCAAGTCTTACACGCCAAAAAATTCACAAGAAATTTTTTCGTAGACTAAGGATCATATATACGGGGACTTTTTGACTTCCCCTTTATGGATACTAATTTTTTATAGCAACTGTGAGGTCATATGTACACGACCCCTAAGTTCCACAGCATTCATTCAACCCTTGCGTGTTATTTCACCTTATCCACCTCTCATTTTCTCACTCGTTTCACAAAATTCTGTGAATGAATAGATTCTCCTAGACATGTATGCAAATGTTAAAATAATAAAAATTCTGAAATACTTTTCCCTATCATCAAGCGCATAATGATAACTCCAGGCAATTAGTTGAAACATCCGTTGATGAAATGACCCCGACAGAAGGTTTTCTTTTGCGAAGAAGGGATTGGAAAAATGGAAACTATTTCCAGGTTATTTTGTACGCAGATGTTTAGTTCCAGAGCTTTTTTCATAAATTTAGATTTTGCAATTTCTTATATTTATCTCTAACCAATTTTTTTTTGTGCAGAATTAGCTCATTGAAAAATTAACACAGTAATCTCATAGCTATATAAGAATTACATCATCTTCTTGAGCGATTTGATGCTTTTTACTAAGAAAATAACACACTGAAGTTAAAAAGAATTAAATATTTACTTAATTTCAGTACAAACGCGTAATAACGTAAACAAATTGATGGAAATAAAAATATATTTTTAGCATACAAACCACCACAACGAGTACATCCATGCGAACAAAGCTCATGTTATCCAGCGACTGGTAATTTACTGATTGGTCGCGAGAATAGATTGTACGCATCATCAACATGTGGTTTAAATGGTCCGGAACGATTTTGTATCGTTTCACATTTGGAAGAAAAAAAATGTTTCCTTTGCGATACACGACCGGAAACCGAATATGATCCGTTGAAGAACCATCGCATCGGACAGATAATTTACAAAGCACAACCGGGTACAAGGGAGCAGTCATGGTGGCAATCGGAAAATGGCAAGGAAAATGTGACAATTCAGTTGGATTTGGAGGCTGAATTTCACTTCACTCATTTGATCATCGTATTTGCAACATTCCGACCAGCGGCCATGCTGATCGAACGATCATACGATTTCGGTAAAACGTGGAAGGTTTACAAATATTTTGCGCACAATTGTCAGGAGTCGTTCCCTGGTGTACCGTTAATACCGAAAAATGTCACTGATGTCGTGTGTGATCATCGATATTCGGGCGTGGAGCCATCAAAGAACGGTGAAGTTATTTTTAGGGTATTGCCGCCAAACATGAATATTGAAAATCCGTATGCGGAACATGTTCAAAACATGTTGAAGATGACGAATTTGAGGATCAATTTTACGCATCTACACAATTTAGGTGACACATTACTTGACGATCGCTACGAGATTCAGGTAATCTTCATGAAGTTACTTATGAATTGATAGTTATTTTCATCCCTAGAAATAATACCCGCGATTTTCCTCCTGCTATTGAGCGTTGCTAAAGCTTAATATAACACAAAAGGTGTTATATTTTCGACTGAGAAAAGGATTCTTGTTGTGTAGTGATGTTGGTGTGTCTGTTGTGTGGTCATGGGCGACATCAATTATCGCCCGTAACAGAAATTTTTGTAATTATCACTGGGGAAATTATCGCCCAAGTCGAAGTTATCATCCATCTGGGGAACAATCGAAATTACTACACAGTAATTCGAAGCGGTCAATTTGTAAAAGTAAAATGTGCCTTGGGTGGGACATAAAGCGCCCAATTTGTATGAGGAAAATACTCTCCCTGGTGATTATTTCCGGTGATAATTCCTTTTTGTCTGGACGATATGTCACGTTAATCCGGGCGATCATTCACGTAACAGTGTCTGTCTTGTGGTCATGATAATGTTTAGTGGTGTTGCTGTGAAACCCCCCCTCATATGGAGGGAGGGTCGAGTCATTTACTTCTTGTGATGAAAGGAGCTATACCAGTTATCGGTACCTTCCGAAATTCTTCAAGCCTAGAAGTCTCCAAATCACATCGTTCAAGACTCGGGAGGTCTGCACAGTGTAGCAGAAAATGTTTTGCTGCTTCTGGTACGTCACCGCACTTCCTACACTTCCGGCCACTGCCAAGTCTTTTCTTGTTCAGATGATATTTCAGTGTGTTGTGGCTACACACTCTTCAAAAATGGTTAAACTCGTATGAAGAACGTAGCTGAAGAACGTAGGTCTATTGCGTTTGCCACGACGTGTTTAACCAGTCGATTTGAGGGAGAGGAGTAGGGAGGGGGAGCATCAATCATGGTCCTCAAACGCCGAATCTGCAAAAAAATTGTCCGTCTGTCCTTCAACACGATAACTCGAGTAAAACTCTACCGATTTTCAAAAACTTTTTTTCCCTGAAAGGTTATCGATTGAATCTGGGCACTGTCGGCCAAAGGGTCGCGGAGGTAGGGCCCTTAAGTGGTTTTTGGTCTTTTATGCATAACTCGAATAAATCTTTTCCGCTTTTCATAAATTCGTTTTTATTTGAAAGATCTGGGCATGGTCAACAATTTATGGAAAAACGTTTTTTGGATTTGAGTCCTTGGACTTAGCTAGGGCACTAAAAACGAGTCTCTGCTAGTGCCCTACGTGTTTTTTGGACATAACTCGATTGAATCTCTTTCGATTTTCAATTTTCAATTCTCAATTTTCAATTTTCAATTTTAATCGAAAGATCTAGGACTGTCTCACGTTTTATGAAGAACATTTTTTGATTAGAAACCCTTGGACTCAGTCAGGACTGAGTTTCTACTAGGGCACAACGTGTTTGTTTACATAAATTGGACAAATCCTAACTGAGTTTGTTGGATCTTTTTCTATTTGAGAGATAACCGAGTACCGTATTATGTTCAAAAATAAATTTGGGTCCGGTGCCTTTGCTTAGGGCTCAAGTGGGCCTCAGGTCGGTCCTAAGGTTGGTCCTAACCAAAAAAAAATTTTTTTGCTATGTAACAGAGCAAATTGAGGGAAACATTTTTTGCTATAGAGGTATGTGAATGGGGCAATTTCTTATGGCCCTAAGTCGGTCGAAAAGTCGGCCCTAGACAAAAAAATTGTTTTTTGCTATGTTTTAGAGAAAATTGAGGGAAATATTTTTGTCTATGGAAGTATTTGTCCGAGGCCTCTCCTGACGGCCCTATCGGACTAAAGTCCATCAAATATTTCGCCAAATTTATTTCAATTTTTCCAAATTTTTCTCAAATATTTTTTTGGAAAAATTTGAGAAAATTGGGAAAATATTTTCTTAAAAAAAGTCTCTTTCTCCACAAGTATTTTTCGTTTGCATCTTCTTTTCGCTGACTTGTACTGTACAGTAAAACTTTGAGTCTAAAGTATTCCTTTCATAAGCTGCCTCACAACAAGGGGCATAGATAGCGTCCTTCCTCTCTAGGTTACGTAAAAGCTATGAAAATACAACGCTAAGTCTTTGTTGCACACAGGAAAAATATTACTACGCCATTTCCAATATGGTTGTAAGAGGCTCGTGTTCGTGTTATGGTCATGCATCGCGTTGTCTTCCACTCGAAGGAGTGCACAATAAAATCGACATGGTTCACGGACGATGCGAATGTACACACAACACAAAAGGCTTAAATTGCGAACAATGTGAAGATTTCTTCAATGATTTGCCATGGAATCCAGCGCTGGGAAAGCTGACAAACGCTTGCAAAAGTATAGATGTTTTTGTTGCCTCCAAATGGACACATTTACATTTTTTACATTTTTCTAGAGTGCAATTGTAACAACCATGCGACCAGTTGTCATTTCGATCAAGCCGTTTACGAACATTCGGGTCGTGTAAGTGGTGGCGTTTGCGACGAATGTCAACACAATACGCAGGGACAGCATTGCGAAGAATGTCTTCCATTTTTCTATAAGGATCCATTGGAAGATATTCAAAGCCCATACATTTGCAAACGTAAATATTTTTCTACTGAGAAACTTCAATGCAAACATCAAAATTCAAAAGACTAGTTTTTCATATTGCGAAAAATGTTTTTGTTTTCATTGAAGTGAAACAAAGCGAAATGTTAATTGAATTCATTTGACAGCATGTGACTGTGATCCACGTGGTGCATTACACGATGGTATCTGCGATTCCGTCACCGACGAAGAGAATGCTATAGAGGCCGGAGCATGTCATTGTAAAACAAACGTAAAAGGACGACGATGCGATACCTGCAAAGATGGCTTCTGGAATTTGGATCAAAATAGCCTGGACGGATGTGAGTCTTGCACGTGCAATCTGTACGGAACGGTTAATAATTCCGGCTGCAATATGCACACGGGAGAGTGTACATGTAAGCGTTTGGTTACTGGCAAAGATTGTAATCAATGTATGCCGGAAACGTATGGATTGTCCGACAGCAGAGACGGATGTGCGTTGTGTAATTGCGACGCAGGAGGCTCCTTGGACAATCACTGTGACGTTATCACCGGACAATGTCGTTGCCGAACTCATATGACGGGACGAACGTGCAACATTCCCAAACAACATCATTTCATTCCGTCAATACATTCTGTCTATGAAGCCGAAAGTGGAACGATGACCGAGTGTCTATCTCATTCCAGTTACAATGTAAGTTATTGCTTTGTTGAACTGATTTTCAAAGGAATAATCGAATGAATCATCAACAGAACTGTACTGTGGTGTACCGCCAACCACCCACAGATAGAGAGCCCGATTGGACCGGCCCGGGATATGTTCGAGTACCTGAAGGCAATGAAATCACTTTCACAGTTGACTCAGTACCGAAGACGATGGAATATGATGTGACATTGCGATATGAAACACAAGTCCGAGGTAATTGGGAACAGGCGACAGCTACAATCGAACGACCGGATCCGTATGATCCCGATGGTCCTTGCGCTAATTCTCATCCAGTTTACGAGGATCGCATACCATTTTCATTGCCAGAGTATGATCGTAGCGTTATTGCCATGCATAATGTTTGCTTAGAACAGGGAAAAGTTTACAAATTTAAAATACATTTCGCACGTCACAGAAGTCAGGAAGATGATGCGACCGCACAGATTTTGATCGATTCGGTAGGTTCTAGATAGAATTTTGATTTGAATTGTTTAGTTTAAAGACAACTGTTTAGCTCTCTATCATACCGCGAATTGACGTAACCCCAGTGTTCAGCGGAGGTGTGCCAGGGGAACAACGATTAAGAGAATACATTCGTCTTGGATGCAATCAAACTTATTACGATATCGACTACGAGAAAAATATGCGAGAAGAATGCAAAGAATTACTACACAGCGTAAACATTTGGGTGTTCGACGGAGCTACAGGTAAGTAGTTTTTCCATTAGACTAGCGCAAACCTTTTGCAAGATGAAAAATATTTTCTTTAGCCTGTAATTGCCATGCTACGGGATCAATGAGCAAAAAATGCCATGAGTACGGAGGAAATTGCCAATGTAAACCAAATGTCGTTGGCCGTCAATGCGACAGATGTGCTCCGGGAACGTATGGATTCGGACCGGAAGGGTGTAAGGCGTGTGACTGTAACAGTATTGGAGCCAAGGACAATGATTGCGATTTGATAACCGGTCAATGTACATGTCATCCGAACACCTACGGCAGAGAATGCGATCAATGCCAAATAGGATTTTGGAATTTCCCGAACTGTCAACAGTGTGTGTGCAACGGTCATACACAAAATTGCGACGCTCGTACCGGTCAATGTCTCTCATGTCAAGACTTCACCAGTGGATACAATTGCGATCAATGTATCGAAGGTTACTATGGAAATCCGTTACTGGGAAGTGAAATTGGTTGTCGGCCGTGTCGTTGCCCTGACACCATTGCTTCCGGACACACTCATGCCGAACAATGTGCATTGGATCCACGAAGCAATGACATGATTTGTTATTGCAAGGAAGGCTATTCAGGTAGTCGGTGTGATATATGTGCAGATAATTTCTACGGAAATCCTGATAAGCCCGGAGGTATATGCCAGAAGTGTGAGTGCAGCAATAACGTGGACCCATCGAATACTGGCAATTGTGACTTGCGGACGGGAAAATGTTTGCAGTGTTTGTACGACACGACTGGAGATCATTGTGAAATGTGCAAGGATGGATATCATGGTGATGCTTTGTTACAAGATTGTCGACGTAAGTTTTTTTAGTACTTTTTTTTAAAGAAAGAAAGTGGTAAGTCGTAAGTTTCGGGTAGGCAAATTCAAGAATGAGGAAGTTAGGCCTCGTTTAATGGCAGCGAGGGATTTGAGGGACTTGAGACTGTATTGGAGAAAAGGAAACTATGGGCAATTCCATGCAATGAATTTTGTACATGACCTGGGAACCGTGTTAATCTCCTGAAACGTACAAAGGTGCGAGAGTTGTGATATATGAAACTTTTTTCAGGAAAAACTTATTCTTCAAGTCTCTCATACAAAAAAACATTGTCAGACGAACGGCTTAATCGGAAAACGTGGTTCCCAGGTCATCCACTTTTTTATTTTCAACTTTTGAGTGGAATGGCCCCTATACTTGGTCTGGTTACAAAACAGTGGGGAGCTTATAAGGCTTGTAGTCAAAGGGTTAAGGCTCTAGTCAGAGAAGCGAAGGACACAGAACGTGGAAGAAGTTAGGGGAGGAATTGGAAGAGGAAGGTCAAGGAAGAGGTAAGAAATTTTGGTCGACAATTAAGGACATTAGGCGCGGTGATGTCAAGGAGGGCTGTAGTAGCATTTTAGATAAAGATGACGGGTGACCGCAAGGTCAGCAGGTAAAAGTCAGGAAAATCCGGGTGGATGAAATCAGGACGGAATTTATTAAGTGTAGCGGATCAGGTGGAATCCAATGGCTTTGTAGGACTTTTTATTTGAAGTTTTCTGCCGTACCTGCTGACTGGAGCTTCCGTGTTATTGCACCGATTTATAAGAAGGGTAACCGTAAAGTTTGCAGTAACTACAGGGGGAAATCCCTCTTTAGCGTAGTTGGTAAGGTGTAGTGTACGCGAGTGTACTTGTAGGTCGGTTTAGAAACACAGTAAAAGGTGTACTCCATGAGACTCAGGATGGTTTCAGGCCTGTGAGAGGTTGTCAGGATTAGATTTTCTGTGTCAGGCAGACTACCGAAAAGCTTTATGAAAAGAACATGGACTTGGAGAAGACTTTCGACCGGGTACCAGGGCAGAAGCTATTCGGGGTTCTTAGCGAGTACGGTCGAGGAAGTTTACTGCGTGCCATTAAGAGTATTTACTCAGGGAGCAGGGCCGCTGTAAGAATGAGGTTAATGAGGTCCTTCGTCTTTCCCCGCTTCTGTTCATAATTTTCATGGACAAAATCATAAAGCAGGCCAACTTGCAGGTGAAGGTTGAGGTAGGTGAGGTAAAAATGAAAATCCTTGCCTATGCGGATGACTTGATTCTCTTGGCAGATAATACCAGGGATTTACAGGGTGGAATTGACTGCTTGAATGCCGCATATGAGGCGTATGGGATGAAAATAAGTGTAGGGAAAACTGAGGTTATGCATGTCGGCAAATCTCGGAAGGATATAGTTTACAGTTTAAATGAGGCAGGTTACTGAATTCAAGTAGTGAGAGTAGGTTGGACTACGGATATCTCGTGCATGACCTGGAGGTTTCTGATATGAGGGTAGTAGGAACGATGACATTAGGCAAAATTTAGAGGTTTCGTCAGTGGAAGAGAGGGCTAGCGCAAGTCGCTTACGCTGGTTCGGAGTCGTTCAAAGAATGTGTAATATAAGGCTACTGATAAGGATCTTGGATGCACAGGTCCCGGGTGTTAGACCAAGGGACAAACCTAGGAGAAGGTTTATAGATTCAATTAAGTGTCAGATTTAGAAGTCAGGGGACTTTCTCTGGGTGAACAAACCATCTCATCATTCTGGGGCTGTGACATTTGTCCGATCCATATGGGATATTTTGTCTGGGGATAATTTGTCAGGGGATATTTTGTCAGGGGATATTTTGTCTGAGGACAATCGGCCCTAGAGCCCTATAAAGTTTGATGATGATGATGATGATTTTTTTAAATCTAACATTCAGAATTCACACGTACAGTGCGGCATCAGCTTTTCGTCAAAGTGTTAAAATACCCTGAACTTACACATTTCATCATCAAATTTGCTGTACTTTGACATAAGCTGATGATGATTCTGGAGAAAGGGGGAAGAAAGACAAATATCTCTTCCTACGCTCTGGAGAATCTTCATAGCTGGAGCTGGTTGGAAATCTTGAAGTGACCAGAAGAACTTCGAAAGAAACTTCAATTTCTTTTAAATTTGCAGAATGTGACTGTGATGTCTTGGGAACAAACAGCACAGAGCAATTCTGTGATCGTTATACCGGTCAATGTCCATGTCTCCGAAATGTTGAAGGCCTACGATGCGACCATTGCATTGCAAACCATTGGAAAATTGCTAGTGGAGAGGGTTGTGAACTTTGCGAATGTGACCCAACCGGATCCGAAAGTGAACAATGCAATCCCGTAAGTCGTCAAACAAATCTCTTTGCCTTTTTTGATGATTTTCGATATTCAAAAATTCTTTTCCAGTATGATGGTCAATGCAGATGTAAAGAAGGTTTTGGAGGACGACAATGCGATCAGTGTCAGGCAGACTTCTGGGGAAATCCAAATATTGAGTGTCATCGTAAGTGGTGTCATCATCTGTGAAGTATTTTTGTTTCATGAAATAAAATTACAGCCTGCGAATGTGACCCGTACGGATCAGCTACACAACAATGCGATCGCGAATCCGGCAAGTGTAAATGTAATCTGGGAATCGGTGGCTACAAGTGCAATCAATGCGATCGAGGATACATCGGAAGTGCACCATACTGTGATCCATGTGGCGAATGTTTCGATAATTGGGATGTCATTCTAAATGTTCTGCAAAACGAAACGATGCAAGTTATTGAAGAAGCTAAACAAATCAAAACCGTTGGTGCTACTGGTGCCTACACCAAAGAATTCGATATCATGGAAGCGAAATTAAATATCGTGCGAAATTTACTGGACAACACAACGGTGAGTACTGGTGACATCAATTTGGTGGATCAAATTGCGGCTGATTTGCGGAAACATTTAAATGGATCGTTGGATAAATTGCAAGTGACTGAAGGAAAATTGGAAATTATCTATTCCGGAATTAATTTGGCCAACGGATATTTGGATGAATTGAGAAATAAAAGCGAACAAATCAAAAGCTTTGCCGCTGACCTGAAAGAAAATGCCACACAATTGCAGGAAGCCAACGTTGAAGGTGCGTTGAATTTGACCAGAGACGCATGGCAACGAGTTGGATTGTTGAGCAATGAAGATATTGAAACGATCGACATGAATGCAAATGCTGAAAGGCAGTGCAAGCGAACGGAAGCTTTAGTCAACAGATCTATGGAAGAGTTTGAATCGTTGCAAAAGAGCAATGAAGATGCTTTGGACCGTTATCATGACGAAATCGTTCAGTTGAGTGCTAAGATTCCCGATTTGAATGAACAGGTTTGTGACAAACGAGGCGATCCATGCGATAATTTATGCGGAGGTGCTGGTTGTAAGCACTGTGGTGGTTTGTCTTGTGAGAATGGGGCTCTTACTAAATCTGAAAAGGCTCTCGCATATGCTGAAGATACTGAAAAGGAAATTAAGAAGAAAGAAGAGATTGCTGAGGACTTAATTCGATCGGTAAGTTCTTACAGTGTTGGGGAAATATTGGCTAAATGATTTTTCGTTGTACTTTCAGCTGTCCCAGGCTAAAACCAACGCTTCTGAAGCGTTTAAGAAATCGGAAAAAGCGTTCGTCGAAGCGGAAAATTATTTGAATGAAACGAAAGGACTCATCTACCAAGGCAATGAACTGATTGCAAATTTGACAAATGTTCTGAACAACAACACCGCATCCCCCGATGAGATTCGCAATATTGCCGAACAAACTTCTGCACTGAATCTGGAACTAGATCCTGAGGAGATCAAAGCATTGGCGAATAAAATCGACGAAACGGTGTCCCAACTAGAGAATGTCGAAGCGATCATCCATAACACTCGAAACGATCTGGAACGGGTGGAACAACTGAAAAATCAAGCCAACGAGTCAAGGTGAGTTGTGTTGGATTCTCTTGTGACTGAAACTTTGTTTTAAAATAATTGAATGCAGAAAACGAGCGGATGATGTCTTGGAATCAGCACAAAAAGTTGTTCAAGCTTTGAATGAAGCCGACTTGGCACAGAAGAAAGCAAAAGAAGCCATAAACGCCGCAAACGAAGACATTTCTTTGGCTAAAAGTGACTTGGAACAAATTGATAGTGAAACTGGTGACGCACAACGGAAAGCATCAGAAACCGCAGGCAAAGTAAACGAATTGTCCAGCAAATTAAACGAATTGCAGAAGAACTTCTTGAAAAATGATTACGATGCAAAAGAAATCAAACAACAAGCTGACCAAGTGCGAGATGCAGCACATAATGCACATGAGGATGCAACGAAGGTAAGGGAATTGTGATGTGGACTTTGGCCTAAATAAAAATTCGTCTTCTAATAGCTGCGAGACAACTACCGTAAGGCAAATGATTCATTAACAGCCAAAGCAATAACTTCAGAAAGTGCACGTGAACGCGCTCAACAACTGTTACAGCGAGCGTCAAAAATAACTGTGGAAACTAGCAGTAAATTGAAAGAATTGCAGGGTAAGTTGGAGTGAGTAAAATGAAACACTCGCAGATATAAAACTTCTTGTCTATGTTTTAGGAATGGTTGATATATACAAGACTAACGACAAAGAGCTAAATGAACTTGAGAAGCGAGTCGATTTTCTAAACAGTCAAATGAACGATTACCTGTCGAAAATTCAATCTGATTCTGTTAGATATAGGCAATGTACTTCATAGTTAATAAGTCAATTAAATCGGTAAATTTAAGGTCAAATGCCATGATTCGATCAAAAAAAAACTTTTGTTCTTTGTGTTAGATTTGTAATACCAGTGCCAATCAATGAAAAACAATCCCTCTGCTCCTATTACTTTCATGTTTGCTTAAAGGCGCACACTGCCATATTACAATATAAATTACAAGTTAGTAAACGAAGCATTTTTTTAAAATAATTTATGTGTTTGTAGTTTCCTAATGTTTCCACACAACTTCAACACTTTTAGTATTTTATGTGTATGGATCTGCTGAAATTTATTATGTTTTCTTGTCGCCATGTATGCTGCATTTTATGTAATTTTTAATTTCTAATAAAAAATAATTAAACTGGAATAATTGTTTCAAGCTCTAAGTGCAAGTACCCCAATTTCCTTAGTTTCTTGCATCCACTCTTCTCTGTCCTACTATTTAGACCCGTACGTAGTACGCAGGTCTGATGCGTTTACTACCACGTTTGTTACATTACGAATTCGAACCCTCGAGTAAGGGGGAAACTTTTTTTGTTGCCTCCAGATGACAAATCAGCGAAAAAAACAATGTCCGTCTGTCTGTCTGTCTGTCGGTCTGTCGGTCTGTCTGTCTGTCGGTCTGTCGGTCTGTCTGTTCGTCAACTCGATAACTTGAGTAAATCTTGACCGATTTTCAAAAACTTTTTTTTGTTTGAAAGATCTGGGCATGGCCGACAATTTATGGGAGAAACTTTTTTTTAATTTGAGTCCTTGGACTTAGCTAGGGCACTAAAAACGAGTCTCTGCTAGGGCTCTATGTGTTTTTTGTACATAACTCGAGTAAATCTCTTCCGATTTTCAAAAACTTTTTTTTGTTTGAAAGATCTCGGCACGGCCGACAATTTATAGACGAATTTTTTCCTGTGCTTAGGGCTCAAGTAGGCCTCATGTCGGTCCTAAGGTCGGCCCTAACATAAAAAAATGTTTTTTGCTATGTTGCAGAGCAAATTGAGGGAAACAGTTTTGTCTATGGAAGTATGTATCCGAGGCCTCTACTCAAGGCTCTAGGTCGGCCCTACCCAAAAAATAGTTTTTTACTATGTTGTAGACAAAATTGAGGAGAACATTTTTCTTTACTTGGAGGTCAATTTTGTGCGTGCGGAGAATTTTTTTACACCGTTACTTTGTACGGGTTTTTCAAAATTGCCCAACGGCCAATTTCCAATACGGTCTAATGTGAACGCAATATTTACTTAAATACGTTCCAGTCTTTTCGTAACATCAACTCTGTTTGCCGCATCTATTCTGATACGTACGGGTCGAAGAAGAACAACAAGAATAGATGGCGCAGACGATCGATCCTATGATCATACAGCCGATCGTAGACTGAACCACAAACCACAGTTTGAGAATGAGGATCATGTTAGAAATTCGTGTTCGGAAAGCTTTAGATGATCAGAGTGGGGATGGCAGGAGTTAGTTATAGTTACAGGAGGACGTTAATTGCGGATAGGAATATCATGTTGGATAAGGAGAGAAGTGTAGTCTCGAAGACTACCGTTGAAAGCTGTAACATTACATTACAACGTAAGTTAGAGAAATTGGCTAGGAACTTGCTCATCACACCGTTTACATCTCTAGAGTTTACACCATAATTGGACCCGTACGAAGTACAAAGGTCCTATACGTTTACTACAAACAATTTTATTGTAACATGGGGTAGATCGAGGTGGGAGCTGGGGGGATGCATCTATTATCGTCTAAATATACGAATGAGCAATAAAAAAATGTCTTTCCGTCTGTCCGTCTCCACTTTTTTTTTCAAACGGCTCAACCGATCAGCCTTAACTTTTTTTCCTTGAAAGGTACATGCCTCCCATGATTCAAGTTCGAAGACAAGCAAAATCGATGAAGTGGTTCCGCAGATATGGTCGAGGAAGTGACCAAAAACATGGTTTTTCGAAGGTCGGTGAAGCTTTTTCGCAAATATCTCAGCAAGTATAGCACGGAAATTCCTCATTTTGATGTCACAAAACTGTGAAAAAAATTTTGTGTGAATCGGTACAGGGGTCTGGGCACTGGGACTAATGGAATGGACGAAATTGAGATTCTTGGCCATATACGAAAACAGTTTTTCGTCTATATTTCCTTAACTATGCAATATGGAGATTTACTGTCCAAGGCAAAGTTGTAGAGAATTAAATTTAAGCGAACACGTGTTTCAGGGTTTTAAGGGAATATGGCCCAATCCTGGTATATAGTCACTTCCATAATTGGGCAGGATGACCCGGATCTCCAGAACTGTGAGAGTTGGGAAGTTAATTCCAAAGGCGAAGTTGTAGAAAATTAAATTTAAGCGAACACATGTTTCAGGGTTTTGGGGAAATATGGCCGAATCCTGGTATATGGCCACTACCATAATTGGGCAGGATGACCCGAATCTCCAGAACTATGAGAGGTAGAAAGTTGCTTCCAAAGACAAAGTTGTAGAGAATAAAATTTTAGAGAACACGTATCCCAGGGTTTTAGGGAAAAATGAGTTAGTCCTTGAATGTAAGCTTTTCTATATTTCAATGGTCTGAGACGTACTTCAGTAGGGCCTTTGACATTACCTTGGGTAATTTTTATGGATCTTTGAAATTCTTACAGTTATAAAAGAACAGAAAACGTTATATATATATATATATATATATATATATATATATATTCTTTATTCAATAAATCAATTGTTACAAATATTGTACTGTGGATCAAGTGTTTAGTGTTCAGCTTATTTACTCTAGCTTTTCAAACTATAATATTATCATCATTATTAAAATCTTATTCTTGTTTGAAATGTTTTTTTGATTTATGGGCAGAAGAAAATTTTCAAAAAACTTCAAATGAGTTTATTTTTTAATTAAGAACTAAGGACTAATATCACAGTTAAAGGTTGTTCAGTTCAGTCTCCTGATGATGGGATTAACTGAGCTTAAAATTTTTGACTTGAAATTTGGTGGTGAACCATTGGTATAGAGGCGAGATCATGCAAGTCAGCGGTTTTGTAGTACGGCGGCAAGCGGTAGATGATCTTCAGGCACTTGTTCTGTAATAGTTGGAGCTTCGCAATGTGGATTTTAGCACATTCGCCCAAACTGGGCAAGCACTAAGCAAGACACTTTGAATGATTGCCTTGTAGACACATAACTTGTTTTCAGTGCTCAGCTTTGAGTTTCTGTTTAATAGTGGGTAGAGCGCGCCAAGTAGCTTTAAAGCTTTACAGTATATCAGATCCACATGTGACTTAAAGGTCAGAGTCTTGTCTAGAGTGACCCCGAGGTACTTTATGATGTACCTCCAGTCTATTTCGGAGCAACGGACTGCAATCCCTTGAGGAGGAAGCCATTTTTGTGACCTCCTCTTGGTGAACAGGGTGGCATTGGTCTTTGAATCGTTCAGCTTTATTTTCCACTTCGTGGTATATTCGGTGAGCTGTCTGGTGGCTGCGTTAAGCTTACTCAGAATTTTGAGGGGTGACTTTGCTGCTTGATAAAGGCAGGAGTCATCAGCGAAAAACGCTTTTTCACTCTTGGTTATATGTAAATCGGAAGTGAAGATATTGTAGAGGGTGGGACTCAGGACACTGCCTTGGGGGACACCAGCTAAAATTGTGAAAGCATTTGATTTTTTGCCGTTAATTTCAACATAGAAGGATCTTCTAAGAAGAAAGGATTGGATAATTTTCGTCAAGTATAGTGGGAACTTTAGGATGAACATCTTATGTAGGAGGCCTTTGTGCCATACACTATCGAATGCTTTTTCGATATCGAAGGTAACTATGCCAGTTGAGTGTTTTTTCCTCAGCGATTCGAGTATGTAGTTGCGTACCCTGACTAATTGATGATTGGACGAGTGGCCCTCACGGAAGCAGAATTGTTCGTTCATGATAATATTGTTGGAAGAGATGTGGGCTTTTAGTCTCCTTAATATGAGTTTTTCCAGGAGCTTGCTTAATGAATTTAACAGGCTAATTGGTCTGTAATTGCACGCCAAAGTTAGGTCCTTTCCGGGTTTTGGGATAGGGACGACTTTCGCAAATTTCCAGACTTCTGGAAAATATGTTAGTTTCAGGCATGCTCTGAATATGTACATCAATAGAATTACGGCCTTTTTTGGAAGCTGTTTCAGCAGGGCGTTATTTATGGAATCATCTCCAGGGCTTTTGCCAATCTTTAGGCCGCGGATAAGACGAGAGATTTCGCGGGGGGTGGGCAACGCAGATGCAGTGATGGTAGAGTTGAAATAATTAATGTTTACTATGGAACTATTGATGGAACTTTCAGTGGCTGGATCGCTCTTAACATGGAATGTTGTCGCGTGTGCTTTGCAGAAAGAACTTCCGATTTCGTTTGCCTTTTCAGCGTCCGTCATGAGGGTGCCAATGGATGTTTTAATCGGGGGGATTTTGTTAACAGTGTTTCTCAAAATTTTCGTTACCTTCCATAGTTGGTTTGAGTGCTTTTTCAAGCGAGCAAGCTTAAGATTCCACCTTTCATTATTGAAGGACTTTATCTCGGCCTTAATAAGCCTGTTTAGGAAATTGATTTCCTGTTTTAAACCTCGTAGCTTCCTCTTTGCCAAAGACGTCGCTTGTAGTTTCTGAGAGAAATCAACTGCTGCACTTCGTCTGGTAGCTGCAACACCTGTTCGGTGGGCTTTAACAGTGGGACTGCGTAGTTTTCGGCCTCCTTAATCAGGTTTGTCAGAAGTTTGACAGATTGTTCTATCAGGTGTGTAGAGGTCAAACTTTTAGACATTTTGTTGAGGTCAATATTTCTGTCAATGTAGGACTTATAGGCCGGCCAGTTTGCTGAAGAGTAGCAACGCCTTGGCGAAAGGTAAGGTTGGAAGCGAAAGCTCTACCTTGAGGGCCACTGGTAGGTGGTCGGAGGACAGATCGTTTATCGTCCTCACGTCAGTCACGTTGAAATGACCGTTAGAGAGAGAGAAGTCCACAGTCGAAGGAGTCGATCTGTTAGCCTGCGGCGGGTAATAAGTGGGAGTTTCCGGAAAATGTATATTGAAGTTTCTCTTTCGCATTTCCTCGAATATTATTTTACCAGTGAAATTGGCCTTCACACAATTCCAGAGCCTATGCTTAGAGTTCAGGTCGCCTCCGATTAAGAATTTGCCACGAAGTGACATTAGTCGACTAATGTCTTTTTTGAAACCTTGCAGTTTTGAAGGACTCAGCTTGGAGCCGGGAAAGTAAATGGAGTACATTTGGATACCACAAATCTCTATGCCTATCGATTCTATTACATCCACGCTCAGATCGGGCAGTTCCACATGGGGTATAACACTTCTGACCGCAATTGCCACCCCTCCACCAGCGTTTCGCTTGTTTGGTGCAGGTCTATCTTTTCTGTAGATGGTAAAATTTTGGATTGAACAACCTTCACCGGATTTAAGCCAGGTTTCTGAAATAAGGGAAACATCAATATTGTGCTTGTTCAGGAAATTTGAGAGTTCATTGATTTTATAAGTTGGACGAATGCTTTGGGCATTCCATAATACTATACCAAGTTCCTTAAGGGGTAACATTGTAGATATATTTGGTTGCCATCTCGAACATAAGGGTGAGTTGCTGCTCTTTGTTTTGGCATATTTTTAGACCCTTTAGTAGATCACACAATATGGGGCCTATTTCTTCAAGTTTGAATTTATCATTGTCAGCGGTAGTTGCTATGGGGGCGGACGTTTTTGAGCCATTTTTTAGGGCTTCGGACCAACTGCTGAAAATTTTATTTACTCTAGGAGCTGGTATGGTTTGATTTTTCTGGGTTGGGGCTGAGTTGTCATTTCTGGATGACGGCCGCTTTTTCATTTCAGGGAAGTTTGTTGAGTTCTTCAGTGGGGCTGTTGGGTATTTTTTTGTTGGTTTATTTTTGTTGTTGGAAGAGCCCAGTTTGTCTCTCATAAGAAGAAATTCTTTACGCTTTGGGCATTCCAGGGAGGTTGCTCCTTTACAATTCGCGCACTTTTGAATTGGGCTATCGCACTTGTCCATGTAGTGATTTAAACCGCATTTGGAACATTTCGGGTTCATGTTGCAATTTCTCATGCCGTGACCGTACGTTTGGCATCGTCTGCATTGGGTAACATTTCCTTTTGTTTTTTTAAAAATCCGCCATTTCGGAATTGTGTAGTTTATGACAATTTTACTCAGATTTTGCCTTGCTTGAAGGAGACAACATACGAGCCTTCACAATCGAATTTTTTTGTTTTCATCGTAATCTCTCTTATCTCGACCGGTTCGATTTGATATTTTATGAGAGATTCATATATAGCATCTATA
>CM055405.1:43113577-43184125 GCA_029228625.1 Pseudolycoriella hygida | reverse complement strand
TCAATGGGCAGCCCAGAATTCTATCAATATACTCACGGGCACTATCATATCGTTTTAACCTGAAAGCAAACCGAACACAATTCGGAAAATTTTTTTTCGTAGACTTCGGAACCATATATACAGCTAAGTTTTGACTTCCCCCCCCCTTGCGACGTACCCCCCGGTAAATATTTTTCCTGGATTCTACGGAAAATTCTAAGGCGAAGTGTCTTTACTCATTAAAATCGGTTTGGTAGATCCGAAGATACGACCTTTAGAAAATGATCGTTTCCTATACAAAAAGTGCTGTTTCATAGAAGCCAAAGTTAATGCAAACATCCTACGTAAGTTAGTGGGTTAGTTAGTTAGTTAGCTAGTGGGTTAGTTCCAGGTAGAGATGAGCGGGCCGCCCGATTTTTCGGCCCAACCCAACCCAATGGGTTTTGGGCGGGTGGGTTTGAAAACTGTCGGGCCGAATTTGGGCGGTTTTCAAAAACCGATTTTGGGTTGGGTTGTGGGCGGGCGGGTTTCGAAAAAACCTCAACCCGCTCATCTCTAGTTCCAGGGTCATTTGTATGAAAAACCATGAAAAACCACTTTTTTGGCTCGTGCTCGAAAACGGCTCGATAACTTTTCTTGAAATTTTGCAGGGACCTTCGGGGGGCATTCTACGTCATATGAGATTTCAAAAAAGGGGGGTACCGGCCTCGTTTGGGCGCCAGGGCTCTTAGAAGGCGCCATATAAAGCCCATATGTATGTATTTGTGTGTGTAGTGTGTATGATAGCACATTTTTTATGAGACAATGGTTGTGTGTTCGAGATAGAGGTTTGGTGTCAAAGGGAAAGTTGTTGAGTTGGGTGTGTAGTGTATCAGGGTGACCACCAAAATGGCGGAAAATAGGCGGGGACTCAAAAAAAACTTTGGGTGAGGGGATCATTTTCGCCCATGGAAGTAGTAGCCGCCGCGCTTCGGTTTGGCGGCGGCGGCGGCTCAAAAAAAACTTTTGATATGTTGTAGAGGAGGTTGAGGGGATCATTCTCGCCAATGTAAGTACTAGCCGCCGCGCTTAGGTTTGTTTCCCTTTTAAAAAGGATTTTTGTTGTGATATCAGTTGTTTTGGAAGAAGGGACGAGGACTTGCGTCACGTTTCCCTTTTAAAAAGGGTTTTTGTTGTGATATAATTAGCACCAGAAGAAATCCTAATGGTGAAATGCTACAGTGAGGCAAGCCTAAGATTGTGCAACTTTTCATAATTTTTGTTTCAGCTGGCAATTTATGAATACAAGTTATACATAGTTTGCAGAATACTTGAGAAATCAAATCGAGGGGAAGTCACGTCGATTTAACTTCGTATAAAGAATCGAAAATGGCTTGATGTGATTACCCCTTCACATCTAGCTACGTGTGTGTCTGTAAACGAATTTCGCGTCAAGCTCTTTAATGTTCATGTACTTTTGTAAAGGCAAAGAAGGCCGAGAGAGATTCATTCTTTACCGAACTTCCGTCACGATAACAAGTAGTATATTTTATATCTCGCCGCTAAATTTGAAAAGTTCGTTTCCATTTCATATTTTGTTTAAATTTATAATTCAAAATTTTGGGTAACGACGAACGGCGATAATCATTATTCAACATTTTGCATCGATCAATAAATATCATAACGTCTTGTACGCATTGGCGAATATCGAATGGAGAACGTATGATTCTACATCTAGAGCAGATCGTCTGGGGTACACATCATTTATCACTTGCATGACGGAAAGATCGTGAGTTGAAGAGAAGTTTGAATTATCGCAATTGTTTAAGATAGATCAATGATAGATACACGTTTTGTAAGGTGCATTTAAATTGAGAGAACGTTCTGGTATATTTATTCTTTTTGAGAGCGGTATATTCATTATGAATTGAGCCAAGATAAATTCCGCGTCGAGCCAACAGAATTGGCATAATTTCATTTCGCAGAGATTTAAGTGAAAAAGTTCCACCAACCTTCAAAAAACCACTTTTTCGACTGTCACTTCGAAAGTTTTCGACCGAAATTCAATCCCGTAATCAATTTTTTCAGGAAAATTTTTTTTGAAAATCGGATAAGATTAGGATAGGATGCCCTATTTATGTAGAAAAAATCTAGGAAAAAACACGTTGGGCCCTAGTAGAGATTCAGTTTTAGGACCCTGGCTGGCGCAGGCGCAGTCTTCAGACGGACGGACGGACATTTTTTTATTGCTGATTCGTCATCTAAGGACCATGATCGATGCCTACTCCCTACTCCCGGATCGAAATTCGGGTGGTTTCGAAGAACTTCACTCCTCGTACGGGTCTAAACAACGAAAAAGAAAAGAACTTATGAGTAAGAGCTTTTTTAGTGGAAGATAGATGTTTGGTGTCAAAGCGAAAGTTGTTGGAAAAATGGTTAATTTTTTGAGTTTTACAATTATGGTAATAAGTTATGGGAGATTGAGGTAGGAACAGGAGGGGAGTACGGGTAAAGTGGAATACGGTGGAAATGGAGTAAGTGAAAAAAGGGGAAGTTAAATACTGCGGAAGTGTAGTACAAAAGAAGTAGCGTTTGGGGGATTAGAAATACGGATTTGATATGTGACGTAGGGTAAATGCACCAGTTATCGGTCATGAACTAGTCTCCGGCCAAACTATAATTTCACTAGTTACCGGCCACAATTCCATTGAAATATGGCCGATTACTGGGGCCGGAGACATATATGGCCGATAACTGGTGTATTTACTCTACAATTTACCCTCAACTCATATCTCATCCTAATTTTGCGACAAAGAAAGTACTTTAATTTATAGTGCCTATCGCGCTCACTTCTCTTTTAACATTATGTGCGATAATATCAACGAAGTGATTATATCGCCCTTAAGGATTATATACCACTTTATTTAAAACCGAAAAAAATTTGGTTTGGCTCTATATCAACAACCGAATATGCTAAGGCCTGCGTAGCCCCTAGGGCCAGAGGATTCAACTAGTACAATAGAAAGAGCTTTCGGAGTTTTCAATATCAATCGCGATAATTTTCATGAAAAAATAGGTTCATAATTCGTGTCTAAAGCCTAGGGATGTCCTGATGGTCAATTTCCCAAACTGAGATGAAGTCAAGTTTTGCTTGTGTCGGACTCCGTTGTCAAGTCTTGAAAATATGCCATCCATCACGGAATTCCACTGAAAACTTGTAGGGAGATTGAACCAGCAAACTGAACCTAAAGCGTAACAACTAAATTCCACTTTTCAAGAATCACCGCTTCATGACCTACACATTGCTCAAATTTACAAAATTTGCTATAGGACAAGCACCCTGCTTAACGTACTTTAAACTCCACAGAGTTACTTGTAGAGTGAGATTTTCCTCTTGAAACAATTTGCTGAGATAGCCACTCCTCTTTTCCGCTTTTTTGAGAAGTTTAACGCTTCTCAGATTACATTTTATTTCACAAATATTACCACATTCTTTTTGTCATGCTGCGGTTCATAATACCAATCTTGAATGAGGATCCGAGGACCTTGCATATAACATTTCAAGTACAACGCTTTTTTTTCATCTTTCTTTACAGTCTTTTTAAATTAATTTTGCGAAAGGTATTTTAATTTCGATGCCAACACTTTACAGTCGACATTCGGGTAAATTAGATTTTTGTAGTCGAATTTTAACATACCAAAGGCACGCACATTCACATTCACTCATCAAAGCAACTTTGTAAGCAAGAACGACATGCACTCATAAGCGAGGGGTAAGCTGCAATGGTAAATGGTGGGACAGTGTTATATGAAAATGGGTCATAAATGACCCTTCATTACGTAAATGGCCATAAATGACCCATAATAAATTGTAAATATGTGGGACATGATTTGGCGTTGTCGCTTACCCCTCGCTCATAAGATTGATGTTCAGAATGACTTTGAATTAAAAATAAAATAGAAATTGTATCTTAGAGGTTTCGTTCATTAATGACGTCCAATTGTATACAAAGTGCGTTGACTCCCCTCAAATGAACGAAACGACGCTAATAATGGAAGTAATGTGTGTCAATATCGCTTCTCCCACCTAAAAAGAAAAGCTTACGCACAGGGAAAATTTTCCTTTCGAATTTGTATTTCTGTCGAGATTTCTATTCGTCTCAGTTGTAATAACACACGCATGTTTTTCAATTTGTGGAGTCAACAAAAACTGAAGCGTTAATAGAGAGTTCAGGCAAAGCCACTTATAGCCAAATTTATAACATATACATATAACTATTCGTTTTGAGTTATATGCTTACGTTATAAGTTAACATCATAAGTTTATAGCCCAGATCAATATTGTAACTGATTCAAACCAGTACTGATCAGTTCCAAAACTGATCCGCATTAAAACTGATCAGTTCCAAAACTGATTTGGATTAGTAGTTTGAAACTGATCAGTACTGATACGTATCAGTACTTATCCATATCAGTTTTCAGACTAATCAGTACTTATTCGTATCAGTTTTCAGACTGATCAGTACTGATCAGTACTGATTCATATCAGTTTTGAAACTGATCAGTTTTGAAACTGATCAGTTTTGAAACTGATCAGTTTTGAAACTGATCAGTACATATATAGATCAGTTTTGAAACTAATCATTACTGATACAGATCAGTTTTGAAACTTATCAGTATTGATCCGGATCAGTTTAGAAAATCATCAGTACTGATTCGTATCAGTTTTAAAACTGATCATTACTTATTCGAATCGAGTTTTAAAACTGATCAGTACTTATTCATATCAGTTTTCAGACTAATCAGTACTTATTCGTATCACTTTTCAGACTGATCAGTACTGATTCATATCAGTTTTGAAACTGATCAGTACAGATACATATCAGTTTTGAAACTGATCAGTACAGATATAGATCAGTTTTGAAACTAATCAGTACTGATACAGATCAGTTTTGAAACTGATCAGTATTGATCCGGATCAGTTTCGAAAATCATCAGTACTGATCCTGATCAGTTTTAAGACTGATCAGTACTGATCTGAGTCAGTTACAATACTGATCTGGTCTATAAACTTATAACTTGTACCGTAAACTTGTAACTTATAAATTATAACTTAAAGCTCGTAACGTGAACTTATAACTTATTAAGTTAACTTGTAACTTATAACGTAAACATATAACTTATTACTTATAGCTATGTGTATATGTTATAAATTTGGCTATAAGTCGCTTTGCCCAAAATCTCTAGTATTAGCTGTATTCAACGACTGAATTGTATAAAAGTCACTGTCCCGAGAAATTGAATTTTTCTCTTTTGTGTCGCCTAAATAATGACTGTTGCGGGGCGTTGCGAGTATATCAGGCATTTCTTGGCCTTGTACGTTCATACTATTGAGCAGAAGGCATCCTCACCTGTGTAAGGAGTCGGGCGTATTATTAATACCACAGTAAAAATAGTAAAAATCTTCTTTGAAGCATGCCAATCATGCGCGTAATTGAATTTTGAATATTTATATCACAAGGGGTGACTGAAGTTGGGCCGAGCGAAAAAACCGCGAGCCAAAATCTAGTCACTATGTACCCCTTCTTCAGTAAACATAGAAAGCGACACATATACAGACACACAAAACACTATAGTTGCGTTATGGAGATAATTAGAAGAGATCGATATTTCGGAATCCAGTGCCAATCGTGAGTAAAATCATGGAACTTGAAATGCTGATGGACGGTATGGACAAATTGCTTACGTTTCTATTTGTCTCGGTTAGAGGTATTGATGGGTGTAGCGAATCGTAAAAGAAATTTGTACTAATCATTTCTTACTCTAATCCTGAGCGAATTGTCTCCAAAGTTAACTCAAGAGCTTATCAGGTCTTCAAAAAATTGAATAATTTCAATGGTGCTCTACCCCATCAATACCTTCTTTTTTATGAGGAAAACAATTTGAAGGAAAATGTAAACATAAGAAACAACATTACCGAGTTTAAACGTCCCTTCGCGTAGGACGTCATTTTTGAACATCGCCTTAAGCGAAAACAAACTTTAAAAAATGCATTTTCGTTTAAATGTGCATTCAAGAGTATTTCAAACCAACCGGCGCTACGGCGAGCGCATCGCAGTCTAACAAAATAAACACAGTTCAAACGTTCAGTAAAAATTTTTCAAAATTTGCCAAAACATCATTAACATTTATATTCTCAATCAGTTCAACTCAAACATATTCATATAACTTGACGCAATGTGAGTGATCGAAGTAGAATTTTTTACAGAAATTATTTTTAGACAAATATAACACACCATCACATTTCAGATTGATTTCTACGGCGGAGCGGAACCATTCAATAAAGTTACTTTATATCCGAAAGTGAATTTTTTATTCGTTTTTTTAGATGGAAAAATTGGAAAATTGCAACGAGTTCGATCAAATTTATTCCGATTTGTGCGACCGTTTAAGGAAAATGGGAAAGGCGACCAGCTTTTGTCAGTTAATCAAAAATTCTGCGTGTGACCTGGATCGAATTGCAATTTTGAATAACGAATGCGACATAATTCCAAGTTTAATCAAAACGGTGAAAAAATGTCGAAAAAAAAATTCGAAAAATTTGCTACACGCACGACAGTCCTTAGAAGCGTACCACCATCGTAAGGAATCAAAATCCACGAAAGATTCAAGTGAAAATGATGAACTAATTCAATTACTAAACTCAGCATTAAGTCACTTACGTATAGACGACAAATTGGATGTTCTTCAACAATTCGACCACTTTGAAAGTGAAATGATTGAAAGTTTGCTAATCGATGGTGCCGAAGCGTGTGCTGATGATGAAAATAAATTACTGTGTGACATTTACATACAACGAGCAATTTGTTTTTACGACATGGATGATCATGAAATGTCGATATTTGAAACACTACGTGGAATTTACTACTCTCGTTTTGATAAGAAAAATCCACCAGAGTCGTTATTTCTCTTACTGTTCCAGATCGCTTCATCATTACGGCAATTAAGCCAATGTCAAGCAGCTACAAACGTTATTCAGTTTTCCATTAAATTATTGCGATCATCAACTCTACCAAATGCAATTAAGTCCGTGGAGACTGTAAGATTGATTAAACTTTTGAAAGAAATACAATCTTTATCGAAGGAGGTAGGGAGTCATGAAGAAAATCCAGTCAACTTCACACATATTTTAGAGCCCAGAGTGCAGATTCTTCCTGAAGTTTATCAATCTGTAAGCAACACTTTAACGAACACTTCCAACGCTGTTCAGCTGAAATGGCGAGAAGATTTAGGAAGACATTTGATTGCAACACAAACAATCCCTCCTGGTAAGATGTAGAATTTTTTTTTAGAAAAAGATGTTAGAGGACTCAGGTATGCGCCAATAGAAACGTGTAATGAAAGTTATTTAACATTTGAACTTTAAATCTCTCGCTTTTCATTCTTCATAAATCAGTTCGAGTTAAAGTTAAAGGTCGAAGCCATTGTTTTTAACTCATTTTAAAAATAAGTAAGGAAGGGCGTGGATTATGGGAAGATGATCCTCATTAAGAAGAGGAGCTGAAATTAATGGGGCTGAGTACACGATTGTCCATAAAGTAGCAACAAAACTCATCCTTTAGTGATCCTCAGTCTCACCTTTCAGATCACCTTTCAATCGTTAATTCTGAAGCACTCATAATGTCAGCAGGGCCGGATTCCCTAAGGATTATCGAATATTGTCCGTAAGACCATAATATCGTCTACGAATACAATATTATTGTTTCATACACTGGGGAATTTTGCCAAGTCCCATGGGTAATAGGTATGGCATGAGGAAGACGAATACACACAAAATACTCCTGACGAAGGATGCAGAATTATGCTCCTCGTCATAGACGAGAAGTGTGCGTCAGAAATAGGGTGCTAAAAAAATTCTGATAAAATTTCCTTGTTTGTTCTGCGAGATGTGAGAGGAGATAGACATCTTAAAGATTGTGAACCCTCCAACTTTCCCAGATATCTATGTCCGAAATATTATCATTACACCTCACTACACCTTGATGCACCTCACTACACCTTGATGCACCTCACTACACCTTGGTGCACCTCACTACACCTTGGTGCACCTCACTACACCTTGGTGCACCTCACTACACCTTGGTGCACCTCACTACACCTTGGTGCACCTCACTACACCTTGCCTGTCTAACAGGTAGAGCGTTTCGTCGGCTGGGTCTTCAAGACAGTCTCTAGCATTTGGACTGTATGCTAGACTTGTCCAATGTTCTGCAAAATGTAGAGGGGCATTTTGCATACCTAGTTGGCTCTCAAAGACAATTTTTCTCGTAAATGTCACTGGAACAAATTATATGAGTTGTGCCGATTGTCAGCCAAATGCCGCCGAATGTTCGATTATAAGTCGGCGCAACTCATGTAATTTGTTCCAGTGACATTTACGAGCAATATTGTCTTTGAGAGCCGATTAGACACAACTCTCCTCTACATTTTTGCTGAACATTGGACCAGTGTAGGTGTAGGATGTAGTCCTAAGGCGAGAGACTGTCTTGAAGACCCAGCCAACGAAACGCTGGCACACGGCTCTAACTGCCAGACAAGCAAAGTTTTTTTTACTGTCAAAATGTTTCCCAGACATCCTCTACAAACCTTCTGAAATTGATTTTTTTATATTTGACTGACCCTGGAATCAATGTGGATGCCTTAAGTGTGTTCCGAAACCAAGGTGCACCAAGGTGGAGCGAGGTGCAGAAAGGTGCAATGAGTTGAATCAAGGTGCACGAAGGTGTAGTGAGGTGTATCAAGGTGTAGTGAGGTGCATCAAGGTGTAGTGAGGTGCATCAAGCTGTAGTGAGGTGCATCAAGGTGTAGTGAGGTGCATCAAGGTGTAGTGAGGTGCATCACGACGTAGTGAGGTGTAGTGATAATACTTCGGACATAGATATCTGAGAAAGATGAAGGGTCGGCGTACGACCGATTTCTGAACATGTGGCTTACATGACTCGCTGAATAGAATCTCCAAAAGTTTTTATACTTACGCGATTTCCAAAGATTTGGGTAACTCGTCAAAAGTTGTCGATTCATATTCACCACTGCGAGCATATTCACCATACTGAGTTGGTATATTCACCACATTGTCATCACCATCATCATCAAACTTTTGACGAGTTTTTTCGCCAGCTTGCCGCTCATATACAGAAAACTGTGAAGAAACATTTGATTCATTTAACTATTTTAGGAGCGACATTGATAGTCGAACATCCATTTTCTTGGATCGTCCACCCGAATGAAAGTCTATTGTTTTGTCAAAATTGTTGTCGAAAACTTCGGAACGTCATTCCTTGCAGCAACTGTTCTATGGTAAGTTCAGAGAAACTTTTTGCTTTGGGAAAGCTGTTGTTAATGTTTCTTGATGTATAGGCTCTGTTCTGCAGTGCGCAATGTCTGAGGGCATCCGAAGCATATCATCGATTCGAATGCGATTTTATGAAAGCGTTAACATCGTCAGAAATACTGGGAGAAATGGTCCTCCTATGTTATCGAACAATTTCCAAAAGCGACATTACAGTGCTAGAAACTCACATTCGTGAATTTCTCAAGATCCACGAAGGGAGAACAGAAATTGTGCAGAATGAACAAATTTTCCACGAAAAATTTGTTTTAGGTCTGAGCGAAGGAACGACATTGGATTCCAGCTGTTACAATGCCGTTTTCGCGCAAACACCAAACACAGACCGAAGACTAGGAGGTGATCTGCTCAAACGTAGTTTTTCGGCCGTCGTTCTCACTATTTGTCTGAGGTTCAGTGGATACTTCCAGTGTGTCGAAGAAAGGGATTCCAAATGTAATCTCAGCGAGGACGAGGAACTTATTGCGGCTATACTTCTGAGACATTTGCAAGGTGCTAGTTGCAATGCTTACGGAATCAACAAGCTCAGTGGAGATGATCCTCGGTGTCTTGATGCAGCTGAAATTGGGGGAGCAACTTATCCAATCATTTCGACAACTAATCACAGTTGCAACAGTAACGTGTATCGATTTACCATTGGAAACACGTGCATAGTGAAAGCCCTGAGAGAAATTCGTTGTGGAGAAGAAATTCTGGACTCATACGGCCCACACTTTGCATCTAATTCGATGGAAGAAAGAACTCGACATTTAAAGGGACAATACTTCTTCACTTGCTCTTGCTCGGCGTGTATCGAAAATTGGGTAACTTACTCACAGCTACCAAGAGAGAATCCTTCCTTAAAATGCACGAAATGCGGAAACGGTTTTTTGTCAAAGAAAAAAGACAAATTTGTTTGCTCTGTGTGTTCAAACATTTTCGAGGTAAAAAGATTTATGAAAGAGGTGAACGATTGTGCGAAGCTTTATGAAGCAGCTAAAGAGCTTTTGTTAAGTTCTAACAAAAATTCAATAATAAATTATGAAGTGATTGAAAGCTCCATTGTTGCGTACGCAAACATATTGGCAAGGACACAGAAGTGGCCGTGCAAAGTGCTCATTGAATGTCAGGAAACTTTGAAGCTTTGTTGGAATTTGAAAAATAGTTCCTAATTTTAAGACTTGTAGTTTGAAGAACTTCGAATTAAAAAAAGAAATTGACAATTTTCATTAACATTGTTGAACTAAAATTAACACGCTACATCACTGTCATCGAAACTCAAAAATTCTTTTATTATTTAGGAGATAAAATCATCAACATTAACGGGAGATTAAACCCCCGCGGCTCTTTTTAGTTTTGTTAGATTGCAGGGTCATTTTATCTGACCGTGACCCCTTTTTCAACCTCGGTTTGACTCTTTTTCATCATCAAATCTTTAAAGTCTTTGCTTAGGCCTTCACACATTACCTCGACCACGGTGAAAAACTGAGCATTGCTCAGTGAGCCATTACCAGCATTTAGCGCAACTACCGTGTCACAGCAGCGAAGCCTCTAATCCTGCATGCTCTCACTTCACAACTTGCCGGTCCATTGCATATCTGAAGGTATTTGTTGCAAGGAAGCGAAGAGGTCAATCTTCCGAAAACAATATTGCGACCTGAAGGAGGATAAGGCGGGAAGGAAGCATTGTAATTGGGACATATCGTTAAGCAGGATACATGTGTACTGCATGACCGATTCATCACACAAAAATTCGTAGTGGGCGTTTGGCGTTACCGTGTTTTGTATTGACAAAATTGTGTGTATGACAACCCCGATGTAAATATGAATAACCCCGCCGCACGCGCGGGATCTAATGGTCAGAGCCCCTACATAACAAAAATACCTCTGCAGGTTTCCGTCGATCTCGCCGTAGGTATTACCACAACAAAAACCCTTTTTAAAAGGAAAATGTGACGCAAGTCTTCGTCCTTTCTTCCAAAACAACTGATATCAATTTGGGTGACGCTTGAAGCTTCGTCAGTTATAGTTTTTCTGTTCTTTCAGATTTGACACGAAAAAAAATTAAGTTTTGCGTGACGTGTTGAGTACGGGTAGCCAAATTTTTGTCGTTCGATATCGGAAAGCGCAGAAAAATTATTACGTTGGGAGGTCCGACATTTGTGACGCATTTTTTTATCAAAAGTGAAAATATTTCAAAAGAATTTTTTGCATTCCGAAGCTGTAAGCGTCACTCAAATTGATATCCGTTGTTTTGGAAGAAGGGACGAGGACTTGCGTCACAATTCCCCTTTAAAAAGCGTTTTTGTTGTGATATCAGTAGTTTTGAAAGAAAAGAGGAAACAAACAAACGGCGAAAAAAATTTTCGGCGGAAAAATTTTCCGGCGAAAAAAATTTCCGGCAAAAAAAATTTCCGGCAAAAACAAATTTCCGGCGAAAAAAAATATCATTTGACACGAAACATTATCTTCTACAAAAAAAAATTAATTTTTCCCCTAATTCCGTCGTATTGTTGGTCACCCTGACACACTACACACTCAACCCAATAACTTTTCCTTTAACACCAAACATCCATCTCCAACCTAAAAAAATTTAAAAAAAAATTAATTTTCCCCCTAAGTCCGTCCCATACCAACGTCTGCCATTTTGTTGGTCACCCTGACACACCCTACCCAAAAACGTTTCCTTTGGCAAGGCTGGCATGAGCGCCGCTCATCGTGAGGTCTGGACTGACCTTTTGTTTGTATCAATTTTTCCTGCAATGATGAGGAGTGGATTTTCTGGATTTCGAAAGAACATTTCATTGGCTGAGTGGTTGAGTAACTTGCGAATCCAACTGCAAGTTTATGTGGCACTACTTTCTCAGATTTTGTGTTCACTAAGGTTGTCTTTCATTTTCACATTTTTGCTTTTTTGGATACGCCCCCAGAACATTTCTTAGAGTGTAGAAGTACGAAAGATTAGTTGTAAACAAGGGTCTTGACCTAGATCTAAATTAGTGGCAAAAACCCTCACGAAGTACGAACGTCAAAGTACGTTCTCGTCAACGTATTCTACAACATATCATAAAATTTTTGCCCTCGACCTTCCTCACGCCCGACTAGCAGCCGTAAAATGAGCTGCAGGTCCCATGTTCCAATGGGGAAAAAGGTTCCTCTCAACTGCCTCTAAAACTTTCCAAGCATACCTCTACCTCATACTTCATACAATATTCGTGAATAATAATCATCTATTTCATCAATTTGGACTCTTAACACCGAACCACTCAACCGATTTCCACAAAAATCCTGAGGATGCCCTCAGGTGTCAACAACATCGACACCTGACCCCAACACTGATTGAGGTGCCTATGGCGCTAACGCGGGGGCTGTCGGTTTTTGAGTATGTGTACTGTGGCGGTATCGTACTGGGGTCACTGACCCTTATTCCTCCCAGACAACTAGGTGGAGTAGAATCAGTAGGTATTTAGATAGGTGCCGATCCCTACACAGGACCCGAAAGATGATTTACACACCGATCGGAACTGGGGAGAGCACTACATACTTTGAGTGCTCGCGCTGATTGAGCGTAATCTCAATCCCTCGCTCATGGGGGCCCTGCGGTTAAGACTACTTCAGGCACGCACGCAAATCATCACTCTGTTATGCTACAAACGTATAATACCCGTTTGTACTTCGTACGTGTCTAAAAACAGCACTAGTGAACATTTGAATCATTGACTTTTTTGCAATTTAGTCAGTGAGCGCTAAATATCGGAGCGCGAGCGCGAGCGCCGCTCATTTTTAGAGGGTATGAGCGTGAGCGCGGGCGCTCACACACACACACTTGTCCTTTGGTTTTGGTGTCAATCTCCATCCTAACAGGTCCAAAAATTTTGCTCATATTTGACCCATACTTTGAATACACTCACACACATACAAAACATTCTTTTATATGGACTTGGCGGACATGGCGCCTTTTAAGAGCCCTGGCACAAAAACGAGACCGGTACACCCCCCTTTTTTAAATCTCATTTGGCGTAGAATGCCCACCCGAAGGTGCAAAATGTCAAGAAAAGTTATCGAGCCGTTTTCGAGCACTAGCCAAAAAAGTCGGCTTTCATACAAATGGCTCTGGAACTAACTAACTAACTTACCCACTAACTGACTAACCTAGGATGTTTCCATTAACTTTGGCTTCTATGAAATAGCACATTTTGTATGTAAAATGACGATTTTCTAAAGGTCATATCTTCGGATCCACTGGACCGATTTTAATGAGTAAAACATCGATTTCAATCAATATATACAGGGATACGACGACGCAAATGAAAAAGTCAAAACTTAGCTGTACATATGGGTCAACCGTCTACGAAAAAAAGTTTTCTTAATGTGGACTTGCGTCACGGGCGCATTGCTACCTCGCGCCCATGATTCCGCAGTCTACGAAAAAAAATGTTCTTAATTTTATGTTCGTGTGGACTGGTGTCAAAAGCGCATTGCTCCGTGCGCCCATTATTCTATTGTACATTTTTCATCCAGTAATATATTGCTAGCATTCATTGCTGTTGTAGTTGTTATGGTTGCAGACGTTTTGCTGTGGCTATTTTTCTATGACATTTGAACCTAGACCCTGGCCTAGAGCAGCAATTTTTACTTACAACGCTATCAACTGCAAACCATTTAATTTAGTAAAGCGAGTTGCGCCACCTTTGATCATACGCTAAAATTGTGAAAATAACGCGAAAGGATTTGAGACTAAACTCTCAAGCTTATGTTCTTACGTGTTATTTATCTATAATTTCCAATGTTTGAAGGTGTGTGAGTTAATCCATAAGATAAATCAACAAAATTATTTTTTATCAAGCTGATTCATTCCGATTTTATAAGAAATATTGTCAGTCGATAATTTGAAACGAATTTTTCCAATTTTTTTTTTTTCGTGAAGACTTTTTTCGTGCATTCCCATCGTTATTACATGGAGTGTGCAGGTGTTATCCTCCATTGAAGGTTGGGATCGTGTTCGTTAAACGCAGAACATTCCAATGGATTTCCGCGACTATAATTTGATTACATGATAATTAGAATTGTTTAATGTTCTGTCGTTCACTTAAAACTTACCCCATGTTGCGTATAGCCATGCCACTTGCTACATTCTGGATGAAAAACACCTCGGGGTTGCTTGGTACAGGGAAGGCATTCCAAAGTTGGTGGTCGCCACCGTGAAATTGCTGGAATTACAAGATTTTGTTTAAACGCCATCGAAGACACACCTGAGTTTATTCACTTACCCAAATGATACACTTAACTGCACCGGACGGCTGTTCCAACACTTTTATGTCGTCTGTGATATGAGATGCGGTCAAGCGAAATCCCCCATCTAAAAAACAAATCAGATTTTTTTCTCTTCCAAGGCATCTGACTTATTTTTCGTAATATACTTTCGCAGCTAGCCATCCAGATTTGGTGGGGCTCGGCGTTATAATTCCATGAAATCACTTTCGCTCCGTCCGTCTTTCGCTGCTTTTTGACATCGAGCACCTAAGAAAATAGAACTTTGTTACCAACTTGAACATCTTACAAATCAACCAAAATCTCACATACCACTCCATCGAATGCACTCATGATTACAAAACTTCCTCCGTGTGTGAAACCTTTTCAAACGATAAACACAATCATTTTTATCGAGATTTACAAAACTGAGAAACCTACCCATTATAAAGCACTTTTTACTTCCTCGAGCGATCCGAATTCAGCGACAACTTTTATTGGAATGGTGGAAACAAAGTACATTAATTTCCGTTATCATTTTGTTATAATCTTACGATATCGTCAGTTTATGTACTTTTTGATTGATTAGATAAACTGTGGTACTTGCGCGAATACTTTAGTGTTGAGGTCATTTTTTTGGCGACCTTTTTGTTTCATTCGAGTCAGCAATTTACTTTCCAAAGCTTCCGACCACCTATACATACAATAACGTTTGAAGATGTAAGACGACTTGTGTCTACGAGTGAGGAATTCGATTATTGCGAACTTTGCTATGTACTTTGCTTGCAACAATCAAAGGCCAGTGCAATTATAATTTTCAGTCGGAACTCTGCTTTGGAAACCTCATTTTAGATCTCGGCTATGTTCGGATCGGAAGCCTGAATATCAACAGACTTGTGGTGACTTGTTAGCAAATTTTTAAACAGACTAGATGAAGAGGTGTCAGTTTATGCGATTAATCACTCACTTTGATCGTGCCATTTTGTTCAACAAATTGGCCATCCATAAATGACGTCCAGTCTTTTCAGTGCTGCCAGCACACTTAAATCGTTAATAATTCGATAAGTGTGTATTCTGGCGAGTCAAACGTGTGTTCTACCCCCCCCCCCATTTAGGGGGGTATTTAGAGGGGTATAACACACATTTGAATCACCAGAAATATTTATCGAGTTATTAACGATTTAAATGTGCTGGCAGCACTGAAAAAACTGGACGTCATTTATGGATGGCCCCAAATCCTTAATAACCCGAAAGTTTCCGACCAGATGGAAAATTAGTAATGTTTCCCCGATATATAAAGACGGCGATAAAGATGACGTGTCCAATTATAGGCCGGTGTCCATTTTGTGTGTAGTCTCTAAAATTTGTGAAAGGCTTGTTTTTGACATGCTGTTTGATCAGATCAAGTCGGAAATTCATCTTTCGCAACACGGATTCTTTGCTAAGAAATCAACGCAAACGAAACTTATGGAGTATGTGTCCAATGTAGCTCAGTCAATAATTGATGGTGGTCAGGTTGACACTATCTACTCAGACTTTTCAAAAGCTTTTGATAAAGTGAACCACGCGATTATCGTTGCGAAATTGAAAAGATTCGTATTCAATGACAATCTTTGGAATGGTTTAATTTGTGCCTAACGGAACGTTCACAGTTTGTACCAGATCGCGTCGCATTGTTCCAACATCCGGAGTGCCTCAAGTCTCTATTTTAGGTCCGTTGTTGTTTATACTGTTCATCAATGATCTCTTGTCCTCTCTCTCGTTCGGTTCTGGTTTTGCAGATGATTTGAAAATTTTTCGGAAGATTAATCTTGTTCAAATAGATCTGTACAAAGTCGTGGATTGGTGTACGGTAAACAAAATGGACATCATTATTGAAAAATGTGTGGTAATGTAAACGAGCTACAGTAGAAACAAATGCATTTATCCCTATTGTGTGATTAGCGATGATTTGTTAGATTGGCGATGAGGAGCTGAAACGAGTGTCTGGAAAAAGGGATCTGGGGGTGATTATGGAAGCCAAGCTTTCGCCAAGCTACGCCAAGAGATCTTACAGAATGCTGAGATTCATATTTCGCTGTGGCAAATACTTTATAGGTCAAAAAAGCATGATATTTTTGTACGATGCTTTGGTGAGGAACCGTCTCGAGTATTGTTCAACCGTCTGGAACCCGTATTATGTAAACGCAATTGAACAAATAGAATGAGTTCAGAAGAAGTTCACGAGAATGTTTTACTGGAAATTCAATCTGGGAACACCTCGACCGAAATATCCTAACAGGTTAAGGCGGTTGCAATTGTACACACTTCAATCGCGTAGACTGATCAACGACGAACTCATGTTATACATGATAAAACATGACCTGCAGATTCCTCATTCAAACACAACTTTAGCTTTAGTCAACCGCAACGAACGAACCGTCGGGCAACAATCTTCTACCTCCCGACAATGTCCACCAATTATCAAAGTAATTCGCCACTTTTTCGGATCCAACGCAACTATGACACGCCCTTTTCCAGCCTGGATTTATATGAGCAAAAAAACCTCTTACAGAGGAGGTGTGACGCAAGTCTTTATGTCTGCTTACAAAAGCTGTGAAATTAGAATCATCATTAATCATCTAAGGTAAAACTTTTTTTCTTCCAGTTACAAAAGTTGTGAAATCAGAGGGGGTGACGCATTAAACTTGGATTCGCAACAAACATTTTCAAACAAAATTATGTTGAGTTCAAAAAATTGCGTCACAAATGCCAGAACCAACGACGAAACAGTTTTTCTGTACTTGCAGTTTTTACGCTGCGAAAATTTGACTTTTATTTCTTATCACATCGTTTAGGGTAAATTTAAATTTTTGCGTCTAAAAACTGAGTGTTGGAAAATTATTCCGCTGGTAGGTCTGGCATTTGTGACGCAATTTTTTGAACTCAATATAATTTTGTTTAAAAATGTTTGCTGCGAATCGAAGCTTAATGCGTCACCCCCCTCTGATTTCAGAACTTTTGTAACTGGAAGAAAAAAGTTTTTCCTAAGATAATTAATGCGTCACACTTTTCTGATTTCACAGCTTTTGTAAGCAGACATAAAAACTTGCGTCACACCTTCTCTGTAAGAGGTTTTTTTGCGGATATCAGTACTTTTGTAAGTTTGTAAGTAACTTTCTAGATGCCATAGTTCTAGAGGTATGAATTATCCCTCTGGAATCTGGAAGTGGCGTTATCCCGGGATTAGACCATATTTTCCCAAAACCATGAAACACGTGTTCGCTTATATTTAATTCTCTACAACTTCGCCTTTGGAACCAACTTTCTAGCTCTCATAGTTCTGGAGATCTGGGTCATCCTGCCCAATTATGGAAGTGGCCATATACCAGGATTGGGCCATATTTCCCCAAAAGCCTGAAACACGTGTTCGCTTAAATTTAATTTTCTATAACTTCGCCTTTGGAACCAACTTTCTAACTCTCATAGTTCTGGAGATCTGGGTCATCCTGCCCAATTATGGAAGTGGCCATATACCAGGATTGGGCCATATTTTGGGGGGTTCGAGTGATTGTTACAGTGTGTGACAACGACGGGGGGGGGGAGGGGTAAGTGGCCAAAAATGTGTTACGTAATTTAGGGACAGCCCCATTCAAATCACGTGAAACTTTGTGTTGATTCTAAGAAACTTTCCAAAAAACCAGGACCAAAATGGAGAACATCTACTATCATCATGGAGAACATCACTACGTAACCTTCCAGCAACCTGCGTCTTAGTTGAGAGAACTTCTTAGAGCAACCACATATCAAGTTATTACGCGTTTCTTCTTCTGGTCAACAAGTAGATAGAGACTATTTTCGAGAAAAAATTTCATGAAATTCATGGAAAAGTTCTTGAGAAAAATCGGGAATTTCGTGAAACATTTTCTTGAAGATAGGCTCTGTCCACATACCATCTGGGAGTTGTCCAAAGTCTCATTCTTTCATGTGACCGTTTAAACCACAGCGTTCAATAATCGCCTAGAAAACTCTACTGCAGCAGAACCTTGATTCATTCCGAGCTGGGCTACAGGGGTAACGCTTTGTATACGAACGCCTCCCGCCTCCTTGGTACCTACTCCAGTACTCCACATGCCTCTGCATCGGGGCCTATTTTAGTTCCTACATTCAGCAAAATTAACAGAACTCTCGCAAATTCATGGTAAATACTCACGAAACGTAAAAAGTCACAAAACGGAGTAAAAGGAAAATTTCGCAGTTCTGTTAATTTTGCTGACTGTAAAAATTTCATAAAATTCTTAAAAAATTCCTAAGAATTATCATGGGCGCACGGTAGCTATACGCCGGTGACGCAAGTTCACATACGAACAAAAAATTAAGAAAAGACAAGGTTGGGTTTTCGAGATAGAGGTTTGGTGTCAAATGGAAAATTGTTGAATTGGGTGTGTAGTGTATCAGGATGATTTAACTTGATTAACTTGGGTGGACGCTTACAGCTCCGGAACGCAAAAAATTATTTTGAAATATTTTCACTTTTGATTAAAAAAATGCGTCAGAAATGCCGGACCCTCCCAACGTAATAACTTTTCTGTACTTTCAGATTT
Source organism: Pseudolycoriella hygida (assembly GCA_029228625.1). NCBI lineage: Eukaryota > Metazoa > Arthropoda > Insecta > Diptera > Sciaridae > Pseudolycoriella > Pseudolycoriella hygida. The sequence goes on along the minus strand of CM055405.1, from coordinate 43,164,949 downwards.
GACGTATAAATCACGCAAAGCTAAATTTTTGAGATTTGAAAAATTAATACGTTGGGAGGGTCCGGGGGGGGGATTCGACGAAAGCGTACGTTCCATATACATCAACATTTCAACAACGAGTGGGATGTTGGTCTGAAAATTGTTATTTTTTGAGTGCGTACTTTATGGATGGCCCCTTAGAGTTACAAAATAAGTTTAAGGGACATGGTTTGCCCCTCTGTTATACGACGAATTTTTCCCTGCATTTGTGACTCACATGTTGATTCAAAACGTCGCAATCGGTTAATGGTTATGAGCGTCACATTGTCGGTTGTGCGTGATGAAATAAAAAGGACTTGCGTCACATCACCTCTTTTAACAGTTGTTTGACTCATACGATTTATTTATTGAATAAACTATAAACGCGAAGTTAATTTAATTTCTAGAATGAAAAGTTTTGAAAATGTTGCTTATTTTTTGACAGTCCATTGAACGTGAATAACATTTTACAACTGCAATCTATCAGAGCTGATTAACTAATTTAAATATTTGATTATTGTTGACAGAGATTAGCATATTGCACGGTCATAATTAACCCAACACACAGGAATGAGTGCGTAACAACCATTTTCAACAGTCTTTCCCTAAGGCATCATTTCTTTCATTATTTCATTTGATTATCTTTAATGAATCGGTTAATTGAGTGTGTCTTCAAGTGACATTTGAACTTCCTTCCAAACAAAAACGTTTGTTTAACAACGAAAATGAATATTGAAACACCCACAACACCAGACCGTTTCACTGACGAACAGACAGAGCGAATGTAACAAAACTTCTTTAATGAATTTTTATGGCACATTTTCTATGAGTCCGTTAGATAATAGTTGTGTTAAACATTATGTTTTATTGGTGTTTAAGATGAAATAAAAAAAATAAAAACAATTAATTAATTGACACAATTGATGGGAATAGAAAATTGAATTCTTTAAACTTCATTTAACGTTTCATTTTGACTAAATTTGACTTACGTGAACGAATTAAGAAATTCATTGAGATGGAGAAACATTCTCAACTAACAATTTACCCCAAAAAAAGTACATTTAATGTGTTCGTGTTCATTTTAATGGGTTGTATGGGGCGTATTGTGATGTGTTTGATGTCAATCTTATAGCAAAACTCATCTAATTTCATAAGTTTCATTTATTACAAAAGAGATTTCGAACGCATTTTAGTGAAAAAGTGTCGTAAAAGCGATCAGTAAAATCGAGGACAATGTAATTCGAACTGCCGATGCACCACCAGTAGAGCAAACTTTTCGAATGGATGATGTACTTAGTCCTCGTCGTCTTAGCAAATTCCGAACACTTTGAATATCCTGAAAAGACAAATTAAACTAATGGTTAAGGGTCTGTATTGAAGGAGCCACGAAGATGATTCGAAAAAAATCTTTGGGATTTCATGGTTGGTTTTCCTTACGAATTCCTTACCTCATGGGTTATCATATTCGGTTTCCGAGACAAAGTTACAGAAAAAAGTTGTGGCGAAGGAGATGTTTGACAAAATGTTAACACCAAATGAGTTCCTACAGCTTTCATCACTTGTATGGTTCCAGTAAATTGAGTATACGGTGAGTTCAGTTGAGCATCTAAACAAATTGTAGAATTTTTATTACCTATTTTGACACTCAAAAAAGGAGAACATCAACCTGCAAGTGGTGGAGAGCATATCCAAAATCCTCTTCTAGTTGTGTTGTATCTTAGTGAATATTCCAGAAGAGTTCCTCTTTCCTCCCAGATAAGTCTTAAGTAATTGTACTGATGCTGACGAGGTCGACCTCTCTCTGAGTTATAGTACGGAGAATCAAATGAATCCGTAGGTGAACGCGTTGTAATTTGCTGTGAAGGTTTTCATCAATTTATTGTGTTAAGACAAGAAGAATTTTCGAAATGAAATCCAACCTCGTGAGTTGTTTCCTTCAAGTGAACCGTAACACAAGATTCTACCATCATTTCGCCATCGATGCTGTCCCGATGCTGAAGTACCTCACTTCCGTACCACATTCCAGTTATCTGACAATAAAAGTGCTAGGAATTAGTGAACTTTCACATCACATAGACTGAGTTAGTGCGGAAAAGAACCAGGAAACATTCAGTACAGATTGGTAAAGAAAAGACACATCCAAATCGGTGTTAGGTCTTTATGTTGAAAGCATTTTTCATGAACCATTTTTAATTGTCTCATGAAAGTGTGTTAGCTCCTCTTTGGAAGATCTGAACGTGTCTCGAAAAGCACAGACCTCTATGCTTCTAGGATATGTAGGAACACTTTCGGTAAGAATTGGGGCCTACCGTCTAAGGCGATACTGTGGTACTATGAAGCAGTAGTGAGGCCTATGGTATGCCACGGTAGTGTAGTGTGGTGGCCTAGGCTGTAGAGGGAGGGGATGAGCGAGATTCAGAGGATGGTATGCAAATGCATTACATTTGCGACAGCAGATAGGCTTGGTAGAATAAGAAATGCAATAGCTGATCCTATTTTTGACATGCTTAAAGACCGTATTAAAGCGGAAATCAACTTTGAGACACGCTGTGAGGATATCATACCGAGTAGACAAGAATGGCCAGATCATATACCTGAAGAGGGACTCATAAATTTCATTGACGGCTCGAAAACTCTGAAGGAACGGGAGCTGGGGTAATTACTCCTGGAATCCAGGACGGAAGAGAATTTCTATCTAGGAAATTACGCCACTATGTTTCAAGCGGAAACGTTTGCAGCGATGAAAGGACTGCGGTGCTCTTTACGACCGGAATTGGAAATTGAGAGAATCACGGTACTTTCTGAAAGCGAAGCGATTATAAAGGCGATTATATCGCCCGTCACAACGTCCAAACTAATGAAAGAGTTCAAGGTGACCCTAAACGAGCTAGGCCTGAGAAATCATATAGCGGTGGCATGGGTACCTGGTGTACCTGGACACTGTGGAATAGATGGAAGTGAAAGAGCAGATGAGCTGGGGAAGCTGGGCTCTTAATTTGTTAGCCACGGACCGGAACCGATCATTCCTATATCGCAGTCGCTTTGTGACAAGGCGCTAAAGGACTGGACATGGTCAGAGGTGAAGAAGAATTGGCGCGCTTATAGTGGAGGTTAACACACAAAGAGGTTCTTCCCAGTGGCCGATCGTGGTTGGGCGAAGGAACTGTTGCACATGGACCGGGATCGAAAAAGGAGAGTTGTGGAAGCGACTGTATCCGTGTGCCCTTGGTGTGGAAACGGGACATCACATTTTTTGTGAATGTCCGAACTTCTCTCCACTAAGATATAGGATTCTAGGTGATCATGTGATCAGATCGCTAGATATGCTGAAACTGGGACCACTTTACCTGGACAAGTTTCTAGTGAGCACAGGTAGGTTTTAATGATTTACGTTTTGAACGGGATATAGGAACAAAGGATCAGCAGATATGTGTTTCTTGGGTCTAAGCCGTCCCAAACCTGATGAATCTAAAAAAATGCTTCTAGCAACTCCGAAGCTAGTGACATTGACATGGCATAGGAACTTGGCAGTAACTAAAGTAACAAATTTCTTAACTTTTCATCAGCTTTTCATCAGTTCCCAAATAGTTGATCATAGAAACTTCTTCCGTTTGCCAGGAGCAGATAATCACAAGTTTCGTTGACAAAGAATTTTCTATTTTGTATGTGATTTTTTAAGATTTTTTCACTTCTTTATATGGGATTTTCCAGACAGGTTGACAAAGGATTTTCTATTGACGTCATTAGATTGGTCCCAGACCTAAAACCCTTTCTGTGAATTATTTCATTTTTGTCAAAATTAAGGTTTGAGAATGCTTCGTTTACGGCCTGGACGTTCCCGTTTAATTCTTTACACATCGTATTTCATTTTAACCGTTCGATACAAATATGAATTTATTTATGAACCGAGATACGGTTCGCTGTAAAGATAAGCACATGCCATAGAATAATTTTTCGCTAAAATTAATATTTTCCGTCAATCGAAAAATTCAAAACGAGTTCCGCAATAAAATCACTAGAAAAGCATATAGAAGACCCGTGCGTTCAAATCAAATTATTTATCTTCACATTCCACAAAAAATAAAGTCTACAACTCTCACAAATCACAAATTTTGAAAGGAGCTAAAACACTGCGAAGAGATCTAAGGCTCATGATTCCATAAGTAAAAATTTTCGCCTCAATTTCCTCTGCAAGTTATCAAAAAAAATTAGTTCCTCTACTTTACCTACTACCTTAGAACCGATTTTATACCCCAACCTAATGTGAACCATGTATTACTTTGCCCATGGAACACTCGAAAGCCACTAGGCAGATTTCGCGCATATTTGAACTTAAACTAGGGCAAAGAAAAGGAGAACGTATCGGTTGAACGGTCTCCAAAATGGTTTGGCGATGGACAGACATTCGATTCATCCCCTCACTCCAGTATCTAAGTAATCCATGTTACAAACTCCGTAGTAAGTCTATGAAACATTTTTCTTACTTTGGACGGGTCTAACGAGTGATTCAATTGATAGCCTTGAATCGTCGTCCATCATTGCGAGTAATACAAAACAATTATTTCATTTATTGTTTCAAAATGTATGACTCACAATATTGAATGCATTGAGATGTCATCTCACTTACGACACGTTTAATTTATGTAGTAATTGCATAATAACAAAGACGCTACATTCGTATTACTGTGAGACGTGGTTCGGAAGTGCCGGTGTGGTCCAGAAAACACTTCTTTTATTGGCTATAAAAAGTTGTTAGTTTAGTCTCTAAAATACAAATGCTAAGCTTTTTCATACGAAAAGAACCGCAGTTCATCCAGTCTAGTTCTCATTAGTATAACTTTTTTTTACTCTCACACATTGAAACAACTCGTGCGTTATTTGGCATCTGCTTTTACTCTGAAATAACTTTAACCGAATGACATTAGATAAACGGCATTTAGTGTTGCTTTTCTTAAGAATTTCGCCAGTGGTCTGTGCCGAGTATCTTTACATAAGAAAAATGATTGCGTAGACGTAAAAATTCTTTCGCAGTCCTTGAAATGAACCATCAGAATTTACGGAGATGCAAAACTTAGCGCATACACTCCCCATGTATTCCTCTTACTCTCGCAGATCGATCGCCTCGATGCTCATTATACAATAAAAACCAACAATAACAATTGCCCAAGCATTCTTCAATCAATCAAATCTATTTTCCTCGAACAAAAAGGAAATAAATGTTTATACAAATGTTCGGATGTTCTAATAAAGTTCAATACTTTTAAGTCATCTTCTCTTGTACAAGAAGTGAACGTCCAAATTTGCAAATATCTCCCGCGGGCATGGGAATAATGCGCAAACCTCGTTAAAGGGAAACTTACGCAAAAATTTTGGTTCCCAGGGAAACATTTTTTTAGGGAAATTTCGGTACAGACAAAAGCGAATCGATACCATGTTTGACCATAAAACTCCACACAAAAAGCAGGGTGGCGACCATGATTATGACAGTGAACATGATTTTTGCATGGAGTTTTATGGCCAAAATGGTCATCAATTTAACTCAGAAATCTCGTAGAAAAACATTGGCTATGTATGACGTTGGAAATTAGCTGTCGTTGAGAAATGTGTATCGGAACCGTTGCGAATTAGCCATTTTTCAATAGAAAAGTATCTACTTTTTAGAATATTTTTTTTAAGAAAATGATCGAATTAAAATGTTTACAAAAATTTATGCGGGCGAAATCGAGGGGTCCCGCACTCAGAGATTTAATGGATTTAAATCTTAAAACCATGTGATATAAAGATTTAAATCTCATTAAATCTCTGAGTGCGTGACCCCTCGGGCGAAATGAATTATCCGACAGGGAATTATCAGACTGAGGAAAATGCCATTCCGTTTGATAATTCCTGGGCGATAATTCCCCGGGTGATAATTCGCATTTCTCTGGGCGATAATTCCCTGGGTGATAATTCCTATTTTTTCGGGGGAAGGGGATAATTCCCGACATCATTTATGCGAAATTCTTTAATCGGGAAATCCCGGTTTTGGCTCGGTTACCGGGAAAAAACATTATGTCCGACTTCCCCGTCCTCCGTACGTATCGCCACCCCTAGCAGTCCTTTGAGAATGGCCCCCTTCGAACGCATACTGAATATTGTAATAACAAGGTTTTATCAAAACCAACGTTACATAAGCGACGGCGTTAATTATAGCGGACGCGACGCGACATTGTGCTATTGACAACCATTTGCTATGTCTAGTAAGTGTTAATCAATGCCAAATATCTTGTTTTGGATGTTTTCAATAAAATATGCAAAAAAAGGCGCGACGAGAAATATCTGCGATTAGTACGCGATTTTTATGAGCTGTCAACCATCCATGATCTTCAAACCCCTGTTAAGTAAAGCCATTACATCGTTAGACTTTTTATACGAGGACGATTTTGTTTTTATTTTGTACCAAAAAAATTTGCATTTTCTAAACCGACCGGTTTCATTCGCTATGCGAACATTATCAAGACTTTTACATGATCAGAAACCTGTTTGTGGTCTACTATTACCACTTTTAGGGGGCGTCCAATTTTTGCGTAAGTGATTTTCAATCCACTACGCAAAATTGAGTGAAAAGCAAAGTAATTCTAACTTGTAATACTTGGACGCCCTCTTACAGTTCCTACCAATCTTTTATTTTTTCCAAATTTAGAAAGAAGCCGAGGGTGTTGGCCACTGTGACTTCGACATCACATAATTTTCGCGCACAAATAAACTTTCGCAGTTCTTCATCACAATTCCACGAAATTTTATCAAATGTAAAAAAGTCGCACCTGTGAAATATCCAAGTGATTTTGTGGATTCAAATCCGCGCAATATTGTGCGGACCCAGTCGTTCCGTACCCGTCAATTCCATAGTCTGAATTACAAGTACACCACCGAAAAACGACACTCATTACGCACAAAACGATGTAAAATTTCTTCATTTTGCGAATCCGTTAATTTCAAATGTTTCGTTAAATTTTGCTTTCTAAAGAAAAATGTTCTTCACTGCTACTAATCCGATCTGTTGGAATTTCGATGTTGAACTAAATGATCTGTTGACTCTTTTGTTTCAATTAAGTCATGATTTCTTTCGGAAATATAATTTTTAGTTAGCTGCATGGCATTAACGGTCGACTCACACACATATCTTCATTACAAAAATATCATTAATTAAGAGTGATCTGCTCTGCCATAGGGACTCCCATTCTTTGTAAATGTGTGAGTAACCATGTCATTCCACTCTTAGTCATTTCGATTACATAAAATTCGTTGTAGTGATATGGTGGTGTACATTAAATTTAACCTATTGACCCTCATGTGCCATGCATTTTTCGGACCAATTTATGTTTTACATTGAACTACATCAATTGGAACGCCACAAATGATTGCCGGTTGATTTCTTTAGGCCTCTGGGTGCGGGTCGAGTTCGTCTGACACAAGTGTAACCAAAAGAACAGGGGGAGAAGTGTAAAACATTATTTTCTTTTCTAACCCAAGCGCTAGATCCTTTTTAGGACATTTTTATGGCCATGGAATTTTGCCTTTTTTGGGGTGGGGTCGCCCTTAGGACTAACCTAAGGCCCTAAGGAGAATCCTCAGACCCATACTTTCATGGGAAAAAACTTATCACTTTTTTCAATACAACATTGCACAGAAAACTTCATCGTTAGAGAAATATATCCATGAAAATCCACCAAATATCGTGTTGTGTCGTGTACTGTAGTAGCGTGAGTCGGTCCAACAATAGGGACCCTACAGCTCGGATCACTCAACCAATTTTCACTAATTTCTTTTTCGTGATTTCTAGAAGTCCATATATTTAATTGAAAGCCTTACAGAGCGATTTCTGTGCTAATTTCGCAGAGATATAAGTCAAAAAGTTCCATTAACCTTCAAAAAACCACTTTTTCGACCGTAACTTCGAAAGTTTTCGACCGACTACGCCAAAATCAATAATCATTTTTCAATTATCTTTCAGGAAAAAAAAGTTTTTGAAAATCGAACAAGGTTTACAGGTTTACCAGATTTATGTAGAAAAAACGTTGGGCCCTTAGGTTTATCACTTCGGGCGATCATTCCCTTATCTTGGAACACAGATCTTGCGATCCTTTGCGATCCCAATCATCATTTAAATCCTGTTAACTCTAAGAACCTGTTCAAAATATAACGTCCAGGGTGGACAGCATCTGATGGTTGCACGACGTAGCCTGCCAGCAACCTGCGTTTCTTTTGAAAGAACTTGGGGCATTCGCATATCAGGTGAATACCCGTTTCTTCTTCTGATCTGCATGCCGAAAGTTGCCGAAACCCTCATCTTTTTCATGTGCCCATTCAACCCGAAGTGTCCAGTTATCGCTTCGACCACTCTCCTAATGCGATTCCTGCTCATACCTAGCAGCCTCTTGGCCCATTCCAAATTTAGTTTCGGGAAAAAGCACTTTGTATGAACGCTTCCTTCGTACCTATTCCAGTACTCCACATGCCTTTGCATCACCCAATCTCTCAGCGCTTTCGCATGGACTCATGGAGTAGTCGGCAAATACGGTTCAGAGCCGATCTCGAGAGCCGTCGAGCCCACCTTAGCTAGGTCGTCCGCCCTCTCGTTTCCTTCTACTCCAGAGTGTCCGGGTTCACAGATTAGAGTGATCTCCCACCTATCGAGTTCAAGAAGTCCCAGCACTCCTTCACAAGTTTGGAAGTGGTAATAGGTGAAACAAGTGCTCTGATCATCTCCTTACTGTCTGAACATATAAGGATCTGCTTTCCCTGCTTATTTATTTTATTTATGTGTTTTTCAGAAACTATGTATGCGTATATATATCACAGTTAAGTTACTTTCGTCAAGAATTTTATCACATTTTTTTTTGTCTTTAGAGTTGTAAATCAAGCTTACTTAACCAATCTTGCACGCCAGTCGCGACTTCGTGTACATCTTTAATATTAACCGAGAACGCGCTCAAAGGGCATTCAGAAGTGATGTGTGTCATTGTCTGGCTCGGAGCGCCACAGTCAGTCATTCTCCAAATATACATTTTATGACCACACCTTTCATGTCCTGTACGGATGCGATTCAGTGTTACCCATTCTTTTCTCGGCAAGTTGAAACCAGGTAGGCGAACCGTTGGATCAGAAATAAATTTGTTGCGATCGACATTTCTGAAATGCCACTCTTTATGCCACCGATCCATTGCAATAAAATCAGTTTCGTGTAGTCTGATTGCGGTTTTTAACGACGGTCTTCTGGACACGAGTCGGCTCGAATGATGTAGCTCCATATCCTGGTGAATAGGTAGTTGATGATTTTGCATGATTTTCTGATACTCTATCAACAGTGCATGTTGCCGACGTATATGAGGTGGAGCTATGTTCGTCAGTACCGGAAGCCATTCTACGTGAGTTGACTTGACTGCTCCACTAATCGTCCGGAACGTATTGTTGAGCTTAATGTCAACTCTTCTGGCATGTGGGCTATTTAGCCACCGGACTGCAGTACTTCGCGACGGAGAAAACAAGTGCAGTCGCTGATGTGCGCAGAGTCTCAGCGTTCGCGTCCCACGTGGTTCTGCAAAGCTTGTGAATGATATTATTTCGTGATTTTGTTTTAGTCGCCGTTTTTTCGCAATGTTTTCTGTACGTGAGAGACCGGTCCAAAGTAACGCCGAGATGTTTTGGGTGGCGGTTGTGTTTCCGCAGAAAGACAATTTCAGTTTATAATTCGTTTGGTGATTATTGAGGTGAAATGTTATCGCTTCTGTTTTCGTATGGTTTGGTTTCAGTCCCCATTTTTTGAAATATTTTTCCAGGACTAATAAATCTTTGTTGAGTGTCTCTTCACAGTTCTGAAAACTTTTCGATTGCGTCGCTATTGCACTGTCATCTGCGTATCCAAATTTCCGGCTTGATAATGTGGGCACGTCGTTGATGTATGGGTTGAAGAGAAGCGGAGCGAGTACAGAACTTTGAGGCAGTCCATTATTGAGAATATATTTCTTACTTTTTTCGTTGTATACGACGAATTCTCTATTGCTGAGAATTTCATTGATCAGAGATACGAATGAATTGCACGGTATAACTTTGATGAGTTTATAGAGAAGTTCGTGTCTCCACACGGTGTCGTATGCGGCCGTCAAGTCGATGAGAACCACTGCGGTTTTTCCCCCTTCTGAATTCCGTGTTCAATATGAGTCGTTAGAGCCATGACTTGCCCTGCTCCCTGCTCGCCCTCCGGCAGAGCTTCGCGAAAGCACTGCGAAAACTCCTGCCTGAAAGACATTCGCAAGGACTCTCAGATGGAACTGATTTCCTTCCCCCAAATTCAAGGTATACACCCTAGCACCCGTTCCTACAGATTTCTTCGATCCGTCTGTGAATTCTTTCACACAGTCACCCGGTAGATCAGCCATCCAGTCACTCCGGCCTACTCGGAATTCTCACGCTGAATCGCCTTGGGAAGTAGGTTCTAGGTGTCATCTCGTCCCTTGGCAGCGCTTTCATGGCCGCAGTGGGCGTTGTCTTCATAGCACAGGTAATACAAATGCAATCTAGCCTCTGAATTTCGAGCCTAGGCCACCATACCATACAACCATACCACTGCTTCATACAACAACAGAATGCCCTTTGACTTCAGTCTCCAGTTCCTCCCGAAAGATAGCCACTAGAGCTTTTTGTGCTTTATCCTTGACGTGAGCAATCCAGTTAAGCTTCACTCCTAGGTATTTTGCCCGTGGAGTGAATTCCTTGGTCTCGTTAAAGAGCCTGATCTCACCGACCAAATCTGATCCCGAGAGCCTTCTGCTGAATAGCACTAGATCAGTCTTAGTCGGGTTGAGCATCAGACCCTTCTCGTTGCACCACTTCTCCACTACCCTCAGTGCAGTTCTGACTCGGTCTCATAGCGTTCTTTCGAATTTTCTTCTGACTAGAATCGTCAGAGCGTCCGAGTAGCCTTATGCGTAGATTCCTTCAGGGTTCAGCTTCCAAATGAGAGAATCTACCATCATACAGCTTAGTATCTGTAGGGCCCTAGTAGAGACTCACTTTTAGGGCCCTGACTGAGTCGAAAAGCTCAAAATAAAAAGTTTCTTCCATAAAATGTCAGGCAAACTCAGGCCTTCTAAACAAAACAAAATTATGAAAATCGGAATAGATTTACTCGAGTTATGTACAAAAGACCAAAAACCACTGGGCCGACAGTGCCCCGATTCAATTCCATCCAATCCGAGCTATCGTATTGACGAACGGATGAACCGACGGACAATTTTTTGTCGCATTTTCTCTTATTTATACCCCGAAACGAGAAAGTAACCAATAGACTCCTTTTCGAAGTACTTTGTTCTCCAGAAACTACCTCGAGTACAATTCAGACTTATTCCTTGAGAAAAAGTCAAGTTTTTCTGGCTTGATTTGGCATCTCTAGGCAGCAAAAAATGTTAATTAATTATCGGTTAACATCAACCCACACTGCCAAAGATGCTTTAAATAAGTTGAGTTTAAAAATGTGTGCGTGTTTGCTATTTGATTCTGATAATTTGATTAATTACTTACTTAACCGTCACTGCAATCCATTAATGGCATTTCGGGTTTTGCTCTTCCCCAACAGAGCCTTTACACAGCTAACGTCTATCAGCTGTTTACTCCAACCTTGAACTTACTTAATAGCGTTGCTATTTTCACCGAACGACGATACAAGAAACAGTAGTTATTTGGATCACAAAGGACGAAAGTATAAAAATTCAATCCTGTGTGAGAATCGCTGCCCGCGCCGAAGGCAAGGGCTGCAATCGCACAGGTTGAATTTTTATATGTACGTCTTACTTACTTACTTAACTGGCACTACAACCCATTAAGGGTCTTGGCCTTCTGCAACATGCTTCTCCAACCGGACCTGTCCGCAGCTAACATCTCCCAGCTGGATACTCCCACAGTTGTTAAGTCGGCAAGAGCTGCATCATACCATCTGGATTTTGGACGCCCTGCACCTCTCTTGCCCTCCGGTCTGGTTTTAAGGATTTTTTTCTGAATACGATGATCTTCCATTCGTTGTACATGACCGAGGCAACGCAGTCGGTTTATTTTGGTAGTTCTGACTATGTCCGGCTCTCCATAAAGCTGATTAAGCTCATGATTGAAACGTCTGCGCCTGCCTTTGATCGAATACTGGTCCAAATATTGTTCGTCTTTCTGTGTCAAGCACCACGACTCCGAGTCATCATAGATTTGTATATTGCGCATTTTGAATTTCGGCTTACTGACTTGGACTTTAAGATTTTCGAATGTTTATTTAAGATTTTCCTACATTCTGCCTAATTTGATTCCACGCATCGTCTATGCTGTGTTGTTCACTGGCCATTTCTTCAATAATGTTTCTCTCCAAACTATCTACGTATTTTTGTTTAATGTTCTGCAGTTTTTCAACGTCTCACTTTTTCAATGCCTGTTGTCGGTTGTGTTGTACCGATATGCGAGACCTAACAACAACTTTAACCAAGTAGTGGTCAGAATCAACATTTGGTCCTCCACAGCTCCTGACATCCAATACATTTGAACAGTGGCGTCCATCTATCAGAACGTGATCAATCTGATTTTTGGTTTGTCCATCAGGTGATACCCATGTCGCTTTGTGGATGTTTTTATGTTCGAAATACGTACTGCTTACAACCATGTTTCTTGATGCTGCGAAATGAACTACCCGCGTGCCGTTGTCGTTAGAGTTTTCATGGATGCTGTATTTACCAATCGTCGGACGATAGAAGACTTCGCGACCTACCTTGCCATTCAGATCTCCAAGCAGAATCTTAATGTCACGTTTTGGTGTTCCATCATATATCTCCACCATTTTCACGTAAAATAGCTCCTTGCTTCGTTGTCTTTTTTCTCCGTGGGTGCGTAGGCGTTAATAAGAGTATAGTTGAAAAATTTTCCTCTTATCCGTAGAGAGCACAATCGCTCGTCAACAGGATTGAAACCAATCACCGCGTTTCTAGCTGTGCCGAAAACCATGAAACCTGTTCCATACTCTCTTGGACTGTCGTTACTCTTCCCACCGTAGTAGAACTTATAGTCGCTACTGATCATGGTGTCCTTTCCAGACCATCTCGTTTCTTGCACTGCCGTAATAACAATTTTTGCTTCTCTTAGCGCACTTGTGAGAGATCTCAATCCTCCTGGCCGCAACAAAGATCTTACATTCCATGTTCCTAGTTTTAAATCGTTGTCCTTTTTCCGTTGCTTGAGTCGTTACCGTTTATCCTGTCCGATCCGAGGCTGTGTTGTTGAGTTCATAACCGATCCATTTTTTCCGGTGTTTGGAGGTTACCCATCCCCGTAGGATAGTCATCAGGTAGCACTCTTAGGTTTAGCACAAAACTCCGAAGAGAATTGAGGTCCCGGGGACTACGACGTAGACGTAAAAAGAGCACTTGATAGTTAGACAGGTGCACGCCTGGCACATGACACGGACTATCACACTCCGCTCATATGCAATCAGGCACTACCCCATCTAACTAACCAATCCCCTATACATGTACGTCATACCTAGTAATTCACATAACTTTTCATTGAGAACAACGAAAATTGTAATTTTCGGAAGTCAAAACATAAAAACAACTGAAAAATAATTTTCTTGCTGTCGGTGTCGATTATTGATTTCATTTTTTTCGTTCACTTTTTTTCATCGGTACGGAATGAAAAGGATAAAAAAGTGATCAATGGTGTGAGTTCTCGTCATTTCATGACGTCATAATTCTGATCTGTCACAAGCGCACACCCTTACGTCCGTTAGCGTTTTAATGATGATTCAACTTACCTTTTCTACACTTGACCATTTCTTTTTGCAGCTAAAAAAGTCTATTTACTGGAATATCCTTTTACGCCGGCTTTTTCATTATCAAGAAATTTAGTATGTTTTGACATAAGCCGACATGGCGCTATAAGCAATCCGACGCACACCTCTGCCGCTTTACTTCGTATTGTTACGACGTGTCGTGGGTGCGAGTGATATAAAAATAAAACGAATTTCTAGTTCAGTCAACATATTTATTCTCTTGTTCTCATGCAGTTTTATATTAATTTTCTTAGTGAATGCTCGTTTGTCATTTTAGTGTTTAATGTTTGCACATTTAAAAATAGAAAATTCATCTGTCAAAAAATAGTTATTTGTCATCAATTAAAATTCATATACTCGATTATATTAACGAAAACTACTCTGTCTTACTGTCTACGTCTAGCTAATAGTTTAGTTACATACAACATGTAGTTAATAATTACTTTTAAAAATTGGAAGGAAAGTTTTCTTTCGTTTCAAAATGATCGCTATCGCATAGCTCTAAGTTTTTTTTTAAGGAATTTTAGTGATTCACACATCCAATTCTAAGGCACTTTACTTTGTCTAAATTAAATCCGATTTTTGTTGCGATTGTTTCAATAAATAAATTCAATTTTATCGAGAGACCCGTTCGTTAAATTCTAATTAAAAATGTTTACAAATTCGATTGCCCATTCCGCGTACGAGCCTTTCCCAAACTGTTCATGAAAACGTAAACTGATCAAAGTTCTTCGAAGAATGCAACGCGAGCTTTCGTACTGTTACCAGTTTTCAGCTTCTTCAATGTTGAGTATTTGGTCTCGCCGGCTCGTATTTGTTCAGCACTAATAATATCCAGGACGCATTGATTTTCTTCGATCTTCAATAGTTCGATTTCGGATCGTAACGTTTGCAATTGCGTTTGAACTTGCTTCGATTTCTCCAAATACTCGACACTATAAATTCAAAATTTCTCGTTAATATTACCAGAAAAGAGTACCGATGGTCGCTATGAAGGTGGGACTGATTTTCTCAAGACGAGATCATTATAAATTTCTCTTGGTTGAAGAAAACTTCTTAACAGCTCTACCTTCGGGGGGTGTCATGGAATTAAATTTTTTGAAAGTTTTTTGACAATCTTCTCAGATGAGGCATTTACATTAAAGGCTACTGGACGACCCTTGTAATCTCCGTCACTGTCTTTTGGTTTATGGTATTTCAGAAAGGCATACAAACATGGAACATGCGGATTACTCACTTTCCAATACTTTAACTCCGTTCTCGGATTGTTACAAATGGTGCTTTTGAGTTTGTTTAGAATATTCTCTACCTCGTCACACATTTCTCTTAATGGGTCAGTATACATTTTCTCATACGGTCCATTTAATAAAATTTTGTTCACGACTCTCTCATAATATGACTTGTCCATCACCATTACATGGTTGCTTTTATCAGCTTTCGATATTATGAGATTTTTCTCTTGGAGACTTTTAACTATCCTCTTTCCTCCCTAACCTCTCCTCCTTTCAAAAATATTTAATTCGATGACACCCCCCGAAGGTAGAGCTGTTAAGAATGGCATTGATTTTGCAAATAAAGTGTATGGAACTAAGATTTCCAGGAGTGAGGAGTGATTTTTTCAACCGAACTCTCGAGTTTTGAGCATCTGTAGTGAAATTTATTTGTGTACCTGTTTTGGACGATTGACTTCGCGAAAATACATGAAAACAATCAGATACACACAGGTACACTGGTACACATGCAACTTTGCATTCAGGATGCTGAAAAGCTATTTCGAGCAACGAGTACTAACGTACGATACTACTGAAGGGAAAAAGACAGTAGACATCACAGTTGGAGTTCTACAGGGATCCATAATAGGACCCACGCTGTATGTAATGTATGACACAGCGCTGCGGCTGAAATTGCCAAGATGCGCTCAGACGATCGCTTTTGCCGACGACTTGATTCTCACGATATCCGGAACGTCGAAGATGGAGGTAGAGGTAGTTACGACGGAGACTCCAGAAACTGTCGAAAACAGGATGACAACAGCCAAACTGAAGCCGGCTCACCAGAAAACCGAGATCATGCTAGCCAGTAACTGCAAAAAAACTGAGCAGATCGTTTTGATCATTGACGGGGAAGAAATCACATCCACTCGCCAATTAAAGTACCTTGGAGTTATGCTGGACGACCGCAGAAATTTTAATAGCCATGTGAACTACATGAAAACCACCGCAGCACTGGCCACAATAATGCCAAACGGCTTTGGACCGCGCAGCAGGTAAGCGTCACCCTATCGATATTGCGCTACGGGGCACCAGCGTGGATTAATACGCTAGATGCGAAGAGAAACCGGAGGAGTCCTAATGGTAGAGCCCAAAGGCTGGGAAGCATAAGAGTGGCAAGCGCATATTGAACGATATTATAGCCGGGACGATGCCCATATGCATAACGCTGACGGAAGACAGCGAATGTAATAACAAGAAGAGAAGAGAAGGTCAAACTATCAAAGCAGTTAGGACGCAATTAAGAGCCCCGAAACATAGTGGTGCATGTAAAAACTGTAGAATAAAAGTAAAATCAACGCGAAAAAATTCATGGCCAAATAATGAAAGATGCGTCGGACTTATACTTTTGTGTAAATTGTTTCCGTTAGAAACCTATTTTACCAAAATATTTTATTTGGCTTACCCCGCCCCCCCCCTTTTTTTTTGAACGCACGCTTTTCAAAGACCCCCTTCCCCCCTCAGCCGCGTGCGCACTATTTGAATGTCCCCTAACCCTAACCACAGGGGTGGTCGCCAACCGTCTTTGCTTGCTTCGACCCGTTGGTCCACTGGTGAGTGACGACACCATGGTTTCCTCAAGTGGCTCAGCGGTGCCTCGGATGATTTCGTACACCCCTACCGAAGTGGTCTGGTTAAGAGCCTTACCGCGAAAGCCCGCACCGAGGGTAAATTCGGTACCGCGGGGCGGGGGGCCCCCGGGTGTAGTGTGTCATACGAGATGGCCGCATCCGCCCCAGCGCTTGGTTGAGGTGCCTAGTGGCGATGCAACGCGGGGGCTGTGTTAGATAGTGAGCTGCGTCAGAACAGCTTGCGCTTTGAAATGGGTGACTGCACCCCTAGTCCTTCCTGGGCAACCAGGTTGGCGAAAACACAGTAGGAAGATGATAGTATTCCGGGCCTTACCTAGGTCGCGGAGGGTTACGCAAACTTGACGCAAACAGGTGGAGTTACTTGGGGGACTCGCGTTAATTGGGCGTATCTCAATTCCACGTTCATGGGAGCCGTGCGGTTAATACTACGTCAGGTACGCACGTTAATATTCAATCACTTCACTTCGTGTCCTCTAACCCTCTTCTAAATAATAGCTCAAAACAGGTCTGAAAGCTTCTAAAATCCACGACCAAATTGCAAATAATTCCATGACAAGACAAGAGTATATATAAGAATTGAGCACATACCGATTCTTTTCAATTTCGTTTGTTATTTGTTCCATATTTCCGCTGGCAACAATTAAATCACAGGTCGTTAGATCTGATTCAAATGACGGTGATTCACCCGTCACGGAACCAGGTGCGCTAATAGATTCCATTGAGTACTGAGCCACACTATGACTAAGGAAATTCAACAACTTTTTGGTTGCATCCCGTTCTCTGTCACGCGCAAAAAGCAATTCGTTTTTCAGTTTATTTGCTTCGGCAGCCCTTTTCTCCTTTTCTTCGGTGAGATGAACGACACAAAATTCAGCGTCACGGATTTTCTTCTCTAATTCTGCCTTTTCTTTTTCCGTTTTTATGTGACTCTCCCGCAGTCGATCCATTTCTTGTTTGAATGTATGGGCTTTGTGTTCGGTAAGTAGAGCTTCCTCTTCTTTTAGGCGACTTTTTTCGGCGTAAATTTCAGCTGTTTCTTCGGAACGACGCTGAAAAGATTATTGAATTTATTTTTCATTACCCCACAACAAATTCATCCGAATTACCAGTGCTTCGCTAGCGCTTCTCATTTCCGATTGCAATTGCATTAACTGCTGCTCCAGTTGGTGTTTTTCTCTTTCTGCTATCTGTCGTAATTCAATTTCCTTAGCCAATTTTTTCTTTTCTATTTGGCGTCGCTGCTTTTCTTCTTTCGCTTGAGCTTTCATTTGTTGTATCTCCATTGTGTCCGGTTTTCGACGCCTCATAAATAAATCATGGTTTCCGACGCATAGATCTAATATCTGGAGTTAGTAATGAATGTGAATTTACAAATTTACGAAGAAACCAACGAATTGTTTACCATTTTGTTAATGCGCAATTTTTGTGAATAAAAGACAAAGTTTGGTGATTTCGTATCGATTGGCCGGATCGTGAACTTTTTATCGTCGAAGCTTATGTGTTTGATTTCAGACCATTGAAATGTTGTCCGAGGCAGCAGTTTGTTACTTTTTTCGTAAATATTCAGTCCCATCGATGTAACTCCTAACCAAAGTTCAGTGTTTTTCTTATTCTGTGAAAGAAACGTATGATAATTGTGAGTTTTTCCGTGCGTTTTTATCTATTTGCACAAGAAGTGCTTGGTCGTTTCCGGTGCCTCTCCGCACCATTTACAGTTCAGGTCGCTGCTAAGTCCCATTTTGTTCAAATGGTACCTTTAAGCAGTGGTGCCTCATTAGCACTCTCACTAGCAACCTTAGCCTTGCCTTGTCTAAGCTTAAGAGATATTTCGTGGTCTTAAAGTTGCATCCCAACAAAAACTCTTTCGTTTGCCTACAAGTGTTCAGTTGCTCTCACAATGGTTGACGAAAGTGGTACCCATCTACCAGGCCTATCACGTGACAACGGTAAACACCCCGACAGCACGACTCTTGCCCCAAGGGAGAAAGGACAGCATTTTGTATGGGACGTTACATGTAGAGACACGCTTCTCCCTCTGACGATGCATGCTGTTAAAAAGTCACACAATTTCGATTTCGACAACGTTACCATACTAGAACAAATGCGAAATTATTGGCAACGACCTTAGCAGACTTACGTTATAAGGTTGTAAGCCACATAATTTAAATTATATCGTCACCAACTAAATACTTTTCTGTAAATTTCACTCAACAATTTTGTATATCCGCATTTTAACACCGCAGGATTTGGTCATCTCTATGATGTTTTGAACATATGGGTATCGCTAAAACCGCGGGCAGCTGCGCAAATCCAAAATATAAATATCAATCTGATGCAGGCCATTAATTCTGGCCATAAATGTCATTCTCATAATATTTATTACAGGGTATGAGACAGTACTCGCCAAAAAGTTGCAGCTGGATGACAATAATGTGAATTAGACCCATTGTTATCATCATCCCGTAGGTAATAAAATATTTAGCCAGACCAGTAATCTGAATTTGGACCATTGTTATCGCCAACCCAAAGGTAATAAATTATTTACCCGCAGATCATTAATGTCAACTTCCCCTATTGTCCCATACTGAAGAAAATTGCTCAAAACCCATTAATTTCACCCAAAAGTAATAATCCCTCTTCTCGGACGGACATTTTTTTTATTACTGATTCGTCATATTTAGACGATAATAGATGCATCCCCCCCCCCCCTCCGTACTGAGATATTCGTAGACGTACTGATACGTGTACCAAGTTATATGGACATTTTGAACGAAACAATTGAAATGAAATCACTTACAGTTATCGGAAAATAATTCACTCCATACATGTCAAAATCTTGTGCTATTTTAAGGTATTCCATTTCAGCTTCATCCCTTGACATTCCCTTGTGATCATCGTACCAAGTCTTTATTCGATCCTCCCACATTTGTGGCGTCATCTGATATTGATCGATGACTCGTTGAGGTAAAAGATTTTCATTTGCTAACATTCCCGGTTCGATGACATCGCCGCTGTCACCATATTTCGCTTGTACGGCATAAGAAGCTAATAAAACGGACGCTTCGGGAGGACAATAGATGTCCATGGATAGTATGGCTTGTTTAACTTGTAGAAAGAAGAGATGTTGCGTCACTTCTTGTACGAGTTCTTCATTTACGTCTTCTGGGAAGAATTTGGCATAAAACATAAAAACACATCCACCATTCGATTGATTCACACCTTGATCGAGAACTGTAACATAATTTCACATTCAATTCATTGAGCAACGATTCGTGTGTTGCCACCTTTGCTACCTTTTTTATCCGCTTTTAGCCAAGACAAAATTCCTTTCGAGTCCTCATATTGTAGACCGAAAAACCATGTCTCTCGCAAACCAATTGTTCGGCAAACAAGATCGAATAAATCCCGGCCGGTTGCTCGATGCTAAAAAGTTGATTAAGAAAAATGTTCAGACTACGCCCCACTATTTACCACATGAAATAAACAACCTCCAATTTGAATTCCAGCTCCGAATCAAATGTGATCACTTTTACCGGCAGCGATCTATCTGACTTTTTGCGAACGAATGACGTCATCTTAAACATTTGTAACACCTGATTGAATGTATAACAAAATATATTCTAAAAGGAATTTGAAATATACAAAAAGGAAACAATTTTCGAAAAATCGTCACATAATTTCTTAGGTTATTCGTATCAATCTGAGCGAATTCTTTACATTAACATTTATGTTATCCGTCATACATTAGCTGTATAACTCGAAATCTACATGATTTTTGTCTTGCTATAGTTCTACACTGAAACGCCGAATTGAAACCCCCCAAAAAAAAGATTTATAACGCAGACCAAAATACAACTTTGATTCCCTTTTAGTTTTTTCTCTCTTTTTGACATTTCGAATTCAGATTGTCAGCAAATTTTTCACTTTGCGATTGCAAGGATGCGTTCGACAAGAACTGTTTGTAAAGCGCGCCAGATATCAAATGTCAATCAAATCTTTAATCATCGAAATAACAGATCAATTGATGAGGATTGTCCATTTGGTGCCGCTGATAAATTACGTAACGCAAGAGGGGGAGAGGGTGTATGAGGCAAGTTTTACGGTTAGAACAAAAACTTGTCTAATTTTACAATATTTAACGTATCAAGGGGGAGGGGAGGGGTCTGAAAAATGCCAATTTTTGGGTTACGTAACTAATGAATGAGAAAATAAAAAAAAATTAAGAATTTAAGAATCAAATATATGCTTAGACCAGTACGATCCTGTGAAAAGACTTAACGTCGTTCTTACATAAATAAAACTTATTGGAAACCTAATATAAAACATAACCAAAGACCCGTACGTATCAGAATAGATGAGGCAAATACACTCGAACGTATCTAAATATACAAACAAGCAAACAATCCAACGTTTTCTGTTCTTTTCATCCATAGAAATTACCTAAGGTATTGTCAAGGGCCCTACCGAAGTACGTCTCAGACCATTCAAATCTAGAAAAGCTTATATCCAAGGACTGGGCAATTTTTCCCTGAAACCCTGAAACACGTGTTCGCTTAAATTTAATTCTCTACAACTTTGCCTTTGAAGGTAAATCTCCATATTGCATAGTTAAGGAAATATAGACAAAAAACCGTTTTCGTAAATGGCCAAGAAACTCAATTTCGTCCATCCCATTGGTACCACTGCCCAGACCCCTGACCCGATTCCCACAAAATTTTTTTCCCAGTTTTGTGACATCAAATGCTTTTATTTGACACCAAAATGAGAAATTTCCGTGCTATACTTGCTAAGATATCTCCGGAACTACTTAGCCGATTTTGCTCATCTTCGAACTTGAATCATTGGAGGCATGTACCTTTCAGGGAAAAAAACGTTTAGGCTGATCGGTTGAGCCGTTTGAAAAAAAATGGAGGCGGACGGACAGACAGACGGACATTTTTTTTTATTTATGATTCGTCATCTCGAGACGATATTAGATGCATCCCCCCAACTCCCACCTCGATCTTCCCCATGTTACTATAAAATTGTTTTAGTAAACGTATAGGACCTTTGTGCTTCGTACGGATCCAATGAATTGTAAATTGCCCAAAATAAAACATTGAAAACCCCGTTCGAAGCAACGGTGTAAAAAAATCATCTAACCTTCCACTGAATTCTCCAAATGAAGGGGTCTAAGCCTAGCGCAGTGATTATTTTAGGAAAAACGTTTTCCAATTTTTTCCCATTCAATTTTCCTTATTTTCCCGAAAATTGTTGATGGAAAAACATGAGAAAATTTAAGAAAAAATTTTTTCCCTAAAATAGTCCCTGCTTTATATAGCCAACTTGAGGCCCAAAGGACCGCCTTAAAACACCAGACCTCCTAGAGATGAGCAAGTCGACCTTTTTTCGAAACCTGACCCGAAAATTTATTTCGAAACCCGAAACCCGCTACTTGAACAGTTTCGAATCCCGACCTGGACCGAACCCGACCCGATTAAATCTTTCGAAACCCGAAACCCACTACCCGAACTGTTTCGAAACCCAAACTGTTTCGATAAAAGACCCGGACCGAACCCGACCCGATTAAATTACTGCCAAAATGTCAAAATTAGACAATCATTTTTGGAAACATCGCGAAAAATCCTATTCCCGACCCGAACCCAACCTGACCCAAACCCGACGCGATTAAAATTTTCGAAACCCATGAACCCGATAAAAACAATTCGGGCTCGATTCGGGTTTTCCTAGTTTCGGGCGGATCGCTAATCTCTCCACTCCATTTTCTTAACACAGCACAAAAACATAGTCTTTAAGGAAATATTTATGAAAAACTACCACCTACATCGTGTACGGTCGCGTAGCGCGAATTAGGTTCACACTATGGCACTACAGCCTGAACCCCTTAACCGACTTTCACTAACTTTTATACCTTTCACGCAAACCTTGAAGTGCGATTCGAAAGTTTTTGACCGATATTGCCCAAAGTCAATCAGATAAGCAGACGCACAAAAAACGTCTGATTTCCTCACCGAATTTAAATCCTAAAGATCCTATAGTTTATCTGTTTCAGTGTCCCATTTCAATGTCATTTTTTGCCCTGTCTGAAATGTCGTTACCCATCTGTCGATTTTATCCCAGTCTGATATGTCACTTTTTACGCACCTGTAACATCAACAAAATAAGATTTCATTTTTTCAACCTAATTTATAAAATTAAAGTTCATTTTCGCACTTTTATTGGTACGCGCGAGCAAACACCTAGAGTCGATATTATTTACCACTTAATTCTAAGAATCACATACGAATCAAAAAAATAAAAACGATTTCAAGAGTGTGTACAGCAATTGTCCGATAAGATTCACTGGTGAACCGTTAAGAGATTAATGACAGCTCTCACAACTACCCATTATCACCGACATGAATAGAAATTTGACACTCTCAGTGAACGTTAACAGTTGTAAGCACTGACTTTTTATCCGTGAGCGCGAAAAATAGTATACAACACACGGAGTTAAAACGTCGCTGATTTAGACCACGGTGGTTAAAAGGTCCTCCTCGGGCTCCGCTGTGCTGCACCCAGTGAGTTGATCTTTTCACCACCTGAGTCTGAATGGTCTAAATGCACCGTCTTAGCTCCTTGTGATGTAATGTACTATTTTGATCGGCTTTCAGGAATAATTTGAAATTAAAAACAGGTCAATCGACGCACAAACGGACAATTTTTCCGCATAAAAACATAAATCAAAAGTTCTATCGTTACCAATATTACATTAGACTTTCATCCTTTATAACGTCCAGGTAGCTCAGATGGTAGGGCGTTGGACTCACTGCCTATGGGTCCCGGGTTCGATCCCCGGGGGGAACAAGCTCATATGGTTTTTCCTAATCATGGATGATTAGTCTCTGCTATTAGTAACATCTAATTAGCTCTATTGACTCTGTAACAGTTGCACAAACTAAATGAAATTTGAATGCTTATTTGACATAATCAAACAATTGCACTCGCAAAGTGCGACATCTGCATACGAATAGTCTTACAACAACGAAAAGAAATTCTCTCTACAACAGTGGGGTATGCAGAACAGGCCCATTGGAGGCTTAGGTGCTTAGGAAGGTTCGCTTTCCTTACCCACATTATCCTATCCTATCCTTCATCCTTAAATATCTTGAGAAGTATACTGGGTTTTTCATATGTAACTTTTCAAACATATGAAAAATCCTGCGTCCAATGACTATGCAATTCACCGATTTTGTCTAGCTCGTTCCTCTCTCTACAATATTGCGGAACATTGTAGCTGCTGTAGTTTATGAGATACAGCCAGGGTGTAATATGAGTAACGCTAGGATGGCTTCCGACTAACACTTGGGAAAATAAATTAAAAAATTCAAATCATAACACCACGTATTCCAATTATTAAACAGTGAATATCCTAATCCTCCTCCCAAAAAACTTCAACGACAAACCTTTCAACCTCCTACCTCACGATAGTTAGCTAAATATTCCAAAAAACCACTGCTCTTGACGAAGCAGCCTCAACTTGCTTTATTGGTAAGAGCAAGAGGATGGGCTGTCTGTAGCACTCTAAAATGTTACACTGCCGGCCATTTTTAGACCATTAAGAGAAACTCTATCGTAAAACCACTATTAATCATGATGATCGTACACTAAATCGCTTCGGAGACTTTTCAAAATCTTTATTTCTTGGAAGCGCGTATTGTCCCTGAATGATATCTGAGTCTTCATACAGAATACATAGAAAGTTAGTTCTTACGTCATGTTTTTGGAAGCTTGTTCGGTAGTTTAGCAGCTTGCCTAAGATCGGAACGAAATACACCAGAAACTCTCCAGATTTACGAGCTCAGAATTCAGTTCCCCTTCATCACTTTTCAGATCTTCAACTTCGTATCATATTGATGTGCGCTCTGTAATTTACTCTTGGTGAAGTTCCACGCACTTTGTTCAGTTTTACTGAAAATCTCCCATACATTCAGCAATTATAGTTCGTTCATGCACTAGAGTGATCCTTCCTCTAGTGTATGAACTTACTGAATCTTGAATCCGAAGTTCGCAGCCTTCAGAAATTTGCAACAAGTGGAAGAATGCATTTTCGGTTAGGAAGCCTGGGATCAAAAAATGATGTAAGGCAATGTTGAAACTTGGAAAAATAGTTGTCAATTTGACACCAGGCTGCGTACTTCATCTTGGTTCGACGGCACAGAGTAGGCAGCCTGGTGCCACAAATTTAAGTATATCCTATGACGGCATTGACGAATGATTCACAACGCATCAATTTTTAACTTGGCACCAGGCTGCCTTCTTGAGCTATGCTCGTTTAAATGTAGAAGGCAGCGGCAGCTGGTGCGTTGTGAAGCACTCGTCAATGCCGTCATAGTGATATTCTTAATTTATTGGCACCAGGTTGCCTTCTTTTTCATTGTTCAAGGTCACATAGAGGGCAGCATGGTGCCAAATCAGAAAGTATTGCGCCGTAAAGTACTGGATACTAGATTCAAATTTATATCTAATATCATTTTTTGGTACCAGCCTGGCCTTCCCCGATTTAGCTACTGTAACATCACCGCAAAATTTCTTTTCAGTGGAAATTTCACTGAGTAAGATTTACTGAAAATTGAAGATATCGTTTGTTTGTTTACCAGGATTTTTAGTCGCTCCAAAATATTGTTGATGACATCAACAACGCCACTCATAAAAAAATGATTAACTCGTTACTGGTATATCGTGTATTGCGTTGAGATAACCCAATCGCTTGTCGATAACAAATTATAAAAATGCATAAACTGAAATATTTTCTCGTTTCTGAAGTCTTTATTGAATCATTTGAAAGCAAACACTCCCATCTAATAGCAGAAATGTGTAAGGAAGTGTAATATTTGTTCTTTAATTGTAAATCACAAATTCAAGAAAATTGTAGATGAGACGTGGGAAAGAGGTAATGTGCATACTAGAATAAGTACCAAGGCTGTTCAGGGTGGAAGAGACACCGATGGGTCAGTTATATATGTTGGGCGTGCTTCTTACAAAGGCGTGTTTTTACCAGCAAAAATAATTCCATCTAAGAATGCCTGTTACGTGGGTAGGTCGCTGATAAATTTTTTTGTTGAAATAAATTCTTACGACGTCGTAAATTCACAGCATATGGTGGAGCTGAACTGTTTGTGGAAAACTTTGAAGTTCTAATTGGCGACAAAGATTTTAAGTGGGAGTCAGCTAGTGATGGTAGAATTGCAGTCGGTGCAGTTGCAACTGGCAAAGATGGAAACGAAGAAATTTTCGTCGGACGTGTGCCATTTCAAAATTCTTTAACTGTTGGCAAAGTTCATCCGAGCCATCGCTGCATATACTTCCCATACAATGGTCGAGAAGAACGGTCCAGCAATTATGAGGTGTTGGTTCATAAAAACCTTGAACGTAAGTACAAATCAGTTAGCAATGACCGAATCCCAAGAAAATGTTTTGTTATTGCAAATTCAGTCACATGGGCAGCTTCGCACATTCGAGATGCGTTGCCACGAGACGCTGTGCTCGGTGGACGAGATTCCGATGGTGCCCAAATGTATGTTGGCAGAGCTATATTTGAAGGTGGATTGTTACCATGTAAAGTACTTCCAAGCAAACAAGCTGCTTATGTGTCAAACAATGGCAAGGAGTTTCCAGTGCAGAACTATGATGTATTAATTGGTGCCAATGTCATTTGGAAGAAAGACAAAAATGGAAAAGTTCCAAAAGATGCGTTCCCACATGGAGGACGTACGCCAACTGGAGAAACTTTGTATATCGGTAGGGCGGAAGTGAACGGTAGTCTGACGATTGGAAAGGTTCATCCAGCTCACAAGTGTCTGTACATACCATACGGCGGAAGTGAACTGTCTTTTAAAGAGTATGAAGTTTTAACTGGAAAATAATTAAAATTTAAATCGAGAAAAACTGCTTTATTAATCCATTAAAATTATTGACAAATCGCTGTATGTACAACAATTTTTTGCTTAATAATGTTATTTATTGTCAAAAAATAGAAAAATGTATCTAAGGAAACATTTGTTTTCATAACTTTCAATGGAACCTTGAAAATGTGTGCACAAAATGTTTTTTTGCAATTCACTGACAAAAACTCGCTTATTCGTGCTTCATTTCGGTGTTGCATGAAGTCATTTTGCCGCACTAGTACGATGACGGTGTTTTTACGCACTAGTGCGATGAAGGTTCGTTTACGCACTACTTGAATTGAATTTTTATATTAAAAGAAAATCTCGTTTTTGTCGGTGAATTGCAAAAAATGTTGTTTGATACACGTTACGTATTCTGGTAGTTTAACGCACACGATGTGTTCCCGAACTCGCCTTCGGCTCGTATCGGCAATCTCACATCTAGTACGTTAAACTACCTTCATACGTAACTTGTATCAAAAATTACTATTTCGTAGCTCAGTATGTATGAAACTGTGCGAGAAAGGATTTCCATATAACTTTCTCGCACTAGCTCAATAACCGTGAACCCTGACCAAACATTTTTAGACCCGTACGAAGAACGTAGGCCTTCGAAAATGGGTCTATTGCTTTTGTCACGACGATTGTAACCAGTCGATTTGAGGGGGAGTAGGGAGGATCAGTGATCATGGTCCTTAGATGCCGAATCTGCAAAAAAAAATTTTGCGCATCTGTCCGTCAACACGATAACTCGAGTAAAACTCAACCGATTTTCAAAAACTTTTTTTTCCCAAAAGGCAAAAGGTAATCGATATAGCTTTTAGGGGACTTAATCCAGGCACTGTCGGCCCAAGGGCCGCGGCCGGCCGCCTAGCTAGGGCCGCTTAAGTGGTTTTCGGTCTTAATCGAATAAATCATTTCCGATTTTCATACATTTTTTTTAAAGGTCAAGGCATGGGCGAAAATTTATTGAAGAAACTTTTTTTATTTCGAGCCGTTGGACTTATCGAGGACACTAAAAACGAGTCTCTGCTAGGGCCCCACGTGTTTTTTCTACAAAAATCGGGTAAATCTTATTCGCTTAACTTTTTTTGTTTGAAAGATCTGGGCATGACCGACAATTTATGAAAGAAACTTTTTTGATTTTGGGCCTTTGGACTTAGGGGCCTTTCAAATAGTACGCACGCGGAAAATTGGCCTTTTTTGACCCCCCCTCCTCCCTGTGCACGCTTTTCGAGAGACCCCCCCTAAAGTGTGCACGAAATTTATACTCATAATCCACACCATATATACGTTGCAATATGCGAAAGACATTTCTATAGAAAACGCATTTTGAAAAATATAAACGCCAGTACCTAAACAAAAGATTTATTTTAAATCGGCTGCTCAGATTGGAAATAGTGCACCACAACCAGTTGAAAGTCTTCTGCATCTCCAAACGAACCTATCCGCAGCTAACGTCTCCTAGCTACTTACGTCAACCGATTCGGGATTGCCATAGTACATGCTGCTTCGCATATTTCGTATGACCAATGTGACGCTTAGAGTTCACAACATGTGTTCAATTTGTGCATTCTGACTTCTAAGAATTGTGCACTAATTGTCAAATTGTGCACAAATTATACACATATATACGCAGTTACACACAAACCTCGAGTAAATCTTTTCCGATTTAAAAAAAAAAAAAAAAATTCATCGAAAGGTCTAAGAATTGCCAACATTTCATGGAAGAAATTTTTTTTGAGTAGAAGCCGTTGGACTCAGCCAAGACCCTGAAACTGAGTTTCTATTAGTGACTAACGTGTTTGTTTACACAAATCGGGTAAATCCTGAACGATTTTGTTCATTCTTTTTGAGAGGCAACCGAGTACCGAATTATATTCAAAATCAAATTTGGGCCCGGTGCCTGTGCTAAGGGCTCAAGTGGTCCTCAGGTCGATCCTATTTTTTTTTTTTTTTGATGTTCTATAGTAAATTGAGGGAAACATTTTTGTCTATGGAAATATATGTCCGAGGCATCTACCTGTGGCCCTTAGGTGGGTTCCTTGACAAAATTTTTTTTTGCTGCGTTGTAGGGAAAATCGAGGGAAACATTTTTTATATGGAAGCATGTGTCCGGGGCATTTCCTTATGGCCCTAGCTCAGTCCTAGACAAAAAAATGGTTTTTAGACCCGTACGAAGAACGCAGTGCTTCGAAAAGGGGTATATTGCGTTTACCACGACGTTTGTAACCAGTCGAAATTCGACCCGGGAGTAGGGGGGAGCATCGATCATGGTCCTTAGATGACGAATCAACCGTCCGTCCGGCAGCACGATAACTCAAGTTAAACTCAACCGATTTTCAAGAACTTTTCGCTGAAAGTTAACCGAAAATTCTTTTATGGGATTGAATCTGGGCACTGTCGGACTAAGGGCCGCTGAGCTAAGGCTGTTTAAGTGGTCTTTGGTCTTTTATACACAACTCGAGTAAATCTTTTCCGATTTTCATAATTTTTTTTTGTTTGAAAGCTTTGGACATGACCGACAATTCATGGAAGAACATTTTTTGGATTTGAGTCATTGGACTTAGCTAGGGCACTACAAACGAGTCCCTGCAGGGCCCTACGTGTTTTTTGTACACAACTCAGGTAAATCTTTTCCGATTGTCGAAATTTTTTCTTGTTTGAAAGATTTAGGCATGGCCGACAATTTATAAAAGAAACTTTTTCCTGTGTTTAGGGCTCAAGTGGGCCTCATGTCGGTCCTAAGGTCGGCCCTAACCAAAAAATTTTTTTTTTGCTATGTTGCAGAGCAGATTGAGCGAAGCATTTTTGTCTATGAAGAGTTGAGGATAAATCATGGCACCACAGTAGTGGGTGAAAGTGAGTGTGAAAAGGGAAAGTGTTGAAAAATTATTACGCTGGTGGGTTTGGCATTTGTGACGCAATTTTTTAAAAACACAACGTAACTTCCTTTTAATTTGAGTATCGAAGCTGAATGCGTCACCTTCCTCTGATTTCGGAACTTTTGTAACTGGAAGAAAACCGTTTTAACTTAGATGTTCATGTTTAATGCGTCACCCTTTTCTGATTTCACTTTTGTAAGCAGAAATGAAGACTTGCGTCACACCTCCTCTGTAAGAGGTTTTTTGGCAGATTTACTTAAATACGTGCGATATTCTTTTCGCAACAATAGTTTGATGTGCCACATCTATTCTGATGTGTACAGGCCCCTGCAATGTTTTTGAGATACTGGGCGATTCCATTGGTAGGTTGCGAGGGAACCATGTGTTCTTGCTAAACCGTGCACATACGAGATTTGTGTTGTATGAAGAAAATTCCTCTATAGGTTCAATATACAACTCCTTCATGCGAAAGAAGTCCAACCTTTGCATTCTTAGCCAGAAGACGGTTCCCTCGTAACACATTTTCCAACTTTTCAATGGAATGGCCCTACTATACCTAAACCTGAGCTGTGAGAATTTTAAGAAAATAATTTTTTTACAGTTTTGATCAGGGTTGAAGTAGTGCCCCGTACGGGTATCTAGTTTCAAATATTTTTTTAAAAAAGTGCTAATGTCAACTATTGTGAATTGTTCGAAAGTTCAATGTCAAATGTCAAACTCTTTCTTTTGTTATTCGAAAATTTGTTCTCACACAAAAAACATTTTGGAACAAGCACGCTGACTGACTTTTTTTTTATACCAAAAACATTTTTTCCAAAGTTTTAAATCCGTCACCATGAATCGTACGAACGACATTAATTATGCGCCTTGTGATCCTGAGGATATTGAAGAAGAACAAAATAATTTTTTAAGCATTTTGGCTGCATTCAAAAATTATCGGTGAATTTTGATTTTTGTTTGTCAAATTGAATTTGCTTTGGAATTACCTCAGTGGTTATCTATCACAGAAATTATTCAATGGGCCGCGTAACAAACACGGAGAAATATTTGAACACGCTTCCCAGACAGCATCAACAGATGATGTCACAGTATCGAGACCATTTGGGTAAAATTCGCTATTGCATCGATGAGAACGAAAAAGTCATTCAACGGATCTTGCAAGATGTTGACAAAATCTTTCAAAATGAAAATCAAACTGTCGTTCGACCAGACAAAGAGCAAATTATTCGTGTACGTGAAATGGATTTGGATAAGGTGACGATTGTCGTTCAATGAGTCAAGGTCATTGTTTAAGTTGCCAATTCATTGAAGGTCTTAGTGACGTTGAAGCAATTCGCTCGAGACTGGAGCTCAGATGGTGAAGAAGAACGTACCCAATGTTATAAGCCAATTATTGACGAGGTTTTGCACCAATTCAACCCAAATGAAGTGTAAGTTACTACAAAACATCAACGGAAATTTGTCACGGAAAAAGTAAATTTCCAGAGACGTCAGTCAGATAAAGATTCTTGTACCTGGAGCTGGACTCGGACGATTGACCTATGAGTTGGCACGACGCGGTTACTATTGCGAAGGCAATGAGTTTTCCTTATTTATGTTAATCGCTTCGAATTTTGTTCTCAACAAATGTGTCATCGACAATCAGTACACCATCTATCCCTGGGTGCATCAGTACGTGAACAATGCTAAGCGTGAGGATCAAGTTAAGTCGATAACATTCCCGGATGTTAGTCCCACACAAGACCCACCGACTGGAGAATTTCACATGATTGCCGGCGACTTTTTGCAGGTATGTGAGAACTCGAAAGTAAATATTTTTACACAGTCTCTGGCTGTCTTTCATTTTTTGTTGTTTCCTGCGATTCCAGGGGTCAATTATGTGCTCCTTGTTCCATTTAACTAAACCTTGCTTTTCCCAAATAAATTATCTCAAGACCTCGCTCTGTTCCGAGTCGAACGATGTCCTTTTTTTCAAAAACAATTCTGTCAAAAAACAAATCCGTCGCTTCTTCAAACCATATCAGAGTCAAGAATTTTCAGCATGCAGTGAGCAAATGAACGCTGACTTCAAAATAATGCCGCTCGAATAGTGAGAAAACTTTAATGATGTCACCCGGCCTGCGTCAGCCTATACTAGCAACTAATAATGTCAAGGATATTCATAGACAGTTGACAGTGTTTGTTCATATTTTTCGCTGATGAGAAATTTATTCAACAAAGAAACTTTGATGTGAATCAGTACAGCCCGTGCAACAAAAGTGTTTTCTCAAATCCAAATGTTTTAAACTATTGCCATTGATTGGAACAACTCTTTCCATTGTATGAAGTTTATGGTCAGATTAGAGATCATTTTAATGAGAATGAACTTTGCACTCAGAGTGCAGCGAGGGCCACTCTATGAAAATTCGAATTTCTTTTCGAAAATGTGTTGCGCTAACAATTTTCATCATCCATCCTCCAATCCTTGCGTTCGTTGGACTAAACTATGTCCTGAAAGCGGTACTTTTTTCACTACGTCTTGCCCGTTAAGTCCAAGACGACGCTTGTGAAT
This sequence comes from Pseudolycoriella hygida, assembly GCA_029228625.1. Classification (NCBI taxonomy): domain Eukaryota; kingdom Metazoa; phylum Arthropoda; class Insecta; order Diptera; family Sciaridae; genus Pseudolycoriella; species Pseudolycoriella hygida. The sequence goes on along the minus strand of CM055405.1, from coordinate 43,132,869 downwards.
TTGTTTCATGAATGTTTGTGAATTGAATGATTTTTATTAATCCCTGGCCTGCAGGTGTACAAAGAGGTCGACTACTGGGAATGTGTGGCTACATGTTTCTTCATTGACTGTGCGAACAATGTGGCTGAGTTTATACAGAACATTTACAAGTGAGTAAAGTCTAGCGGTTTGCATTGAACACGCTTTCATTTTGGATAATTTTAGTATTCTCAAACCGGGGGGAATTTGGATAAATTTGGGACCATTGCTGTATCATTATAGTGATATGCACAACGAGGGAAGTGTTGAGCCCACCTATGAAGACTTAATTATAATCATCAAATCACTTGGATTTGAGATAATCGTAAGTTTATGATGTTACAGTGAAGTTACAGTAAGTTAGAGACTGACTTTTTTGTAGAAAAATCAAACCGGCGTTAAGACAAAATATGCTCAAAATCCACGGTCCATGCAACAGAGTGAATATTTGAGTGTCTTTTTCGTATGCCGTAAGCCTCTGGAGAGCGATGAGACTGAGAATGGATTTTCGGACGACAGTGTCAATGACAATGTGTAGCCATGTGAGGACAGACTTTTTATATTTTAAGTTTTTTTTAAACCACCAAGAAACACCACAAAATATCTCTCTACACTGTGAGATTTTACAAAACAACACAAAATACAACAACATATTTTACCTCAACGAAATCATAATTCGTTTATTTATTGAAATTTGAATTTAAAAATTGCACAAACAACTGTGCGGCGCTGTCCAAATTGCTGCCGGTTGATGTGTGCAATTTGTTATAATTTAAGAATTGGCGACGTAAACGGTTCAGTTGGCTGGCGTTCATGTCCGATGGAACGTTTATCGTTAAATTGTTTTTGTATTTAACGGCACCAAGTACGCCAATTTTACGCGATGCAATGACGGTGTTTATCACATCTTGAGTCAATTTATCCAGTTCGAATAAATAATTGGTAGAGCTAAGTGGAGCCTAAATGCAAATTTATTTTTATTTTTTTTACTATTTTACTAAACTACTAATTTGAATCAAAAGAACTACACAAAATTTAATTTTTGTTTGTCTTTTGAATTATTGTACCAATGAATGAACAACAAATAAATTGTAATCCTAAGAAAATGCCAAAGAAGTTCACTTTTTAATTTCCGCGAAACTTGGAGGTTACTAAATGGTCATTTGTTTCCTAGGAGCACTCGACATTATTCGTTCGAGATTTTAGAGATTCTAGATACAGGTGAGCCCTACACTCGACTAAAAACCCGACCCAAACTCAAATCTGACTCAATTTGTCGGGTGAGATTTTTAAATTTATTTTTTTGTCGGGTCGAGTCGGGTTCAACTAACAAAATCCGACCCGACCCGAAACAATGAATGCAATAAATTATTTTCTTAAAATTTAGTTAAAACATATGCAAGGGACTCGTACGTGTCAAATTAGATGTGGCAAACAAAATAGATGTTGCAAAGAGACTCTAACTAAATCTAAATAAGTATTGCCTTATAAATTATATTAAAAATTGCCGAGTGGGCAATATTGAAAAACCCGTCCGAAGCAACGGTGTAAAAAAACCCTTCCGAAACCCTTCACCCCCAAATAGACAAAAATGTTCACCTCAATTTTCTCTACAACGTCGCATAGTTTGTGTCTAGGGCCGGCCTTAGAACCGACCCAGTGCCCTAAGTAGAGGCCTCGGACACATACTTCTATAGACAAAAATGTTTCCCTCAATTTGCTGTGCAAGATAGCAAAAAATTTTTTTTGACTAGGGCCGACCTTAGGACTAAGGTTCGGAATGGGTCGACCCACTTCATACAACCTGATAATCAGGTTGTATGAAGTGGGTCGACCCATTCCGATCCTTACTTAGGACCGACCTGGGGCCTACTTGAGCCCTAAGCGCATGCCTCCGACCCAAATTTGTTTTTGAATATAATTCTCGGTTACCTTTCAAATACAAAAAGAATCAACAAAATCGGTTGGGATTTACACTCACGGAAATATATTTTTGCAACAAATAGAATTTTATACTTCTGCGCAGCTTTTTAACACTGCAAAAACTTGCGCAAAGTACAAAATTCTATTTGATGCAAAAATATATTTCCGTAAGTGTACCCGATTTATGAAAACCGCCGACTACGGCTAACAACTTTTGTCGTATCGCCAACCAACGCTAACAACTTTTATCATTCCGCCAACTATCGTTAACCACTTCTATAGTACCGCCAACTACCGCTAACAAGTTTTATCGTACCGCAAACTACCGCTAACAACTTTAATCGTACCGCCATTTACCGCTAACAACTTTTATCATACTGCCAACTACCACTAAAAACTTTTATCGTACAGTCGACTACCGCTAACAAGTTTTATCTTATCGCCAACCAACGCTAACAACTTTTATCATTCCGCCAACTACCGCTAACAACTTTTATCGTACCGCCAACTACCGCTAACAACTTTTATCGTACCTCCAACCACCGCTAACAAATTTTGTCATATCGCCAACCACCGCTAACAACTTTTATCATACCGCCAACTACCGCTAACCGGTAGTGGTTGGCGGTAGTTGGGGATACGATAAAAGTTGTTAGCGGTAGTTGGCGGTATGATAAAAGTGGTAAGCGGTAAGTTGGGTAAGAAATTAGAAAAAGTAAGTGGGTGGAGACCCACGAAGTAAAAGTTTCTTATATCAAAAAATATCTTTGGCAATACAAAAAAATAATGCGACAAGTATAATTGGTGGCATCCCAGAAGAGAGGAATATGGAGGAGATTTATTTATAATTTTTATTTTTTACTTTTTGTTCTTGATTGTCTATAGACACCATTTTATGTGATTTATTTTATAAATAGCGGTAGTTGGCGGTATGATAAAAGTTGTATTATCATACCGCCAACTACCGCTAACAACTTTTATCGTACCTCCAACCACCGCTAACAAATTTTGTCATATCGCCAACCACCGCTAACAACTTTTATCATACCGCCAACTACCGCTAACCGGTAGTGGTTGGCGGTAGTTGGGGATACGATAAAAGTTGTTAGCGGTAGTTGGCGGTATGATAAAAGTGGTAAGCGGTAAGTTGGGTAAGAAATTAGAAAAAGTAAGTGGGTGGAGACCCACGAAGTAAAAGTTTCTTATATCAAAAAATATCTTTGGCAATACAAAAAAATAATGCGACAAGTATAATTGGTGGCATCCCAGAAGAGAGGAATATGGAGGAGATTTATTTATAATTTTTATTTTTTACTTTTTGTTCTTGATTGTCTATAGACACCATTTTATGTGATTTATTTTATAAATAGCGGTAGTTGGCGGTATGATAAAAGTTGTATTATCATACCGCCAACTACCGCTAACAACTTTTATCGTACCCCCAACCACCGCCAACCACCGCTAACAACTTTTATCGTATCGCCAACCACCGCTAACAACTTTTATCATTCCGCCAACTACCGCTAACAACTTTTATCATACCGCCAACTACCGCTAACAACTTTTATCATACCGCCAACTATCGCTAACAACTTTTATCGTACCCCGAACCACCGCTAACAACTTTTATCGTATCGCCAACCACCGCTAACAACTTTCATCATTCCGCCAACTACCGCTAACAACTTTTATCATACCGCCAACTACAGCTAGCAACTTTTATCGTACCGCCGACTACCGCTAACAACTTTTATCATACCGCCAGCTATCGCTAAAAACTTCTATCATACCGCCAATTACCGCTAACCACTTTTATCATACCGCCAACTACCGCTAACCACTTCTATAGTATCGCCAACTACCGCTAACAAGTTTTATCGTACCGCCAACTACCGCTAACAACTTTAATCGTACCGTCGACTACCGCTAACAACTTTTATCGTATCGTCAACCACCGCTAACAACTTTTATCAGCCCGACCTTAAGACCGACCTGAGACCCACTTGAGTCTTATGCACAGGCACGGGGCCCAAATTTGTTTTTCAATATAATTCGGTACTCGGTTACCTCTCAAATAGAAAAACAATCAACAAAGTCGGTTAGCATTTACCCGATTTATGTAAACAAACACGTTGGGCCCTAGTAGAAACTCAGTTTTAGGATCCTGGCTGAGTCCAAAATAAATTTCCTTACATTTTCAAAAAATTTTTTGAGTCGAAAGGTCTAGGAATATCTCACATTTTATGGGAAAAATTTTTGGATTAGAAGCCCTTAGACTCAGCCAGGACCCTAAAACTGAGTTTCTACTAGGCCCTAACAAAAAAAAATGTTTTTTGCTATGTTGCAGAGCAGATTGGGGGAAACATTTTTGTTTATGGAAGTGTGTGTCCGATGCCTTACTTAGGGTCCTAGGCCGGTCCTAAGGTCGGCCATAGATGAAAACATTTTTTTGCTACGTTGTTGTAGAGAAAATTGAGGGAAATATTTGTGTCTATGGAAGTATTTGTCCGAGGCCTCTCTCAAAGGGCCCTAGGTGGTCGGTACTAAGGCCGGCCCTAGCCCGAAAAATAGTTTTTTGCTATGTTGTAGAGAAGATTGAGGTGAAAATTTTTGTCTATTTGGGGGTCAATTTTGTGCTTTCGGAAGGGTTTTTTACGCCGTTGCTTCGAACGGATTTTTCAATGTTGTCCTCTCGGCAATTTCCAATACACTTTAATGTGGACGTAATTTCATACAGGCACTTAAGAGTTAAGGCAATATTTACTTAAATACGTTCGAGTCTTTCCGTAATGCTCCCTCCCTACTCCCGGGTCGAAATTGGACTGGTTATAAACGTCGTGGTAAACGCAATAGACGACTTTTCGAAGAACTTTGTTCTTTGTACGGGTCTAAAAAGTTCGGATTTGGGTCAGGATTCCGGGTTCGATTCGAGTCGGGTTTGAATTTTAATTTTGGTTCGGGTCAGATTTAGAAAAAAAGGTCGACCCGCACACCTCTAAACACTAAGTTTGAAACTACTACCGCACACGTATGCTTGAACTAATACGCGCGTGTTTGATGCATCCATCAACTATGTTCGTAGAAAACAAAGCATAGTAATTACAAACACAATATATTTGCCACAAACAACGTCCAAAATTTTATGCATATTTACATAGTCTACAGCAACCAAAGTATGTATGCGATTACCATAGAATTTTCTTCACAGACATATGGTTTCCCCTAACGAGAACGTTCAATTCCTTCTTTAGTGGTTGTAAACACCTTTCCACTTTTTCGATTCGGTGAAGTTTTCAGTAGTGAATCGAATTTTCTGCGTCCAGAGACTTCCTGTACTGTATTAGAGGTGTGCAGGTCGCCCTTTTTTCCAAATGGGAATCGAACCGACGCCGATCTAAATAGTAGTTTTCCTAACTAGTGCCTGATTGGTTATTTTTAGCACGAGATGTATATCGAGATTATATTGAGTGCTCAAAACAACCATCAGGCACATGTTAGGAACATTACTCTTCACAACAACTGGGAAACAAAAACTTGCAATAAATTAGAGATGAGCGGGTCGACCATTTTTCGAAACCCGACCCGGACCGAAACCGACCCGATAAAATTTTTCGAAATCCGAAACCCGAATTGTTTCAAAACCCGACCCAGACCGAGCCAGACACTCAAGTTTTTTGAGACTCACAACCCAAATTACTTCGAAACAAAAATTATTTCAAGGCCCGACGTCTGCATTCTTCACGGACCTTAGACTAAAACAAAATTCGTGTAATGTAAGATGATAAAATTTAGACGAGTTTTGTAAAATATGAAAAGTCAATAAAGGATCGGGACCCGAATAAAATGATACAACAACCCGACCCGGACCGAACCTGACCTGATAAAATTTTTCGAAACCCGTAACCCGAACTGTTTCCAAACCCGACCCGGACCGAAACCGACCCGATAAAATTTTTCGAAATCCGAAACCCGAATTGTTTCAAAACCCGACCCAGACCGAGCCAGACACTCAAGTTTTTTGAGACTCACAACCCAAATTACTTCGAAACAAAAATTATTTCAAGGCCCGACGTCTGCATTCTTCACGGACCTTAGACTAAAACAAAATTCGTGTAATGTAAGATGATAAAATTTAGACGAGTTTTGTAAAATATGAAAAGTCAATAAAGGATCGGGACCCGAATAAAATGATACAACAACCCGACCCGGACCGAACCTGACCTGATAAAATTTTTCGAAACCCGTAACCCGAACTGTTTCCAAACCCGGCCCGGACCGAACCCGACCCGATTAAAATTTTCGAAACCCGAAAAAAACAATTCGGGTTCGGGTTCGGGTTGGGTTTTTCGAAGTTTCAGGCAACCCGCTCATCTCTACAATCAATTTCATTTCAGCACTAGTGCTGAAAAAAATATATGAAAATTAATTTCAACACCAGGGCTCGACAGCAGGCGTTGTAAAATTGAAAATTTCAAACCCGACCCGAAACCCTGACCCAAACGCAAACTTTTTTTTAAAAAAAATTTTGTTCGAAATATTTTTTAAACTCAATTTTGAGAAAATATTGAGTGAATTCATTTTTTCGGGTCGGATTTTGATAGTTGAACTTCAAACCTGACCCGACCCGAAAAAATGAAAACCCGACCCGACCCGACCAAAAAATTAAATTCAAAAACCCGACCAGACCCGAAAAATTGATTCGGGTTCTGATCGGGTCGGGTTTTAAGTCGATTTTCGGGGGGGGGGGGGGCCGCTCACCTCTATACTGTATGGAAGAGTCGTACTTGACACTGTTTTTATTTGAGTGGGGAATTCTAGAGGAGCGAATATGACGACGATATGGTAGAACTGCGTAGCAAACCTGTCTTTGGAGTATTAGCACCAGCTATTGGTTTTTTCGTCGGCTTTCTAAAAGAGACAGATGTGCGAAACGTGTCAGTCAGTGGTGGGGGTATGACTTGAAACCAGCAAGCAGACTAAGGAGATATTGAAAAGAAGCAACCCGCTAACTACTAAAAATCTTAAAAGCCTAACGCGGATATTAGGAATGCAAACTGGACATACCATCTGAACAAGATAGGAGTCAGGTGTGATTCGAATACGAAGACCTATAGATAAAACCGACATTCTCCTACTGCACTGTTCAGTTCTTCTGGTGGAGACTTGGAGAGTCCTCCTGTTGCGTTGATTATCACAGGATGTTAATGGCTTGATGATCTTTTTGCATAAGAGGGAGGTTCTTTCATCATAAGTATTACAAAACACTTCGGATGGCCAGATAGGTCCCAATGAAGCTGACATCAACGCTTCATTTATGCATACAATCAAGAGTTTGAAATCTGGCCTAGCATCGGCCTCAAGGTTTGTGCCATAAGCGTAAAATGTTTTTGAGAGCATTGAGAGAACATTTTTAAATCGAGGAAGAATTTCGTTTACTTCTGGTATAAGTTCAAATCTTAACGGTTTCTTAATTTCCTACTTTAAAGATCATCGAATTCGTTTTCTTACTGATAAACTACTCACATTCTGCGTGGACTTATTTGGCGGTGGTAACGCACTTTCGAAAAGTGCTTTGTACACTTCATCAAAACTTATCTCGTCCTCGGGAAAAATGGTAAACAGTGGCGAATCCCAGCGACTATTTCCGTGTGGTTCCTCGAATCGTAAACACAAAGCATCGAATATTTCTTTTGTGTACACAATGTCACTGTTATCCAATTCATCATCCGTTCCACCAAAATTCTGTTCGGTTTTCGAGCGCTTACAGTTAAATTGCCAGGCAGTGTCTTTGGGAATGCCACAATATATTGTGCATTGAGACGTACGAGCAGATTTTGTGGCGCAATACAATTCATAGCGATATCCTTTAATGTAGTTTCCCGCGTCCAAGATGACGACATCATCTTTGTTTAACAGCCGTAGAGCTTCCGATTTCAAATCAGCGCGAACAATTTTCTCCTTTTGCGAATCGGCAAAATATTCGTTTTTCTGGAAGCCAGCTTTCGGGATGGCTACATTTTCAGTCACAATTTTCACTACTTTCCCTTGGCTGGTAAAAAATGTATGCAATTCTTGCGCTCTGGTTGATTTACCACTACTGGGTAGTCCGGAAATTATAATGAGAGGCATTCCAGGAGCTTGTTGATTTGACCGGAGATTTCGTTTATATTTTCAATCGTTCGAGTGACACACGTTTATTTGTTTACTTCAGAGACACATGTTCGTGACAGTAAAGTTAAGAACAATTCACAATCACTCGATAATATGACTTGTATGACTCACAGCATGTTAGACTCGTGTGAAAGTAGAGGGTTTTTAGATGATGTAAGATTTTTCTACGATTCAAAGTTGTCTTCAAGATGAATGTTTCTTCAAAACATTTAAAATTTCATCAGGGACTGTTCAAAGATGATGTCACGCTTATGTGGGAATGTGTAAAGTTTTCAGTACTAATGGAAAATCTTCCGATACTTTTTCTACTAATACTCTCTCCTTCAAAACAAGTGATAAAAAACCGGTGTGTTGATTGATGGGGGGTCATTTTGTGTATTAAATTAATATATGATCATGCGTGCAGCGGAGGTCGTAACGCAGTCCCCACACCCCAAAAAAAGTCCACAAACTGAAAATACGCCATGCAAAAACCTTTCTGATAAGGATCCATATATACGCGAACTTTAAGTTCCCCCTTTCTGCCTCATCCCCTTCCAAATTATTTAAAAAAACAACGCATCTTTCCAATGAGCCCACACTCATCAAAATCGGTTGGAAATGAGGTGAGATATCGAGGTTTGAAAATGACATTTGTCGATGTATTTTAAATTTGTCTATTGCTCTCATTATTATGAAAACTTTTTTTCTGATCTGTGGGTTTCTATGCATATTTAGAACCGTACGAAGTACAAAGGTTTGATGCGTTTACTACTACGTTTGTTATATTGCGAATACGAACCCGGGAGTAAGGGGGAAACTTTTTTTGTTGCCTCCAGATGACAAATCAGCGAAAAAAAAAACATATGAAGGGACACGTACGTATCAGAATAGATGCGGCAATCAGAGTTTATGTTACGAAAAGACTGGAACGTATTTAAATAAATATTGAGTTTGAATAGTTTGAATGATTCATAAAAATTACCCAAGGTAATGTTGAAAGCCCTCCCGAAGTACGTTTAAAATTTAATTCTCTACAACTTTGTCTTTGGAAGAGACTTTCTAACTGCCATAGTTCTAGAGATAGGAGTCATCCCTCTGGACTCTAGAAGTGGCTGAATCCCAGTATTGGGACATTTTTCGAGAAAACCCTGAAACACGTTTTCGCTAAAATTTAATTCTCTACAACTTTGTCTTCGGGAGTAAGTCTATATGTTTCATAATCATAATAAACAAAAGGTTGATGAAAACCCACCTCGTATTGTATATGGCTGAGAAATGAAATTTTCTCCATTCCGTGGGTTCCAGTGTCCAAACCACTCAACCGATTTCCACAAATATTTTTTCCCAGTTTTGTGACATCTGATTCTATCATTTGACGCTAATTTGAACAATTTGCGTGCTGTACTTGCTGAGATATGCGTGAAAAAGTTTCACCGACCTTCGAAAAACCACCTGGACACCTTTTCGACCATATCTCCGGAACTATTCGAACGATTTTGCTCATCTTCGAACTTGACCTCAGTTTTTCGACTACCTTTCAGAAAAAAAAATCGGTCAAGATTTACTCAAGTTATCGTTTTGACGGACAGACAGACCGACAGGCCGCTTTTACGGGAAAAATCTGGAAAAAAGTCGTGGCACCTGGAAAAGTTGTCAATTTTGTGGGTTTTCCAGGTAATGCTCGGAGTTTTCGAATTTTAGATGCGGAGTGACAATAGCTATAGAGACTTGGTTTCTTCGGGAAAGTTATAGAGTTTGGTCAGGAGAATTTTTTCTCTTAAGAGATCTTAAGCAAGAAATTAGGGTTTCATCAAAAGAATTTAAGATCTTCAGAAATCTGCCGAATCCGCCATCTTGGATTTCCGTAAGCAACACATTGTGCATCTTTTGGTTTTCGAATTTTACCTCCGGAATGGCACCTAGAATGTTGGTTTCTTCTTGAAAATTGTAGAGTTTCGTCAGGAGAATTTTTTAAAATTTTAAGAAAATGGCTACCAACTTTCAAAGTAGAGCCGTGCGCAAGCTTTACGTCGGCTGGGTCTTCAAGACAGTCTCTAACCTTAGGACTGCATTCTAAACTTGTCCGATATTCGGCAAAAATGTAGAGGACAGTTGTATCTAATTGGCTCTTAAAGACAATTTCGCTCGTAAATATCACTGGAACAAGTTATTTGAGTTACGGCGACTTAAAATCACATTCGTCCGCATTCGGCTGACAATCAAATTTAAGTCGGCGCAACTCAAGTAATTTGTTCCAGTGACATTTACGAGACTTTGAGAGGCGATTAGGTTTCCTCTATATTTTTGCTGAACATTAAACAAGTCTAGGAAGTAGTCCAAAGGCTAGAGACTGTCTTGAAGACCCAGCCGACGAAACGCTGGCGCACGGCTCTATGTCAAAGTGACGCCATCTTGGATTTTTCGCTATCTTCTGAATTAGAGTACCTAGACAGTTGGTTTCATTGATTTCATTATGAGATACTGAGAGAATGGCTGCCAGCTTTCAAAGTGACTCCATCTTGGATTTTTTGCTGAAGGTGACACGAAGTGTTCCGAAGGTAGAAGAAGGTGACACGAAGTGTTCCGAATGTAGCCGAAGGTGACACGAAGTATTCCGAAGGGATCATAAGGTGACAAGAAGTGTTCCGAAGGTAGCCGAAGGTGACACGAAGTTTTCCGAAGGTAGCCGAAGGTGACACGAAGTGTTCTGAAGTTGACGAAAGGTGACACGAAGTGTTCCGAAGGCAGTCGAAGGTGACACGAAGTGTTCCGAAAGTAGCCGAAGGTGACACAAAGTGGACAACTCAATGGTGAAAAAATGTTATGATGCAAAAATTTAAATTTACGCAAAGCAATCTAAATTACATATTTAATTTTTGCAGCGGGAACGGAAAACTGAAAGTACAGAAAAATTATTTCGTTGTTGGGTCCTCCATTTGTGACGCAATTTTTTGAAGACAACGTAATTTCGTTTTAAAAAGAGTGATGCAATTTTTTTTTAGAATATTTTACTTTATTCAACCAATGACTTAAGACTAAAAGGTACAATTTCGTTAAAAACTGTTTTTTAAGAATAAAACTTCGACCACAAGCTAACATTTAATTCAAACAAATTTTTGCGTATTAATAGCGATAGCGTCACCTCAGGCGATATCATTAATTTTAAAAGCGGACTTACGAACTGCGTCGCATTTTAATTTTAAAGAGGTTTTTGCATGCTACCAACAGGAACCAAAATGCGGAAAACAACCGTGTCAAATGTAACGTAATATTTGAGAAAGGATGGACACTTCAAATATGTTGCAACGTAAGGACTGGGGTTGGAAGCGAGGTTGGAAGGGTTTAAAAATGTCGACATTTAGTGGTTTCGTGAATATCAACCAATTTCAAATGAAAATGTGAATTTCCAACTTTTCCTTGTTACTGCCAAAGTAAATAAACAGAGGAAATAGCGCGGATCAGGTACGAGTACGACACCGTAAAAGTGGTGAAGTTTCCAAGCAATTGAACGAATTTACACACCCAAACTTTGCATGCAAATTCTGAACTCACCACAGAAACTACGGTGCGTCTACTTACACCTATTTAAATGGCGATTCTCGCTACCTGCCCTATACACTTCGGTTACTGCTTCACGACCCGTTAACAGTGGAGAGAGCTTAAGGTTGTGTACTGAAGTTTGCAACAAGTGGAAATGCGAGTAATTCAAAGTCTTCAAAGTTCTTTCGACACCATGCATGTTGTCTTTTTACCATAGCGTATAACAAAACACCGTGCCGTGTATGCGTTAAGCTTTAGGATATTTAAGTGCGCAAATAGATAGACGATTCAACACTAGACTGCTATAAATTTGTTGACTTACTTTGTTTTGACTTACCTAACTTTTGCATCTGTAATGTTCAATCCTTCAATATGAAACCAGACAGAAGTAAACACAAAAAATCAGCTCCCGACTTGAAATGCGAAGGATTTCTATCTATTTTAAAAGAAATCATAAATATTGCCCGCAAGAGAAAGAATGGTAAGCGAAAGTTAAATGACCTTTTTTGTTAAAGGCATGAAAAAAAGGGATTTCTTATTCCAGAAAAAATAAGAAAATGCGACAAAAGTAAAGGCTCAGTAGAGAAAATTATTCGAAATAAGCTTGAACATATAGAAAGTTCAAGTGCTTCAAAACCACCTCACAAAGGTAAATAGCTACGTACTACAGTCTCTCCGTTTGCTTATCCATTGCTGATTTAGATAATTTTGGCGACGCCACCGAGTTGCTAATGAAGAGTAATGACAACAGCGAACAGGGAAATAAAAGAAAAAGAGGTAAGTTTGAGACATTTTTTATTGACCTTGAAATACTCAAAGTATTCGAAGATTTTACAAATCAGACAGACACGTAAAAATATCAAGTTTTCAGAAAATTTTCTCAGCTCGATTTAGAAAAATAGGGCGTTAGTTTCTAGATAGTGTTATGGGGCAGAGTTTTTTCTCGAAAAACTTAAGACAGACAAAACCTCGCTTTTTTGCAGTTTTTTTTTTTTTGAAGTTGCCGTCACCTTGAGGAAATCGTAAAGCACTTTTTCTGAATCTAACAGAAGTCTAGCCTAGTCCTCACTCACTTCGTAACTAATGTTTTTCATCATCGGTGATTGGCTTGTCGTCAATTTCAAGTGAACGATGGAGGTCAATAGTTTTATTTTTGTCGCTTCCTCTTCATGAATGTTTTCATATTTTCTTTTAGTAAAAAGTATAGTCTCTCACCTCTTGCCATTCGATAGTCGTAAGTCACATAAGTTTATATAAATTGATCGGTTCATTGATCGCTTTTCTGGTAGATGCCTACGCATTGGAGAACAGAGAATCTTGGATGTCGCGAAGGGAAAAGCGACTTTATCAAAGAATGCTAAATAGAAGAAAAGCAATTGAGTTCACAATCGAAAACATAGTTAGCGAAGAGCGTCCTTTGGAAGACGGCGAAATTGTTAATTCGCCTAAAGCAGTTTCATTGCCAACAGATACCGCCGAAGCAACCGATTCGGTTGACAGATGCAAAGACGAATCAATTCAGTCTGGAAGACCGGAGAGTAAGTACATGTCGTTCTTATAGGAAAAATAATAATCCGCCGTTACAACCTGTCCGGGTCACAGGCTAGATCATTTTATTTACTAGTTCCGTAATTTTTTGTGAGCTTTTACTCGTATGGGTTATTCTAAGAGATCCTTTCGTTACCGAAGTTTTTACTGTGTCAATGGTATTATTAAAGAATAGCCGTTTTACCCTTTCACTTTCACGGGGACCTCCGGTTGGGCCCATTGTCAATGTCACTGTCAATGGTAAATTGCACACCAACCTAGAGCCATCTATGATGAACTACGTGCGGAAACTTAGAATGCCGGCTAGCCCCTTCAATATGTTTTACCGGCAGGCATTCTTGGGCTACACGCTTAACGTGAATTCTGAACAAAATATGCTTTTGTATGGGGTTTAAATGGCGCCTTCTAAAAGCCTTGGCTGGGAAAATTTGGGCCAGAACAGTTTTTGAAAATATCTTGGAATGTATGGGAGCTAGACCATAGGTTTCTTTGGCAAACTCTTAGAGTTTTGTTAGTAAAAGTCACCAGTATTGGTGAAAATGTCGGGCAGTTGGACATGGGGTCAATTTTTATGCTTTTAAAAGTATCTGGGAAGGTATGAGAGACAGACCATTGGTTTCTTTGGCAAAGTCTCAGAGTTTTGTGAGTAGAAGTCACCAGTATTGGTGAAAATGATGGGTAGCTCAGGGGAGGAAACGGTTGTGCGGGGAAATGGTAGTACGGGGAGAACGGTAGTACGGGGGAAAATGGTAGTACGGGAAAATGGTAATATGGTGGAAACGGTAATACGGTGGAAATTGTAGTACGGGGAAAACAGTAGTACGGAGAAAATGGTAGTAAGGGAGAAACGGTTGTACGGGGAAATGGTAGTATGGGGGAAATGGTGGTAGTAATGAGAGTATATAGAAAACGGTAGTACGTGGGTTGTACATAGCAAACGGTAGTTGGGCAAAACGGTAGTACGGGGGAAAATGATATTACGGGGAAAATGGTAGTACGTTGGTAATGGTAGTACATATCAAACGGTAGTACGAGGAAAACGGTAGTACGGGGAAATTGGTAGAACGGGGGAAACGGTAGTTCGGCGAAAACAGTTTTAGGGGTAAATGGGAGTCCAGGGGGAAACCAGATTTGCATAAGCTACTTTCTCACCGGCAAGAATATATAACCTTCTCACCGCTTTTGCGGGGACAAAACACGAGTTTTCCCACCGCAAGCATGAAAATGTATTTTTTTATACAAGTGAAAATGGAAACCAGTAGCTAACTAACTTTGACTTCTATGAAAATGCATTTTTGTATTGAATGTCACATCTCCGGATCCACTGAACCGATTTTAATGAGTGAAAAGACACTTCGCTCCAGAATTTTCCGTGTAATCCGGGAAAATTATTTTCCAGGAGGTACGTCGCAAGGGGTGGAAGTGAAAACTTAGTTGTATGCACGGTTCCGAAGTCTACGAAAAAAAAATGTTCTTAATTTTTTGTTCGTATGTGGACTTGAGTCACGGGCCCATCGCTACCGCGTGCCCATGATTTTGTGGTATGAATTTGTTTGGTATCTCACTAAGACGCGAACGCTTAATATATTATATCACTTGGACCAAAAAGATATGATTTTGACCCAGGTGTTGAAAATGTCCAAGGATGGAGCGGTCCGAGTAATATATATATATTTTTATGTTCAAGCGGAGCAAAACGTCACATTCCGAACAAACCACAACATCAAACTTGAATTAAGAATTTGTGTACTGATCATAGTGTACTGTTTACTTATTTATTTAACAGCCATAATTAACCCAGGCGGGTTTTGCCTGACTCCACAACAGCGCGCCGCCATCGCATGGCGATCCTCACCTACCAATTTCCAATTCCGAACGCCCAGCTCTCGCAGACCACTTTCCACACAATCGATCCATCTTTTCTTCGGTCTACCTCTAGGGCGTGAACCCTCGATCTGATTCGTGAAGACTTATTTGGCTACTCTATCATCTGCCATTCGGAGTACGTGACCCGCCCATCTTAGCCATGCTGATTTAATGATCCCGATAACCGTTTCTGGTCCAAAAATTTCCTAATCCTCCACGTATCGTTTACTTTGATTGGTCCACAGATTGAGTGTTGAATTTTTCTTTCGAAGCATCTCAGCCTACTTTCTTGACTTAATGTTAAAGTCCAGGTTTCGCTGGCGTATGTGGCAACGCTCCTGACTAGTGTCTTGTATAAACGATATCTCGTGCTGGCGTTTAGGAGATTGCTTTTGAAAAGATGTTTCAATGCGTAAAAGCACCTGCTCGCTTGCACCGTTTGAGTCTTAAGTTCTTCATCTAGATCATTGGTTACGTTGACAATGGACCCGAGATATTTGAAAGACTGAACGACCTCAAAATTGTACTCGTTCAGGGTCATGTTTTGTCCGATCCTTGACTTTTGGCTTCTATCGAGTACGAGGTATTTTGTTTTTCCTCAACTTTTCTGGACGCCTCGTCCATCTCCACCAGACTTTCTTTCACTTTAATCGTTCCTCTTCACAAGAGGTCCGCGTCGTCCGCGAAAGAAGTCAATTGCTTGGCTGTATTAAAAATAGTTCCGTGCCAATTAATCGACAGCGCTCTAGCTACCTTCTCAAGTGCCAAGTTGAACAGAAGGGTATATAGGCGGTCTCCTTGTTTGAATCCGGTTTCAATAGTAAAGGTGTCAGATCTCGTGTCCTTCAGTGTCACCTTTGTACGTCGTATCAGTTTCGTCGGTATTCCGAACTCCTCCATGATTGCAAAGAAAGCCATTCTGTCCAGCGAGTCATACGCCTGCTTGAAATCCACAAAAAGTTGATGTATCGTGATGTTGTATTCATAAGCTTTCTCCATTATCTGTCTGATGGTGAATATCTGGTTAATAGTTGATCTTCCTTCCCTAGAACCGCCTTGGTATTCCCCAATCGCTTCTTCCGCATAAACTGCAAGCCTGTCGAACGGCATCTCCTCCTCATTCCATACTGTTAGTACGATTTGATAGAGTCTCCTCCAAAAAGGGGCTCTCCAGCTGCTTTGATCAGTTCGATTGGAATATTGTCCTCACCTGTAGCTTTGGAGTCCTTAAGAGAAATCATTTGGTTGCTTTATGAAATGTTCAAGTTCATTTCGAAGAAATTGAAGAGATGTGCTTGGTGAAAAGTCCACGGGCTGCCGCCCTGGGACTTTTCACCAATTTCGCACAATATGACCGACATGTAGACGTGGCTCATAAATAACTATAGTTGAATCAAGGGGACCAAGAGGAGGGATAAGTAAAAAAATCACAACTTTGGATGCATTTTCATTTATTTAAACAAAATTTTGTTGAATGCATACGCCTGAAACGGCCCTAGGCATGCTTTGTTATGTTCTAGAGAAAACAAAGGGGAAGGAGCGCTAAAAATAAAACCATTTGAGACCAAACGTAAATGACGATGCCAATTTGTAATTGACAACGGAGCTAAAAATTAGTTTTCAACGATTTTCAACTAAAAAATTTTTCGTAATGTTCACTCCTAATTCTACATAGTTAAAAAAGTCAATTCGGGAATAAAGAAGAACAAAGGGATTCGGGTAGTTTATCAGAACCACAGAAGCGCTGTTTTATCACGAACAGTGACCCTTCAATTGACATTTGTGCATCAAGAAGTCGATGTCAAATTAGTTTGAATCTTAACGTCTCACGACCTTTAGATTTATTCCACCAATAATAGCTGGCATCGAAGAACCGGGATCTAATTTTGGCTCTCTACTCATTCCTTCTGCTAAATAAACATTGAACTTTTGTAGCACTGAAATAATTCCAATGGAGGATTGCAATTTTCCTAGACGGAGTCCAATGCAGTTGCGTGGACCCTCTCCAAATGGTAGATATGGCATGTTCAAAAATGTCTTCTCTTTACGATTTTTTTCGTTGAAACGTTCCGGGTCGAAGATCTCCGGCTTCGGGTAATATTTTTCGTCATGATGTAGTGCAAACACTGGGATCTGAACGGCCGTTCCTTTTTCTATAACAACGTTTGAGTTAGCAATTCTATATTCCCTAGTGCATTCACGGTTCAACATTACAACAGCTGGATACTTTCGAAGTGTTTCTGAAAGGAAATTGATTAAAGAGGAAAGACATTTTTCTGATCACTTTACCATCAACACAACACTCCAAGTAGCTCATTTCTCTGATGGAATCGTAAGTAAGGCCATTATGCTTTTGTAAGACGCGATCGATTTCACTTTGGACTTTTTCTTGAATGTGTGGATTGACAGCCATTTCATACAAAAAGAACGAAATGACCGTTGATGATGTCTCGAATCCGGCTGCATAAAACAAAAATGATTGCGCCACCAATTCCATCAATGACAATTTTTTACTGTCATCGTTTGTGATTGTCGTTGCCCATTGATCATCCAATTGCACACTTCCTGTGTTCCTCAATTGCACCAATAATTGGAAAAAGTCTTTCCGCACCACCGCACTTTTTTCTCTCAATTCCAAATTCTGTTTGACGAGATTTACATAAAATTCTTCTACGTCATGGTCGAACAAACGTAATTTGAATGCCTTCATTATGCTTGGGAAAAAGAATGCACAGATGAATCGTGTGGCATTCTTGAAACACGGCTCAATTGGCTTACGTCCGTAGTAACGAAACGGAGAGTTTGGTTCTTCGAAACAATCGATATCGATTCCAAAAGCCACTGATGCGATATTGTTGGTTGTGTAACAAGCTGCAGTTTCACGTGCCTCGAACGGTTCATCGCGTTGCGCTGCTTTATCCAAATGGCGAACCAATGAACCTGCACTGCCAGTGATAGTAGAAAACATTGACTTCAATCGACCAGAAGTAAATGTCGGTGTTAATTTCACACGCAAATTTTTCCATTTCTCTGCGTTTATTGAGAATAGATGAGCCGATAGTGGATCATGCTTTTCGTCAAAGTAAATTCCACGATCGACAAAATGCTGGAAATCTGTTACAAGGATATTTTGAATGAGTTCGGTACTACGCGGAATGAAAATTGGTCGAAATATTCCAAAAATCCCATAAAATGGTTCTTCTGTTTCACTGTACTGTTCTTGTTGTAATTCGCCAAGTGAACACTTTTGCAGAAAAGTCTTTGTTAGATTACCAAATGGGAATGATGGCTTCGGATATTTTACACCACGTCGTCGCCAATATGAATACACGTACTTTAGATAAACATAAATTGCAGTCGCCAAACCAATTAACAAAATCGATATTGAATTACACAGCAGCGAACAAATCATTGTGAACACTTTTAGCGCTGCAATTGTACTGATTAGTCTGTTTTCGTAAAAGGTTTATGGATGAATTGAAAGTCAAGTCCAATTTATTCCAATTTATATATTCAAGAGACTGTCTAATACGTTAAAATTATCTGATAACGTAACTGTGTTTGGACCCGTACAAAGTACAAGAGGTCCTATACGTTTACTACAAACAATTTTATTGTAACATGGGGTAGATCGAGGTGGGAGTGGGCGTCTAGCGATGAAGAATCAGCAATAAAAAAAATGTCCGTCTGTCCGTCTGTCCGTCCGTCCGTCCGTCTCCACTTTTTTTTCCAAACGGCTCAACCGATCACCCTAAACTTTTTTTTCCCTGAAAGGTACATGCCTCCCATGATTCAAGTTCGAAGATGAGCAAAATCAATCAAGTGGTTCCGGAGATATGGTCGAGGAAGTGACCAAAAACATGGTTTTTCGAGGGTCGGTAAAACTTGTTCGCAAATATCTCAGCCAGTATCGCACGGAAATTCCTCATTTTGGTGTCAAATGAAAGCATTTGATGTCATGATGGGATGGGATGTCACTGGGAAACAATTTTTATGGGAATCGGGTCAGGGGTATGGGCACTGGGACCAATGGAATGGACGAAATTGAGATTCTTGGCCATATACGAAAACAGTTTTTCGTCTATATTTCCTTAACTATGCTATATGGAGATTTACTGTCAAAGGCAAAGTTGTAGGGAATTAAATTTAAGCGAACACGTGTTTCTGGGTTTTGGGGAAATATGGTCCAATCCTGGTATATGGCCACTTCCATAATTGGGCAGGATGACCCAGATCTCCAGAAC
>CM055405.1:43045815-43108393 GCA_029228625.1 Pseudolycoriella hygida | reverse complement strand
CTCCGGAGTGAACGGTAATGAGAAGGCTGATAGGCTGGCAAAAACCGGCTCAACGGCAATCTCATACGGACCTGAACCTCACATCCCCATCCCGAATTCGCTTTGTGCGAAAGCGGTGAAGGACTGGGTGAGGGCGGAGCATAGAAAAAGCTGGACAGCGTACGAAGGAGGAGTGCATACCAAGCATTTCTTCCCCACTCCGAACGAGAAATGGACTAAGGAGCTCCTGACGATGGGCCGGGATCGCATAAGAAGGGTAGTTAGTGCGACGACCGGACATTGCGGACTCAAGAAGCACCTCACGAAGATGAGAATTTCAGGTGACCCAGACTGTTCCTGTGGCTTGGAAGAGGAAACGGGCTTTCACGTTATATGTGAATGCCCTAAATTCCATCAACTAAGACTCAGGACACTAGGCGACTACGTCGTGCACCCTTCGAAAGTGGCCGAGCTAGGGCCTATCATATTAGATAGGTTCCTGGTCGGCACGCAAAGGTTTTCATGATTTTTTAAATGATGAGCGGGAAAAAGGAACAAAGGGTCACAAGATCTGTGTTCCAGACCACGAAAGTGATCGTCCCAAACTGATAAAAATCTAAAAAAAAACATCCGGTGGCACTTAAGAAAAACGACCTTGATAAAATGTCTCCGTTCGCTTTCAGCATGATCAAGTTAAACGTCCTTGGACTCGAGGTAGGGACAAATCGCTCATATAAGTAGAGAGGTTCTTTGACCAGTAATATTTTGTGCATAAGCACTCAGGATAAGTAATCCAGGTACGGGAACAAGCCACAACCTACCACTACGTTAGTGTCAGCCGAGGTAGAGTCGTATCGACCCAGTCCACAGACAAATCTAATGCAAGCTTTGAATGCCTTCTCAAGTATCGTTTCTGCTGAGACTTGCAGCCTACCCAGTACTTGGGAGCAGTAGGTGAAATGGGGCATGAGCAACGATTTCATCAATGTCAACCTGGTAGGTAGCCAGCATGCGGCCAAAAGCACCGAAGGCCAGCAAAGATCTTCGCTGCAATCGAGTTAGCATGTTTCCGCCAGTTCAATTGTTTGTCGATAAAGATGCCAAGATGTTTAACTGTATCACTACTCAATGATGATCCCGTTTAACCTGACTTTAGGTATATCTGCCGACCAGTTTCCGTAACAAAACTTAATCGCCTGCGTCTTCCCTGCATTGAGCACTAGGCCATTCGCTCCAGCCCAGAACGTGATAGATCTAAGATCAGTTGATAACCTTTCAATATCCTCTCGGAGACAGTCTTTACGAATTGACATGTAGATCTGCACATCGTCAGCGAAGAGGTGGACACGAGAAAACTTAATTACACTAGGCAGGTCATTTATGAACATCGAAAAAAACAAAGGACCAAGTACTGAACCTTGAGGGAGACCTGCTATTAGACTCGCTAGGCTGGAGCTACAACCGTTGATCATAACCTTTTGTTTCCTGTTTGTCAGATAGCTCTCCACAAAGCTAACTGCCGACGATGAGAACCCAAAGTTATTAGAAAGCTTATCCAGCAGCAGCTTGTGCTTAACGGTGTCGAAGGCCTTGGAAAAATCGAGCAATAGAAGAACCGTAGCTAATACTTTTTTCTTGGTCAACCCAAACATCATCAGTAATCTTTAAGAGTGCTGTGGCAGTGCTATGATTCGATCGGAATCTCGACTACAGGTGGTGGAGCAGACCGTATTCGATTAAGTAGTCATTTATTTGGCCCTTCATTAATCGTTCCAGGGCCTTCGATAATGGCGAAAATATTAACTATAATTTTGCAATTTCCAGCAAAGAAAATGCTTCCATCTCTTTAAATAATTTTTGTCGAATAGAGTCTAAGCCTTCCGAATTCCTAATGTTGTGCAACATTAAGTAACGAAAACTTACGACCCAGTGGCATCGACTCGTCAACATTAATCCGAGGGGAATTCGACAAATTGATAAACGATGGGAAATCAGAATAAACATCACGCGTGAAATGCTCATTGAGTTCATCAGGCGAGAAAGGTATATCACAGTATATCATAGTTCTAGAGATATGCGTCACATCTCCCAATTCTAGAAGTGGTCATATCCCAGTATTGGGCCACTTTCCCCTAAAACCCTGAAACACAAGTTTTCTCCAATATTTTATTCTCTACAGCTTTGCCTTTGACAGTAAATCTCCATATTGTATAGCTAACCAAATATAGACGAAAAACCCTCTGCTTTCGTATAGTTCCCAGACCAGTGATACGATTTCCACAAGAAGAAATTTCTCAGTTTTGTGAGATCAAATTCTTTCATTTGACACCAAAATGAACAATTTCCGTGCTATTCTTGCTGAGATATTTGCGATCAAGTTTCACGACCCTCGAAAATCCATATTTTCGGACACTTCGTTGGGCTCACCTTCAAAATCCGGAGGCGACAAAATCCTGGTGCCACGTATTATATTGATGTTGTATCAAAATTCAATTGAACTTCACTTCTATGGTGCATCATGATAATTCTTCTTCGGCATTTGTTTTGTGACTACTTTTAGGATACAGTATTTCGAATTGTTTAGACAGTTAACTGAATATCTCTTATTACATGAAGGAGTGTAATCCTGTGGTAGCAGTCCTAACTAAATTAATTTAACATTGGAGAGGCGAGCTTGCATACACCCTTCAGGCGACGTACGTGCATTGGGCTCTGCTTGTTGCTTGTCAGTCAGATAATTCCATTGTCATTTGTATGAAAAACGACTTTTTCTCGAAAACTGACGTATGAGTTCTTGTTTTGGCATTCGTGACGCATTTTTTGCGTCGCCTAAATTGACATCAGTCGTTTTGGAACAAGAAACATTTCTTAAAGTAAATATTTCGTTGTGATAAATTCTACCTTTGCAAACAGCCTTCCTATAGTGTTTGATACCGAGGTATTCACATCAGTAAATCACTAGTAAATCACTAGTAAATCACTGTAAATCACTGATAGTAAATGACGCCAAATTTGATGATGAAGTATAACTTACCGATAAATTAAATCGATACTCTCGATAGCCTGAGCTACCTTTCCCCGGGGAAAATGTCACGGGGTCACTTGGCGTGGACCATTCTCCACAAATTTTTACAGCAATTCGCTTGCAAAAATGTATTTTATTGTGACTCGTGTAGATACAACCCTTTTTTTGTCACTCCTTTCTGTTGAGAACTCCTATCACGTGAGTCTTCCACATAAAACACCATTAATGAAAGGAAGAAAATAAAAGATTTTTTCTTATTTTTTGAAATTTATTTTTAGCCATTTTATTTGGTTGACTGGAATAAAAAAAACTTACAATATTTTCCTAGTTTTATTTAAGAGAACACTTAGCTAGTAACAACTTTGTTGCAGAATTTAAAAAAAATATTAAAATAACACAATTTATGAGTTTATTATGCGTCAAATATCATCACCTGTAAAAAATGAAATGTGGTCTTACGAGAAACTTCCAGAACGCAACCACACAGAGCTGAAAGTGTCTAAAAGGAATGGACAGTCTACGGTGTAGACTGAGAATTGGAATTTTGATGAATACAAACATCTACTCTTAAGTGCGTCAATGGCTTATGTCAAAGTATAGCGATTTTCATGACACGATGCATAGCTGTCTAACTTATGATACTTAAGCATTCCATTATGAGAATGGCTATAATTTTATATAAGCCGTTGACGTGTATTCACGCTTTTAGTGAGGTGTCGGCTTATGTCAAAGTGTACGAAATTTCAATTCGTAATATGTGAAGCGACGAAAAATGGTGCGCTTGTTAGCTTATGTACTTCATCATGAAATGTGGTATACTTTTAGATAAGCCGACGTCGCACTTAATGCGTGGATTGAATCTGAAAAATTATTAGCTTCTTCTATTGCGTTATACGCTCTAAGTAAACATAAGTTTTTTGTAGAAATTGAAATCAATTAAACACCATCCACACCATCTTTGTTCTTTTAAGGATGGTAGTGACCGTTTCCAGCGATATCGATTATCGACAAAAGTTTCAAATAAAAATTTACATTTACTTAAAATACTGAGCTCCTGCATTTACTTCGTTTTCTTGTCAATTTTTTCTAGCTCCTCATTAGTTCCATCGTCTATACGATTCTTATCGACGGGATACAACCTGCGAAAAGTCGAAAGAAAATGATTTATTATACAAGACTTGTAACAATTTTACGTTGGGCTGTTTACCATCGTTGATAGAGGTAGATTATGAACACAATATCGTCACGGAAACATGCAAGTCTGTGAGACGTTGGCATTGTTATGATAAATGCGAATATGTCATCGATGAACGTGTTGAAGGCTGGAAAAAAATAGCTCATAAGCAACAAAAAAACTGTTAACCGCTGGACAACATCGAACTCTCGTTTTTCTCCACAGGCGCTAGCGTTAAAACTCGTTTGCAAGTAAAATTTATTTCAACATACCCCAATACACACAAGCTGTGTGCATTGAGTGTGGAATAGTGTATATTGACAGTTACTTTTTTGACTATCCCTTCCGAAAGTGTTGCATTCCATGCATGTTTATCCCCGCGGAAATTGTTCAATACATTTAGGGATATTAGAAACACAAATAACCCGTTGCGAAAGGTACTTTCGCCCCAAGGGAGGGAAGGGGCTGTCCCTGAATTATGTAACACGATTTTTGGGCTTAGACCCCTCCCATTTGCTCGGTGTCACATCGCGTAACAATTTCTTGAATGGATGACTTATTAAGCATCCCCCACTGTATGCTGTTTTACTCGGTGTTCCAACCGAAAATGCGTCATTACATGCAGATATACATGTAATGAGAAGTTTCCGGTGGGGGCTAAATGTAATGAATAGCATGTAATGAATGACATGTAATGAATAATTTCCGTGGGGTGCACATATACATGTAATGACAAGTTTTCGGTGGGGCAACGAGTAAAATAACTTACATTGTATACTTGGAAACCATTCACTAATTCGGGATCAACTTTGTGAACTCGCTAACTCACTAGTGTGTTCTTAAGCAACTTTTTTTGGAAGCTGTTATTTTGACGCGTGCAGTTGCAAAGCTTGTTGCTTAAATACACACTTGTGAGTTCGACTCATATCACAAAATTGACCCCTAATGTAATGAATGATTTTCGCGGCATACAATGTAATATATTATTTTTGTCCAGGTGTATTGGTGCACATACAGCGAAAAGCAGTTTTCGCTTACAAGTGATAGAATAGTAGTTTTGGATACAAGTTACGTATTAAGATAGTTTAACGCCTTCGACTCTTATCGGCAATCTCACAACTAGTGAGTTTAATTGCGTCACAAATGCCGAATCCAACGACGAAATAATTTTTCTTTACTTTCGCAAAAACTGCTGCAAAAATTTGACTTTTATTTCTTATTACGTAGATTGTTTAGGGTAAATTTAAATTTTTGCGTGTAAAAACTGAAAGTTTTGAAAAATTATTCCGCTGGTGGGTCCGGCATTTGTGACGCAATTTTTTTAACACAACGTAATTTTGTTTTAAAAAATCCAGATTATTAAAACTTTGAACACAAGATTCCATTCAAAAAAACTTTTGCGTATTATCAGCGATAGCGTCACCTCAAGTGATATCATTAATTTTGGAAGCGGACTTGCGGAATGCGTCACATTTTACCTTTTAAGAGGTTTATATATGCAATATCAGCCGTTTTGGAAGTGGACATTAAGGACTGCATCACACTTTTCCTTTTAAGAGGTTTTTTGAAAAGAAAATTTTCTTGGAAAAACTATTTTTCCAAAAAAAATTTTCTGCGAACAAGATTTCTACGAAAAAAAATGTTTCTCCGAAAACATTTTTCTCAGGAAAAAGATTTTCTCCGAAAAACATTTTATAAAAAATTTTTTCTGCGAACGAGATTTTCTTCGAAAAAAATTTTTCTACAAAAGAGTTTTCTACGAAAAAAAATGTTTCTCCGAAAAAATTTTTCTCAGGAAAAGATTTTCTCCGCAAAACATTTTCATAAAAAAATTTCTCCGAAACTTCTCGAACAAATTTTCTCCAAAACAAATTTCTCCTGGAAACAGTTTTCGAAGAAAAAAATTTTATCCGCAAAAAAAAATTTCTCCGAAAGAAAATTTCGGAGAAAAATTTTTTAAGTTGTTTTTGTATACGATATCAGCCGTTTGGAAGGACGTTAAGGGCCTGCATCACACTTTTTCCTTTTAAGAGGGTTTTTTGAAAAAAGAAATACTCTTTTCTTAGAAAAACAATTTCCCATAAAAATTTTTTTTGCGAACAGTTTCTTCGAAAAAAATTTTTCTACAAAACGTTTCTACGAACAAAATGTTTTTCCGAAAAAATTTTCTCGGACAAAAGATTTTCTCCGAAAAAACATTTTTCATAAAAAAAATTTCTCCGAAAAAATTTTTTCTCTGAAAAAATTTCTCCGAAAAATTTGCGGAGAAAAACAATTTCTCCGAAAAAAATTTTTTAAGAGGTTTTTGTATACGATATCAGCCGTTTTGGAAGTGGACATTAAGGACTGCATCACACTTTTCTTTTTAGGAGGTTTTTTGAAAAGATTTTGAAAAGAAAAACCATTTTTCCAAAAAATGTTTTCTGTGAACAAGATTTTCTTCGAAAAAAATTTTTCTCAAAAAAAATTACTCCAAAAAAAGTTTTCTACGAAAATAAAATTTTCTCAGGATAAAAGATTTTTTCCGAAAAACATTTTATAAAAATTTCCCGAAAACAAATTTTCTTGAAAAAATTGCTACAAAACAAAGTTTCTGCGGAAAAAATTTTTATCCGAAAAAACATCTCCGGAAAAAAATTTCTCAGATAAAAAGCTATCTGAGAAAAATTTTTTCCGAAAAAAATTTTCCCTTAAAAAATTTTTCTCCAAAAGAATTTTTTTCTGAAAAAAGAATTTTCTCCAAAAAAATTTTTTTCTGAAAAAAATTTTCTCCAAAGAAAAAAATTTTACGAACCAATCTCTATAACTTTCCCAAAGAAACCAACTGTCTAGCTGTTCTAATTCAAAAGAGAGAATCCAAGTTGGCGTCACTTCGACAGCTGGCCGCCATTTTCTTAGGGTCAACAAAATTATATTCACCAATCTCTACAACTTTCCCGAAGAAACCAACTCTCTAGCTATTGTCACTCCGGAGCTAAAATTCGAAAACTCCGAGCATTACCTGAAAAACCGTCAAAATTGACCACTTTTCCACATGCCACGGCTTTTCCAGAATTTTACCGGAAAAGCAGCCTATGAAATTTTTCATTTGGGGCCGAGACTGACGTTCAGTGAAAATATGAGGAAGATCGGCTGACTGGTTCTCGAAAGATAGATAGAATATAGACAGAAACCGACAGATCAGAAAAAAAGTTTTCATATTATTGAGAATAAAAGAAAAATCGACGGCGCATAGAAAAATGTCATTTTCAAATCTCGATATCTCAGCCAATGTTTCCGACCGATTTTGATGAGTCTGAACTCGTTAGAAAGCTGCTGTGACGTAGTTTTTTAAAAACTAATTTGAAGTATGAGGGGGTCGAGGGGAAAAAACTCAAAAGTTCGCGTATATATGGCTCCTTGTCCCAAAGGTTTTAGTATGGCGTTTTTTGAGTTTGTGACGACATCGAAACAAGTCATTTGATAATTTTATTCAAATTTTCTTTTACTGAAATATCTTAATTTGCGAAAAACAATTAAAAGAACCTTGAAAACCACTGCTGCTGACACCAACGCAATTCCAATGAAATCCAAACAATATTTCTGATAAAATGGCACAAGTCCTCCGTTATATTTGAAATGATTGACAGCTTTGTTACGAATCACAAATTCTATCCACCACAACGCTTTCTCTCGGCTGGTCATTGGTTGATCATAAATCAATTGCTTAAGATTTCGGACATTTTCTCTATAAATTGGAGACAACATTTCGCTGATACGTTCCATAAGTTCCATTTCATTCAACGAATGTAATTCAAGTTGACACCCAACTCCTTTTTCCGTCATTTTCTTGGCATTGACATATTGGTCAATGAGAAATGGAATGACGATCATTGGAACCATCCGATCAATTGCCTCCTCAATGCTCTGTTGGCCACCTTGAGTAATAAACAGTTTGACCGCTGGATGGGCCAACACGTCGGATTGTGGAAACCATTTCGAGATCATTACATTGGGCGGTCTATCCGGTAAATCATCCGTTTCAAATTTCCACACAACATCGTAATCCAATTGACGAAATACATTCAGGAACGTCGTCAAGACATTCTCACCCAACTCATTGCTTTTCACATTCGATCCGAAGCTCATGTAAATCACTCCATTCTTTGAATTATCCATGAAAGTTTTTAACGATCCATCTGGAAGAGGCTTCGGTGGTTCAATATGCAAGAAGCCAAGCTGAATGGTGTTGGGGAGCAGAGGCCTTACATTGTCCAACATCGGATGCGTGTTTAGTAATAACAGATAAAGTCTTTTCGCAATGAATTTTTCCAAATCGAATTCATTCAATGGAAAATGTTGCAGAATTTGTGCTCGGGTTCGTACAGCGCTTCGATATTTGAACAAAAAGTCCCACTGAAATGTTATACTTTTCCATCGTTCTATAAATGACAGCTGCGTATGGGTGTACGGCAACACATAATCGGGATGAATGACCGGATTCGCCTCGTTCCCGAACATCGAGTAAATCGTAGACGAAGCATCAAATGATGAAATGCCAATGACAGGACAATCATAAATTTCAGCAAACAATGCCATTGGTGTAAAGTAAACCATTTCCACGATTAGAACATCAAACTTTCGTTTTTCCGTGTTTTCTATCAATTTTTTCACTTCACGTTGACCAAGCGTTCGATCAATTATCTTGGAAAATGTTGGTAGAATTGCGGTTGGTAGTTCGGCTGCGTCACGTTTGTCTGATTTAAATTTTATGCAACTGAATTCATTGGAGATGTCGTAAGCTTCTTGAAACACAATTTGTGTAACATTTGGGTTGTCAGTTAGCATTCTGTCTGTTGTGAGTAATGTGATGTGATGACCCCGAGCAGCCAATCCTTTCATTAACGAATGGTAAACAATTTGATGGCTTAATGAAGGCATCGGAAATATGCCGAGAATTTCAGCGCCTTGCAACATTTTTATTGCACTTAAGAGAAGTAACAATTGACCCGGAAGCATTTCAACTGTTCATGCTGGGGAGAAAGCGCAACAATTCCTAATGTTTGTTGAGTCTGGCGGTCAGTCAAGCATATAGAAGCGAATTTTTTTTTCAAGTTACTTGTTCGCAGAGTTTTTTAAATTGAAATTTTAGCATCGCATTATTTAACGATTTATTTACTGATTGCGAGAAACACGTTCAACGTGAACAGTAGCGATAAAACTCACTAGAATAGATAAACCATTGAAATGGGTGTAGGAAAGTGGCGATAGGGTGAAGTCAAAGAAGTTGATTCTGGCAAACGTGGGAAACGCAACTACAATCGGCAAGAATGGGCGAGAGTCGATTATTGACGTGACATTGTGAGGTCCAGTACGTGTACCAAGCCTAAACTGGAGAGTAGACGAAAGTTACACACACAGCGATCACCAGGCATTCAGGTACACTGTGAAAAAGAGTACGGAGGTTACAAGACAGATGACTCATAGAAGAGAGCGAAAATGGAGGATGAGAAATTTCGATCAAGGATATCTCCAATCAAAAGACGATCACGAAGAGAAATCGGCAGAAGAATTTATGAAAGAAATGGTGAATGCATGTAACGCGGCGATGCCAAGAAGGATATCTCCAATCAAAAGACGATCACGAAGAGAAATCGGCAGAAGAATTGATGAAAGAAATGGTGAATACATGTAACGCGGCGATGCCAAGAAGGATGGAGCCAAGGAATGGACGAAAACAAGCATTTTGGCGGAACGACGAAATAAGACTTGCGAGCGACTTGTTTTAAGACAAGAAGGAGAATGCAAGAGCGTCAGAGCGGTGAGGTGCGAGGAACATCGTAATGAAAAATTAGCACTGAACCGAGTAATCGGGGCGAGTAAGAAGTATTTTTGGAAGAAACTGTGCCATGAGGCAGACGCAAACCCGTAGGGCAAAGTGTTCAGAGCAGTAATGACGATGATGAAAGGTATATCAGGGCCAAAAGAAAAGTGTCCGGAGAGGCTAGGTGCCATAGTGAGAGAGCTCTTCCCAAAGCACGAATATATCACATGACAGCAAACTCCTTATGACCGTTAAGCTGAAGACAGACATGAAAGGTCGATCACTGCAGAAGAGATCCAGATGGCTGCAAAGAAGTCAAGGAATAACAAGGCCTCAGGACCAGATGGAGTCCACAATGTAGTTCTGAAGACAGCAACATGTTCAGATTGACAATAGAGATATGCCTCGACGATGGATACTTTCCTGAAATATGGAAGAAACAGAAGTTGGTCCTAATACCAAAACCAGAGAAACCGCCAGACATGCCATCATCATATAGACCTATATGCTTGTTGGATGGATTGGCAAAAATGCTGGAAGCCGTCATTCTGAATAGACTAAGAAAATACACAGAGGGCGAGCACGGACTGTCAGACGATTAATTCAAATTTCGAAAAGTGAGATCGGCGATTGAGGCAATTAAAAAAGTTGTAGAGATTGTCGACAAAGCGCGGAAGCAAAGAATACAGGGCAACCGCCTCTGTGCTGTAACGAAGATAGATGATAGAAATGCCTCTAATAGCACAAGCTGGATGGAGACAGCAAATGTGTTGCATGCCATTAGAATCCTCGATTACCTCTTCAGGGTGCTGAAAAGCTATTTCGAACCACGAGTGCTAACGTACGATACTAATGAAAGGAGAAAGACAGTAGAAATCACAGCTTGAGTACCACAGGGATTCTTATTAGGACCAACGCTGTGGAATGTAATGTATGACACAGCGCTGCGACTAAAACTGCCAAGATGCACTAAGACGATTGCTTTTGCCGACGATTTCATCCTCACGGTGTCCGGAACGTCGATGATGGAGGTGGAGGTAATTACGATGGAGATGCTAGAAACTGTCGATAACTGGATGACAACGGCAAAACTGAACCTGGCCCACCAAAAAACCGAGATCATGCTAGCGAGTAACTGAAAAAAAAAACGGAGCGGATCGTAATGAACATTGACGGGGAAGAAATCACATCCACTCGCCAATTAAATTACTTTGTAGTTATGCTGGACGACCACAAAAATTTCAATAGTCGTGTGGACTACACTTGCGAAAAGGCAATGAAAGCAATCGCAGCACTAGCCAGAATAATGCCAAACGGCGTTGGACCGCGCAGCAGCAAAATGAGGCTCATAGCAAGCGTCACCCTGTCGATATTGCTCTACGGGGCACCAACGTGGATACAGGCGCTAGATACGAAGAGGAATCGGAGGAGGCTTAATAGAGCCTAAAGACTGGCAAGTATAACAGTAACAAGCGCATGCCGAACGATATCCTTAGAAGCGGTATGTGTTATAGCCGGGACGATGCCCATATGCATAACGCTGACGGAAGACAGCGAATGTCATAGAAAGAAGAGAAGGGTGGCTCAAACTACCAAAACACTTTGGACGCAACTAAGAGCCGAGTCACTGAGACAGTGGCAGCAAGAGTGGGACTCCGGACACGGGAAGGTGACTCATACCAAACATAACGACATCGGTACAGAGAAAACATGGAGAGGCTAATTTCCAACTGACACAGTTTCTGTCGGGCCACGAGTGTACAGGTTTGGATTCGCGGTGTCACCTTTCTGCATGACATGCGAGAGAGAAGAAGAGACTGCGGATCATGTATTATTCGCCTGCCCCCGCTTCGAACAAGAGCGAGGTGAGCTGATGACGGCTTGTAGGTCGGAGGTAAATGCCGAAAACATAATATTGGAGATGTGCCGCGATGATGTAGTTGCAAAAATAATGGTGAAGCTGCAAAGAGCATGGAGAGACGATCAAATAAGACTGCCAGTTGATCTGAGAGAGTGAGAGTGAGAGTGAAAGAGTGAAAACATAAAGTGGCTATCGCTCCTTAATTAAAAATTGACATGTTCATAGAAAAGTAGCGGTAGTGCTGTAGAATTAAACGAAACAATTTCTATGACGTCATAACTTTTGGTTATATTTGTGACGTTACTTTTTTAGACGTCATATTTGTGGCGTCATTTTTGCGATGTCATTTTTGTAACGTTATTTTTATGACGTCATAATTGTGACGGTGCACAGACGAAAGGACGGACAGGAAGGGTGAAAACACAAAGTAGCTAGCAAAGGCAACAAATCATTTCGACAGCAATTTTTTTTTTTTTGCATCCTATTAGCTCCTGCCAGGCGGCGCTCTTGCTTAGTGTATGTTAGTGTTTTATGTATATTGTACACTATGCGGCAGAGTTTGACTGTGTTCATGTTCAACAACTGTTTAGCAATGTATCACCAACACATACGATCACGAGCTGCTCACGGCACGTTTTGAAATGCTTTGAGCCTCGTCACCCACATAGTTTTCTGTCAAAATGCAAATAATTCACTAAGTTTGCGTGCCTTGACACGTAGCATGTCCAGGTCGTACATATTTTTGTAGTTGTGAAAAAAATCAGCCCTACTGCAGGCTTGTTGCAGGACAAAGATGTGAAAATATTTCACTCGCTCGTTCGGGAAAAAAGTTAATTTAATTCACAACTCGGAACTGAACAAGTGAATCTTTGGTTGCTTTTTGCAAAGAAAAACGCAATACGGAAAAAGTTTGCAGCCCGATCGCAGTGATTACTTCTGAAACATCTTCTCCACTTATTTCCTCTTGAAACCGAAAGGGACCGTCCATAAAGTAAGTACTCAAAAAATGACAATTTTTAGATCCCCCTCCCTCTTCGTACGCAAAAATGTATAAAAAATTGTTGAAATGTATCGAATGTACGCTTTCGTTGAGCCCCCCCCCCTCCCCCTAAGGAGCCCCACAAAAACATCGTTATCGCCATTTCAAACTTTCATACGCTTCACATTTTCTATTCATTCCCATCGAAAGAATTTTCAAAATAATTAACTCACCTTTGTACATAAAGGCACGCCATGGTAACGCAGCAACAGATTTCAGCTTATAGTTGATGAACAACTGAGGTAACATGAACAGAAAACCGAACGCGTATACGCCATTCACAAGCGAATTAAGCGTCCAAGAGTACCAACTGGAAAAACATTTATTTTTTCAGGTTTTTCCTTGATGAATTTTTTTTGCGTGTTTTTACCTTTTGTGTGGCTGATAAAGTAATGAATAAACAGCACCACAAATGCACAACGGATAGAGTACATAGCTCAAGTATTTCATCGCCTCTTTATCCACTTCTTTGGTTCGATTTTCTTGTTTCTGAACATTTTTACTCTCTACGTTCGGTTTCACACGAATACCCGACAACGTTATTTCAAGTTTTAAAATTTTCTTACATTTCCACAGTTCAATGAGCGTTCCAATTCCAGCAGGTATCAGCACCAGCATTGATGTATTTTCATCAATCAAATATAGAAAGATGATAATTTGACTGAACCCTCGCCACAATGTTGTCCTCAGAGACAGTCCAGCGTAGCTTTTCTTACGTCTCCAAAAGGCAACATCATTTTTGAACGAAAGAAAGTCGAACAAAATCTGAAAGACAAAATGCAAATACGTTGACGATTATCTCAGGGGAAATACACAAAGTACGCACGCAAAAATTTTTTCGGCCATCCCACTCCGTCGCACGTCTATATTCATATATATTAGGATCAGAGAAATGATAAGTTGGTACGCTTGTGCCGAGGTAGAACACGCATGTGAATGAGAGTTGGTTTGTACGGGAGAGAATGTGAGAGAAATGCTTACAAAACTGGTTCCATCCTCACCTATACAACTCAGCTGTCATTCACATGATTCTACCTCGACTCAGGCGTACCAACTTATCATTTCTTTGATTACGATGTGTGAAAAGTAGCATGCGTACTTTATGAATGGCCGCTCATCGTCAAAATTCACTTACATGAACACTAGCGACGAATATGGTACCACACAGTAAGTAGACATTTGTATCGGAAAAGATTCCTTTCATATCGTCCACGTCTTTTTTCGAAAATCCTAATTGCTTTAACGATTTGAGCGAATGTTCAACATGTAACAAAAGTCGTAACTTCCCAATGCCAATTGGTGAATAGTTAAATGTAAGCGTAAGTTTCTTTGTGTCTTTTGTAATCTCAGTCAAGTCCGTCAGACGGGTTTTGAGGAAGTTATTTTGCAATATCGGAAGGAATTCATAATGTTTATTGATTCTGTAAAGAAAAAAAGAAGGAAAAAACGTAGAAAATGGAATTACGTAGCGAAAGATTATGAAGAGGTCCGTCATATGCGGCGCGGCGTGAGGAAAACTTTTCCAAAAAATCGGACCAGCGAACTTTTCTTTTTTTCTTGGCGGATCAGCGCGGCATTAAAACATTTAGTCAAAATCGGGGGACAATCGACTTTGACAATCAGCGGAATTCACTGTCCGGCGCCGGCAACGGGGACTATCAGATAAGGGAGAAGTAGCCGACAAAGAAGTCGACAAAAAAAGTGACTGAACCCTCTGAAATGTAGGGTTTTGGATTAACTGGCGACATTTTTTTCGAGTACTTCAGACTATAGGTGGAAGTAGCCCACAAACTTTTTCGACAAAATGATTTGTCGGAAAGATTTGCCGATAGAGTTTGTCGACAAAATTTTTGTCGGCTACTTCTACATATAGGCTGAAGTACTCGAAAAAAAGTCGCTAGTTCATCTGAAGCGCTATGGTTGATCAATGAAATGTGAATTTGTGTCGGCAATCCATATATGCTAAGGTAGTCGACAATTTCACCCGACAAAATAGGATTTTCTATTTTGATTGACGTTTTCAAGTTGTGGAGGCTCTGCCCCCAAACCTCCGCGCCTGCAGCGAGCCTTTTTACGCCCTGCAGGCAGCATAATGAGCATGGGGCTCTTCCCCAAACACTGCAAGGGGACCCCGCTTTTCGGTCTGCGACGCTGCTTTTCACATGAAATTCAATTTTCATAAAAAAGATTTTGTACTAATCCGCCCTGAATTGTACAGTTTTATTGATGAATGGTGAGCTGATCTGCACCACTTTCGGATGAAAGTCGACTATTTTGGCGGCTACATCTACACATGAGCTGAAGTACTCGACAATTTTCTACGAAAAGGTTTTATCGAAAAAACATGTCGGGTACTTCAGCCTTTAAAGAGAAGTAGCCGATTAGAAATTCGACAAATTCATTTTCTATGGATGAATTGGTGATTTGCGGCACTTTTAAATGAACTGTCGAGGTTTTTGTCGGCTAATTCCCCACATAGACTGAAAAGGACAAAATTGTCGACAAAAGCTTTGTCGAGAGAATGTATGTGCTACTTCTGTAGTCAGAAGTAACAGACAAAAAAATTGACAAATATTTTGTCGAAAAAGTTTGTCAGCTACTTCAGTCTATGGAGAGTATTAGTCGACAAAAAACTAGACATTTCAGAGGGGTAATTCACTGTTTTTTTGTCGGCTACTTCTCCCGCATGACTTTCCTCTGCAGCGACACTTGACGCGTGTGACGTCACAAGAAAGAATATTTAATCTTTCACTCACTCGGGAAATTAATCTTTAGTATTGAAAAAATTTAGTTTAGTTAGCCATTCAAATGCGATATTATAATGGAATCCGGAAAGGAATTAATTCCATACACTCGTACATTTGCCCTCCACTGACAAGTAAAATACTCGTAAAAATGTATGGCATTTCACCATTGCCCTCCATCTCTAAGTACATACTTTACTCTCAGAGTATATGATATTCTCAGGTAACGTGGCGATATCTGACGATCCTTTAAATCGTTTTTCTACAATATGCAAACCATACCGACATCAGTTATTTCAAGAGATGGAAGCACTTTCTTTGCTGAAATTGCAATTTACTAGTTAATATTTTCGCCATTATCTCGTTCATGTCTCCACTTTCTACGTCAAAAAAGCATTTAAATATTTTTCCGCTAGGCACCAACTCTTTCGCAATGAGGTGTTGGATGTTATGAGGTGTAAAAAATACATTTGGTATGGCTCATCAGAGCCACCTATCAGGATTTTCAACTGGAGGGATTTTGGGCTTGGTGACCTAATTTTTTCGTTGTAGAGAGTGTCGTTTGCATGACATGTAAACGTCGTACAGATCCTAGGACGTATTCCATCGTCCTGGGAAACGGTGAAAGTAACTTTCATACCGAAGCCAGGTAAACCATCACATGTGGAAGGTAAAGACTTTCGACCGATTAGTCTAACGTCTTTCGTATTGAAGACGCTGGAAAGACTGATAGATTTTTATATCAGAGATGAAATTCTGCCGGTATACCCGCTGCATGCATATCAAGTAGGTAAGTCCACTGATTCGGCGCTGCACAGTCTAGTGGCCAGGATAGAAAGATCATTTGGAGGGAGTGAAGTGGCAATTGGATGTTTTATGGACATCCAAGTTGCATTTGGCAACACAAACTTCTAGGTCATTCGTCTGGCGCTCGAAGACAGAGGTGTAGATCCGGTTGTGGTAAAGTGGGTATGCAGTATACTCAGCAACAGATCTGTAGAGGCCAACGTATGTGGCCAAAAGATCAGTTGATGGGCTGCGAAAGGAGGAATACTTTCACCGTTACTATTGTATATAGTTGTGGATTCTCTTATTAAAGAGTTAAATGACAAAGAGATTTTCGCTCAAGGGTACTCAGATAACCTAACGATATTAATCAGAGGGAAGTTTGGGGATCGTATCAGGTGCTCTACCGGAATTGTACAGAAATGGCGTCGAGAGAAAGGTCTCAAAGTTAATCCGGATAAAATTGACATAGTTCTCTTTAGCAGGAGACGCATGGATCTCAATTGATCGGAAAATTCAGGGTGTTTGGCAAGGACGTCATACTGGACAGTAAGTTGTACTGGATAGAACACGTAAAAGAAAGAGCGAGGAAAGCTCTGACGGCCTTCTGTATATGTAGGAACGCGTTTGGTAAAAACTGGGGCCTACCGTCCAAGGCCATACTGTGGATCTATGAAGCAGTAGTGAAGCCTATGATCTGCAACGGTAGTGTAGTGTGGTGGCCTAGGCTCGAAAAGAAGTGCGCGAAAGAGGAGATGAGCGAGGTTCAGAGGCTGGTATGCATATGTATTACCGGACCTATGAAGACGACAGCGATGGCAGCTATGGAAGCGTTGCTAGCTGTAACACCGGTCCATACGATCGTCAAGGCTAGAGCATTTGCGACAGCAGATAGGCTTCGGCTTAACGGTCTGTGGATGAGGAATTTTTCTA
This sequence comes from Pseudolycoriella hygida, assembly GCA_029228625.1. Classification (NCBI taxonomy): domain Eukaryota; kingdom Metazoa; phylum Arthropoda; class Insecta; order Diptera; family Sciaridae; genus Pseudolycoriella; species Pseudolycoriella hygida. The sequence goes on along the minus strand of CM055405.1, from coordinate 43,091,049 downwards.
TAGGACATGGAAGAATAAGAAATGCAATAGCTGATCCTATTTTTGACATGCCTAGAGACCGCATAAACGGAGATCAACTTTGAGAGACGCTATGAGGCTATCGTACCGAGTAGACAAGAATGGTTAGGCAATTGGCCAGATTGTATACCCGAAGATGGACTCACAAGCTTTACGGACGGTTCGAAAAACTCTGAAGGAACGGGGGCTGGGGTAATTACTCTGGAACCCAGAACGGAACCCAGTGTGTTTCAGGCGGAAACGTTTGCAGCGATGAAAGGACTACGGTGCTCTTTCCAACCGGAATTGGAGAATTAAAGAATCACTGTACTTTCTGATAGTGAAGCGATTATTAAGGCGATAATGTCGCCTGTCACAACTTCCAAACTTATGAAAGAGTTCAAGGAGACCCTGAACAAACTAGGTCTGAGAAATCAGATAACGGTCGCTTGGGTACCTGGGCACTCTGGAATAGAAGGTAGTGAAAAGGCAGATGAGCTGGCGAATCTGGGCTCTAAATCTGTTAGCCACGGACCAGAACCGCAGTCGCTGTGTGACAAGGTGGTAAAGGATTGGACATGGTCAGATGCAAACAAGCATTGGCACGCTTATAAAGGAGATCTACATACAAAGAGATTCTTCCCAGTGGCCGATCGTGGTTGGGCGAAGGAACTGTTGCACATGGACCGGGAACGAATAAGAAGAGTTGTGTTGTGGGAGCGATCACAGGACACTGTGGACTAAACAGTCACTTGGCCAAAATGGGTATCGTCAACGACCCTAACTGCACCTGTGGCCTTGGTGAGGAAACGGGACACCACATTATTTGTAAATGACCGAATTTTTCTCTACTAAGACATAGGATTCTTGGTGGTCATGTGATCAGATCGCTGGATGTGCTGAAGCTGGGGCCAATTGTCCTGGACAAGTTCCTAGTGAGCACAGGTAGGTTCAAATGATTTACATGATGAACGGGAAAGAGGAACAAAGGATCGGAAGATTTGTGTTTCGTGGCTCTCAGCCGTCCCAAACTGATAAATCTAAAAAAAAAAAACGTCGTACAGAGGGCAAAACGAAGTGAGAGTGAAGAACTTCTTGTGGCGCTCACAATCGTCAAATCTGTGCAGAGGTGTGAAGTGGTGAATTTTTCTATTGTTTTCCTCTTTTGTTAAATTTGACGTTTCACAGTTGAGCTGCACTGTGTGAACGAAGTTTATTGGGAGAAAGTTGACGCTGGAAAAAAAATTTTTGCTAGCTAATTTTGCTCCTTAGTTTAATTGACACCAGGTAGCACCTCTAGTATAGCGGTAGATGTAAATGTAGTTCTATGTTCTACAATTTTCTTCAAAAAGTCTGTTCTTTAAAACATGTAGTGTGAATTTTTGTGTCTTTGGTATAGAAGATTAGGATAGCGGGGAAGTTCCGCGATTCACAATAGAACATTTTCCTTATATTAAATATCATATTGTGAATGACGCTGGCGTGAAGCTCCACATCTAATGTAGCATCCGACTCACAGTGTATTTTTTGTAAGGTTTTGGGGCTTGGGCTTTAATTTGTACAATTTTCAATATTGTGACGTTTCTTTTTTTTCGTTTTTAATCGGAAAGATTAAAGGACAAACGTATTTCCTTTTCGGTTCGAAAAATCTTCTGACTCCCGTGGGAACAAATGAGTTGAGGAGAACCAAACTTCTGAAAATTAAAAACAATATATCAGTGTGACTGGAGACGTGTTGAGTGTTTAGAAACAAAATTTCAAAAAAATCAAAAATATTTTCAAGATTTCACTCTTTGGTCAAGAACTCAAGGAAGCAGGCTGGTGCCAAGTTGAAACTTTTTGGGAACAATATCCATGTTGGCGTCGAGAGTCTGGCGTAAAAAGAATTTTGGCACCAGACTGACTTCCTATAGCTGTCATACGGATTCGGCATTCTTTGTTCTAGAACTCAGGGAAGCAGGCTGGTGCCAAGTTGAAACTTTTTGTAATCAATATTTCTCGGTAAAGCCGAGATGCGGGCGTAAACAGAATTTTGGCACCAGGCTGCCTTACTATGAATGGTCAGAAGAAGAACGTTTTCCTTGGTCTAAAAAAAAAAAAAATATTGATCCATTTCAAGCAAATTCCCTGCAATATATAGCCAAAGTGGCAATACTCTCAAAAAAAAATTGGTTTTTGACCATACAAACGTTTTCATCTCTGGACGTGGGAGTCCTGAAAATTTATTGATCGAAAGGAATTACAGCTGTCCTATATTCTTTTCTTGATTCAAATAAAATAGAATATCATCAAAATTTTGAAATCTGTACGAGTTGAAGCCCAAGCCCCAAACTCTTACAAAAAAGACACTGTGCGACTGGAGGGGGGATTTTTAAAAAGTACGGGGGACGAGGGTGGGCCTGGGGCAATTTTTCCTACACGCTCGTATGTTATCTGAGACTCTTCATTGCGCTACGTAATTGACAATCGTAAACATAATCTTTCAAGTCCTTCGATTATATTCACCTGACTAGTCTTGCTAATTCCGGTGGAATGTCCGCCTCAGACATCGATATGTCATCCGTGAGCATGTTAATGTAAACTTTTGGCTTAAAATGTGAAACCGGTTTCGCAGAGATCTCAGAATTTTTAGGAACCTTAGATCCAGTTTCCTGTAAAAGTCCTTTCGGTTAACGATTTAAATGAAACTCGTGCGAAACAAGTGAGACTAACACTTTCTCCGAGTAAATTAAATGTAGCAGCCTTCGGAACGGCATATTCGGTCAATAGAACCCTTTGGATAACAGTCGGTCCATCTCGTTGCAAACTTTTCCATTCCAATGGACCATTATCACTAGCCACAATGACATGCAAAAATAGGGTGCCGTTCTGCCTCGTTTTCGCTGGAATAGCAATGTCAATGTCTCTGAGAACCAAAGCAAAAATGCGGGTGTCATTATGGGCTTGGTCTCACTGTGAGACAAACATTTTACTCACCGTTCCAGCTCTTCCGTATAGGTGAAATTGTTTATGGTTGCAATTTTAGTGACCTCAATGCTAGTTGGATTGCTTTGCGTGGAAGTAAATAAAACCAGCTGGAGCGATGGTGTCGTGGACAAATACGAATTGAAACATGGTTGTTGAGTACATTTTAGATTCATAAACAACATCGACAACACGTATATCGAATGGGCAATGTACACGACGAATATGCACGAAACGATCAATGTAATGGACGGAAAAGGCATTTTCTTATTGATGGAATTTCCAATTTGAAATTTTATATTCTCACAGACAATCAAATTCAAAAACAATCGCCCCGGTCGTGTTGTATTGACATTTGTAGCTATTTTTTGTTAGCGATGTGCGAGTGTTTATGTGTGTGTTGTATCAAAAACATCAAAAACGCTGAATAAAGAACGTTCACTGTCGTGGCTGTCGCGTTGTTCCGCGATTGACATTTTGTGACAAACGTGCTGACAATGGTGGAAGAGAGATAGCACCAATACAAAGATGACAATTGAATTTTGAAAAGAAGTCACAGCAGACGAAGTTAAATCAAATCAAACTTTTTGTTTTTCTTTCCTTTTGTCTATAGTTTACAATATTGGCCTGGAATAAAATGTCTGAAGAGTGGTGTCGTCAGCAACTAATGAATTTACAGATCAAAGATCGCCGTTTGGATACTTTGAATGAAATCCGAAATCATTTAACAAAATTACCGGCCAATGAAGTGGCCAGTGTTTCGTCAAACTTTCTCACATTACCGGAACTGCTCGATTGTGTTGAGGACAATCAGGAAAAGTAGCCCTCACAGTCGTTTGATGCATCGATCGACACTTACACTTTGACTTTCATTTGCAGGAATGAACAATCGAATCTAGCTTGTGACATTCTCTCCCTTTGTATGTCAAATCTCGATCTGTCGGACACATCAAAAAACTTCGACTATTTGGAACGATGTCTCGATCACCAAAACGATAGTGTGAAGGTACTGGGTTTGAATGAAGTCGACCGGATCAGCAAGCAGTTTCCCAATCAAACATTCAGTCAAAACGTTATCATCTCAGTGATAAAATGCTTAGAAAATCCACAAGAAAGAGTTGGCGCTGTGGCTGCAAAAATTTTGCCAGCAATTTTGCCGAAAGTACTCAGCGATCACAGCGTTCACAGCAATTTGAATCGATTGCTCACGTGTTCCGATTTGGTTCGATGCCGCGTATACGATTCATCTACGGCAATCGCCAAACAATCCCAAGGAAATTTGGAGTGCGTTGCTTACATCCTCGACCGATTGTGCACGAACCTGAACTCCGACGATGTTTTACTCGAACTCATCGTTTTGGAATTTTTATCGGACTTGGCGCAAACCGATCACGGATGGCTGTATTTGGAGAACAAAGGAATATTCAAGTCGATTGCAGACAAATTGGATACCATGGAAACGAATCCACTGAAGAATCTTTTATTTCCTGGTTATGTTAAGTTCTTTGGCAACGTGGCATTGAAGCAGCCAATGAAAGTGCTTCAAGGATTTCCATCGTTCGTGAATGCCTTGATGGATCTTTTGTTGGAATCAATAGTTTCTGATGCAGATGGCACGACTTTACCTGTGGTTTTCGATACTTTGGGTGAGAGAATTTCTCAGAGAGTTTGATGAAGCAATTATTTTAATGGAAATTCTGTGTTCATTTAGCGCAACTCGGTTTCAGCGACCAGGGAATATTGCTTCTAGAAGATCTCTACTCCGTCAAAATGATTCAAACGCTAAGCGCTATTGGTAAATCCATTCACAATCTACCAACGAGGTTACAGATCCGAGCTCTCAATTGTTTGGAGATTTTATTTCAGAGTGACTTTCAGAACAACCGTGTGAAGTAATTTCATTTTTCTAAAAATATCCACGAAATGTTCACTAACCAAATTTCTTCCAATAGTTCCATCACAAATCAATGGTTCATTGCACTTACTGGAAAGGCTGGAATGAATTTTATTTTGAACTACTGCCGTAATCCCTTTCCGGATATTAAGTTGGCGGCTTTAACGTTACTGAAAGTACTTGTCATGCCGTTTTGGGGTAAAATTGAATTGCAAAAAACGGCCGGCTTCATAGAATTCTTGACGGATCGCAACGTTGAGTTCAATAAAGATGCCATCCATGAAAAGTACAGAATAATTGAAATATTGTCAGAAGCGACGAATGTTTTTGATCGAGACGCATTAGGACAGTTAAAGAAGTATGTTCAGCAGGGGGCATTCTACGTTGAAGGAATCATGGATGTTGTTGCTGAAGGACGGTCATAATCCTTCCGACTTGATTTTGTTGATAAGAAATAAACATACAAGATATTGACAAGAATTTTTTATTTTCTTTTCACTTCATTCATTTAACAGTGCGAACAACCCACTGGTTAAGAAATAGAGGTGAGCTGGCGGCCCGAAAATGCGGAGATTGTTCAAGGTTCTGCTGAACAACCAACGCAGCCGATTTAACAAGGTGAATAATGGGACAGGGGTCTGTCCTGTTGTGCTTGCTTTTTAGTTTATACATCCACAATCTGTTACCATCAAAGTCAAGAAAATTTCTTTATGCTGATGACAAAGCGTACGCCTACCAGCACAAGTCGTTCAAACAGAGCGATCAGGTTTTGACAAAGGTCATGACCGATTTCGTTCGATACTGCGAAAACTGGTGCTTAGTCCCGAATACCGAGAAAACAGTTTCGTCGCGCTTTCATCTAACGAACCAAGTAGCGAATGTCAAGCTTGAAGTAATTTTCAACGGTGTTAGTCTAAGACATGAACCGGAGCCGGTCTACTTAGGAATAAATACATGGAAAAACGCAAGCCTATAATCGCCGAGAGAAACAATCTTCTACAAAAGCTGGCACACACTTCACTGCATGCCTAAGAGTAACCGCATTGGCGTAGTGTACCTGGCCGCAAGAGTAACCGCATTGGCGTAGTGTACCCGGCCGCAGAATATTCTTCCTCAACATGACTGAACAGCGCTCATGTTTCCAATGTGGATGCCGAACTGAACCGAACGATGCGAATTATTTCTGGGACTGTGCAATATAGCGCCACCGCGAATTAGACGTCAGCTTGCCCTGTTTGCGTTGTACCGGAAGTCATCCAACGATCGAGAAATACCACTGCGCTCAGATTTCCTAGTAGATATACCATCAAGATTAGCATCCCGCAAGCCGACGCTTATAACAGCCAAAAATTTGCACACAGTAGGCTTCGACCCCAGAGCGGCTTGGAACGACATATGGCTGGACAGTGGAGCTAATAGTGAAATGTTCGACTTCAGCAACCATTCTAGCAGATTGAACGAAAATTACCTCGGAAACTCTCGTGTAACCTGAAACAACAAAAACCTCTTAAAAGACAGAGTGTGACGCAGTCCGTAACTCCGCTTCCAAAATTAATAATATCGCTTAAGGTGAAGCTATCGCTGATAATACGCAGAAGTTTGTTTGATTAGAACCTTGTGTTCAAAGTTTTAATTTCCTGAAATATTACAGCGCTCTTTTCAAAACAAAATTACGTTGTGTTTAAAAATTGCGTCACAAATGCCGGACCCACCAGCGGAATAAACACTTTCAGTTTTTGCGCTGCAAAAATTTGACTTTTGTTTCTTATTGCGTAACGTATTTTAACGTAATTTTGTTTTAAAAAAGGCGCTGTAATTTTTACAGGAAATTAAAACTTTGAACGCAAGGTTCCATTCAAACAAACTTCTGCGTATTATCAGCGATAGCGCCACCTCAAGCGATATCATTAATTTTGGAAGCGGACTTACGGACTGCGTCATACTCTACCTTACAAGAGGTTTTTGTTGTGATATCAGCCTCAGAAAAGAAAAGTTTCATAGAAAAAAAATTTCTCCGAAAATAAATTTTCTTCGAAAAAAATTTTCTCCACAAAAATTTTTCTCCAAAAAACAAAGCGTTAAAAAAAATTTTTCAAAAAAATTTTCTTCAACAAAAAGTTTCTAGAAAAAATTTCTCCAACAAAATTTTTCTTCATGAAAATTTTCTCAGAAAAAAATTTTCCAAAAAAATTTTCTCCGCAAAAAAAGTTTTCTCCGAAAAAAAATTTTCTCCAAAAAAATTTTTCTTCAAAAAAATTTTCTTTCCGAAAAAAATTGTTCTCCTTCGGCTACCATCGGAACACTTCGTATCACCTTCGGCTAGCTTCGGAATACTTTGTGGCACCTTCGCCTCCCTTCGGAATACTTAGTGTCACCTTCGACTACCTTCGGAACACTTCGTGTCACCTTCGGATACCTTTGGAACACTTCCTGTCACCTTCGGCTACTTTCGAAACACTTCATAAACGAAAATCCAAGATGGCGCCGCTATGACGGCTGGCAGCCATTTTCTTATGATACCCCAAAATTCTCCTGATGAAACTCTATAACTTTCTAGAAGAAACACTTCATAAACGAAAATCCAAGATGGCGCCGCTGTGACAGCTGGCAGCCATTTTCTTATGATACCCCAAAATTCTCCTGATGAAACTCTATAACTATCTAGAAGAAACCATCTCTCTAAGTAGTGTCATTCGCAGATGGCGCCGCTATGACAGCTGGCAGCCATCTTCTAATGATACCAAAAAATTCTCCTGGTCAAACTCTATAACTTTCCCGAAGAAACCAACTCTCTAAGTAGTGTCATTCCCAAGCTAAAATTCGAAAACAAAAAAAAACCTAATTTATTGCTTGGGAAAATTCAAGATGACGCCCGCCGGTTTGACTGCTGGCAGCCATTTTCTTAAGATCCCAAAAAAGTCTTTCTGGCCAAACTCTATAACTTTCCCGAAGAAATCCCGAAGAAAGCTATTGTCACTCCGGAGCTAAAATTCGAAAACTCCGAGCATTACCTAAAAAACCCTCAAAATTGACTCAGATAGTACAAAATCTTTCGCGCTAGGCGCACACAGTACTACCTTTCAAGCAGAAGCATTTGGCATTGCCCAATGTAGCAAGGAATCTCTATCACGCAATATTCGAGAAAGCTCAATCTTAATATGTTCGGACAGTCTAGACGGACTTAAAGCAATCAGCGCGTACAAAATTCACTTGTCCACCGTTACGAAATCGCCGACAGCCTAGCGAAAGCTGGAGCGAGTAATAGGGGTTGAGCCAAAGCTCAAAGTCTCTTCATCTTTCTTCAAGAATCTTATTATCAAATGGAAATCAAATGCTTTCAACAAGCACTGGAACTCCTTAGACCACGCCAGGCAATCAAAAAACTGCATAAAAATAAACCATAAAAACTCTAAATTTCTCCTCTCACTTAGCAAAAGGAACATTAGTAGAATGACCTCAGTTCTTACCGGACACTGTCACCTTAACAAGCGCTTGCATACTATAGGTCTCAGTCATAACGATCGATGTCCTAAGTGTGGAGATCGTGGATATTAGAAACAGCTGAGCACCTTCTATGCAAGGGCCCAGCTTACATCACAGCCAGAGCAAAATACCTGGGAGCCTACATTCTCCCATAAGAAAATGGCTGCCACAGTCACTATCACAGTGATGCCATATTTTTTACTATCTTCTGAATTAGAGTTGGTTTCTTCGGGAAAGTTATAAATATTGTTGATGAGAATTTTGTGAAATATTGAGAAAACCAACTATCAAAGTCACGCCATCTTGGATTTTTGCTATATTCTGAAATAGAGGTATTAGATCGGGAAAATTGGTGTCACGAAGTGTTTCGAAGGTAGTCGGATGTGAAACGAAATTTTTCGAATGTAGCCGCAGGTGATTAATTGCAGTGCCAATAATGTTCACAATTATGTTAATTTAACAAAACACTAAACATTACATTAAACGAGAATTGATAAATTTAGCAAAAAATAATATTAAAAGCTTGACCAAAGAAACAAAAATTGTGCTTCACTCCAGAAATTTAAACGAACGATGAATAAAGCATTTGTTAAAAAAGTATTAATTTGGAAGCGAGAGTAATGATATTTCTGAAATTAGATGTGAAGGAAAATTTTTTTGCTAGAGCAGCACCCTGGCTCTTCTAGATTTGGGTCCCAGTCGTATGCGGCACTAGAGCTGAGTGAGCATACCAAATTTGATGCCCAGCCCATGCCCAATGCCCACTTTTTTCAAAAAAAAAAATGCCCAGCCCATGCCCAAGGCCCACTTTAAAAAAAAAAATTCCCAGCCCATCCAATGCCCACTTTTTCAAAAAAACTTTTTCAAAAAAACATGCCCAGCCCATGCCCAAGCCTCACTTTTAAAAAAAATGCCCAGCCCATGCCCAATGCCCACTTTTTTCAAAAAAATGCCCAGCCCATGCCCAAGGCCCACTTTAAAAAAAAATGCCCAGCCCATAATGGTTCAACCATTCAAGAAAACGAAAGGAATTTACTAAAATATTTGCCTTAACAGTTAACGCTTAACTTCAATATCACTTCACGCTGCGTGAATCACGCACATTAAATTTTACAAAATACGAATTACGAATTTTCTGCGAATTACGATTTGAAAACGTGCAGATACGAACAATGCGCTAGCATAATGTGATGGATACGTTAGACAATATAGAACAAGAATTAATGAACAAAAAGAGGGGTAGCGATAGATTCATTCTGTACTCAATGCTACCCACTGAATTAAATATATACTACGAAAAGATCATTCACAATTGTTAAATCTGTTGTATCTGACTAAGTAAAAATTTCATCATATTAGGACGGGTCTGCGTAACTTATTTTTAATTCCCTGTGAATCTTAGAGGTGCTGAAAATCGTAACAACTCGATGGACACTGTTACTATTGGTCAATCATAACTCGAACTCGAGAAATTGTAGTCGCAAATCTCGAGGAGTCGTAAAATCCCTGGAATTGTAATTGAAGTTTTGCTGTAATATCAAATGTAAAGTATCACTAAACCCTAAAATTCTTCGAGTAAAGACCACATCCCAAACAGTGGACTTATAAGTTCATGAGGTGTAAATGTTTTTATGAATAAATTCATTCATATTTTACTCTCACATTCAATCTGCTAGTGTACTCGTCACGTCATCATATGAGCTGAGAATTTCAATGAGAGTCGTTAATTAACGTATTACAAAGTAAATAATTAATTGTAAATGAAGACAGAATCGCGTGTTCAACTGCCCCACCCCCTATAATTAAAATTGTACAAAGTTAACAAGGAAAGAGTAGGTAAGTCTAATCGCTTTGTGGCAATCAGAGAGTTCGTCCGGTTATTTTACAAGAATTGATGATAATTTGGGACATTTTTATGAAATATATATTTCTTCGGGGATTTTCTGTTTTAGTAAGACAGGGAAAAAATGCTTCAAAATATCACAGAGAGGTGTCTACTTCCAAATCAATGAACCCACCTTCGCTCTCAGTAAAAGTCACACATCGTGTGTGGTGTGAATTCTGGTCGTCGCAGCGATGTGGTCATGCCTAAAAAGATATTTTCGGAATAAAAATTGGTGGCGTTTAGAAATAAGGGAAATTATGAGGCAAAAACACCATCCCAACTGTTATAAACAGTTCGAAAAGTTAATAACAGTTGACAGTGTGTTGTTGCCCCCTAATTTCCTAAACTTCTAAGCGCCCCTTCAAACTTTTTTTATGGAAAATGTCTTCCTAAATACGGACACATCGTTTTGTGATATCAAGTGGTGTCCTAAAGTCAATATCGTATAGCTACGGTCCTGTGTCGCAGTAGTTTCATTTGGGTGGAAAAAACTATGAAATCCTATTAGAATTTTTTCGAACGAGACTAACGAACTATCAACGATTACACCAAGGAATGAAACTTGAAATTAAAACGTTGCTATTTTTCGTTTCAACAACTTGTTGCAACCATGAAACTGATTGCTCGGATTTCTATTTTATTTGCATTTGTAACAATTGTTTTCGCATACAAAACCGAGACGGTAATTGTTTTGAATAATTGACGACAAATTCTCATTTATTTAAACATAAAAATTTAAAAAAAATCTAGTGGCCGCCTGCAGTTGTTTACAAACATTATAACATAGACGAAATAGCGAAAAGAAGTTTTGAACGATGTGGAACGGATAAAAAAGAGCTGATGGAATTCGAAATGTCCGAAGACATGGAACACTTACCAAATAGCACGGGAATAAGATGTTATTTTCGTACCTTCGGAGAACTATCTGAATCAGTCGACGTGAAGTCCAATAAGCTTAAGTTGGGTAAATTTGGAGAGTTCTTTGCGGATTTGACGAGGGAAGAGCAAGAAATTTATGTAAATATGAGTAAAGGATGTGCTAGACGTGCAAGGCACATCGAAGATCCGTTTGAATTTACCTACCAAATGACTCTCTGCTTTAAACAAAATGATAATAAGGTAAATTCGATGAGTTGAAGTATCATTGGAAGATAAAAGTGTTTTGTTTTTTGCAGCATTTCTTTATTCCCTATTAAGCATAAATACACACGGATCAAGGAATATCACACAGAGTCTAATTCTATAATTAAACGTGTACCTTTCACAATATTTACAGATTTTCATTAAACAGAAGAATGTTTAATCCCGCTAGTAGTCATAGTAAATTAGTAACTTCTTAGCCGTCCAAATAATCAAGGACATGAGTTCGTAGCACTTCGAATTGGAATTCCTACCTGGACAAAGCTTTTTCCTAATAGGCAGACTACTGCTTTTCCACTGTGGCACCTCCAATGATAATTTTTGTGGAATCTATGACTTTGCTTTCGTTTTTCGATGTAAAAGATAAAACACAAATTCGGGGAGCAGACGCCTTATTCTGTTGGTTCTGGTAATTGTATACCTCTTGAGAATTGAATAAAATTAGCGTTTTACCTTAAGACCTTCCTTATTATCAGATCGAGATTCACACTCTGATTTAAAGCGAGGGTGTGAAAAAAAATCTATAATGTAAAACACTGCACTTCAATACGTCTCACTACATCTCACTACTCCTAACTACAGTACCCTACATCTCATTTCACTACACTACATATCACTACATCTCACTACACCCCACTACATCTCACTAAATCTCACTACATCTCACGCCACCTTACTACATGTCACTAGACATCACTACATGTCACTAGACCTCACTGCATGTCACTACACCTCACTACATCTCACTACATCTCACTACACCTAACTACATCTCAATACATCTCACTACATCTCACTACATCTCACTACATCTCACTACATCTCACTACACCTCTCTACATCTCACTACACCTCACTAAATCTGGCGACACTACACTACATCTCACTCTTCAAATAATGATATTCTAAATCGTTCCTGCGATACGTGGTAATCAGAATCGGCTTAGTAGAGCCGGAGATATAATCTTCTAAAAATAGGAATTAATGATAAAATAATGATTAATTATGGGGTTTTTCAAAAAATGCTTCGACGTATAACGAACTTCGACGTATAACGAACTTTCTCTATATTTGAATCCCTTCAGAGAGTTCGTTGCAGTAAAATTTTACTGAATTATAGATATTATTAAATTCATAATTGAATATTACAACTTTTGAGTGTCCAATTCGTGATCTCGTTGGAGTTTTCTATTTTTTTTATTTTAAAGAAATGTTTAGAAGGAAGGAAAAGGTCACTACGTGCGAACGTAAGCCAGTCCGGTTATGGGTGTTATGGGATATTCGTATGGTAAGAGAATTTATTTCCTGTCGTATGGGAAAGTTGATCATTGGATGTCAATATGCCCCCTGCGAAAATGATCCAGTACTTGATGGGACATTTTCAGTATATTTTTCGTAAGTTTTTATGTAAAATTCAACTTTTGCATGGGTAGGCAATAAAACATTGGACACTACTACATAATTCAGTACTTCGAAAACAATTCTGTGAACTCGCAAACTCTCTCGTTTATTTTGGGTACCGGCCTCGTTTGGGCGCCAGCGCTCATGGAAGCTCCCATATAAAAGCATATTTTGTATGTGTTTGTGTGTGTATTCAAGGTATGGGTAAAAGATGAGCAAAATTTTTAGAATGTGACCTGAGGCGGTGGTGATAGTGAAATCGTGGCGGCGGTCAGTGGTGGTCGCCACCGCCAGATTTGGCAGCCGCGCGAGGTGCCGCGGCGCCAAAAAAATTTCATGAATGAGTGTTGTAGAGGGAGTGGCTGTGATCATTTTCGTTAATATAAGTGATGGCTGCCACCGTCAGCCGCCAGTATCCTTTAAAAAGGGAAATATGACGCAAGTCTCTTTGTTTCCTCTTTCAAAACGACTGGTATCAATTGGGGAGACGCTTAAAGATTCCATACGCAAAAAATCTTTTGAAAAACTTTTACATTTGATTGGAAAAAGCGTCACAATGCTGGAAACCTCAATGTCATATTTCTTCTGTTCTTTCAGATTTAACTCCCAAAAATTTGGCTTTCGGGGTCTAAGAGGCAAAGCCCCTAGCGGTGTTTGGGGCAGCGCCCCATTTACGTAGGGCCGCCTGCAAGGCCTATAAAAGCCCGCTGCAGGCGCGGGGGTGAGGGGACAGAGTCTTCCAACACACAATATATCTAATAAAAAATACCTACCTATATTCACCATTTCTGAGTAGACATAACATCTGGGGATATTTTGTCCGTTTTTTGTTGGATATTTTTGTCCGGGGATATTTCGACTGGGGATAATCGGCCCTAGAGCCGGTTCGGGCACGTTCAAAGAATGGGTAATAACAGGCTACCGAAAAGGATCTTGGGTGCACAGATCCCGAGAGTTAGGCCAATGGATAAACCAAGGAGAATGTTCATATATTCAATTAGATCAGATTTAGAAGTTAGAAGACTTTTTCCGGGCGAACAGACCATTTCATTGGCGGGCGATAGAAGGGCATGGAGGACGATAGCTCACCATTCTGGGGTTGTGGCATAAAGACCTCACACCGAAAGGTTTACCAATGTGGTCTATAAAGTTTGATGATGATCATGGTGAGACGAAACACCATCTGCTTGCTTATATGGCCACGAAACTCAAATTCGTCCATTGCATTGATCCCAGTGCCCAGACCACTTACCCGATTTCCACAAAAATGTATGCTACTACTATAAGCAAAATTTCTGACCAGTTTGCAGCTATGGACTTTTTGGATTTTATAGCAAGTGTGACGTCATGTGTGCACGACCCCATAGCGTATACCATACCGTTCATTTGATATAAAATGTAAATGTCACTGCTGTACATAAAATCTTGTTTCTAACTCGTTTTAAATACAACGAAATATAAAAGACAATTTGGATGTGAGTTCACAAATTCGCCACTTGTGTTTTGAACGGAGTGATGACGTGTATGCAAATTGTATTACCAAAATGGAGTTACTAAGTAAATAATAAATTTTTCGAAAAAATGAACAATTAGGAAACGTCTCTTTGTATCCTAAAAATATTTAAAAATATTTTGCCAAAAAATTGTGACGCTTCAATTCAGCAAAAGCTCTCTGCTGAATATAATTCGTAGCACACCCTTTTGTCAAAAATAACCTCAAAAATGTCACATGTAAAAGAGAGACGATCTGTCAAAACAAAACGGCCCAGCGTGTGTGAGTGTCTCCTGTGTTTTCCTTGCTATTCTGGTATTGATTTCAACTCAAGATGGGAAAAGGTAAAAAACGTAAGATGGAAAATAGTAAGGGAGAAGACGTGAATGTGTTTGACCTACCGCCTAAGCATTTAGCGAAAAGTCATGTTAATTCGAACGAAAAAAGGTTGATAGTCATCTTAGAAGGAGCACAGCTGGAAACTGTAAAGGTGGGTTATAAACTATCATTACCAATCAGCAGTAAATTAACAAACTCCGCTGCAGGTTGGAAACGTATTTGAATTGCTAAATTGTGACGATCATATGAATATACTACGTAAAAACAATCGTGATCCGGGTACATGTCGTCCGGATATTACACATCAATCATTGTTGATGTTATTTGATTCACCACTAAACAGAGCTGGCTTACTTCAAGTGTACATTCATACGGAAAAAAATGTATTGATTGAGATCAACCCTCAAACACGCATCCCGAGAACTCTGAAACGATTCGGAGGATTGATGGGTAAATCAAAATCATCAAATGTTTATTGAATTCCTAAGTAAAGCTTACAATTTACAGTTCAACTTCTTCATAAAATGCACGTTCAAGCCACAGATTCACATGTTAAATTGATGAAAGTAATTAAAAATCCAATCATCGATCATTTGCCGGTTGGTTGCAAAAAGTACGTCATGTCATTTACGGGCAAGGTGACCACGTGTAAGGAACTGGTGCCCAAAGAGGAGGAACCGATAGCTTTAGTCGTTGGTGCTTTTGCCCATGGAAATGTCAACGTTGACTATACAGAGGGCGCGTTCTCCATCAGCAATTATCCCTTATCAGCGGCTCTTGCTTGTAGTAAACTTTGTAATGCTTTTGAAGAAGTTTGGGGAATCGTTTGATGAGATACACTAATACATTTTCTATTTTAAAGTTAATTGTTCTTTGAAATCTTTATTGCCGCAAAACCAGAATCGCCAAAAACTTCTTGAGGTAAGTTGCATACGTGTCGTAGTAGTACTTCCTCTAGATAGGATGTCGCGTCGCATTCAGTTCTATTGAGCAATATGTAAAGGTCTCCGAGAATTGAGGTCTGATATGGAGTGCCTCAGGGCAAGCGATTGGGTCCCATGTTTTTTGTTCTTTTTACATGTGATATTGTGACAATCTTCAAGTCGATAAAGATTTTGTATGGAGGCGATCTTCAGCTGTTGTGGAGTGTTAAATCTATCTCTGATGCCCTCCGTCTTTAATCCGATCTTCATTTTCTACTGCATTGGTGTAGGAATCGGTTGGACTTTAACATAAGTAAATGTGTAATGTCTCAACCCTCTCCCAATCTGTCTTCGTTATGAGGTTGATGGGATGTGTTTGCCTCGATATTGAAATCTGAAATCTAAAAGCTAATTGGATGGGGAGTTGACAGTGTGTGGAGGTGTTTGCCCACGGACAGCGTCTTCCTCTTTACTTACAACGCTGTAAGTCGATCAGAATCGAGTTATTTTGGCGTCCGTAATTTCCCTGCTTCTAGGTCAAAAATTAGAATCCGTACGCTTAGGAGTGATGAATTCTTTGTGATTCCCTTTCATTGGACTGACAATCGTCAGCATGAACGACTGAATACAATGCTCAGGATTTCCAACTGACGATCTTCAGATGAGTAGTTTTTGGTCGAGAATAGATTGGACTTTTTCTGATCTTGCAGCGGATCTGCAGCCAAATAAAGAAATTTTTGAAATTTGGAAAAATCTCGCAACAAATTCTAGTACTTCTTCTTAGTACATTAAACGTTTAATTGCCAAATAAATACAAGGATTGACATCTGTTAAAAAGAAATCTTAAAATTAACTTCCCAAACCTGTGATGGAATTTCCCAATTTTTCCCTTTTGCACATCATTTCCAAATGACCGTCAAAAATGGATCCGAATCGATATCTTCATCGATTTTTGTGGGCTGCAAACCAGTCATACAACAAATCTCATCCATATTGTCCAGTCCAGTGTACATATTTTGTCTACCAACTGGTGTGTCCGTGCAGATCGGATATTTATTGACGCATCGAATCAAATTGTTTTGCAGTCCAAACGTTACTAATTTCCTTTCGTCTATGTTGTTATCACGGGGACACGTTCGTTGGCACAATGTTCGAAGATTTACCGCATGTGTCATGAAGGAGTAGATTTGAAGAATTTTGTACAGCGATGGTAGAGCGTCTGACGTTATTGCAACGAACTTTCTGGAAGTGTTTAAAGATATTTTGTAGAAATGGATGGATTTGTTAAGAAACTATTTTAGGAGTTACACCGGCTGAATGTGAGGAAGATTTGAAGATTTATTTTCTTTCAATTTCTTTTAACTGGCCGCGGATTGTCAAGCAGGGCATATCCTCGAGAGGTATTTCTTGCGACAAAATATCTTCGACCCATTCACAGTGGAATCACCGATGATTAACAGTGGAACCACCGATGATTCACAGTGGAATCACCGATGATTCACAGTGGAATCACCGATGATTAAGAGTGGAATCACCAATGATTCACAGTGTAATTACAGATGATTCACAGTGGAATCACCGATGATTCACAGTGGAATCACCGATGATTAAGAGTGGAATCACCGATGATTAACAGTGGAATCACAGATGATTCACAGTGGAATCACCGATGATTCAAAGTGGAATCACAGATGATTTACAGTGGAATCACAGATGATTCACAGTGGAATCACCGATGATTCACAGTGGAATCACTGATGATTCACAGTGGAATCACCGATGATTAAGAGTGGAATCACCGATGATTAACAGTGGAATCACCAATTATTCACAGTGGAATCATAGATGATTCACACTGGATAATCAGATAATTCACAGTGTAATAACAGATGATTCGCCGTGGAATCACCGATGATTTACAGTGAAATCACAGATGATTTATCACAGTGGAATCATCGATGTGTCAAAGTTTAATCATCGATTATTCACAGTTAAATCGCCTATGATTCACCGTGATATCACAGTAGAATTATCGGTAACTTCCTAATAATGGATGATTAGTCTCTGCTATTAGTAACATCTAATTAGCTCTATTGACTCTGTAACAGTTGCACAAACTAAATGAAGTTTGAATGCTCATTTGACATAATCAAACAATTGCACTCACAAAGTGCGACATCTACATTCGAATAGTCTTACAACAACGAAAAGAAAATTCTCTCTACAACAGTGGGTATGCACAACAGGCCCATTGGAGGCTTAGGTGCTTAGGAAGGTTCGCTTTCCTTACCCACATTATCCTATCCTATCCTACAGTTCACCGTGGAATCACAGATGATTCACAGGCAATCGGAGATGATTCACCGTGAAATCACAGATGACTCACCTTGGAATCACTAATAATTTACCTTGGAATCATAGATGATTCATTGTTGAATCACAGATAATTCACCGTCAAACCACAGATGATTCGCAGAGGAATCACCAATGATTCACAAATGTAATCACCAATGATTCACCGTAACATCACAGATTATTCACAGTATCCATTATCCACATTATCCAACTTAAATTATTCACAGTGGAATCACCAATGACTCACGGTGGAATCACCAATGATTCACAGAGGAATAACAAATGATTCACAGTGGAATGACAAATGATTCACAGTGAAATCAACGATGATTATTACGCACAGAGAAATCACATATGATTCACAGTGGATTCACCGATGATTCAACTTAAAATCATAAATGATTCACAGTGAAATTATCTATGATTTACTGTGGCATCACCAATGATTCACAGTGGAGTAATGCTTCACATTACAATCACCGATGATTTAACGTGAAATTACCGATAATTCAGAGTGGAATCACTGATGATTTAGAGTGGAATCATCGATGATTCACTGTGGAATCACGAATGAATCAATGTGGAATCACGAATGATTCACTGTGGAATCACCAATGATTCACTGTGGAATCACCAATGATTCACTGTGGAATCACCAATGATTCACTGTGGAATCACCAATGTTTCATTGTGGAATCACGAATGACTCAATCACCAATGATTCACTGTGGAATCACCAATCATTCACAGTGGAATCACAAATCATTCACAGTGGAATCAAATAACAAATAACATGTGATTCAACGTGGAATCACCGATGATTCGTTGTGGAATCACAGATGATTCACTGTGGAATCGCAGATGATTCACAGTGAAATCACAGATGATTCACCGTAGAATCACCGATGATTCACCGTGGGATCATTAATGTTTCACATTGTCAAAAGAGAAGAAGGACAAAAAATTGAAATCAACGCCAGAAAAAAAAACTGGAAGTCATGACACAAAATGTTTGAATTGACTTACCGGCAAGACTGTCCCATGCTTCGATCTTTTGTTAAATTCTGTAGATTTCTGGTACACATGTAAACATTGCTGTATTTCAGCAGCGGCAGTAACTGGACAACTTCGTGATACACCAAATTTTGAATACAAGCCTTGACTAACGCTTGTTCTACGTCTGATTCCGCCGCGATGCGAGCGATATGATTGATTCCATTAATAAATGGCAAAATTTGTTGCGTTGTCAAGTCCCATATATCAATTTCCGTATTTTCATATTCTTCACACAACAGAGGCACTAAATGATCCAAAACCGGTTGCGGATCCGGTTTGTGATTCAAAATTTTCAGGTAAATGGTGGTCTCACCCTCTGAAAAATGGAAAAAAGTGACACTTTTCACTTTAGGAAAATATTCCAAAATGTACCGATGATCGTTGTGACTTTTTTCTCATTCAAATCCGACAAAATATTGCTGAGAAGTTTGGTTATTCGTTCCAGTTTAATTTCTTCCTTTTCATCATCTCTGGATAGGAACCCTGCCTCATCCTCCATCATTATCTTGAAAAGAAAAATAAAATTATGATAAAGTTAATATTAAGTGGACATCCTTACAAAATACTCTGACAATTTCTTAAGCACAGGTTCGTATTGAATGGTACGTGCCCAGGCATCACAAACAAAGCATAGGTTGAAATAGAATGCATTTCGGGCATACCGTTGACTATCGATTCGAACCGGATAACCAACGATCTTGTAGCCGAGCGTATTTCTAAAAATATTGATTTGAAAATGTAACGCTCTTCAAGCGTTGTAATAGTTAAAATTACACAGTTAAAATGCAGCGTTGAAGCTGAGGCTTCGGTATAATATAAACATTGACCGAATCGAAAATGTCTTTGGAAACATAACCTTCTGGCACCTGAAATAAATAAAGTCTCCTTTATTGCAACCACACACCGGAGGACATTTCTGTACTAACCTGACATGTAATTTTGGGCCCTTGCGATGGATGGAATTCACTTAAAAATATACAACGAATCGGCCCTTCGCGACCACAACCCTCAAAAAATTGTGAAGCATTTGTTGTTAACTGCATCCTTCTCACTGGGTAAAATTTGCAATTTTTTTTAGCAAACTTACATGATTGTTTTGACGATGAGCTGTAGTGTTTACTAAAACGTCAATGAAGTTATGAAAGAGAAAATGTCAATAGTTAACCCTTCAACACCAAGTGGAAAAATTATATATTTTTTAGGTGAGAATCTTCTCACAGAAAGTTAGCTGCATGGTTCTGCATGGGCGAACATAGTTTTTTGCGAATTATTTCTTCAAGTCTTCCGTGCAAATTTAAAGTTTTGTCACCGAATGTTTTGGCGCCCTGTACTATGGTCATTTGGTGAACTAATTTCGTGATCAATTGATCGGGCGCCTGATTTTTAGACCCGTACGAAGAACGAAGGTCTTCGAAAGGGAGTCTTATGCGTTTACCACGACGTTTGTAACCACCCCAATTTCAGCCCGGGAGTAGGGAGGGAGCTTCGATCATGGTCCTTAGATGACGAATCAACTATAAAAAAAATGTCCGTCCGTCCGTCCGTCACCGCGATAATTTCAGTAAAACTCAACCGATTTTGCCTGAAAGAAAATTGAAAATCTCTTATGGGATTGAATCTGGGCATTGACGGCCCAAGGGCCGCCGAGCTAGAGCCGTTTAAATGGTTTTTGGTCTTTTGTACATAACCCGAGTAAATCTTCTCCAATTTTCATAAATTTTTGTGTTTGAAAGGCCTTTTTCAACTTTGAGTTGTTCGACTTAGCCAGGGCCTTAAAACTGAATCTCTACTTGGGCTCAAGGTGTTTCAGAAAATTGATTACATGGAAGAATTTGGGCGAAATCGGTCGAAAAGTTGTAAAAAACGTGGTTTTTCGAAGGTTGTTGGAACCTTTTCCCTTATATCTCTGCGAAATTGGAACGGAAATCACACTTGATGATTTAAAATACAATTTGTGTATATCAGAAAATCACGAAAATTAAATTAGTCACAATCTGTTGAAAGATTCGGGCCCTCAGTGTGGGCCCAACTCACGCTACGCGATCCTACACGATATTTGGTGTTTTTTTGTGAATATTTCTTTAATGAAGATGTTTTTTGTGCAGGTTTGCAGAAAAAAAAGAGGCAAACTTTTTTCTTCATGGAAGAATGAATTAGAGGCCTCTCCTTAGTGCTCTAGGTCGGTTCTAAGATCGGGCCTAGTGCAATTTTTTTTTTTTTAAATTTCTTCCATATTTTGCTAAAATTTTGGGGTTTTTTAATTGTTGAAGATGTTTTTTGTGCCGTTTCTTCGGACGGGTTTTTCAATATTGCCCTTTCGGCAGTTTCCAATCCAATTTAATGTCGACGTAATTTCAAACACTTAAGAGTAAAGGAAGCATTTACTTAGACATCTTCGAATTTTTTTGCAACATCTGTTCTGTTTGCCACATCTCTCGCACTTACATAATAAATGGAAAGTGGACTTAACTCGTTTTGACAAAACAATCTTCATCTATTCTGATGCATACGGGTCCCCTGCATATGTTTTTTATATTTTTAATCGATTCAGAACATAATTCTGAACAAGAAATCGTTCGATGACACGCCTCGAAAATTTTCCGTTTTTCTATAAAGCTCATAAAGTGGGTGTAATCCACCTTCAAACTATGTACTTTTTGCACTTTCTCGTGATTTTTCATTTTTAAGTAGCGGTAGCTACTTTATGGGAATCTTCTGGATGTCTGTCTGACTGTGGACGTTTTTTGACAGCTGTCAAAATGACATCTGTCAAAGTAACAGCTGTCAAAGTAACAGCTGTCAAATTGACATCTGTCAAAGTGACCGCTACTTTCTTATACCATTTCTACTAGCTACTTTATGGGAATGCTCGGGCTGTCTCTCTTGCACCTTTTCAACTTAGGCCAACCACGGCCGAATCTGAGTGAAATTAGGCCAAACTTGAGTCAAATTAGGGAAAATCGAAGTTAAATCTGAGTCAAATTAGGCAAAATAAATGTTGAGATTGCCAAAATGTGAGTCAAATTCTGAATCTGAATTTAAAACCCAAGCCGAATTTGACCAAACCTGA
The DNA here is from genome assembly GCA_029228625.1 of Pseudolycoriella hygida. Lineage (NCBI taxonomy): Eukaryota > Metazoa > Arthropoda > Insecta > Diptera > Sciaridae > Pseudolycoriella > Pseudolycoriella hygida. The sequence goes on along the minus strand of CM055405.1, from coordinate 43,069,050 downwards.
GCAAAATTTGGCCAAACCTGAGCCGAATTTGGCTAAACCTGATTCAAATTTCCAATCAGGCCAAACTAATTAAATTAGGACATATCTGACAAAATTTGAGCCAAATTTTGTGTAACTCTCTAGCAATTACCAACATTAAGTTTGATTCAAATTTGTTTAAAATTTGACTCAAGTTTGACCGCTACTTTCTTATACCATTACAATGGTTTAATCGAAAGACATTATAAGTCTAAGTAAAAAATTGTTCTACTGAACCACTCGGAAACTTAAGGTTTCTTTACATGGTAGATTGAAAATAGGAAAGGAAAGAAAAAATTTGACCATTTAACTCACTCCAAAAAAAAAAACGGTACATTTTTGGGCCATGTCGTAGAATGATTTTTTGCTCAGAGTTACATTCTAAATGAAATAAAAATATAAAAACAATAGGCGCATTCGTAATTCTTTCACCGTTTGTGACTTGGAACTAATATTCTAAGACTCCTATCCTAAGACCATCCTCTCCTTCTCCTTCAATGAGTGAAGAAACACTCGCCCTCTTTATCACAACCTATGGCTATAAAACCGCTACAACTTTTTCCAAAAATGTTGTGTGATCGGAACTTAGCAGTCTTCCACTCTGAATGGAAGACATTGACAGAGCATTCATCCTATCGGAGGTATAGGATTTATTCTTCCGTTCGTTTAATATCTTGGAAAAATGCCTACTGGTTTGGTGTTGGGGGTCCATTGTTTTGTTCGGAGTGGTGAAGTTCATCGTTTCAAGGCGCTAGGTAAAAAGTATCCTTTGGGAAAAATTCAATTTTACAAAAAGAAAACCTTGGTATGGTGTTTTGGTATAAGACTCATGTGGTGAGGTGCCAGGTGCCTAGGAACAATTCCTCTTTTTTTCCAAGTTGTTTGTCCATTGTTATTTTTTTCATGGATGTTTGAATCTAAAGCGGCCCCTGAGTACGAACACTCTGATGATTTAGATCTGCCATCACTCGCGATGACTTCGAAGTGTGAAATCTATCCTTTTCAATGCGTACAATGTGAGGCAAAAGAAGGTAAACAAATTTTTGAAGACATTCAGGTCGTCCACCTCGTGACAAAGAGACACATTCCCATGCAAACCTAAGATCAATGACCTATAACTCTGATTTCGCTCCATCAATATTATCAGAACTTCGGCAGTAGAATATTTAAAGTTCGAACTTCTTCTCCTATCAATTTTGTTTGAATTAATTGATAGGATACGAAGGGATGGGCCCCCGAAATTATTCATTCTGGGAATGTGTCTCTTTGTCACGAGATAGACGAGGCGTATTCGCAGACGTAACAGCGGCAATCAAAATGAGCATCAATGAGTTAAAAGAGGGTTTACAAGTTACACAAAATTTCCTCAGTTTTGTTTTGATTGTCAAAATTTCGTAATTTCTCTGTCGTTGATTTTTGTGAAAATAATAATTTTATAAAGTTAATCACTCAAAGACAGCTGCTAGTGTCGGGTGGGTCAAATTGTGCGATTCGATTTTCCGACATTCGTGCAATCAAACGAATAATTTCATTCAAAAAGGAAAAAAAATCTTATCGAAAATAAGACACGTAACACATGTAAAGTGAACAAGTGAAAATGAGAATTTTGTTCGTTCATCCGGATCTCGGTATTGGTGGAGCTGAGCGACTTGTCGTAGATGCGGCAATAGCACTGCAAAATAAAGGTCATTCCGTCAGTTTCCTAACCAATCATCACAATCCGAATCATTGTTTCGATGAAACTATCAACGGGACGTTGCAGGTTGAAACCGTGGGCGATTGGCTGCCTAGAAGTATTTTCGGAAAGTGCTCCGCATTTTGTGCGTACTTTCGGATGGTCTATGCAGCACTATACACCGTATTCTTCCTGTCAAAATCGCAGAAAATTGATGTGATATTCTGTGACCAAATATCGCTCGGCATTCCAATATTTCGATTAGCTGCAAATCAGCCAAAAATTTTATTTTATTGTCATTTCCCCGATCAACTGCTGTCGAAGAGTGGATCGGTGCTGAAACATTACTATCGAATGCCATTGAACTTTCTGGAAGAAAAAACAACTGGCCAAGCTGATGGTGTGTTAGTCAACAGCAAATTCACTCGACGTGTGTTTAAAGAAACATTCAAATCGCTGAAAATGACTCCGGAAGTTCTGTATCCATCGTTGAACACAGTTGCTTTCGATAACACAACAATTGATATGAAGGATGCTTGGAATCAATTTTCACCAGAGAACTACGTTTTTCTGTCAGTCAATCGCTTCGAACGTAAAAAGAATATTGCACTCGCATTGCACGCCTTGAAGGCATTACAAAAAATCGTCAGTAAAATCGAATGGGAACGAACAATTTTGGTGATAGCTGGTGGATATGACAGCCGAGTCGAAGAGAATGTTTCGCATTACGACGAGTTACTTCAATTAGCCGATGAATTAAACGTCTCTCATAAGGTAAGTCGATTTATTTTTCAGGTTGTTCGTTTGTCAAGCATCATTTCCAAAGTGCTGTTGTACCGCTACCGATAACGAAAATCGATTTGACGTACGCCGCTTGTCAATTAATCAAAGATCAAAGTTTCGTAGTCTGCCTTTGAACTTTGAGAGATAACTCCTCCAGAGTCGGAAAAAGTAACAAGAATAATCCACGCGTTTAGTGCGGCATCGGCTCCTGTCAAAGTGTAGCGTATTTCATGAGCAGGTGCATACAGTCAATGGATTCGGCCCCTTGTTTTATGTTTGTCCGTATTCAGCTATGAAAGCATGGATGACGCCACTTGAGAAAAGGGGGTAGTTCTATGTTGCGATGTTAATTCAGCTATGAAAAAACATAGATGTCACTACTTGAGTTTCGTGGACAAAACTCCACACGGTCTGCATCAGCAAAATATAAGATCCTTAAGAATTTCAGCATGACAATCACTATACTCTGACAGAAGTCGATCTCGCAAAGTAGATCAAACGAACTTTATTGTAAAAGTAACGGTTTCTACTACAACTACTACAGAGTTGGGTCTCTTAAAAGATACTAGCTCTGTAGAACTACGACTCTTCCTGAAAAAAAAACTTTTCCTGAACTGTGACTCCTAGAGAGTCACTGATTCGCGGCAGAAAGCTACGACTACTCTAAAGTCCTAGAGAGTTACGAGTCTTCCAGTCTTTCCAAGAATAGCTGAAAATTAAACATTTACGTGGAAACACTGAAATCAAATCGCCACTTAATGAACTGAAAACAAGAAAATTTTGTGATATTGCGAGTCATCACAACGCTTTCGTTGGTGAATATAGAATTTGATGGTGGTGACTTTAAATGAACTGTGATATCCCAACAGAGACTAAATTCAAAATATACACAAAAGGTAAAGCTGTAAAGTGATATCGCAACAATTTGAACAATGGCAAAAACTGTACGTTGTACGGATATCACAACTTTGTATCTTGTGTAATTTCTATACTCACCATTTTGGAATTTTACATTCACCACATCTGCATTTTCTTATGATAACACAGCTCGTCAGATCGCTTTTCTTGCGATTGCACCCGCTAAGGGGCTGTTCATAAATGACGTCACGCTTGCTATAAAATCCACAAACTTCATGACTCCAAACTGGTGAGACATTTAGTTTATAGTACTCTGGCTACCCCCATAAATACACTCCCTGTTTGGGGGGTAGCCAGAGTCCTATAAACATAATTTGCTGTCCTGCATGGCCCTTTTATGGATACTCATTTTTATAGCATGCGTCACGTCATTTGCGAATGGCCCCTAAGAAGGCTTTTCTTGTGCTAACTAACTGTTTCTTGACTACTTTTTACAAAGATTTTCACTTTAAGGTCAAATTTTTACAATCACCGAGTGACAAATACAAAACTTGGCTAATGAGTCAAAGTGAGGCTTTGTTGTACACACCACAGAATGAGCATTTTGGAATCGTACCACTGGAAAGTATGTACCTGAGGAAGCCGGTAATTGCTGTAAACAGTGGCGGTCCAACTGAAACGATTATTCACGAATCAACTGGCTTCCTTTGCGAACAAGACGAAATGGCATTTGCTGAGGCTATGGCCAAATTTATTCGTGATCGCACATTGAGTGACTGTATGGGAGAAATGGGACACAAGCGAGTCAAGTCAACGTTCTCATTCGAAGCATTTACGAACAAATTAGATAGAATCGTACGGGAATTAGTGGTTGATGGTGCTAAGAAACGGAAATAAAATGGAAAAGTTTTCTTGCCAAAAATAACTTTTTATTTACACATAACATTTTCTTGATGGTAACGGTGAGTGTGACAGAAATTCTGGGGCCAACGTTTCAGCTTTTCAATATCTTCAAGTTGTCGGCTTTCCACTTTGTTTTCTTGAAATTAAAAAAAAATTCAATTGATGGGGCGACGCTTTCATTACATATTATTGAGAACGCATGTACAAATCCGGAAGTACGGAGCCGGAAAAAATAAAAAAAAAATCGAGTTCCATAGAAAAACAGCGCCAGAGGTTATCAAAGTCGAGGGGCATATAAACGTAGAAAATCCTTTTGCACTCAAAAGAAGATCAATTGTTGAGAAAATCCTCAAAAAAAAAGCTTAGAATTGAAAGTAAATCCTTGGAAATCAAAGTAAATCCTTGGAAATCAAAGTAAATCCTTGAAAATCAAAATAAATCCTTGGAAATCAAAAGAAAATCGTCGAAAATCGAGTAAAAATGCTAGGAAATAGTCAGATATGAACAAAAAAAAAGTTGAAAATCAAAGAAAACGATAGAAAATCATTGGAAATCAAAAAAATCTGTTGAGGATTTTCTTCAAGAAAATACTTTTGCACTCAAAAAACACGATCAAAGGAACTAAAAAGTCAGACTAAGGTGAGTATCTTTCTTAAGGCTCAAGATCTATTTCACCCATTTACCCATTTGTGATTTACTTACCACGTTCTTCAATACATTCTCAGCATAGAATCTTCCCTCAGTACCAGTTGGCAGTGTTTCGATATACTTTTCCAATCCTGATTTGTCCTTCAATTCGTTTAACGAATCCACAATACTTTTCGTAGCATTAACACGATTTGCAACAGCTAGGCGATGGTTTGGTTCACTTATCTTACTCAGAAAATGGTTTAAAACAGCGGCCGGAGCATTTAAGTCGTACAGTCGCTGTATAGCATTATCCAATGGAATATTTATGGAAAATGATTTAGATTTCAAACTGTGCCATGCCTGGAGTTTCAAAATGTGTTAAAAATTACCAAACGAAAATTGAAATTGAATTGTCGAATACCTTCCTTTCAAAGATTCCCTCCAAGTCTCGCCAAGCTTGACTACGACTCCGTTCATTTAAAGCGATCCATTCGAATTGTGATTGTGAAATCTTAAACGTCTCCATTAATTTGTAAGGGCTGTTAGCGACTGTGTTATTGGCAGAATCGTTCCACTTAAATTGAGAACTAGCGTAGTGCAAGGTTTCTAACACCGGATGATCAAATATTTCGAAAGCTTTTGAGTTCGCTTGCTTCTCTTTGTGCTGATAGTCTGAAAGCATTGAAAATTTAAAACAGAAATAAAGAAGCGAAAGTAGCTTTCGCTTCACCTAATAAGTTTACGTAATTAGCCACTATTTGGGCGTAAAAGTTGTTTACTCCAGGCTGGTTGAAGTAGTCATTGAGAACGCTTTGTAGTTTCGTTGACTTGTTGGAATTACTTTTCAATAAAGTTGTCGTAACAACAAATTGTAACATCTGGAAGACATAACAATATGACGAAACGAGCACCGTTCAAGTGCCACTGATCCTCCAGGTATTCATTTCTTCTACGTATTAGAATGGACAGAGTTGATGTTATGAAAAGACTCGAACGTATTGTTTTGGTTAGGACCGATCTTAGGACAGACCTGAGGCCTACTTGAGCCAAAAGCACAGGCACCGGGCCCAAATTTGCTTTTGAATAAAATTTGGTATTCGGTTACCTCTCAAATAGAAAAAGAATCAACAAAATTGGTTAGAATTTACCCGATTTATGTAAAAAAACACGTTGGGCCCAAGTTTTAGGCTTCTTATCAAAAACTTTTTGCCCATAAAATGTGAGACATTCCTAGACCTTTCGATTAAAAAAATTGCAAATCTGAAGAGATTTATTTGTGTTATGTACTAAAAACATGTAGGGCCCAAGCAGAGACTCGTTTTCAATGCCCTAGGTAAGTCCAAGTTTTACTCGAGCTATCGTGTTGACGGACGGACGGACATGTTTTTTATTGCTGATTCGCCATCTAAGGACTATGATCGATGCTTTCCCCTTTCCCCCCGGTCGAAATTGGACTGGTCAAAATATTGTATCAATCGTCGACAAGAAACGAGAAAAATCCATGTCAACCGAACAAGTAACGAGAAAAATCGACGACTGAAAAAGTTCTTCTATTCTTTGGAAAATTGTTTCTTCTCTTGAGGAATGATTTTAACAACGATCTTTAGAATTTCGGAAAATATTTAAAGACGCCTGGTTGGGGTGTTCGACAAAAAAAGGAATGCCACAGGTAAATATCGTTGCCCCACACAATTTTTTTTTTTTTTTTGATTTTTTGAGTTAAAACTGGCTGAATGAAAATTCAAATATGGAATTATTCCGTCATGTTTCAAATTTGAAACGTCTGCAACGCCATCGAATCGCATATTAGAGAGTTTGGGCGAAGTGACTTATCGCTAAATTTATATCATATACTTATAGCTATAAGTTTACCTTATAAGTCTGCGTTTTAAGTTATAAATTTTTATGAGTTTGAAGTTGTAAGTAATGAGTTATAATTTTTATAAGTTTTAAGTTATAAATTTTTCTAAGTTATAAGCTGCCGGTTATCAGTTTTATAACTGATCAATACTGATTCGTATCAGATTTGATACTGATCAGCACTGATACGTATCAGTTTTGAAACTAATCATTACTAATTCGTTTTAAAATTGATACGCTTCAGCATTAATCAGTTTCAAATGTATCAGTACTAATCAGTGTCAAAACTGATCTCAGCAATGATCAGTTTCAAAACTGATCCGGATCAGTACTGATCAGTTTCAAAACTGATCTGGATCAGTACTAATCAGTTTCAAAACTGATTTGGATTAGTACTGATCAGTTTCAAAACTGATCTGGATCAGTACTGATCAGTTTCAAAACTAATTTGGATTAGTACTGATCTTTGAAAAATGGCGGAAAAATCACATTTTTGAGTTTTCACTCGGCTAGTTTTCACTCAAAAAATCGAAAAAAAAAATACATTTTTGTGTTTTGGACTCCTACAATTTTTTTTGTGGGGTAACGAGATAAACCTTTGGCTTTCCTTTTTTCCCGTGAAGAAACGCCGAAGTTAAATCGCCAGAGTTCGTTTTGGCGATTCTTCACGGGTATAGCAGAAGAAACATTTATGTGGTCAATTATAGCTCAGCAGCTGATTCGTATCGGAATTTAGGATAATCATCCTTCAGGCGAGAGGTCCCTCACTGAGAGATTTAATTCTTTAAATCCCTGAGTGAGGGACCCCTCGGCTTCAGGCTAGAAATTTTATGAAAATCTTTGTTCACAATTTTGATACCACGTCCTAAAATAATGAATGAAATGACTCCACTCACAGCGAGCTTATTAGATTTTCCCAGCAAACTGAAAATTCATCAATTTAACTTACATTTCATTTTGAAGAAACAATTTTGTGTACCTGAGCCAATCCGCACATTCTTTAACTTGTAATCGAACCATCAAATAATTAACAAATTGGTTCAAAGCAATTGGATGTGCGTCTAGAAGCTTTACAACGTATTTGCGATTCAGCGTTTTCACAAGAAATAGGACAACGGCCAGCACTGTATCGCCATCCCCACTGGAAACGGATTCCTCTAAAAGTTCGGTTTTTTCATGGAACGATCGATAGCATTCCAAGGAATAGGGTTTCTTCATTATCATATTCGTGACAGTGATGGATACGGGAGGTGCATGGAGTCGTTCTTGAATTTTTCGTCTTAAAATGCGTAGCTCTTCTTCAGGTGTTATGCCTTTCGGAAGTTGATTTTCGTTCATTGATTGCTCCTGCAGAACTTTTCCAAAAATTATCTTTGAGTCTCAATTTATCTGCAAGTCTAAAGTTGTTACCTTTGTTTAAGTCACTGTCGGATATAATTAAGTGCAATGGAACATCATTGCTTGGAAATGCGTAATCCAATTCCGATGTGTTGTCGTCGACAAATAATTTCCGTTCAGTCGGACTACACGAAATCGTCTAAGGAAAATATATTAGGGGTCGTTCTTAAAGGCAATCTAGCATAACTTACCCTGTCATCTTCATCAAAACTAAATGCTTTGTTTTTCGTTTCGTTCCAATAATCCTCTCCTTCCATTAGATGGAAATACTTTTAAAGAAACTAATGTTGTTATTGAACCTGTTAGAATTGTTGTGTTTAAACAAACTTGACAGTCTTTTTACTTACTAGGACTTGAACATTGAATTCCATACGGTCAGTGTGAGTGTTCATGCGATCGTATAACAAGAAAAGCTCAAAGTTAGATAAGCAATATTGACTAACCCCAGTGTTCGTGGCTTTCCGCATTAATTAGTGAAAAAGCTTCTTCCCAAGAACACTAAACTTTATTTGATGTCCTAAGTCCTCACAGCTTGAGTAGGAACTTTCGGTCCGCAATGTTCTCCGACTTTTTACCTAAACTTCGAAATTTAAGTAGAAAATCTGTTCGAAAGGAAGCGAACAATTAAAAGGGTGGGTGAGTCCATCGGTTCTTTCTTCTCTGATTTTAGATAATGTTGTGCGCGAGGCAGCTTTACCAGAGCAATGCATTCAAGTTTTGCTCTCTCAAATTCATGCAATTGTATGCATACGTCTGCTCTCCAGTGATAAGTAAAAAGGTCTCGAGTCACCTAGAAAACTTTGGTTGAGAATAAACAAATTCCGAACTGGTCAAGGCATTCCTAATACACAGATGGAAGTTTGCCGACTCCCCACTATGCTAATGTGGACATGTCCAAACTATGGAACACATACTGAGCGAGTGCACCGTACATTGCTTCCTCGGAAATTTAAATGACATTCACAATACCACGAATGAAGCAATAGTTTGGATCAACGGATTGTATATAAAACTGTAACGAAAATAGACTTAAGTAATAACTTGTATAATAATGAATGATAATAGTGATCACGTTGCCATCCGACTTTAAGTACATATCTTAACTAAAGGCAGTTCATAACGAAAATAGATGGCAGCACATTGTATACACCTGACATTTGAAACAGGCTAGCTATAGTTGAGAATTTGGGGCAGACTATATCTTTAGTTCATTATATTGACGTTACTAGGATAATAGATGTCGCAGTTTCCGTTGAGAATGGCCTTCAGTTTAAGTCCTGAGCGTCCTGAGCAAGAAACTCGAGAGGTACATTTTAGACCCGTACGAAGATACGAAGTTTTTCGAAAACGGGGCTCATGCGTTTACCACGACGTTTGTAGCCCGTCGAATTTCGACCCGGGAGTAGGGGACAGCATCGATCATAGGATAGGATAGGATAAAGCGGGTAGGAACACTGATAGATTACTCCTGGCCGCCAATGGGCCTGTTGTGCAGTACCACCGATTTTAGACGTTATCCCATTTAATTCGATTAAGGTAGTCTAGTATCGTTCTAGGTGGGTGGTTTTTGATTGTTTTTGGATTCACTGTGAATGATCCGAAGTACTTTGCTCGAGCCATAATAAAGGCTGGACAATACAGAGAAGATGTTCGGCTGTTTCAATGTCTCCGCAACGATAGCACAGAGAGCTGCTAGTTAGCCCAATCGTAGGCATATGCTTATTGAGAGGGCAATGACCGATGACCGGTTAGGATATCAGTGATTCTTTTAACGTCACGCTTGGAAAATGATAGTAATTCCTTGGTGTGCTTTTCGTTTATTCGAATACAGTTTTTGGCACGTCTAGCATGGTTGAGTGATTCCCAGTGGGAAGAGAAGGAGTTGGACTTCCACAGAGCTATAATGTTAAACAGCGTAGATGCAGAAACAGGTATGCTGGGTTCGGGACCCACGAAAGGGGAAGAAGAAGCTGTTTTTGCCAGCTCGTCTGCTTGTTCGTTGCCAGCGATTCCACTATGTCCTGGAACCCAGACAAGTGTTACTTGATGTAGAGTAGAGAGTGGATTAAATCTCTGCACTCTAGAACAGGGATGATGTAAATTTGTATCCCCCTAATGATTTGATAGTTGACTGGCTGTCTGTACATATGAAGATTCTTAGATCACCGAGCGAGTTTTCCAGAGTATGTAGCATTGTGTTAAAACATTCTATAATTCCTACTATCTCCGATTGGAATACTGTTATGAGCTTGCGGAGAGGCAAATTATCGGCTACATTGAGTTTGGGACAATGTAATCCTGCTCCAGAGATTCCGCTAGACAGTGAGCCATCTGAAACCCAAGACAAGCGATTATATGTTGGAATAGCTGAGTTGCTTTTCCAATCGCTCCGGTTGGGAAGGCTAATCGCAAATGATTTTTCAAATCTGTTATAGGAGTTATAGATTCACACGGCATTTCAAACTCAGGAGACATTTTTATCATTTTACTCCAAATTTTTGAATGGTTATTCGGGCATATTATGAGCGAGTTTGCTAATTTTAGCCTTAAAGCTGAGGACTGTGCTTCTGCTTCAATGAATATGTGCAACGGTACTAAATTGAGTAGGGCTTCAAGGGCAACGATCATGGTCCTTAGATGGCGAATCAGCAAAATAAAATGTTTACCTGAATTTTGTCTACAACACAGCAAACATTTTCTTTTTGTCAAGGGCCGACTTTAGGACCGACTTAGGGCCTTAAGAGGCCTCCAACACATAATTCCATAGACAAAGTTGCTCTGTCACATAGGGAATTTTTGTTTGTTAGGGCCCACCTTAGGACCGACGTGATGCCCACTTGAGCCGCAGCTTCAGAGTCCTAGCTGAGTCTAAGGGCTTCTAATAAAATAATTTTCTTCCATAAAATGTGAGACAATCGTAGACCTTTCGAATAACATTTTTTTTGAAAATCGGAAGAGATTTACGCGAGTTATGTACAAAATACCAAAAATCACTTAAACGGCCCTAGCTCGGCCGCCCTTGGGAAGGCAGTGCCCAGATCCAATCCCACAAAAGATTTTTCGATTATCTCGGAGAAAAAAGTTTTCGAAAATCGGTTGAGTTTCTACTCGAGTTATCGTGTTGATGGACGGAAGGACATTTTTTTTATTGCTGATTCGTCATCTAATCACCGATGCCACCCCCCTACTGCCGGGTCGAAATTCGACTGCTTACAGATGTCGTGGTAAACGCAATAGACTAATAAAAATTTCCATTCGTCCGTCATTCTGTGAACACGAGTAAAACTCTACCGATTTTCAAAAACTTTTTTTTCCCTGAAAAGTAATTGAAAAATCTTTTATGGGATTGAATCTGGGCACTGTCGGCCAAAGGACCGCCGAGCTAGGGCCGTTTAAGTGATTTTTGGTATTTTGAACATAACTCGAGTAAATCTTTTACGATTTTCATATTTTTTTTTTTGTTTGAAAGGCCTGGGCTTGCCTGACATTTTATGGAATTTTTTTTTAATTTTGAGCCTTTGGACTTACCTATGGAAAACGAGTCTCCGCTAGGGCCCAACGTGTTTCTTCTACATAAATCAGATAAATCTTAATCTGATTTTCAAATTCTTTTTTTTTTTGATTACGGGATTGAGTTTAGTCAAAATCGGTCGAAAACTTTTGAAGATTTGGTCGAAAAAGTGGTCAAAAACTAGGTTTTTTGAAGGCCGGCGACACGTTTTGACTTATATCTCTGTGAAGTTAGGACGAAAATCGTTCTTCAAGATTTTGAATGAGAGATGGACTTCCAGAAACCACGAAAAAACAAAATTCATCTTTATTTTCCACAAGAATTTGAGTGCTCAACGTTGACACACTAACATTTGTAACAAGGCGCTGATTTTTTTCAAAAAACAATTATTTACGTCCCTCCCCCAAAAAATCTGAACATAACCACAACAAGTACAGCGTAAAACAACCCAAAGGAGCAACTGAATTTGGCAGAAGCATTAGGTATCCATTGTCCATCTTCTCCCGCAAATATGTTTTCCATTGTATACAAATCAGCTTCAACTTCTGTCAGTTGCTTGCTCCACTCCACTCTTTGCGTAACATCCACCCCATATTCAGCGTAGAAGGCAGTTTTCTCATTTTCTTCATTGTTCCAGTTATGCCAACCAGCTGGATGAATGTGACTACCCATTGCGGTATGAATAAATACAGTCCTGGCATATGGTCTCCAAGGACGTCCCAAGTAAACGCTAGTCGCCTCTTCATTGCTTAACAATGTAGAATGTTTGGATACGAATCCATAGCTGTTGCCTTCAGGTGTTGATGCAGCTGTGATATAAGAATTCTTCAGACTCATTATTACACAGTCCTCGAATAAGGCAGAAGCTGCACCAAAAATGAAGTCCGTGGTACCTTCGATGTAACAATTTTTGTAATACTGTCGCGATGGACGATTCGATTCGATCGTTGGGTACAAAGTGTCCTAATTTTATTGCAGTTCAGTGGAAAGTTCGTTCATTCTATCTGAGTCACTTACCTGGTTGCCAATAATGTTGCAATTGTTGATTATAACTCGGTCAGCAACAACATGAAGAGCAACAGCTTGAGCAATGGTACCAGCGGAATTGAGGAACGTTATGTCCTGAGCATAAAAATCGTTTCCTCGAACCAATACTGTATAGGAAGTTCCGGTGGTGAGATTTGCGCCGTCAGGCAATACTCTTCCCGAGTAATCGTCGTAGTTGATAACTGAAGCGTTTTTATCTTCTCCAATGAGATGGATGTGAGTTTTTTCCGCTGGTACAATTAGTTTCTCGAAGTACTCTCCTGATTTTATGTAAATTCGTACGGCAGAAGTTGATTGATTTGGTGCGAAATTCAGAGCCTCTTGAATTGTATGGAAATGTCCACTGCCATCTTTAGCAACAATTATGTCGCCTTCAAAAACTGGCTCACCTTTTCGTTGTAAGATTTTGTCAGCACTTGTTTATCTTAAAATAACGACAAGTCTCTAGGTATACACTCACTTTGAACGTGAAGGAAAGGAAATAGTAAAAGAACGCTGAATACGAACACGAATTCCCTTTGCATGTTCCTTGCTCAGCTATTGTAGGAAGAATAAACGAATGATAGTTGAAATGTTATCACCACGATTTTTTCTGATCAACCAACAAGTGCTCGACACTTTACACTCATTGATAAAAAATAGATTTTTGGTAGACGATATAGAGGTGAAAATCATGTGTCGGTATTCGGAAACATAAACAATAAAAAAAATAAAAAAATTTATTCGATATGAATTCGCCAATAAATCAATAAACGTTGAGTTAACCGGAATGGAAGATTCATAAAATGCAGTCGATTTTTATTATAATGTGAATGCTAACAAAACAATAAATGTAATCTTTCGTTATGGATTGATAAGACATCAGCTGCTACTTAAGAAAATGCTTTATCTGGTAAGACAGAGGGGTAAACAACTCCATAAACTCAACTTGAAATTTAGACTAACTTCGTTTTTTAAGTAAAACCACCTCCGCCTGGTACCCTAATAATATTTTATGATTACCCCATTGCGACCTTCGGTTTGCTTCTACGAACCCTTATGATCAGGACCCACTGGTCGATTCCAGAAGGCATCCTGGTCACGAAAAAGATCTTTCGACAATGTTGGAAGGGGAAACGAAAACTCGGTTCCGACTCGACACCGGGCTGCGTACTTGATAGGTATGAGTAGCCCTACTAAAGGCAGCCTGTTGCCGAAAATCAATAAAGTCATTGTAACGTCAGCTGGAAATATTAGGGGCCATTCAAATAGTATGCACGCTTTTTTCAGAAAAGGGGGGGGGGGCGTTGAGCAAATCATGCGCTCCTTACATTTGGAATTTTTGTCCATGTATTTTTGCGTGCAATGGGGGAAAGGGGAGTCTAAAATCCGTATTTTTTTAGCGTGCGTACTATTTGAATGGTCCCTTATACGTCACACAAATTTTAATTAAGCACCAGGATGCTGCTGCCCTCTACAATTGCAGTGGAGTAACTTGAGTAGGCAGTCTGGTGCCGAGTTGAAATTTATATGACGATAGGCTGCGTTATGGTTACTTAAACTTCTCAAGTAGGCAGCCTGGTGCATTGCAATGTACGCGTTCACCACTTCAACATTGTCATACAAACTTTTTGGCACCAGGCTCTTTTCATGGAGTTCATGTACAAGGCAAAGTACCAGTCTATTGCATGAACTCCTTATTTCATCATCTTCTGGAACATTTTCATGGAATAAAATTGCAATAAACAGAGGCCTCTTTTAGCCAGCAAAGCTTAATGCCAGAAACACCAGAGTCATGCACGTAATGTATCTACCGCACAGCATAGTTACTCGGCGACATGAATTATACCTCAGGGAATTATCCCCCAGACTGAAATAAATGGGAATTATCACCTAGGGAATTATCACCCAGACAAAATGAGAATTATCACCCGGGGAATTATCACCCGGCAAGCTTATAGCGGTAAATTTGTATAAGGAAAATGCCATTTCGTATAAGAAAAATTCTATTTTGTACAAGGAAAATGCTATTTTGTATGCGGAAAATGCCATCCCGGGTGATAATTCCTGGGGGATAATTGCCTGTGTGACAATTTCTTTTTGTCTGGGTGATAGTTTCTGGGTGACAATTCCCTGGGTGATATTTCCTATTTTTTTCGGTCCAGGTGATATTTCCTACAAACACTACACTATTTCCTATAGTTACTCGGCGACATGAATTATCCCGCAGGGAATTATACCATAAACTAAAAAAAATGGGAATTATCACCCAGGGAATTATCGCCCAGCAAATTTAAAGCGGTAAATTTGTATAACGAAAATGACATTTTGTATAAGAAAAATACTATTTTGTACAAGGAAAATTGCATGGGTGATAATTTCTTTTTGTGTGGTTTATAGCTACTGGGTGATAATTCCCTGGGTGATATTTCTTATTTTTTTCGGTCTAGGGGATAATTCCCTGGGAGGAAACTCCAGTAACATAGTTAATCTGAAGATTAATATAATAATCCACCGTTACAACCCATCCGCGTCAGAGGCTAGATCATTTTATTTACCAGTTCCGCAATTTTTTGTGAGCTTTTTTGCTCAGATGGATTCTTCTTAGAGATCCTTTCGTTACCGAAGTTTTTACTGTTTCAGTGGTAAATTGCAGACAAGAACAGATCGAAAAAAATATTTTTTCTTTCAAAACGCTCACGTCGGAAATGTGTTCCGAACCAGGAAGATTTCGTAGAACTTTTTTTTTTTAATTCATTTTTATATTGTCGTCCATCGAATTTCACTTTGTGGGAGAGATATTTCTACTTTAATTAATTTGAAGACCAATATTTACGAAAGTAATAACAAAAAAAACTGAGTCTAGTAGACTCATAAAAATATTTTTTTTATAAAACAATTTATCAGCGGTGACTGCTATGAGTATGTACAACAAAAAAAGAGGCATTTTTTGACCACCAAAAGTATGAAGCCTGAGTGTGCCTAGGAACGTTACTTTCATGCTAAACATTGAAGAAAAATCCTATGCAGAATTTGTCCTCTTCAGGATTGAACGCGGATATTCTTGGTGGAAAGCCGGTACGTTACCACTGAGCCAACCCGTTCCTAGCTCTGAAGATTAACCCGTGAATAACTGCTCAATTTCTGCTTGCTGTGTATGGGCACGCATGGCTTTAACTCACTGGGCACCGTATTGTCCGTCTTTCTCCTAAATAATTTGCTACAGAAGGAATGCATCCCAAATATCTAGTTATTCCCCATTGAAGAAGTATGTTACCTCATCTCGAGATTTACGAACATGCATTACTTACCTCGCCAGACTCATTTCACCATTTATTATGACATCATGCTTTCATGATGCTCTTAATTCTTAAGAGTGGTGAGTATAAATGTTGATGGTAGTGAAGTAAGCGATTTCTTAAGGGACGATAGAATTGAGTAGGGATGGATTGACCCATATCAACTCAACTATAACTCATAGCTCGTAACGTAAACTTATAACTTATAACGTAAACATATAACTTATTACTTATAGATAAATGTTATAAACTTGTCTATAAGTGGCTTTGCCCAAACTCTCTATTCACCACAACCACAACTAATACACACCACTCTTATTGAGCACGTCGCAAAAATGTGAACTGTCGAATTTGCGATGTTTTTCTTAAAACAGAATTATGCGCAAAAGACAAATTATTCAAAATTATAGCTCACGTTGAGTAAAGGATGCTAATGCGGAACATTTTAACAAAAAAATACAAAATTCAAAGCGTTCCACATTAGCAACCTTTACTCAACATGAGCTATAATTTTGAATAATTTGTTATTTACGCAGGATTCTGTTCCAAAAAAACAGAACAGTTCACATTTTTGCGACGTGGTCATAAGGAAGTTCTTGTGGTAAATATTTATTTCAAAAAAAAAACTCTACGCAATGCATTTTCATGAGTTGGGCTAACGTAGCTTACATGACGGAAGGCTCAAAAATCACGAGCATGGATAATTTCAAAAAAATAGACGTTTTATTTTTGCGAAATGGAAATCCTGTGTAAATAAATATATTCCTTTATTTAATGTCGAAAACAGTCAACAAAGAATTTAAATACTTAAAAATTAAAGAAATTTATTTACAGTGAGCGGGAAAAATTTAAATAAAATTCAAGGAAACGTAACAATGAACTGAATTATACCTGTGTGTCTCCGATTTCTCTTTAGTTTCTTGGAAAACGAATATTTTACGATGATTTTAATTTTTTCTAGTACTCAGTACTAAAGTTAGCACGATTTTAACTTACAATTTTTTTCGAACGTCAAAAGAAAATAAATTCGTAATTTTCCCTTCTCCGAATTGGTAACTCAGTTTTCTCTCTGCTATCAATTACAAGTAAATTGAATGATTTAATTCGTTTTCGTTTCGGTGGTTTTTTGACTTTGCGCGTATCGGTAGGCTCTCATCAATTGCACAAATTGAATGCCAGCTACAAAAAGATTCACAGAAAATAGGCCGTAATTTTTTGGAATGATGACAAGTGAGTAACGTGACCAGATCAAACCGGTGGCAAATAGTGAGGCTGATTGGGATATTGACAATGTTTCGGCTGGTCGATTCAAATCACCTAATCCAGCAATAACAAGGCTCTGAAAAAGAAAACGGAAATAAGATTTTCTATTGTTTTGCGCGTCCTAATTAATTATTTTAGTGCGACGTCCGTCGGCTTATGTCAAAGTATACAAAATACATGCCGATGTTCATAATGTGTGAAGCGACAATTTTATCGTTTTATAATAATTTAAAAATTATAATATTATAATTAATTATAATTTAAATCGTTTTATACAATTTATTATGAAATTTCGTTTACTTTGATATAAGCCGATGCGACGTTGCACTAAACACGTGGATATGTAAGGTCGGAACCAACATTCTAGTTGCACAAAAATGTTTGTCTTTCACATTGTTACCGTGTTGTGTACAACATAAATTTATTAAGTTGATTTGTTGAATTAAAAAAAAACATTTTCAAGTCATCATAAGAAGTTCTTTTTCCACTGAAGACAATTGTCAGTTTTTGTAAAATCTGGCATCACAACAGTCAGAGTGAAACCAAATTCCTAAATCTTAAATTCCGTCAATTTTACGGATCGTCCCTAAATTACGTAACGCTTTTTCAGTGTTGCCACAAATTTTAAATCATCGATCTCTCGGAACATAAGCGCTCCAGAGGTCAAATATATGGCCGATCCAACCTTTTATACCCTCTAAATCGACCATACATTTGACCTCTCTGGAGTCCAAAGCACATAAGAACTACAGGGAGTGTGTGAACTCAGGAAGACATCCATCATGCACGAAATGCTACTTGGAATTTTGTACCTTGAGGAACCAGTTCAGCGTAGCACAGTCTTGTGCTTATGACTCATACGTGAAGAATACTGAGGAGCGCCTAATCTCAGATCCATTGAAATTCTGGTCGTACGTTAATGCCATGAGGAGGACAGTTGGCTATCCGAGCCTAATGCATAGAGGCGTACAACGAACTGTGACCATGCAAGGTAAATGTAATTTATTCGCCGATTTTTTCAAGGAGGTGTTTATTGATGGTTCGAGTGCAGAAGTCAAAGAATTCGGGCTAAAAAATTGCGTGGACATTGTATCACTATCTCTGAGCAAAGAGCAGATTATCGCGGCACTTAGCCGTTTTGACACATCGAAAGGTGACGGTCCTGACCAACATTTCACCGCTTTTGCTGCTATTTGCTCCTATTTATGCGAGCGTGAGCAGTACGTCCGACTGCTGGGGTGGAAATCGCAACCTTTTCCGGTGACTTCCGGAATACCTCATTTGGGACCGCTTTTGTTCATAATTTTCATCAATGAAGCCATGGATTCAGTCAAATTTTCAAAGTTCACGTTTTTGTAGATTTTACCGTATTTTATTGTTTGATATTAAAGATTTTTTTTACCCTTTACCCTTTCATGTCGCATTGGCTCCTTTTTATGCATTCGTTTACACTAACATCTGTTGCGAACATACGCTGCTGGACTTCAAAACCAATACAGTAAAGTGCATCACTGTGGAAACGAATTTTACGAATTGACGAAGCAAAGGTGATTGGAAGCTTCGACGGGTTGACTGGGCCGACGATCACCTCCGGTGTTTGCTGATGACGTACGACAATCAATGTAGATATTGTTAAATGACGAACCAGCCAATAGGTTTTCAACCGTTGGCTTACATAAATAAATATCGATAATATATTTTTTGTGGCAACACTGAAAAAGCGTTAAGTAATTTGGGGACGATCCCTTAAGGATTTTCTCAAAACTTGAGTATCTTTTACAGGACTGTCAAAAATATTAAAGGATTTCAAAAATTCAAAGAATCTTCTGAAAATTTAGGGATTTCCCTGAGATCACTTTTCTCTTAAGGTCATTCAGAAGACAGACTGCCGTCGAAAATTCTATTACGCCAAAATGTCGCTTCATAGAGTTCAAGAAGTGTCAGTACAAAAAGGAAAACTGTTGCCAACATATATTCTTTATGACAAAATGGAAGCGCTGCCATATACATTCATAGCACAACCCTTTCTAACTTGGCACTCCAAGCTCTATAGTTCCAAGAATGATCCCATAAGTATTGTTTATTCAAATAGTCGCCTTTGATTCTTTTTTGGCATACTCAGATTTTTTAGGTAAAGTCTTACAGCTGAGGAAACAGACCTCCACTTAATTTAATGAGCTAATGTAAATAGTAGCAAAAAGATTGATCTACTGCGCCAATGTAAACATGGAACAAAGTTGCTATAAAAGTATGGTAAAGTAACTTCCGGTGTACCTATCTCACTTTTGAAAAGGTCCCTTACACTCACAGCAGCATTAATCACTCCTCAAAAACACAATTTCTTATCATATGACTTTGTAAATACGAATCCACTGCGTGTCATGCTTTCTTTGCACAATATCTTATTAACTACACGCTAACAACTGAATGTTGAACTTGAAATCTGAGTTAAATGACACAAATAATCGATATCGTTCATATACAAATCAACTGAATTCACGTAACCCTAACGAACGGCAAAACACATTTTTCAATTGAAACATTTTGATAAGAGAATTTGTTACATAATTTGCACATTTCGCCACCCAATATTCGACCTCAATTAACCTTATAATTTATTCCACTACTTACCCATTTAAATGCTGGAGCCCAAAAAAATACTGTCTTCGGACCTGGAAAATACCAAAATTTATTTACATTAAGATCATAAAACAATAAAACACTTTCATGCGACACGTTTGGTATTAGCGATAAGATTTTGGCTTAAAAATAATTAGCATTTTATTGTTTACCTGCAGGATGATTCCATAATGGAATCAGTTTTTGGGGCACCATTGGCTCAGCCGTTTTTATCATCAATTGATAAATTCTTGATGGTAACGCTAAATTGGCCATTTTCAGTGTGTTTTATTCGCAAATTGACTAAACGAAATATTGTTTATTTGGTAAGTCTCAGAAAATGACTACAAAATTATACGGTTCGAAAAAATTCAACCTCCACATGAGAATTGAATAACAAACACTGTATGAGGAAAGAAAATTTACGTGACGTTGCGAACTCTCCTTCTCTCTCTTAAAAACTTGACATTCGCTACTATTTTTAACATAATGTTGTTGTTGTTGTTGTGTACACGAGTTGAAAAATACGAGAATAGACTGAGAGTGTATTTTTGTTTGATTTTTCTCGCGGAAATATGTTTCTGTGCCAACCGATCTGAACAATGTCAACAGCACAGATGGTTGTACAATTCAACATATTAATCCGTCTGTATAGTGTAGCTGGTAGAGGTCTGTTCAACCAATCAAATGAACGAACGATTCGGTTTGTGTGGTTATTCTGCAAGCTGCGTCCTCTGTATGTCTGTTTGCAGTAGTACTAAGGGAGGCTTTTTGTTGGTTGTTAAATAATTATTTTTATGGAACTAGTTAGTAACGCGTTGAACTTTTCAATGAAAAGTCAACGAACTCTTTCATACATATATGACCAATTTTTATCATTGATTTTACTTTTTATCACTCAAATGAGAACTTTTTGTCACTACATTGACCGCAATTTAAATAGGAACTTTACTCTTTCGAGCAGGTGTTTACAATGTTAAATATCTGCGCAGAAGAACAAAGCTTCTATTTGAATTGCGGTCAATGTAATAGTAAACATAACCAAAGACTCGTAAGTATCAGAATAGATGTGGCAAACAGAATAGATGTAGCAAATCGAGCAGATTTTGCAAATAGGTGCGAACTTATCAGAATTGCAAATTGTTACAAAGTTTTTAAGCAAAGTACGGCAAGTGTAGAAGTATGTACATATTCCGGGATGGGGTTATTTTTACTTGAAACCCTGAAACACGCGTTCCCTAAAACTTTATTCCCTACAACTTTTCTTTTGGGAGCATCTTTCTAACTGCCATAGTTCTAGTGATGTGAGTCATCCCTCCTGATTCAGGAAGTGACTGAATCGCAAGGATTGGGATATTTTTCGGGAAAACCCTTAGACACGTGTTCACTAAAATTGATTTCTCTATAACTTCGTCTTTGGAAAAAACTTTCTTACTGCCATAGTTCTACATATATGGGCCATCCCTCCAAATTCTAGAAGTGGTCATATCCCAGGAACTGGCCATTTTTCCCTAAAACCCTGAAACATGTCTTCTCTGAAATTTTATGCTCTATAACTTTGCCTTTAGAAGCAACTTTCTAACTGCCATAATTCTAAAGATATGACTCATTCCTCCTGATTCTAGAAGTGACTGAACCCCAAGTATTGGGAGATTTTTCGAGAAAACTCTGAGACTCGTCTTCTCTAAAATTTTATTCTCTACAACTTTGCCTTTGACAATAAATCTCAAGGCTTTCATTTGACACCAAAGTGAACAATTTCCGTGCTATACTTGCTGAGATATTTGCGATAAAGCTTCACCCACCCTCGAAAAACTATATTTTGGCCACTTTTTCGACCATATCTCCGGAACCACTTGACCCATTTTGATCTTTGAACTTGAATCATAGGACCTATGTCCTTATCAAGAAAAAAAATATTTAGGGTGATCGGTGCAGCCATGTAGAAAAAAATGAGGGGACTGACAGACGGACATTTTTTTCGTTGATTCGTCATCTCTAGACGATATTAAATGCATCTCCCTCACACCCGCCTCGATCTATCCCATGTTACAATAAAATTGTTTGTAGTAAGCGTACAGAACCTTTATACTTCTTACGGTTCCAAAAATTGACTGGACAACTCATATTTTTGAGCTACGAAAAAGTTCACTTTTCGCAACGGAGCTACGTCATAATTAAATTGTATGGTAGAAACATTTCAGTAGGTGGATATCAGAGAAGCGATTGAACGCATGGGCACGTTCAAAGAATGGGTGATAGCAGGCTCCCAAAGAGAATATTGAATGCGCTGGTCCCGAGTGTACGCCCTAGGTGTATGCCAAGGAGAAGGTTTATGGTCTCAATTAAATCAGATTTAGAAGCTAGGGGATTTCCACTGGGCGAACAAACCATCTCCTTGGCACAGGAAAGGGAGTATGGAAAAGGATGGTCTATAATCACCGGTTCTCTGCGTAAAAACAGCACACCGAAAGGTATAAACGGTCTATAAAGTATGATGATGATTATGATGATGGCAACTTTGTCTTACTACCGGGAAAACGTTCCACCATACGCACTGTTATCGTGCGCCTCATTCTCGCACCACGTCTAATTTATAATTTCTTAGCTTTTCTTGGCTAAGAGCAAGTTTAAGTTAGCTAAATTTAGTTACAATTAATAAAAATAAATTTACCAGTGGGTCCATGCCAAAACACATGAAATTTAGATGGTATGAATGGAAGAATTTGTTTGTCCATTACAAGTGTGGTAGCTTTATAAACTTGACTCAATTTCCCCAATTGTGCCATGTTTTCTCTTGATTTCAGAGTTATGCCACAGAAAGTTTTTCCACGACACTAGACGGATGGAAACCAAATCAATCGATTTGAAGTTAATGAAATTTTGATGATTCAGTCAAAACTATACACCACTTTTTTCATCCGACTCTCAAGAAACGCGACCGAAACTGCTATAGTGACACGCGTATTTTTTGCACAACTGCCGCTAGTTAAGTTATTACGTAACGCTAATTTTACAGGTTTTTGAATCTTCAACGATACGACTATCATTTACTTTAACAATCATATGTCGATACTGTGGCACTCTAATCTAATATTAACTTAAAAAGGTCATCAACCAGCAGTCATTTGAGACTCGAAAGTAAAATATACTTTTGGTTCATTCTCCTACAAATTGACAGCATGTGGACAAAGACAGTAGGGTCAAATTTTTCCCTTCACAGATACTTTATACGAGGGCTGCTCGACAAGTTTTGAGCCTCAGTAGGAAATAGTACATTACGTATGTGCTTCCAAAAAGGTTGTTTTGACTCGTAGGAAGGTTGCTGCATGAGCCGAAGGCTGTAATCCTACGAGTCAAAACAATTATTAGGAAGCACTTACGTACAATAT
>CM055405.1:42967084-43045315 GCA_029228625.1 Pseudolycoriella hygida | reverse complement strand
ACTTCTAGCTTGCAATTTAAAAATTGTAAAAATCCGAAGAAATAAAAATTCACTTCAATGTTTATCATCTTGTGAATATTGCAACAACATAAAAGTCACCTTGTCCTTAACCGGTGCTAAGATGAATTTCATTGTGACAAGTTTGCCTCACATTGACTTTGTTTCTTTATTTACATTTGCGAAAATCGATTTCACTTGAACGGAAAGCGTCTAATTGCGAAATAAACATCACAACCGCACGCAGAATACTACCGCAAAATCACGAAGTGACGGAAGTTGAATCAATTAAATTGTGATAAACTTTATCACGAAATTATGTTAATTTTACATGAAATATGATGAAAATGATACGTAAGACCCGTGCGATTTGATGCAAAGAACGTGAAACAGAGTTGTCTTTATCAAAAAGTTGATGAGTAGAGGAAATAGTAGTCATTCGAGGTTCACATATTTCGCTCAATCAAAAAAAAAATTCTCAAAATTGATCGAATTTCTGATTCATACTCGAGCTAGATAATCTTTCATTTTATTGTTAAATTAGTAAACTAGCGCCATCTTTGATTTACACTTGGAGAGAAACTACTAGGAGTAGAATACCGGAAGCAGAGAACAATGACTTTTCCCGGTTTTTTTTGGGAAGATAGGCATGTTTTCTATATCCATCTCTCCACCATACAAGACAACTCTCTAGAAATCCTTATAAAGGAAAAGTTCTCGTGGCTCCATTGTGAAAAACTTAATTCAAACCTTGAGGAGGAACAAAACAAAATATATGGAAATTTTGAAATATTTAGCAACTAACCATTTAGCCGCTATTATGAAATGGCATCGTGTATGAGATTTCTAGCACTATAAATTCTTTACGGTAACGCGCCCTAGATATTTTACATTCTACAAAGATCCCATATTTAAAGTGAGGCTTACAAAAATGTCAAAAGTAGGTCTTCCAGAAGTGACAGGGTTAAAACATTTTTAATATTTTCAGTCATTTTTGAAGCTGTTTTGTGTAAGAAAACTGCGCATTGAAAAAGTTCTCCTACCTCCTGGTGGATGTTATATATGACATTTGCATTTTTTCTTAGTTTTTGGACCATCCCCCCTCCCCCTTGTCTACAATGTTCGGTACAAATTATAATTTTTTTGTATGAAGTGTCTTTTTTCTTAGACCCCACTTCCTCCTAACGCAGGCGTAATTTATGAACGCTCCCTTCAGGACCTAGAATAAAGACCCATCTCGCGGCTGATGTTGCATACATTTTCTCATCGTTATGGTGGATAAATGAGGCGACAGATAAAGTTTATTTCCAAATTTGAACCTTAAGCACAAAAAGATCAACGATTGTAATATTCACGAACTCATTCCCTTGACTGAAAGTCAGAGTCTTACGGAAGAAAATCACACAATGTGTCATTTCTGTTCACTATGATGAAAAACGGAAATTCAAGGGAAGAGGTGCCACGCTAACTGGAGAAGTTCTTAACCGATGAAATACAATTTTCGAAATCCAGAAAATCAGTCAATGGACCTGACCTACCTGAAAGGTGGGACCTAGTTTTTTGTTTAGAAAATCCACAAGTGAATTGCATCAAATTAAGCTTTCTGTTTATTTAAATGTATCTATTAAGACTTTTTAAAGCTCTTATCGAAAACAGTGACATTGTAACGAATGTGAACAAGAAACATTACGGAAATATTTATTATTGCATTTGTAATTGATCTGTGCGCCTCTCCGAGTTCATTTACTTAAATAAATTAACGCGTAGGTAATCATTCCGTACAACTGATGCATAAACAGTGACTATACCCAACGATAATAAATTAATGTTTTTATTTAAAACCCACACGGCGAAGACATCATTTACGCGGAAAGAATGATGTTTTTATTCCAGATGTGTTTAACTAACCGAGATCGAACCGATCCAACCTACAAACATCTCAAGCTAAATGATACAATTATTTCATTGTTTATGACTTATTGCAGCTTCTCCTGCTAGTTAAATTCATTGCCGGGTACTCGAATGCATTAATTTGATTTAATAGCGCGCGTCTATCATTTTTCAGATTTAAAATCTCTTTATTAAATTATCGATACTGTTGTTTTATATTAAGTTATTCTAATAAAGGAAGTACTTAGCGCCACAAGAATTGTAAACTCGCTCGACCTTTCGCTGCATTGCGTCTGTTGCGTCTATCGTTTTTTTAGTAGTTTTCAGAGTAGATTTATTAACAGAGATTTGAGATTTGAGTGTTGAGTCATTTCTCTGACTACTTTATCAAGATTGAGTAACACAAGGTAGGTATTTAAAATTAATTTTTTATGTAATTTAACTTTTAGGTTTCCTTTTATCAGACATAAATCAATTATCGCATTTACATCATTGTTTTAAGCGTTTTTCAATAAATTTTTAATTAATTGATGAATTTCTTTTGGAGATTTGTTGAGTAGATTTTTCAACGAGAAAAAGTCAGTTGTTATAGGGTGGGTCGAATTTGAGCTTTTATTTTTTTTTCGAAACTCCTGACCCCACAAATGCTGTATAATCGTCCCACAAATATTTTGTAGAAGAAGTTTTTTTTAAACTCGATTTGCCTCTTTTAAACCGAGTTTTAAAAAAAAGTTCTTCCACAAAACATTTGTGGGACCATTATACAGCATTTGTGGGGTCAGGAGTTTCGAAAAAAAATAAAAGTTCAAATTCGACCCACCCTAGTTGTTAAACAAAAAAATGTTCTTAAGAATGCGGGAAAAAGTACAGAAAGCATAGAGATGAGAACATTCATTGCGGTGCAACTAGGTGCAGTGAGTTGCAGCTAGATGCAGTGAGGTCCAGCTCGGGTAGTGAGGTGTAGTGCACAAACGGGGTGAAAACTAGGGCTTATTTGCGGGAATTTCAATTCCCGAATATTCCTGACAGAAATTTTCAAAATTAATTTTTTTGAATTTTCTAGTGTTTTAAGGAATTTTCGCGAAATAAAATTACCGAAAATTCCAAAAAATGAATTGAATTCCCGAAAATAGGCTCCGGTAAAAACATAAAGTAGCTATCGCTACTTAATAAACGGCCCACGAATATATCGCTAGTAATTTTTTGTGGCCATGCTAGCGGTAACACTAAAATAAAAAAATAGCAATTGCTACTAGCGAGCCACTTTTAAAAGTAAACATAGAAGGGACCCGTACGTATCAGAATAGATGCGGCAAACAGAGTTGATGTTACGAAAAGACTTTAAGTAAATGTTGCGTTCACATTAGACTGTATTGGAAATTGCCCGTAGGGCAATTTTGGCAAACCCGTCCGAAGTAACGGTGTAAAAAAAATCTCCGAACGCACAAAATTGACCTCCAAGTAGAGAAAAATGTTCTCCTCAATTTTGTCTACAACATAGCAAAAAACTATTTTTTGGGCTAGGACCGACCTTAGTACTGACCTAGGGCCTTAAATAGGGGCATCGGATACATACTTCCATAGACAAAAATGTTTCCCTCAATTTGCTCTGCAACATAGCAAAAAACATTTTTTTATGTTAGGGCCGACATGAGGCCCACTTGAGCCCTAAGCACAGGCAAAAATTCTGCTATAAATTGTCGGCCGTGCCGAGATCTTTCAAACAAAAAAAAGTTTCTGAAAATCGGAAGAGATTTACTCGAGTTACATACAAAAAACACGCAGGGCTCTAACAAAGACTCTTTTTTGGTGCCCTAGCTAAGGCCAAAGACTCAAATCGAAAAATGTTTCTTCCACAAATTGTCGGTCATGCCCAGATCTTTCAAACAAAAAAAATTTTTGAAAATCGGTAAAGATTTACTCGAGTTAGGTACAAAAAACACATAGAGCCCTAGCAGAGACTCGTTTTTAGTGCCCTAGCTAAGTCCAAAGACTCAAATTAAAAAAAGTTTCTTCCATAAATTGTCGGCCATGCCCAGATCTTTCAAATAAAAAAAAATTTATGAAAATCAGAAAAGATTTACTCGAGTTATGTGCAAAAGACGAAAAACCACTTAAACGGCCCTAGCTCGGCGGCCCTTGGGGCGACAGTGTCCAGATTCAATCCCATAAAATATTTTTCGACTACCTTTCAGGAAAAAAAAAGTTTTTGAAAATCGGTCAAGATTTACTCAAGTTATCGTGTTGACGGACAGACAGACAGACCGACAGACGGACATTGTTT
Organism: Pseudolycoriella hygida; assembly: GCA_029228625.1. Taxonomy (NCBI): domain Eukaryota; kingdom Metazoa; phylum Arthropoda; class Insecta; order Diptera; family Sciaridae; genus Pseudolycoriella; species Pseudolycoriella hygida. The sequence continues at coordinate 43,041,144 of CM055405.1, read as the reverse complement.
TTTTCGCTGATTTGTCATCTGGAGGCAACAAAAAAAGGTTCCCCCTTACTCCCGGGTTCGAATTCGCAATGTAACAAACGTGGTAGTAAACGCATCAGACCTACGTACTTCGTACGGGTCTAACGAGAATAAAACAATTTTTTTGGGGCTGGGGCCCACACAAATTTTTTGTGAATGCTTTTTCCATTCTATCAAGAAAGTTGGAATTCACACGATTTGAAAACCACGTAGACGTCGCGCATTTAGCCTTATCTAAGTCCTCTTTGCGAGAGGTGCATTACAGAATACACTGTCTGATCTTAAAACATATAAAAAACGGATAGCAGCTGTTCAAGAAACACGGTGGCTTGATAAAGGAATTCACACTATGAAAACCCACTGTTTTTACTTCAGCGGTAATTCTAGTAATCGGCACGAATTTGGAACAGGGTTCATCGTTGATAAATCTATCGATCACGCTATTATTGGTTTTGAGCCCATAAACAAATACATAGTACTTGTGAGGCTTAAAAGCAACAAATATAAGGTTATCATTCTGAACATCCATGCTCCAACGGAAACGAAGGAAGACGAGATTAAAGATGCGTTTTATACCAAGATGGAACGCATTCTAAATCGAATCCCATCATCAGACGTCAAAATAATCCTCGGTGATTTTAACGCTCAGATCGGGAGAGAATTCATAGCCTACACTTGCTAAGCAACGACAATGGATGCAGAGTGGCAAGCTTCGCATTAACAATGGATTAGTGGTACGAAGTACGCAATTCCAGCGAAAGGATATCTACAAAGTAATCTGGACCTCGAATGATGGAAGCACCAAATCCCAGCTAGACCACGTACTTATCGACAGTATATTCAGTACAAATATCATTAACGTACGTAGCAATAGTAGAACGCTCCACGAGTCTAACCACGCACTTGACAAGATAACAATGCGTGCAAAATGGCCCAAACGAAGTGACAGAGTAAAAAATATACGCTACAAGTTCAATGTCAGCAAACTGAATAAAGAAGAAACCCTTTCCAGATTTCAACAAAAAATTGCATCGCTCATTGAACAAGATAACACTGACGACACTGATATAAATGAACTAGCGATCGGTAACTCGAAACTCATCACAACTGCTGCAGAGGATGTTCTCGGAAGAGCTGATCCGATCCGATGCAAGCAATGGTTCGATGAAGAATGCAGGATTGCAGTAGAAGCAAAGAAAACTGCACGATTAGAGGCGAAAACAAGAAAGAAAGTGTCAGACTACAACCGTCAAAAAGTCCAAGTTTACAGACTGCTTAGAATGAAAAAACGAGAACACCTTAACCGGGAAATAGAAAACTTGGAGGCTCACAGTAGCAACGGAAACGTGAAAGAATTCTATAAAGCCGTGATCGAACAACGCAGAGGATTCTAGCCAAGATCTGAAAAAATTCTCGATCGAAACGGACAATTACTGAGCGATACAGTTGAGATAACGGAAAGATGGAGAGAGTACTTCCATGATCTTCTGAACAAACCAACAACTCAGCGTCAGGAAGACCCACTTTTCAGGGTGCTGAACCAATGATACCATCCCCTTCTTATGAAGAAGTTTCAGAAGCTATCCGGAAATTAAAGCCTAATAAAGCCCGAGGAGATGACAATATTCAAGCCGTTGATAAAGGCGGCAGGTGAAGAACTGTGGAACTGTCTTCATCAAATCATCGTCAAGGTGAGGAATGAAAAAAAGTTACCTGAAATTTGTCTGATGATACCTATTTTTAAGAAGGAAAACAAAATGGAATGTAAAAACTATCGTGGAATATGTCTACTAAACGTAGCATACAAAATACTGGCAGAAATTTGATTCAATCGCCTAGAGATCTACGCTGAAGAAATAATTGGTGATTACCAGTCTGGATTCAGAATAGATAGATCAACAGCTGATCAGGTTTTTACAATTCGGCAGATTATGGAAAAAGCGTGGGAGCACACCATATCTATTCATCAACTGTTTGTGGACTTGGAATCCTGAAAGAGTTCGGAATTCCAACAAAACTGATTAATCTGACAAAAGCGACCCTAACCGACACAAAGTGCAAAATTCTAATCCACAACTCACTTTCTAACCCTTTTTACATAGACTCAGGAGTGCGTCAAGGAGACAAACTCTCTATCTCTACGATCCTTTTCAACTTCGCTTTAGAGAAAGTGGTAAGAGCTATGACGATCAACTGGAATGAATCAATATTCAGGACATCAAAACAACTAACTGCTTTCGCAGACGATACCGACCTGATAGAACGAGGGACTGTAGCTGTAAAGGAAATATTTGTAGAAATGGTCAACTCAGCTAGTCTTAAGCTAGGACTTAAGGTGAATGAAGTGAAGACTAAATATCTCAATTTGGAAAGAAAACATGGTTCTCGTGTCGGCCAAACATAACAATGGATGATTATAACTTTGAGGTGGTCCAATCGTCCAAGTACTTGGGTACGCAAGGCAGTCGTTGTTTCTACGCTTTAAAGCATGTGGTTAAGAGCACGCTAATAAGCAGAAATACAAAATTACGCCTTTACAAAACTCTCATTCGCCCCATAGTTATGTATGCCTGTGAAACGTGGTTAATAACACAAAGACATGAAAGTATGCTGCTAAACAGCTTCGAAAGAAAAATGTTAAGAGTAATAGGTGGACCAGTATATGAACAGGGGAAATGGAGAATACGAACAAACAGAGAACTGACCGAAATTTTTGGGGATGAAACAATCGTCGGAGCCATCAAATCAGCGCGTCTACGATAGGCAGGTCACGTGGCGCGTATGGACGAGAGCAGAATGACAAGAAAAGCTTTGGAGAGGTCTTTCGATAAAAACAGAGGAAGAGATAAGCCCCGGAAAAGATGGTCAGATAGTGTGGAAGAGGATGCACGACAGCTGGGCGTCAACGCATGGAGATGTCTAGCCGAGAATCATCCCCTATGGAGACCAGTTGTAGAGTCAGCCAAAACCCGCTTGGGTTAGTACGGCTGATAAGTAAGTGAATAAGTAAGTAAGTCCAAGGGCACAACTCAAACATATTTATCCCATAAATTGTTGTCTTCATTGTTCTTCAATTGTTGTGTGAATAAAAACAGATTTATGAAAATCGGAAAAGATTTACTCGAGTTATGTTCAAAAGACCGAAAATGGCACTTGGTCCAAAAGTACTTACCTTTCAGGGAAAAATTTTTAAGAGACTTACATATTTACATATCAGCCTTAAACTACCAGATCTGTCGCTATCACTAAAGATTCTGCAAAGGGCGATATGGGACATAATATGGCGTCGCGATTATAGCAAAACCTTCAGTGTTTACCATAATGTAACCATCTTAACTTGCATTACGGCACCAGACTATTCACCTAATTGATTTACATGACTCAAGAAACTTATTGAATTCAGTTTTTAATCGCCGGAAAGTATGCACTGCAGAGTGTATGTTCGTAACTCACTTCAAAAAGGTGGAATTCGGTATATAATAGAAAGAAATAAATCAAAGAAAATTCCATGAAACTGTTGACAAGATATAGCAGAACAGCAGACTTTATGAAGAAAATCAACTAATCGAATCTTTGCTTGGCAGCTTCAACATAAAATTTATTTATGTTTAATGAAAACGACACTGTCTGTGAGGTGATGATACCGTAAGGTTCTTCTTAATTATTTCAAGGTATCAAAACAATAAAAATTCTCAACCGATTGTAGTCTACCTTCAACGATGCATTAAAGAAACTTTAACCCGGTTTCTGGCATTTGCAATCAGGTTAAATATTCGCCTTCACGGCGTTGCACATGTCTACCGAATAATCTGCTCTTATTTCTTTTTTCATGTTCGTAACCTTTACCACCGAACTACATTACATTTTAGCGATTGACGAGATCGTTTCGTTTTCATGCAAAAATTACTTCCCAAGTACTTTTCGACTATACAATTACTTTTGTCTGCATTGAACAATGAACAAGAATTACAATGTATTCAGCCACAGTCCATAATCTGGTTTTATAATCGTGGCATTTAAATTTTGCCATCGTGCTCAGAATAATTTTAAATTTGGTAGGTAATCTCTCATCTGTATAACTGTTGTATTGCATCACGAGGATATTCACCGATGTACGTTTGGTAGTCTTGAGTTTGGACAAAGTTTGTTTTCTTTTTGATAAAATTTGTCCGGAAATGCAGCTCGTCGAAAATGAAAGTGATGCGAAATCTTCAATAGTATTTTGTGGTCCTAGTACGGCAATAGTATATTTTGTAACGAGTGATGAAAAGTTGAATTTTTTGGGACTAGCTGGCTTCGCCTTGTTAGGACAAGCCTTAGAACGTGTTCCAAAAAATTCCACTTTCATCACGAGTTAAAAACAACGTTTTTTGCTCCGTTATGATCATAATGAGACGAAATCACACAAACGAACATACTGAAATCACTCTAGAACAATTTCATGCTCACCTGATTGCGCCCTAGGGAAAAGAAAAACACAAAACTGTTCCATGCTGAATAGTGTGACAACATACTCCGATTGTCATTACTTACAGCACACGGAAATAATGGGAAAAACACATTTTTTACGCAAAAAATGCTACTCATATCTATAGTAGTAAGACAGATTTTTTCATCTTCAGATCGTCCGGGTCTCTCTAGATGGGACTACAATGACTTGAATAAAAAGTCAAACACACAATTTTCAATTATAATAATTTTGCGCACGCACATCATAACTTTATCTAGATATTATTAAGTCCACACATGTTAATGCACTTAATACAAAAATGTAATTCATATCTCGGGTGTGGTTGGTAAAGAAAGTGAAAGGAAGGCATAGGTTTAGAAGAAAAACACATACAATTTTAAAGAGTTCAATGGCAAAACGTTTTGTGTGTTCAGTTAATCGGTTTGTACCTCTGAAGAGTTTGGGTGCCTAATCGTTTTTATTTTTTTGTCATTTCATGGATGCTAACGAGTTGATTACGTATATGGCAAACGCGGAATTATAATTCATTGTGAAGACTTTATGAGTGCGTAAATTGTAATCGAAACTGATCAATTACAGTCGTTGCATGCGGAGTTGACACAACACATTTTTTATATTCTTTCATCATTCGATGCAATTTATATACCCAATATTACTTGCTACATGTGTTTTGTGGAACTGGTAGAATGGCCTTGGACCAATTTTGTACGAGACGAAAATTAAATTAATTTTCTTTGCGTTTAGTTTCATTCGTTCCCTTTGCATAATAATATTAATTCAATTGCAGTTTTTTGCTGTATGAAGTACACATCTTACGGTAAAAGACGTGTGAAGTCATTATAATTGTCCAAGACATTAAGTTACTTTATCGTGAAAACTCTTTTTCCTATCGTGGAAACGTTAGTTTTTTAATTTCCATTCCAAATCTCGGTACACAACTAGTGCCAAAAGGTTTCATACCTTACGTACCTTTATTGCATTAGTGCGAAAAAGTCATTTATTTCGATGTTTTTTTTTATTGAGGAGTAGCCGTTTCTACATAGTAGAAACACGCACGGGGGCCTCCGTTGGGCCCATTGTGCTCTCTATGTCATCTTTTTTATTTGGTGATCATTCCTGGAATCTGTTCGTACTTGTGATGTAGTTCAGGATATGTTTGGGTTCTAAGCTTTTGATAAGATTACACCCTAAGTGCTTACGACGGCGGACGGCCTGTGATATAAGCTGGGCAGTGTTCCGCTGTGTCAGTGAGTTCACCATACTGGCTGTGCGTTTGCCGATGGTAGTCAGGTGTTTGTTAAAGCCGGAGTGTCCCGTTACAGCGCCTGTATAAGTTTCAGCCTTGTTCTGCTAATGTTTAATAAGAACTTAGTTTTGTATTTATCTATGGTAAGGCAATGTTTTGATTGTCTACAGTTGGCTGTAGAATGCCAGCACGCTGTAAATTTGTCGTACTTACGAGATGTAATTAACCTATCAACCTAGCTTTGTGGGATCTTTATAATTGGTTCAGGACCGATTATATTGCTTAGGGCAGCAGCTTTGGCAAGCTTGTCTGCTCTTTAATTACCCTCAATGTTAGAGTGAGATGGAACCCAGATTAGCTCTACTTTATTAGTGGCACTGATTTCATTTAAGTTTTCCCAGCATTCTAGAGTTAATGCTGATTGCATGTAATTTTAGGGCGGCCATACTGTCCGTGCATATGGCAACGTATTCTTCTATCGTGTTTGTATTCTCAATAATTCCTCTGATTTCTGCGAGAAAAATTGAGAAAAAACATCCTAGAGGTATCGAAATTTCAGCGTGAAGGGTGCTGCAGTAGGCACCTGCCCCTCCTGATTTATTTATTAATGATCCATCTGTGTATATTGTTATTCCATTCGCGGGAGGCATGTTACCATTAAGCCAGTCTGATCTGTCTGCTAATGTGACTTTGAATTTCTTGCCAAACTTGAGTACTGTGGTTGGTTATTTTGTCCGAAGGCATTAGCAGTGAGGGTATGGTTAGCAGTGTATCATGCCAGATTTTTGTGTGATTTATTTTTCTGAAGATCTTTCCTTCTGGCTGCTTGGCTAGTCTGTCTAGTATTTTAATGGCTTTTATTTCAATAGCAATGTGGAAAGGTGGAAGGTTTAACATTAGTTCTAATGCGTTTGTTGGAGTGGTCTTCCACGCCCCCGTAATTGCTTTGCAGGCTAATCTTTGTAATTTCCTCAATTTACTTTGGACATTATTTAGTGTGCAGATGTGATTCCAAAGGATGGATCCATAAAACAGGATGGGTCTTATAATTGACGTGTAGATCCATTGTAGGACTTTAGGTGGTAGGCCCAATATGGTTCCGTAGACTTTGCGGCATTGCCATAGTGCTACAGTAGCTTTGTTCAGGCGATGTTCAAGATTTGGAGTTCATTATCTAGGATAACACCTAAATATTTGACCTGGTTTGATATTTTAATTTCGATGTTAAAATCAGTCATGGATAGTTGACAGTTCGATATCAAATTGCGAATTTGATTTATGGTTTAAGTTCTGGCGAAATTTTACTTTGCGTAGGTGTCACAAAAAGTTTTTTCTTACATTCTAAGATGTTTAGCTTGTCTTACTAAGTCGTTATCAAGTGTCAAAAGTTGGCGGCCGACCATAGTACGACCGGGAGGAGGGACCAAACATCCAATGTACATGTACATTTTACTAAACACTTTGCGAAGTTATGACCATCTAAGTTTAAGAGTGAGTTTTACTTCAAATACTTGACTGTGCGACCTCATAACCGGTACAGTGTATGGATTACTCATGCAAGTGAGACTATTCGCAAACGTACGAGAATAGCAAATAAGTGGGACTTTCCATGCACACGTTTCAACAGAATTTGTTCTACACACAAACAAGGAGGACTAGGAAATTTGTTCCAGTACGAAATGTTTGACAAACTAGGTGACTAACAAAGCTAGGGAATTTTTCCTTATACGAAATGTCACAGAGAACTAGGTGGTTAACGAAGCTAGAGAATTTTGCCTTATACAAAATGTCACAGAGAACTAGGTGGCTAACAAAACTAGGGAATTTTTCTTATACGAAATGTCACGGAGAACAAGGTGGCTAACGAAACTAGGGATTTTTTCTTATACAAAACGTCACAGAGAACTAGGTGGCTAGTAAAGTGTGCATTCGATGTTTGGTCTCTCTTCCCTGTCGTATTATGGTCGGCCGCCAACTTTTGACACTTGAAAACGACTCAGTAAGACTAGCTAAACATCTTAGAATGTAAGAAAAAAGATTTCGTGACACTTACGTAAAGTAAAATTTCACCTAAAGGGTCATTCATAAAGGATGTCACGTTTGCTATAAAAAATGAGTATCCATAAAAAGGTAACAACTCATTCAGGACAGCAAATTCTGTTTATAGAACTTTGGCTACCCCCCCAAATAGGGGGGGGGGGTGTTTGGGGGGTAGCCGGAGTACTATAAACAAAATCTCTGACCAGTTAGGAGATATGGACTTTGTGGAGTTTATAGCAAGCGTGACATCCTTTATGAATGACCCCTAAGTTCTAGCTGTGAAGTATCGCTAAAGTCGAATCGCTAAAACTCATTTAGGCGTTTCTTCACATTTTGGCGATTTTTCATGGAGTTTCGAATCACCAAAGTGAGAAGAAATGCCAAGAGAAATCGCCAAATGTAAAGAATGTTGTGTTGGCTGAAGTATTCGAAAGAAAAGCCAAGGAAAGTGTCTATAATCTAAGATTATGCACCGCTTCCCAAAATTGTTATTGTGACGTGTGGGCATTGCGAATCGAGCCGCAGGGATAAGTGGGAAATTATCGTTCTAGGCAGATAAAATGATTTGTACTGTTCATCAAATATTGCCTCTTGTAAAAAAGCTTGTTAAAGCGTAGGAGGCTCCGCCCCATAGACCTCGCGCCTGCGGCGAGTATTTATTACGCCTTGCAGGCGGCTACACCCATATGGATAAAATACATACATGGGGCTCTGTCCCAAGCCCCGCTGAGGGTTCTGGCCCTTTGAGCCCGCAAGGGGGCTACACCCCCTATTGCGGTGGCTGCCACCTCTCGACCCCGCTTTTTTTCATTACGTGCATGGCCTTGCGCTACTTTTTCAATTAAAAGTATTTTGCAAGAAGGGGTATAAAAAAATAAAAATTAATCACCAGAAGAAATCGATAATGTGAGATGAAACGTTAAAAAAAATCGCCAGGTTGTGAGAAACCCTAGATACGAAAAAAAAAACATTTTTTAGTTTTTCTCTTTTTTTGCGATTTATTTTTCTTGCGTTTCTACGCACTTTGGCATTTTTCAATTTTCGATTTCACTTTGGCGTTTCTTCACGGTAATGTTTGTGCGGCTGGCTTCACTTTCATTATTTCGATAAATTGACGCACAATCGTACGAGTCTAGCGTAGCTTCTGGTTATAAACTATAATTTCTTGAAATGAAATAATATTTTGTAGAACATTTAAAGGACTCTCAATCTCTACAGCTACAAGAAGCACATAAGTTACATTTGCATACACTTAAGACGAAAATTAGTTGAATTATAGAATTTTTCACGGATTTCCGTTCCTATTCATACAAAGTTGTAAACTTATTCATCTTCGGGACGGTTGATATGAGGCCCTTCCGCTTGTAGCCAACCAATTCAGACCACAATTCATTTAATCAACTTCGCGCCTGTCAATTTTTCTATATTTTTATATGAATGTGTATGCCATATGTACTGATAATATGATCTGAAAAAAATATTTACGGTTTTTCCGGTGGTAAAAACCTGCGCAGAAGTACAAATTCATATTTATTTTGCCATGACTGTATTTATACGCAAACTAGAAGCGAAAAATGGTAGTTTCTGGTATATGCGGCCAACTGACCTTGAAACACAGATCTCATGACCTTTCATTTCTCTGTAACATTACAGCGTACAGCTTTTGTTCGATAAGATTCACTGGTGACGATTTTGACAAATTTTATATGGAAGAAGTGTCAAAATTTCCACCAGTGAAACTTATCGAACCAAAGTTGTACGCGCTCTTAGAATAAGGCGCTGAATCAAATAAAATTAAATTGCGAAAATGTCACCAGATTTTTTCCACGTGACAAAATGTCTGATGAAGACTCTTCATGTCTTCATTGAAGAGTGTGTTCACGTGTAAAGTGTTGAAATAAATGAAAAAATGGTCAAAAGTGTAAGTAATCGAATTTAAGTTAAATGTAACTTTTCATAGTTAAACTTTTAACTTTTAAAAAGTCAATTAAAAATGTAAGAAAATAGAGTGTATGACAACAACAAGACGGACCTTATAATTACAAGCGAAAATAAAATAAAAAATTTAAGAATTTTATCGATTTTCATCAGAGTCGCACACTTTACAACGTGCAACAAAATTGAACAGCCTCGTAACACGAAATGAACGGACAAACGGTTCTCATTTCGATGGCAATTCTAAACGACTGTGCCAAAATTCGTTAAGTTTTTCCTTAAGTATCCTAAGCGCGCCCCCGTTTGTCCGAGTTTCGAGATGTGAGTCTGAGTCTTTTTCTTTAATGATTCAAAACCTCTAAGTAAAATGAGCGACAAATCTTCTTTATTCGAAAATATAATACTCCGACAGTGACTATTCCTCTCCCCTCCCATCTAGCAATTCCAACTCTGAGGCCCAAAGCGCTCACTACACTATGTACATGTTTTCATCAATCCGACACTGCGTAATTACAGGACGCGGTGTGAATATAAGGTAATAACACAAATAGCTAGCAATCAGTATCCAAACATTACAACACGCAACCAAGGAAATGGAAAAATCACCACTTGACCAAATAGTTCATCTTTTATATCGAATCAGAATTTGGCGATATGGCGAACATGGAAACTACAAGAAATTCTTTTGTTTAATTTACTTTTCGATATTTCTCATATTTCTGTCGATGTCTCGTTATTTAACTGACGCTGAAGACGAATTAATTTTTTTGCTGCAAATTGCAGTAATTTGTGTTGTTGAGGTGTTCAAACTCTATTACTTACTTTGGAAAAAGGATGATATTCTCACATTTTTATATTATTGTAATGTTGGACAAACCACTGACCCTGGCAACAATTTGAACGCCAAAGTAAAGCGTTTCATGAAATTTGTAAACTCTTATCTGGTCATTTTAATAATCAGCGTAATTTTTTATATTATCTCAACGTTGCCAATGTTCACAAATAAGAAAATATTGCCTCTGTTCATAAGTTTTTCTATGAGTTTCAAATACAAGGAAATTATTTATTGGCTGTTGTATGCATTCGTTACATCCGAGATACTTTTTGTTTACGTGTGTAACTTGGCTACTCCATTCGTTTGGTACTCAATGTTAAATTTTGCTAATGAGTATGAAGTGTTAGGCAACGAATACAGAAATTTGTGGACGAAAACTACAAAAGAAGACTCGAATTCTGGAAAATTCCCTCGAGATTTCGTGAAATTAACAGAGGCTCATCGAAATTTGTACTCGTACGTTGCTTATAATATATGGAAGAAAGTTTTAATGATTTTTGAAGTCTTTCACATCCCTTTCACATCACTTCAAAAGATATTCTACAATGTAGAATCTACATATGGGTAGTTCCACGGTGTAGTTGGATAAAATGTAACTGTTCTGACTGAGTTATGACACTTTTATGGATACTAATTTTTTATAGCAAGTGTGACGTCCCACCAAATCGCATATGGCCAACAACTTTCTAGAAGATTGTAAGGTGTGTATCTTATCCAGAAAACAGTAATACGAGCGTTCCGTATTACTGTTTTCTGAATAAGATACACACCTTACAATCTTCTAGAAAGTTGTTGGCCATATACGAGCGTTCCGTATTACTGTTTTCTGAATAAAATACACACCTTACAATCTTCTAGAAAGTTGTTGGCCATATGCGATTTGGTGGGACGTCACACTTGCTATAAAAAATTAGTATCCATAAAAGGGTCATAACTCAGTCAGGACAGCAAATTTTGTTAATAGAACTCTGGCTACCCCCCCTCCCCAAATATGGGGTGTGTTTGGGGGTGTAGCCGGAGTACTATAAGCAAAATCTTTGACCAGTTTGCAGTTATCGACTTTTTGGTTTTTATAGCAAGTGTGAAGTGATATGTGCACGACTCGTAAAGTCATAGAAATCACGGTGGGTACTTAATAAGACCCATGTGTTCCCAATGAAACTACTCATATAGTCTTCTTCCTGCCTCCAAAAATATGCATAGAAGCTTTTTAATCGATAAGGTGCTTAGAAAACACAGCGACCGGGGATCTTATGGGATGTGTACTAGTCGTCTTTTCGTACTCTCTACCAACAGCGGTTTAAAGTTCAAACTCGACAGTTCCTTCCGCCGGCCGCTGCAATTTTAGCATGTTAATTTATAGACGACGACGGTTAAAGATTTTAAAAAAATAGGCCACTTTCAAGATTCATTTCTTTAAGTTCACATACTCAAATTGTGCGTCTTTTGACAGAAATTTCCTTCTTGACTCGTATTTGCCATTTCGAGTTATTTGTAACTCTACAATATTTCACTAAAATTATTTAGTAATGTGAATGGGCGAGAAAAAACTGATTTTTAAAGTTTTCCTGGTATTTTCAAAGTTCTAATTCTGGCAACGGTAAGGCAACTGTTTTCCGAATTTAACTTGTGGAATCCATAAACTAACGCTTTACAAGCTATGGGTACGGGGACGAGGACGTTTTCAATGCGACATTTAAATTCTAGTTAATTGGTTTAGTTAGCTGTGAAAAAGTTTTTGTTGTCTTGCGGCCGGAAAACACAACATACCCGGATCGATCAAAGTGAGTTTTTCGTATTTTTTGGCGGCAAGACAACAAAATACATTTTACTGTCTCGCTGGGAAATTACTTGTTTATACGTGTTCTCGCGTTCGGCTCGAAATACAACCTTCCCACGCGCCTTAACAAGAAATGTCCCAGCGGACTATTTTTTCCATGGAGTGTAAAACTTTTGTGATAATTTCAAAAAATTTATGATCGCAAAACATCTTTTACACTAAATGATTTTTGTTTCAGAACAATAGAGCGATTCAAATCTTGTTTTTCTCCTTTGTTTCTGGTCCAAATGTTAACAAGTGGAATATCGATTTGCATATCAACTTATAATTTGGCATATGTAAGTTGAAAGGCTACTATTTAAGCCGTACATTTAATGTAATAGTAATTTGGATGACAAAAGGGCGAAAGTAAAAAACTTCAAACTCGCGTGTAGTTTGCAGCCCGAACCTAAGGTTTGAATTTTTTGTTTAGCCCCGACTTATCAATACTATTTTATGACACATATTGCGAAAGGTTTCTATTTTCGGCCCGCAAATGAGGACTGAAAATTAAAAAATTTATCCTATGGGATAAAGGCAAAAACAGTAGCAAGACGGTTCATTTTAGATAGTTTCGTTCAATCAAGAAAAATGCAGAGTTCCACTAACTGTGAAGGAAGGTTCCTGTAATCATCAAACAAATACTACAACTGCAAAGTCGTGATCGTCAGGACCAGATGTTCCGCGATCGGCTATCAATTGTAATTGGCAGGGAAAGAGATATGAATCTTTGTGAGGTTTTAAAATATTCAGTTTGTGTGTTTTAAGAAGTTCTTTTATTGCTAAACACTTCATTTCCAACTGTTCTATTATTCGCAATTATTCTAGTAGAGCAATTTGGTCTCGAATTTACACTACCAGCAGCAACCAGTGAATAGTTATTTGTGTGTCTGTTTCGGACGATTGATTTTAGGCAATTTCGCGAGTTGTAGAACGTGCGAAAATGCCTAAGATCAATCGTCCAAACAGATATACAAAAACTTTCTCATTCAGAGGTCCGAAATCGTGAGAAAATTTACAAAATTGACCTCGAGTTTGGCCCCCTAGCATGAAAAACCATTTTTTCATGTTACCGTCGCTTTTTGAATGGTTTGAGGTTAGCCGACAATTTTAAATCCAACAAGACCCTATTTGGCTCCAAAGTACGTGAAATTACCTCTCCAATGACACCCCACACGACCTTGTATGTTTGTAAGAAAAGTGAGGACCGAAAGTAATTATTGGTTTCATTCTCTCACTTTCGCTCCTTTACATTTTTTAATTTTCGGCCCTCATTTACGAGCCGAAAATAGAAACTTTCGCAAAATGTGCCATCAATAGTATATTTCAACATACCCCAATACACACGAGATGTGTACGTACGCGCGGGCGAAGCCCAAGCGAAAAGTACACATCTCGTGTGTATTGGGGTATTTTGAAAGATATTTTTCTGTAATAGTGAGAGTGTATTGGTGCACATACCGAGGAAGGCAGATTTTCGTCCCAAGTGATGGGAAAATATTTTCCATCACAACCAATACACTCTCACGTATTCAGAAAAATTATATTCCAGAGCTCATACGACAATTTTTTTCAAGTTACTATTTTTGTTGTCGTTTTAATGTACGGAATATTCGACATATTTCTTATCATGTACTTCGCAAATGAAATCAAACTGGGTAGCGATCGGCTATCTTATTGCTTATTCGAGTCCGGATGGATGGGCCAGTCAGATTCATGTAAGAAACACGTTATAATTTTGTGCGAAATTCTGAAGAAACCGCAAGAATTGGTGATTTTCATTTATCCAATGAATTTGGAAATGTTTACAAAGGTAAGTCAGTAGAAGCTTTTGATTTCTAAATTCAACAGTGGTTTCGTCAGTAGTAATTGGCAGCAAACACAAAATGGCTTCGCTGAGTTTTTACGCAAAATTCCATTCAGTTGTTGAATTTTATCTAACAAAGAAGTGAAATAGAAACTTTATTCAATTCAGCACTGAAAATTCTAGGATATTAATGAATGTAGCTGTATTATATACGACTGAGCTCAATAATATGCTTCTTGTGGGTATAATTAATTATTTACTGAATTAAAAAAGACAGCTCACTAACATAACTCCTTTTTAATGAAATTTTCTCCGGCTCTACATTCGCAGAAGAGCTTAGGGGGTCTTTTCTTTATGGCATCATCGGCTTCCCTAACCAGAACTATCCATCGGATTAATGCGGGACAAGTAGCCGGCAAAAAAGCAGTGACTTAGCCCTAAGAAATGTACCATTTTGGATGAAGTGTCTAGGTTTTTGTCGGTTAATTCTCTTTATAGACTGAAGTAGGCGACAAATTTTCGCGACAAACTTTTACAACAAAATATTTGTATATTTTTTGTCGGTTAATTCTACCTATAGGCTACTTTAGCATATATAGATATCCGACACAAATTCACAGTTTATTGATCAATCGTGGCGCTTCGAATGAATTATAGCACTTCAAATGAACTGGCGACTTTTTTGCCGACTACTTCAGCCTATAGCCGACTACTTCAGCATATAGCCGACTATTTCAGCCTATAGCCGACTACTTCAGCCTATAGCCGACTACTTCAGCCTATAGCCGACTACTACAGCCTATAGCCTACTACGACAGCCTATAGCCGACTACTTCAGCCTATAGGCGACTACTTCACCCTTTAGCCGACTACTTCAGCCTATAGCCGACTACTTCAGCCCATAGGTATAACGTTTTTCCTACAAACCATTTTCTCGACGAAATTTGTATCGGCTAAAAGTCGCCAGTTCATTCAAAACGCTACACTTCAGAGGGGTAACCCTAAAGTCAATCTTCAAGTTACAATCCTGCATTAACAATTTATTTTTACCATACAATTTCAAATAATAAAACTTATATGATGCGTTTTGTAACTTAATTCTTCGTGAAAGACAACGATGCCACTTTTGCGTTGGTGCTATTCCTATATAATATTTGGACTGGTGCAACCACACCGTAGTAATCCTGGAATTAGGTTGATAATTGTTTTTTATTGCAGATCATTAATTTTGCCTACAGAATGTTTAACGTTTTACAAAATTTCAAATAGTTTCATAGTAAATTCAAACCAGGTGAAATATTCAGTCAATAAATTAATAGATTGTTATAAAAAATCTCTTTTCAGTCAAATTCTTCTCGTCGGCTTTGGCTTCGCGAGATAGATATGCGTGTGTGGGTGGAATGGCATTTTATTCTCATGGGAGAGAATTGCATACAATTCTCTCAAAATTGGAATAACGCATCCCAGTTCAGTTTGTGTTCTATCTAGCCTATATGTCTTTATCATATTTCTGTTGACCCCTCGTAGGGGTAATTATTTTAGTATATTGTCTATATATTGTTTACTTACCAAGTGAGGGAAAATATTTTTCTGTATACGTGAGAGTGTATTGGTTGTGACGGAAAATATTTTCCCATCACTTGGGACGAAAAGCTGCTTTCCACGGTATGTGCACCAACACCAACACGCTCTTACTATACATCTTTCAAAATACGCCCGCGCGTACGTACACATCTTGTGTGTATTGGGGTATGTTATAATATACTATTATTCACCACAGTGGTTACCTAGGGCGTTAAATAATACATTAATTATTGGTGTAAGGAGACGACGATCTCTCCCTTCTGTCCAATACTGGCTGAAGACGACATGAATGACAAACCGAAGATGAAGCGAATTTACCTCGAACTAAAAAAACGACTTTTCATTCAATATGCACTTTGAGAAAGCTTCGAAGAAGGGTCACTCCATGCTTTCAAATGTCAATGCAATGGTCGGTTTAATGTCGATGGTGTCTACGTAATAAGAAGTTCGTGGTGTACATACAGTTTGGTCTTTCGCCTCTAATTTGCTTCCTCTTGTCGTGCAGTTTAGTCTTTCGCTCCCACCTCGAATTTGCTTGCTCGGTCTGGTTGCCCCATCACGACGTTCATTTTCATAAACTTGTAAATTGACATGTCATGAACAAAGCCAATACGTGCTTTACGCAAAAAATAATCGTCACATCTACTAGAATAAAGAAAGCTCCTTCTTCGTCCATCCGTCGACAGGTGTACCGAACTGAACTTTATAGTCTTTGAGCAGAGCAGAAGAGGTGTTTTGACTTGCATAGTTACACATATACTGCCCGTTTAATTCCGCCTGTCGTTTGTTCCAATTTGGCAGTTCAGTCGACTAACGTGTAGTAGAGAGTAAAATTCAATTCAATCGAATTTAATTTTAATGTAACTGAATAGCTGATGTTAATTAAAAAGTCAATTAAAAATGTAAGAAAACCGAGGTATGACTACAAGACTGGCTTTGTAATTACAAGCAAAAAAAAAAATTAAAAATTAAAAAATTCTATCGATTTATATCAGAGTCGCACACTTAACAACAAAAATAATCAAATGAACCGCCTCTTAACACGAAATGTCTGTACGATGTTCTTATTTCGATTGGGAAATATAAAACCGGAGAGGTTTTCAATAGATGTCATCAAATTCTCTAAGGAAGTCCTACAATTTTCCATGTTTTTGTCAAAAAAATTGACATTTTCTCACTCTATGAGTATGTTTCATTACTAGGTGGCCGAAGGGCTGCTATTTACCTCGTACGTTTTTGTCGAACTTATCATACAACCGATAAATCAAGGAACACACAAAAATCTTCTTTATTAGTTTCTTCACGTTGTCTCATATCTCTAATTGCTCTTTAAAAAGTAAGTTCGGTCACTTTGTTAGAAATAAAATGTTATTTTTCTGCCTATCCCCTCCGAAAAGTTGGTCATACACATACATTTCGCCCCCACGAAAAATGAACATTTCATTGAGGATATTTACCTATTTTGTGTCTTCATGAGTGTCAGTCACTAGCGCTGAAAAAAATGAAATGATTCATCTGAAATATTGTTTCGAAAACAAAATTTTGTTGTTTTATTATTGTCCACGACGCACTTTGCAATGGATGTGTTTTAACGTAGGCAAATGCATTAAAACTTTCGAAAAATAATTTTAAAACACAGAATCGGAAGAGTCAGCCATGCGCTTGTTCTAGCTGACATATCTCATATCTGACGTTGACGTGATCATTTTTTGTGATGAATCGAGATCATATTGATAATAATATGTAATAATAGTAATAGCGCGAGAGTGTTTTGGTGCAAACTTGACGTTTGATTTAGCCCTGGTTTGCACTTAAAAAAAAATCCTGAATCTGCAATTTTCGAATTTCCGAAACTTTCCGAACTTTCCGAATCCGTTACGCGCTATATCTGGGAATAAAGGACCCTGTTGTCCGAGCTTCGAGATGTAAGCCTCTAAGAAAATGTTAAAATTTTGACCGACATCACCCCGACAGTGATTATTCCTTGCACGTTCATCAATCCGACTCTGCACAATTACAGGACGCGTAGTAAATATTCATTACATTAAAAACAAAAGTACATGACAGTAAGAAATTAAACATACAAAGGAGCACGCAATCATCCGAAATGGAAAAATCACCACTTGACCGAATAGTTCAACTTTTACATCGAATCAGAATTTGGCGATATGGCGAACATGGAGACTACAAAAAATTCTTTTGTTGGATTTACTTTTCGATGTTTCTCATATTTCTATCAATGTGTCGGTATTTAACTGACGCTGAAAATGAATTAATTTTTTTGGTGGAAGTTGCTGTAATTTGGGTTTTTTTGGTGATGAAGTTTTTCTACTTGCTGTGGAAAAAGGATGATATTCTCACATTTTTATATTACTGTAATATTGGACAAACAATACTAATGCCAAAATACGCGATTTCATGAAATTTGTAAACTCTTATCTAGTCATTTTGTTAATCAGCGCAATTTTTTATGTTGTCTCAACGTTGCCAATGTTTACTAATAGGAAACTTCTGCCGTTTTTTATAAGCTTTTCTCTGAGTTTCAAATACGAGGAAATTCTTTATTGGCTGTTGTATGCATTCGTTACATCCGAGTTATTTTTTGTCGACGTGTCTAACTTGGCAACTGTAATCATTTGGTACTCAATGTTAAATGTTGGTAATGAGTATGAAGCACTAGGGAGTAAATTCACAAATTTGGGGACGAAGAGTACAAAGGAATACTCTAATTCTGGACAATTCCTTCGCGATTTCATTAAATTAACAAAGGCTAATCAAAATTGGTACTCGTGCGTTGCTTACAATACTGCCATACAAAGCATAAAAGCCTTAGAAATGAAATTTTGTGAGAGAAAATAAATGGAATTCTCTCATCTGATGACGTCACTAAGGTTTTTATGCTTTGTACGGCAGAAAGAAAGTACCATCATATTTGAACTCTGTCACACCGCTAAAGTGGAATCGGCACTCGCTCAGCCCACACTCATTCGAATTCGATCACTTTAAAAGACGTTCTCAATTTTGTCTTTCTTCTGCCTCCAAAAATGTGTATAAAAGTGTTTTTGTGATCTTATGTGTAATCTCTAGAGGGCGTCTCTGAAGAAAGGTAAAACCTTGTCAATCAAGGCAGCCTGGTGCTGGAAGAACAAGTGAGATTATTAGTTAGTAACACCATCGAAGTCGGCACCAGGCTGCCTATTTGAGACCTAAAGATGGGAATAAAGAATGCAGCCTGGAGCCTGGTGCTGAACAATTGTTCTTACTAAAGTGGAGGCAGGAGTGAGTTCCATACGTCACATAAGTTTCAATTCGGCACCAGGCTGCTGCTGCCCCCTGCATTCAAAGTGTCATAGCTCAAGGACGCAGCCTGGTGCCGAGTTGAAACTAGGCATGGGCGATAATTATTTTGATAATCGAATATCGATAATTATCGATAATTGTTTATATAATTATCAAATCAAAAACATCGATAATTGATAATTTATCAAAATATCGATATTTTGATATCTCGATATTTCGGTACAAAAAGCCGGTATTTTTCGAAATTTTCATGAATGTTTCTGTAAATATCAAAATATCGATATTTTTATAATTTTAAAATTATCGATAATGATTTTGATAATCGAATATCGTTATTTTTTGTCGAACGATATTATCGACAATTTTTGAAGTCTCCCATGCCTAGTTGAAACTTATATAACGTATAGATCCAACCACGTTCTACTCAACTTTTCTGCTATCTGTAATTTTAGAGGTTTTA
This sequence comes from Pseudolycoriella hygida, assembly GCA_029228625.1. Lineage (NCBI taxonomy): Eukaryota > Metazoa > Arthropoda > Insecta > Diptera > Sciaridae > Pseudolycoriella > Pseudolycoriella hygida. Next base: position 43,021,629 of record CM055405.1, on the reverse strand, counting down.
CCTGACAAATTATTTATTTTTATATAAATATTTGAATTTTTTAACTGTAACATGGACAATATTTCACTGAAAATTTGAAATAATTACCTGAAAACAGGGACACTTTAACTAACATGTTTTAATATTTTAATTTTTTAATGTTTTAATAATGTTTTAATATTATATATGTATTTAATTGTAATAAATTAAATGAATAAATTTTAATAAATATATTTAATATGTTTTATTATTTTAATATGCTGTAAGGGATCGTCCCTAAATTACGTAGCGCAAAAACATGAGACAAAACATCGAAATCGCATACGAAAATCATGTTTTGTCTCATGTTTTTGCGTAACGTAATTTAGGGACGATCCCTAACATAGTTTGCAACAGTTCTTTGATTGTCACTATCATATTTTGTTATCACTAACAAATTTAGGGTGGATCCAAACATATAAATGTGTTACAAAACCATTTCTCTGAATGTAGTTTTATGCCTTACGTAACGTAATTTTTGATAAAGACAACATTAACACTTTTGCCTTGGTGTCATTCCAATGATATTTCGTCTGACGCGAACTCCCAGAATCCTGGAATTGCGTTGATAATTGTTTTTTATTGCAGATACTTAACTTTGTCTACAGAATGTTTATCGTTTTACAGAATTTCAAATAGCTTTGTAAGTAAAAGTCGTAAATAAATTAAAAATAGTAAAATTACATTTTTATGTCAAATTCTTCTCGTCGACGAAGCGGCGGCTCAGCTGAAAGATTTTATTTCTGTTCCTTGACCATCATTGAAGTAATTTTGAAGGCTGTGGGAGATAGAAACGCATGCATGTGGGTGAAATGACATTTTACTTGGGAATAGAGGCTGAGAGAATTGCACACGATGCTCTCAAAATTGGGACAGCCCAGCTGTGAATTAAATTTTTGGCAAAAAATGTCTTATAGACCACCACATAAGGAAGTTGTGCATTACCCCTGCGGAAGTCGTAATAGCAGGGTCCAATGTATCATGATTTATTGCCTGTCCATGCGAATTTTACATGTATACCAAGAATTGAAATCATTTTTCAGTTATCAGTGACTGAAGTGAACGAAATTCGAGCATTTAATTTTTGAAGCGAAATTATGCGAAATTATGGTATTTCTGAAATTAAATCTGAAAGAAAATTTTAACTCCACGACTGGGACCCGAACCCAGAATCTTCACCAAGAATGTTCCAAAAAGTAATCGATGATTATCGCAGAGGGCATATTGCTTTGTCCATGGGGAGCAGATAGTAAAATACATTCAGTTAGCGATCCAAAATGCCTATATTCGATACTAAATCGTCATGTGTTAGAGTCAACAAGTTGCTTCGCTGACATTTTCCATGACGAAATATTCAGCGCATCTGGCGAAGCATTCGCGGAATGATCGTTTGAACTCACAATTGTGTTTTTGACAAGTGCGTCATGGTCAACAATTTATGGAAAAGTTTTTGGATTTGTGTTCTTGGACTTAGCTAGGGCACTAAAAACGAGTCTATGCTAGTGCCATACGTGTTTTTTGCACATAACTGGAGTAAATTTTTTCCGATTCTCATAATTGTTTTTCTAGTCGACAAGTCTATGAAAGCCCAACAATTTCTAGAAGAAACTTTTTTGAGATTGGCCCTAGGATATAGCTAGGGCACAAAGAACGAGTCTTTGCTAGCGCTCTACATGTTTTTTGTACATAACTCGAGTAAATCTCTTCCGATTTTCAAATGATTTTTTTTATCAAAAGGTCTAGGACTGTCTCCCATTTTATGGAAGAAAACTTTTTGATTAGAAACCCTTGGACTCAGTCAGGACCCTAAAACTGAATTTCTACTAGGGCCCAACGTCTTCGCTTTCATAATTTGGATAAATCCTAACTGATTTTGTTTATTCTTTTTCTATTTGAGAGGTAATCGAGTACCGAATTATATTCAAAAACAAATTTGAACCCAGTGCCTGTGCTTAGGGCTGAAGTGGGTTTCAGGTCTGTCCTAAGGTCGGCCTTAACAAAAAAAATTTTTTTTGCTTTGTTGCAGAGTAAATTAAGCGAAAAATTTTTGTCTAAGGAAGTGTGTGTCCGAGGCATTTCCTTATGACCCTTGGTCTGTCCTAAGATCGGCCCTAGACAAAAAAATGGTTTTTTGCTATGTTGTAGAAAAAATTGAGATGAACATTTTTGTCTGTTTGTACTTTCGGAAGGTCTTTCTTACACCGTTTCTTCGGACGGGTTTTTCAATATTGCCCTCTCGTAAGGATCGAACTGGGCCGACCCACACCTGACCCAAAGTTTTAGAACAGACAGAAAAACGATTTCTGTGAATTAGTAGCTCCTTCGAATTGTCCAATGACATATTGGAGCTACGCAAACGCTTGTTAACCTTAAAAATAATTAGAAATAAATAAATGAAATGAAAATGAAAAGATGTGGGTCGACCCGCTAAAATTGTGGGTCAGGTGTGGGTCAACCCACTCCAATCCTTACCCTATCGGCAATTTCCATTCCAATTTAATGTCGACGTAATTTCACACACTTAAGACTTAAGGCAATATATTCTTTCTAAACTATCTTATCGATCTAGGGCAACATTTGTTTAGATACGTCCGAGTCTTTTTGTAACATCTATTCTATTTCCCACATCTATTCTGACACGTACGGGTCCTCTGCATATGTTTTTTTTCTAATGAGCATTGTTTTGCTATTAGTTTTCATTGTTAAGTAAATATTTGCTTTTCTTCCGACGACTGGAATCATGAATGTAATACAACAGATGAGTATGTCATTATGTTCCATTAATAAAATCGTTATAATTCAAATATAGTCTACAAAAACGGCATGAAACAACTATAGCCGCCGCAATTGCGTTCATTACTGAATGTGATATCAAAATTCATGATTATCGGCTATGATAGAGATAATTCCCACGTTGTAAATATGCAAATCTGACGACCTTTGACACAATCATTAAATAATTGTTTGACTTTTAGTTAAATTGCTAATTTTAAGCGAAAATGGGTTCGGTGGTTGACCTTGACGAGAATATGGTCCGTCTAATAGCTAAGTGTCTGCAGAAGGTGTGCCCACAGAATATTTAAATCATTTGTTGGTAATGTGGCTGTTGGTGAATATTCATGGAACTATTGGAACTATTAATTATTTATTTTGCATAAACGTGTAATAGAGGAATGACTTAAGAGATTCCTGTAACTGTATGAGCTGCGGATGGTGTAAATGTTTCAACGTACGTTGACTTGATCGATGTATCCATTTCATTTGATCGCATTTTCTTATTTCTTGTGTTGTTACGCAATCAATAAAATAAAATTGTTTAATGAAAGTGTTTTATATGTCAAACTGTGAATTTCGCAAAAAAGACTGACTGAAGAAAGAAAACGGCCAACAAAAAAGTTTATCGTGCTGGATTCGTTGCATGCACCCGAAATGACAAACAATTAATTGTATGTGCTAATGTTTTCCACACAAAAGACTGAAGCATATCGACCTCATCAAAACTTCAAATTGCTCTTGAACCTCATTACAAACATACGAAATACCATTCATTCAGCAGAAAAGCAAAAATTTTTAAAATGCACCTTCACCTAGTCGTCTCACAAAAACGTTATTTATCTTAGACCAATTTTCAGACATCATTCATAATCGAATAAAAACTTATTGAACGTCTAGTAGTCGTATAACATAAGAAGATTGAATCCACTCTCAGACACACACGCAAAAAAAAACGAATCCACAAAAATTGTTTGGTGTAAGAATAATTATACGTTGAATGATTAATTATAACCAATTAGAAAAAGTGTATAAACTTCGACGATGTGGAACACAATTATTTTGATCAACGACACGACACTCATCGTCTTTTTTTCATTGTGATACTCGCAGAAGGTCAGCCGCACATTATTTGGTTCATTGTTGCAAACTACGCAAAACGAAACGAGATCTGAATCGAAAAGTATGAAATGTAATTTCTTGAGTAACTGGTGCCTTCGTAATTGTATGAATTTTTAATTTCTTTTGCGCGAGATATATTGAGGAAGGTAAAATGAAATTAAATTCAATTGCAAGTAATTTTGCCTAATGTGAACGACAACCTTTTTTAGAACCGAACCATACGGTTTATGATTTCAGAGCTAAATTACAAAATCGTAATTTATGCAGCAAGTGATAGAAAGTCAAGAAAAATGTTTTATACAAGATTCTGTCTCTGGAACTCATTTTTTTATAAACCTGATAAATGACGAGCACAAGTTGGTGATTTAGTAGTTAGATAGGAGATAAAGGGACCAAAAGCGCATTAGGAGCACATAATGATATTAAGGGGAATTATCAAGACTCTAGAAGTTAGAAAGTTAAAATAGTTCGTCCGAAAGGAAGCCGTTTTCAAAATGCTTAGAAATGCTAAATTGTTTGATGTACAAAAAACGTCTTAGTGATGTAAAATTTTTGTTTCTTTCGTTAATCATGTAAATCTGCTAAAACCTCCCAGTCCCAACCAAGAACCTATCTAGAGCGGCAGGCCCTATGCTGGGTACTGTTGGGAGTTGGACCACATAACTACCTAGAGTCCTAAGCCTCAGTGAGGAAAACTTCGGACATTCACATATCACGTGAACGCCCGTCTCCTCGCCGAAGCCACAGGTGCAATTGGGATCATTGGTGAGTCCCATTTTAGCCATATGCTTGCTTAGTTTACAGTGTCCGGTGATCGCACCAACCACTCGCTTGATGAGACACTTGTCCATGTTTAGCAATTCTCTAGTCCACTTCCCATCGGGCACCGGGAAGAAGCGCTTTGTGTGCACACATCCCTCATAGGTGCTCATAGGTGACTTAACCCAACACTCTATCGCTTTTACTCATTCCGAGTGTGGTTCTGGCCCACAACTTAAAGTTGTCGAACCTTTCTTCGCCAGCTCATCCGCTCTCTCGTTTCCCTCCACGCCAGAGTGTTCGGGGACCCAGATCAGCTTTATCTGATTTCTCAGTCCAACCCGGTTCAGGGTCTCCTTTAACTCTTTTACCAGCTTGGATGTCACGACAGGCGACATGGTCGCCCCAATCAAAGCCTCACTGTCGGAACAGACTGTGACTTTTCTTCCACATGCCTCTGTTGGGATTGCCTCCTGCACTCCCATCAGTGCCACGAACGTCCTGAGTCACGTTGATTAACCTTCCTTGGGGATACCACCTTTCAACAACCTGCCCTGGAGAAAATATCCCGGCTTCCGCGCCTTCCGAAGTTTTAGAGCCGTCAGTGAAGCTCACAACTTCTTCACCCGAGATGTGACTTGGCCAGCCTTCCAGCCATTCCGACCTGCTGGTCACGACAGCCTCAAACCGCCTCACAAAGTCTGTCTCCGGTCTCATTCGGTCCCTAGACATCTCAAAGACCTCATTAGTGATGACCTTCTCGATTTTCCCATGGCCCGAAGTGAAATTCGGAATCCAAAGATCATTCTGTGATAGCCTATCTGCCGTTGCAAAGGCTTTCGCCTTTAATTCCACGTAGACCGGTGGTTAATCAACGTCTCAATGGCCGCCGTAGCTGTCGACCTCATATCGCCGGTAACACAAATGCACACCAGTCTTTGAATCTCGTTCTGCTCTTTCCTGGCACTCCCTAAGTCGAGTCCCGGCCACCACACAACGCAGCCGCGACTCATCACCCCAGTTCCTCCCAAAGTAGTCTATACACACTACACCAACACTTAAGGAAATGCACTGAAAACTTATCATTGCAAGTGAACTATGGTTTCGCCGGTGTTCTTCTCATTCTCTTACTGTGTTTTGATTTCAGTATTGGCATGCAGGCGAACATCATCTATCAATCATTTGAATTTGGCTTTCGTTTTGTTCTTTCGCCAAATAGTCAACAGTGACATAATGACTAGTGCGAGAAAATGACTTCATGCGACACCAAAATAACGCTCTAAGAATCGTGCTTTTGTTTGTGAATTGCAGAAAGACCGTTTTTTATGATGATACATCTTTGTACATCACTCTAGATCTCTATAACAAATCATAGTGAATACCAATACAAACATAGCAGTGTTCGGGAATATGGAAAAAAATCTCAAAATTATTTTCCTTATGACAACACATTACACCCTACCAGATTCCAATGAATTTTATGAACAATGATCATCGAATCAAATACCTATAGAACAAACATACCTCAAGAATTTTCAATAATTCGCGATTTGAGGAACGTTTACTTTCATGACAGCAACGATATGATCCGTTTCATTCAACTATTGATTGCAAGAACAGATAAAATCTGCATCCATCTGAGCTCCGTTTACCTTGCATTTCGATAAAAAAAATTGAAAGAAATAACTACATTTGAGTTCTTGATTAAAACAGACGTTTTCATGTCAATAAGGAAGTCGATGTCTGGTCTGTGCAAATCAATGTAACGACGCGTGGTGAGCACGTTATGTTCTCAAATATTTCGTCGATGATGTTGTTGATGATCGAAAACCTCGTTTTTCTTGGTTACATTCACCTTTTATTGGGATTGTGTCTTCTGGGTGCTTATCCACATGATATAGCTGATAGCTCTCACTAATTGGACGCACGTAAACGGCAACTGTTTTTCTCTCCACTATACATAAAAAGTTTTGTGCATCAATATATTGAAATTAAAAAAAACATCAAAATATTCACTTGTTAGGGCAATTCGTAACTAGAGGTGTGCGGGTCGCCCGAAAATGCTGGCCGTCCGAGTTTTCATCCAGCCCTAACCGTCCCGGGCTCGGGCGTGCCTACATTTTATCAATTTTAATGCATAGCGAGCGGTATTGTTGTGTTACATTGACGATTCATCGCCAATGTATACATAAAATAAATGCCACGAAATTGCACGAAACTGTGTAAACTGCACGAAACCACTTATAAGCTGCACGAAACCATGTAAATCTAGTTACTGTGTAAGGTATGAAACGCTCTCATCGTACTAAACGAAAAACATGGCCGCTTTGTTGTTGTCAAAGCGAACGTGTGGAAAATATGTGAAATTTTTTGGTGTGTTTTCAACATACCGCTCGAATATGCATTAAAATTTTGAACTGAATTGGCTATGATATGCAGTTGTAACACATCTGCGATTACGACACCTCGCCTTTGGCTCGGATATCGCAAACTTTCGCAGATGTGTTACAACTGAATTACATAGCCAATGCAGTTAATAACTATTCTCGGATCGGTCTTTAAATTCGAAATGTCGGATCGGGCTCAGGCCGGCCTCGTCAAAAAAAATCCTTGATCCCGCTTTTATTTTATAAATTTTATGAAAAAAAGGCAATCACATGCAGGATAAAATGGAATGAGTCGACCGTTGGTTCAGCTTAGAGTGCTCCGATGGAAAAGGAAAAATCAATATTCGAAAAGCTCAAAGAATGAGTGGACACTAAGAGTTAGCTAGATTGCTATCTCAAATTTAAATTCGTCGTAGTAAAAGTTGGTAATAAACCAGAACTTTTCGGCTGAGCCATTCTAAATGCTATGTCATCTCATCACTTGTTAAGAACATATGAGTCTGTTGGGATCAAAGTCCGGTCTATTCTAACTGTCAAACTGACGTCCATAACCCTGATAGAATTGAGGAAATACAAACAGGTTTTGGATATTGTGGGTTGACTGAAAAATTCGACTTCTGCGACAATTATTTTCGTGATAAATAATTGTTTCAGCCAATGAGATACAAGAATTTTTCGCCGAGTCTTTGCGATGTTTTTCCAGATCAAATTTTGACACTAAGACTCAATAATTATATATTCTGATTCAGAGAATCTATAAAGGGATGAGTTATGCAAACGGTAGATGTTTCGGAATTTAAAATTGATGATCACTGCCTTAGAAATATGCAATGAAAAAACATCGCAAAACATAGAACTGTCAAAATATCTGACACGCTCTTTCATTGCATATTTCTAAGGCAGTGATCATCAATTTTAAATCCCGAAACATCTACCGTTTGCATAACACATCCCTTTATAGATTCTCTGAATCAGAATATATAATTATTGAGTCTTAGTGTCCAAATTTCATCTGAAAAAACATCGCATTCGCCGAGTCTTCTCGATGTTTTTTCAGATCAAATTTTGACACTAAGACTCAATAATTATATATTCTGATTCAGAGAATCTATAAAGGGATATGTTATGCAAACAGTAGATGTTTCGGAATTTAAAATTGATGATCACTGCCTTAGAAATATGCAATGAAAAAACATCGCAAAACATAGAACTGTCAAAATATTTGACTCGCTCTTAAGAGCACATTGCAAAAATATGAACTGTCAAATTTGCGATGTTTTTTTAAAACAGAATCCTAAATAACGTAAATAACTAATTTATCAAAATGATAGCTCATGTACTGTGAGTGTGAGAGGATGACTGTTACACAAAAAATAGATGAATCAGGATTCAAAAACTTGCTTTGAAAAATTATCGCATTCTAATTCGATGTTATTTCACAGCGAATTTGTACCTTTATACTTGAACTTTTTGAATTCTGACTCATCGTTTATTCGTGTAAGAATCATCCTCTCACAGTACATGAGGCCTAATTTTGAAGAATTTGACAGTTCGCATTTTTGCGACGTGCTTTTAAGAGTAAGTCGCGAAATGTGAACTGTCAAATTTGCGATGTTTTTTAGAACAGAATCCTGCGTAAATAACAAATTATTCAAAATTAAAGCTCATGTTACTGTGAGGGCAAGACTCTTACAGGAATAATGGATGAATCGAAATTCAAAAAGTTTGAGTACGAAGGTCGAAAGCTGCTCTGAAAAATCATCGAACTCCAATTTCATTTGCGATGTTATGTCAGAGCAAATTTGTGACTTCATACTTAAACTTTTTTTTATTCTGATTCATCTACTATTTGCGCAACTGTCATCTTCTCTCAGTACATGAGCTATAATTTTGAATAATTTATTTTTTACACAGGATTCTGTTCTAAACAAACTTCGCAAATTTGACAAGTAACGACGTGGTCTTAAGGGATATTCATACTTTCGAAGCATCCGACGAACATTTCCGACGCATGATACACGGTAACACCGAAATTCGGACTCCACCAAACTGTCAGATCCGGTTTTGGTTTTTAAGTCTCTGCCGTATTTTGTATGAAGTCTTATGATTCTTTGAATATTTAATAAAATTTTGTTTAAATTTAAGCGATTTTATTTTTTCGAATATCTTCAGGCTATCAGATGAAACTCGTCGGGTCGGACTTTGAAAATCAGATTTCGACTGGGTCTCGGGCTGGGCGGACCCTGAAAAGACTTTGGCCCGCACACCCCTAGTTCCAACCAATAAAACTGATTTTTTTGTAGGCACTGTCAAACTTTTATGTGAAAATTATGAGATTACTTTCAAATGGTCAGTTAATTCAATTGGTTCTTCACTGGTAAATTGGTCAGGTTAAATAGTCAAGTCTCTGCAACCTTCAAATGAAACAAAGATAATAATTTCTTATTATTACGCTTTTGACAAAACTCATATTTCAATTCTGTTTGGGAAAAGATTACTTTGTCGTATTTCAACACATTGGATGTGACACAAAAATTATGAATGAATGTAGGAACTAAAATTTCTTTCAATCAAAACAATGACGACCAAAAATAGAAAACAATTTTTAAGATCACAGAATCTATCAAGAAATTTTACTAACTTTGTTTAGGTTTTCTTACATAACAACTCTTCGAACCCATCAATTAATTCATATCGAATTACCAATTTGCAAAATAATTATCTTCATTTAGACATCATTATACCATTGGACATTGGCAATGTTTTATTTAAAAAAAATGTGGAAAAAAATTGAACTTAATTTCATTGAACATAAACATTGGTATACAGACGAGTACATGAACAGAAAAAAAATTGACTTTGGAAGAAGGAAAAGTGCTTGGTGAAAAAGAGTGGTAATGTTAACATTGTCAGAGGATTTGGTATAAATTAGCCGGCGCAAATCAGTAAAGGTACAGTCGTTGAATTGTTCTGCATTCAGTAACAACCTACTCTCAAACACGAAAAATGGCATTCAAGGTGTGTGTTACATTTTGTGAATTAATTGCTTGTATATTGTTATAAGTTATGCAAGTGGTAAAATTTTGATGAATTTAACATAAACAATTTGCATTGATGAATGTTTCAAGAGATAAAAAAAAACTTTAAAGTGAACAATTTTCATAAAATGGATTTATCGTTCTAGTTTTTGACTTTCTGCGCTCTCGTAGCCGTTGTACGTTCCGGTGCTGTTATTGCCCCAGCTCCTCTTGCTTATGCTGCTGCACCAGGTCAGTCACAGACAAAGTGTTTTGTTTAATCTTTTGGTTTTTTATAACAAAATCAATTTACAGTTGCCAAACTTGCCGTAGCTGCCCCAGCTTACGCTAAAGTTGCAGTTGCTGAAGATTACGATCCCAACCCACAATACAGTTTCTCATATGACATCCAAGATGGTTTGACCGGTGACTCGAAAAACCAACAAGAAACCCGCAACGGTGATGTTGTCAGTGGATCATACTCACTCGTCGATCCAGATGGTCACAAAAGAACCGTAGAATACACCGCCGATCCACACAACGGATTCAACGCTGTCGTTCACCGTGAACCATTAGGAGCTAAAGTTATTGCTGCAGCACCAGTAGTTGCTAAAGTTGCCACCCCAGTTCACTTAGCCGCTCCAGTTGTTGCTAAAGTAGCAGCACCAGTTGCTCACTACGCCGCCGCTCCAGCTGTTGCCCACTACGCCGCTGCCCCAGCTGTTGCCCACTACGCCGCTGCCCCAGCTGTTGCCCACTACGCCGCTGCTCCAGCTGTCACCCACTACGCCGCTGCTCCAGCTGTTGCCCACTACGCCCACGCACCAGTCGCTTATGCCGCTCCAGTTGCCCACGCTTACCACCATTAAGTTTGCACTAGAAATGATATCAACCACTGCCATTTGTTAATTTATTTTTAGCAAAATACCATCAATGTATGGTCTTTGCACACACTGTGTGAAGACCAGAAATATCTTTTGTAAATAAAGAATATTTTTTACATACATTTAGTGATTTTCAAACTCAAGCCAAACGAACATAAAGCGCCCCAAGATATGCTAAAAGTCGCGATTTATTTAGGAATACTAAATAATTTACACCATACGCTTTGTGTTGTGTTTCATTTAGTCATCAACGAAGAAGATAAAAGTAATTAGTGATGAATGAGTTGAGGTTGAGCGCTTGTGTTGCTGATTGATTCTTGACGCAAATACCAAGTCTAAAATTCGTAATAAAAATATATGGACACTATCCCTTACAGATCCGACTATGCGTGTAGTTCGGGTCCTAGCTCTCATATGTGACAAAGAACAGTTAACGCGAAATTGCGACACTAGAGTTTGTAAAAAAGAATATTAGTCTGTGGCATTAAATTGATTCGATGAATAGTTTTAAGAAAAAGCTCCAAAACACCATTTAATTAAATTGATCTAGAAAATGACATGACAATAGTTTCAATTAAAAAATGTCTCCTCTTTTGAATTTTCTAAGATTGTTCAAAATAGTCAGGAAAACAAAAATAAAAATAAAAACATAAGCAAAGATCCCTACGTATCAGAATAGATGTGGCAAACAGAATAGATGTTTTGTGTTCTTTTTGAACTATAAGAATTTAAACGATCCACAGGAATTATCCAAGGTAATGTCAAAGGCTCTACCGAAGTACGTCTGGCCGAAATGTTCTCCCCTGAACAATATCAGAAATAGAACCAACATATTTTCTCCAAAAAATCCTGAAACTACTTTTTCTTATTCTCACCAAATTTGCCTTTGGAAGTAACTTTCTAACTGCCATACTTCTAGAGATATGAGTTCCCAATTCTAGAAGTAGTCATATCTCGGGATTAAGCTATTTTTTATATAACATATAAATATAGCTATAAGTTATGAATTTATGTTTACGTTATAAGTCTACGTTATAAGTTATAAGTGTACGTTATGAGTTATAAGTTGAGAGATATGATTATAAATTTTTATAAGTAAAAGTCTACGTTTTAAGTAAAATACTTTTATAAATTATAAGTTTTGAAAGTGATGAGTACTGATCCAGATCAGTTATAAAACTAATTAGTACTGATCCAGATCAGTTTTGAAACTGATCAGTACTGATCCAGATCAGTTTTGAAACTGATCAGTACTAATCCAGATCAGTTTTGAAACTGATCAGTACTAATCCAGATCAGTTTTGAAACTGATCAGTACTGATCCAGATCAGTTTTGAAACTGATCAGTACTGATACAGATCAGTTTTGAAACTGATCAGTACTGATCCATGTCAGTTTTAGAACTGATCAGTACTGATCCAGATCAGTTTTGGAACTGATCAGTACTAATCCAGTACTGATTCATATCATTTTTGAAACTAATTAGTACTAAAGCGTATCAGCCTTAAAACTGATTGGTCATGATTAGTTTCAAAACTGATACGTATCAGTACTTATCAGTTTCAAATCTGATGCGGAACAGTATTGATCAGTTTTAAAAGTAATAACCTGAAGCTTATAACTTATAAAAATTGATAACCAAAATTGAAAAATAAATGAATGAATGAACTAAAAACGTAAACTTATAACGTAGACTTATAACGTAAACTTATAACTCTCTACTCTCTAAAATTATGTTCTCTATAATTTCACCTTTGTAAGCAATTTTCTAACTGTCACAGTTTTAGAGATACAGTGAGTCATCCCTCCCACTTCGAGAAGTGGTCATATCCCAGGATTGGAACATTTTTAACCAAAACCCTGAGACACGTGTTCTCTAAAATTTTATTCTATACAACTTTGTCTTTGAAAGCAACTTTCTGCCACTCATAGTTCAAAGAGATATGGCTCATCAAGACTAATTCTAGAAGTGGTCATTGGTCATATCCCAGTATTGGGTCTTTTTTTTCCAAAACGATGAAACACGTGTTCTTTAAAATTTTATTCTCTACAGCTTTGCCTTCAATTTTCAATTTCCATTTAGTTACATCATGTAATTTTTGACTTCATTGTGCATGGCACTTTAAAGAAGCCGAAAAAAGTTCTATATATAATGTAGGCTAGAAATTTTCCAGAAATCAAATATAAAGAAAAAAGTAAAAAGAGAAATAATAAAGATAGAGATATTCCAGAAATGTAATGTTTAGTATGAATAAAAAGCTAAGAAAAGTCTAGAATTTTAGATTGGCTGTGATTGTAGCACCTCAGTTTGTTGTACTTTGAACTTTTCAGGATGAATAAAAAGTTTGAGAGCTTTTTTAAAATTATATGAAAGATTTAATTATTTGGGTCGATTGCATCTCAGGATAATGAACTTAGGCTTAGGCGACAGAAACAGCGGCTGTGAGCGGCACCCTCCGAGTGAGCGCCAATCTCTACATACAAACAAACCTCCCCATACCCCCTTCATAGTCCAAAACATAGATTTATAAAGAAAAAGTAATTAATTAATGCCTTCGATAGTAAATATCCATTTTGCATAGTTAAGCAAATATATACGATAAACCGTTTGCTTTTGTAGATGGCAGAACACAGAGAAACTCAATTTCATTGTTCTCAGTGCCCAGAACAGTAACCCGATTTAAACAAAAAAAAAATCCAGTTCTGTGATATCGATGCTTTCATTCACCAAAATGAACAATTTCTGTGCTGTACCTGCCAAGATATTTGCAAAAAAATTTCACCGACCCTCGAAAATCAACATTCTCGGACACTTCTTCGACCATATCCACGGAACAATTTGACTGATTTTGCTCATCTTTTAACTTGAACTATGGGACTCATGTACCTTTAAGTATGAAATTACGTCCACATTAAGTTGTATTGGAAATTGCCGATAGGGCAATATTGAAAAACCCGTCCGAAGAGACGGTGTAAAATAACCCTCCCGAAAGCACAAAATTGATCTCCAAATAGACAAAAATGTTCACCTCAATTTTCTCTACAACAAAGCAAAAAACAATTTTTTTTTAAGGGCCGACTTTAGGACCGACCTAGGGCCATAAGGAAATGCCTCTGACACATATTTCCATAGACAAAAATGTTTCCCTCAGTCTGCTCTGCAATATGACAAAAAAGGTTTTTTTGGTTAGGGCCGACCTTACGACCGACAAGAGGCCCACTTGAGCCTCAAGCACAGGTACAAATTTGTTTAAGAATATAATTCGGTACACGGTTACCTCTCAAATGGAAAAAGAATCAACAAAATCGGTTAGGATTGGCCCGATTTGTGTAAACAAAAACACGTTGGGCCTAGTTTCAGGGTCCTGGCTGAGTCCAAGGGCATCTTATCAAAAAACTTTCTTCCATAAAATGTGAGACATTCCCAGACCTTTAGATTATAATTTTATTTTTGAAAATCGGAAGAGATTTATGCTCGAGCTAAGTCCAAGGGCTCGAAATCAAAAAAGGTTCTTCTACAAATTGTCGGCCATGCCCAGACCTTTCAAACAAAATAAAGTTTATGACAATCGGAAAATATTCACTCGAGTTATGAACAAAAGACCAAAAACCACTTAAACGGCCTTAGCTCGGCCGATAGTGCCCAGATTCAATCCCATAAAAGATTTTTTGATTACCTTTCAGGGAAAATTTTTTTTGAAAATCGGTTGAGTTTTACTCGAGTTATCGTGTTGACGGACGGACGGACATTTTTTTTTATTGCTGATTCCATGATCGGTGCCCCCCCCCCCCCACTCCCGGGTCGGAATTCCACTGATTACAAACTTCGTGGTAAACGCAATAGACCCCTTTTCGAAGAACTTCGTTCTTCGTACGGGTCTAAAAAACGAAAAATGTGGAGAAAAGCCAGAAAATTAGAACAAATGACGTAAGCCGGATGGTCCAGATTGAACTAAAAAAAAGCCTGTTACTGACGTTTCAAAACAAATAAAAACAAACAAAACTCACATTTCTTCCGTCATTTGAATTGTAATCTGCCGAATTTCTTATCGCCACAAAGAACGTTTATCTGTTTCGTTGGTATCTCTATAACTGCCATTAAGATATGAAAGGCATCGTCCATAAAATACTTAGTATTCGTGTACTTGTTTCTACACGTTTCAAGGTAATTTCACTTGCAACTTCACTGTATAACATTGATGACTGAAGAAGTCATGACGGAAATCATATGTAAAGAAGTTCATTTCGGTGTAACGATTTTGAGTTTTTTTACAATTTTTAGGATTTTCTTTGATTCCTGAGGTTCCTTTGAGAATTTTCTTTTAGTTCTGGGGTTTTCTTATGAAAAGGATTTTTCTCGAATTTTTTCAATTCACAGAAGATTATCTAGTTCATCATCGATAAAATACACGGCGATAGTGTATTGGAGGGACGTAAAAGATTTTTTTTTATACGCAACGCGGGAGATAATTTACTCCTTTACTCCTTTGTTGCGTAAATAACTATTGTTATACGTGGGGAGAAAATAGCGAGTTGCTACAAGAGCAAAAGTTTGCGGCCTGAACGGAGCGAGTTGGAATTCAATTTTCCCCCCAAAAGTGTTACACAATATTTTTGTGCTTGCGCGTAGAAAATGAGAGTCTCCACGACAAAATGTTCATTCAGCGTAACGAGGGAGCGGTAAGAAAATAACTACTTTCTCACCAAGTAGGTACTTTCTCACCGGCAAGAATATGTAACTTTCTCACCGCGAGTTCACACGAGTTTTTTCACAACAAGCAAGCAAGAAAAAATATTGCGTTACACTTGGGGTGAAAATAATGAATTCCAACGAGTGCGAAAATTTGCGGCCAGAGCGAAGCGAAGTTACATGTATGACAACAGTATTTACCATCACTAGGGACGGAAAAATGTCTACCGCGGTATGTGCACACAACACACTCTCACCTATACAAATATACAAAGAAACAACATTCAATATACTCGATGTGTACTTTCGGTTGTGCTCTACCCGCGTATACGGACACATCTTGTGTGTATTGGGGTATTTTCAAAAATGCCATTCCTTACAGGACATACAGTGAGTCTTTTTTACTTCGATACATCTCACCTGTTTGCTGATTATAAATACTCACGCCATCTACTAAAGAATGCGCGAATAAGAAAAACAACTTCTGTAAGTTTTCCTCCTCTGTTTTCTACTATTTATTTAACATAAAAAAGAATTCAATTTCTTTATTTGCATAGTGAAATAGTCCCTGATTATACTATCCACAACAATTTTAAATATAAACGTCTATAGATGAGCAAATATCCATCACTTGCAGACGTTAAAGAAACAAAATTATTCGTGCAAAACAAAATATAAATACAACAAATAACGTGAACTAGAAACGGAACAAGCCGAAGCGACTCCCAAACAATATTATACCTAACAGATCAATGCTTGGAACAAAAAATAGTAAATTTAGAGAACTTATTATCAGTAATATATAAACCATTCACCACAAAACACGCAAATTAGAATAGTGCTCGTCTGTTATGCGCTGTGCCTATCAGTAGACGAAATACTCCACAAACGATCTACGATTTTTGTTATACAGAATTTCGAATTCATCGTTTTGCCACACTCCACCAAACGTAAATCATTGTAACAATAAAATAAAACAAAGGCGAATCATACAAAGATTAGTTCAAGTCTTCAAGATACTCGGTAAGTAATTTTGGTTTATGTAGAGTTTGAGTCGCTAAGTGATATTATTTGCGGTGAAGTTTTTTTTTATTTTGGTTGAAAAATCTTTTCAAGAATATTTCTCTGTTGTCAATGAAGCCTAGAGAGGCTGGTGTTCAGTTGTAGTTTTCGTTTTGGAATACAACTCAGTTTGTATACTTTTGAATAGCGGCACTTTAGGAAGAGATATTGAATTCAGTGATTTAAATTGAATTGAATAGACCGTCTGGGTGTATTGTGAAATATATGAATTTTTTTTGTTATTATTTTAGTTGTAAATAGAGTGTTCATGTTTCGAATGTGTTCATAGAGGAAATGCTAAAAGTATTTCTTGTATACATGATGCTTTAAGTGTTTGTTCAACTCCACTTTGACGATTAATTTTGTGAACGATTTGTGCTTATTGTGTGACTTGTGACAACGTTTAGTAATTTAATCCGTTTTTAATTGCACAAACTGTAATCAACTCACGTCCAAACACTTGAAAACAAATTAATATTCTTTCCGTTTCTCCAAGTGAGAATAATGAAATCTTCGCGAATGCTAATAAGTCAACCTTCAAACCAAGAAATTCTTGTTGATTTTTCTTGGAGTTTTTTCCGTTCAATATTTGGTGAACGAAAAAAGTTAAGCAATCAAAGATTTCCCCTCGTTAATTTGCAAAAAGCTGCAAAATTTGTGTACTCTCTGTACACATTGTCGACATAGAAATTTACTAATTGAGAATCAATCGATTAATTGTTTGATGAAGGAAATTAGGCGAGAGTTAAGAGTACATTTTCGTTGGTAAGATTCTGTTTTTATTTATTTATTTATGTTCAATGAAATCTTTGCCAGATTGTAAATTAAAGTAATTGAACCAAAAATTCGTAACTTTTAGTTAGTTGAAAGTTATGCTAATTGGATTGAGTAATGAAATAAATGAAATACCTCGCGGTGCATCATTTACATAACTTCTAATTGAAAAAAATATTTCATTATGAACTTTCATTCAAAATCGTTGTAGATATGTTGTCCGATGCATTCAAGTCATAGACCCTTTCAGTATGTAGTTTCACTCCCAACCATAACTACATCCACTGGGATAAATAATTGATCGTCTTAATCCAACGGTGTCGGCTTTTGTCAAAGTATACGGAATTTCAAATCGATGTTCATAAAGTGAAAATCACACAATACTTTGACAGAAGCCGACGCCGTACAAAAACCCTCTCACTTCTAAATGAAATTTAATTGAATTTCTTCCTTGACTAATAACTCACTCTCTGGGAGCAGCCACACAAAGTTAAATTTGATCCAGTGAGGGGGTAAAAAATTCTGAAAAGTCTTAAGGCCAAAAATGTACTTTTTGTAAAAACGAAATTTGAACAAAGAATGGAAAATGATTCCAGAAAATGCGCTTTCGGGCAAACCAATCGCGAAGGCAATCATAGAAGTCACAAGGTTATATGGAAAATCACTTAAAAAAACCATCTCTTAGAGGCACCCCGGTGCAAAAGATCTGCCAACAGAGGTGTTGGAACTTCTCTTATACGTTTTAGGGGCCTTACATTGAGTTTTGCTAACAGTTTGTGCCATTTCGGGCATATAAGGAACGGGTTAGCTCAGTGGTAACCTACTGCGTGGTGGGGACAAATTCTGTTTAGGATTTTTCTTCAATGTATAGCAAAGTAACGTTCCTAGACACACCCAAACTTCATTATTTAGGTGAATTCGGTGCCGCAACTAATCGTACATAGAAGAATGACAAATATGACGTCACCCATATTCGATGAATTCTGTGTACAAATATCTGAGTCTGATATTGGACGGAGATATAATTAGCACCAGAAGAAATCCTAATGGTAAAATGCTAGCTACCGTTAGGCGTGGTTCCGAATTCACGTTAAGCATGTGACCTGCCGGTAAAACACATTCAAGTGCCGAACCAGCATTCTAAGCCCTGCTAGTGTGTGCAATTTACCACTGACACAGTAAAAACTTCGGTAACGAAAGGATCTCTAAGAGAATCCATGTGAGCGAAAGCTCACAAAAAATTGCGGAACTAGAATCTAGCTTCTGACCCGGACGGAATGCAACGGCGGATTATTATTATTGTTGTGCCCTTTAGAGTACAGTCTGGTGCTAAGAATCTCTTTGGAGTCATACTGGAATCCAGAAAGCCTTATTCTTCATGAAGGCAAGCTCCATGAAAAGCTTCGATTCTCAATATAATGGGAGCCGTGTAGTTAGTTACCCATTAGCTGGGAATCATAAGTTGCCAACGGTAATCATATTACCTGCATGGAACAAAATTGAAAGGGAGTAGAAACTAAATAGTATTTTATACTTCAAGAACTGTAAATGGTATTTTGCCATTTCAAGAACATAAAATACTCGTACAGTTCTTGCAGTGTAAATAGTTTTATATATTGAGCGCTTAAACGCAATTTATTATTGATCGAAAACAAAACACACATTCTGTTTGCATATAAACGCGTCATCTATGTAACTTTACAGTTCTACTGTAAAACTTATATACTTTTACAGTTCGAGTGTAAAGCTTATATATCGGTGTATGTATATTTTGAGCGGTAATGTCTGTACACGAATTGCAAAGCCTTCTTTATATCGAGTTTTTTGCTCAAATAAAGTGTGTTTTATATGCGCGAAGCATATAAATAATTTGTCCATCCAGTCAAGTTGTCCAACTACAGCGATTGTATTATTGTTAACAATAGCGGAAAGCGGAAGCCAACTCATGGGCATGATAGTTGATCTCCTGTCTGGACGCTAAGCAGCCAATGCTTAAATCGGCTGTTTGTTGTCCACAACTATATAAAAAAAATATTTTATTTTAGAAAAAGAAAACTTGCAAAATTATTTGAATAGAGAAACAAAAAAATTGATTTGACTATGATTGACAGTTTGTTAATTAATGTTGGCAAACCATAATTCAGTAGCAGTCGCCTCATTATTAAAATAATAACAAAAAAAATGTATGTGTGTAGTACTCATGGTATCACATAAATAGTTGATTTGATATGCACGTAAAATTTCGTTGTTTATAAGAGAAGACGCCACAACTATTAATGTCCACTAATTTAAAACAAATGTAAATTAGTTGCTCTGTTACGCCTGTCTCTGGGAAAGATTTTTATTGGTGTCGCACATTATGTTGTAATATCAATTTTTTAACGATAAAAATTTATTAAATTTGATTACACAAATTGAAACGAAATTTTTATAAAGATGACACATTACACATTCCTCAGATACTGTTTTCAAATTGAAATTCATTTGTTAATTACATTAAAATCGCAGTTGCTTCTTCTATGGTCTAGAAGAAAAGCTCCCATTTTCGCACTGAAAGTGAATGTAGCTCAAAATAATAATTGGCAAAATAATAAATTTTAGGCTGAAACGAT
This sequence comes from Pseudolycoriella hygida, assembly GCA_029228625.1. Lineage (NCBI taxonomy): Eukaryota > Metazoa > Arthropoda > Insecta > Diptera > Sciaridae > Pseudolycoriella > Pseudolycoriella hygida. The sequence continues at coordinate 43,001,532 of CM055405.1, read as the reverse complement.
GTAACAAAAGATGTACAGAAGATGTAAAAGTGGTGTGCAAGTGCTGTACAAGTGACGTCTTGCTGATGTGTAGGTTGTAAAATTGATGTATCAGTGTTGAATTTGTGATGTTGCAAAGTTGTACACTTACATATGAATTTTAATTCATCATTAAAATATTAAAATATTTCAGATACATCACTAGTACATCACACATACATCAATTTTATTGCAGAGATTAGCAAAGGATGTGTCGGAGTTGTAAAAGTGATATTATAAAGCTGTGCACTTACAAATCCTTTTTACATCATTAATACATCACATACACAACTTTTTTATTTTGATTTATTGTTGTAATGATACCTAGTGGTGGCTTATCTTGAACTTGTATTGAGCAACACAAGAATTTTTGAAAATATGAGAAGGCCTGAATTCCAATGAATGAAATTCAACGGCAAACAGAATAGATGTTGCAAAAAGACTATCCAAGTAAATATTGCCTTACCTCTTAAGTGGATGAAATAACGTCTACATTATATTGGATTGGAAATTGCCCAAAGGCCAATATTGAAAAACCCGTCTGAAGTTAGGGTGCAAAAAAAACCTCTCCAAATCCGTAAAAAAGGCAAAATTTAAAAAAAAATTGAAAAAATGTAAAAAAATTTTGTGACGCAAATTTTAAAAAAATTGTACTAGGACCGCTCTTAAAACTTAGAACACTTAGGAAAGACCTCGGACCCATACTTCCATGGACAAAAAAGTTATGTTCCCTTTTCTCTACAACACGTGAGTTGGGCCTACACTAAGGGCTCTCCAGCACTCAGGAAAAAAAGAGTTTTGAAAATCGGAAAAGATTTACCCAATTTATGTAGAAAAAACACGTTTGGTCCTAGAAAAGACTCAGTTTTTTAAGGCCCTGGATGGGTCCAAGGCCTCAAAATCCAAAAAACTTTCTTCCAAAAATTTTCGGGCATTCCCACTCCTTTCAAACAAAAAAAAATTGAAAATCAAAACCAGTTAGTTAATAATAATCCCAATGGCAGTGATAAATCGGGAGTAGCACTCTAAAGTGTCTGGTTCGACTGCCGGGGTGTTACACTGAATAACTGCCAGCTAGTGTGAATTAACCACGCTCTAGGGACCACATGCTTAACGTGTTCGCGGGCTAGTACATCTGGCAACACCTAAGCGCGCATCGAACAGATTCGAGTCACAACCCTAAACGGTATGGAATTTATCATTATTTTTTTTGACGTTTACACACACCTTAACGTAGCAGCCTGCTTGTTTCGTACACAGTGACCTAACATGGGTGCTGTCATACTTCGTTGTGTACAAATCGTTGCGATATTGTTACCCCAATTACCCTTTTATGAAGCTTGGGTGAGTTTAGGAACGTTACTTTCATGATAAGCGTTGAATCCTATACAGAATTTGTCCACACCGGGGTTTGAACCCGGATATTCTTGGTGGAAATTCAGTACGTTACCACTGAGCTATCCCGTTCCACTTAGGTTGCCCTAGCTCAGTGCCCTTAGTCCAAAAAAGCCCATCCACATTCTCGAAACCGCTTTTGGTACGACCTTTCAGGAGAAAAACATTTTGAAAATCAGTCAAAATTTACTCGAGTACTTCCCCTCCTCAAATCGACTGTTACAAACGTACTACTCGTACTTCGTACCAGGAGCCTGCTTCCACACTTGTTCTTTAGATGGGTTTTTGTGAGATTTGTATTTTGGTCGTTAAATATAGGTACTAGATCAGTCTAGGGATTGAATTGATGAGCTAATAAAATACTCAAGATACTGAGAACCACTATTCTCTAACCCATACATTCTGTTCAAATTGCATTTTGTGGAGATAGTCATAAGTACGCCTGTATGCCTAAACGATCCGTATAAAGTACCAGAAAATTCTGTTGTTTAACGGGTTAAAACACAACGTTTTGTGCAGAGCAAAATTCTATAAGAATTTGCCACTTAATATTCAAAGCAAAAAAAAAAAACGTTAAGTCATTGTCCATACCTCCAAGCTGACTTTCTTAAAATTAATGATGAAACTATTATCTTTTTGACGTAATTTGTTTTTAATATTTTTTTAGCTTAGAAATAATTAGGAAGATCAGAATGCGATAACACTAACCTCTTTTAGGAGGTCATCAAATTTCAGTTATTCTTAACTTATTTTTGCTTTTTTTTAATGATTACGAAATTAATTTACAGTAAACATCGAAACATTAAGTTTCCTCTACCTTTTCTTAGTGACACAATTTAACTTTTCTTTAATGCTGTCTTTGTCAACGTTCTAATGTATATCTTGACGTTGGTAAATTACATATTTCTTATTTGCATGTTTTTAAGTAAATTTTCTTTTGATCACGCAATATCCTAATATTATTTTATTTTAATTGAGATAGAGTTTGTAAGCTGATTGTGGCTGTTGTTATGATTATGGTTAAAGCGTCATGTATTTCATCAAATATTCCGTGCTGTGCGAAGATAGGGGTATATCTAATCCAATTAATTTCAACATGAAATGGGGTTGATTACAGCCATCCTATAATTAATTTCATTTTTATTTATTTCGTACTTTCACAAGTGGATATGTCGTTAAATAGAAAATAAAAGTAAAACTTCCGCAATAAATGGAGTTGTTTCATGATAGAGAGCTTTCGTTTTAAGCAGTCGGACCTTGGAGAGGTAAATTAACATTTTTCCGAAATACCCAATTTGAGCTGAAAAACGACTACCGAAGCAGTGGTTTCAGCTCCCATCGACGTCGATTTTATACTTTTTTCATTTTACACGGTATAAGGTGTTGCTCTTACTTTCTTTAAATATTCAATGCGCAACAGTTGCAACCAGTTGCGGCGACCAGTAAATTGTAACTTATAATGACAAAGGATTTTCAAGAAGAAAACCTCTAAGAATATTCCAATATTATAAAGAATTTTCAGAAATTTTCAAGAATCTATTCCAGGTAAATAAGGGGCCATTCATAAATGACGTCCGGTCATGGGGGGGGAGGTATAGGATAAAACCGGACATTATGGTACCAAATGTAAAAATTTTCTCATTTTTGTATGGATTTTTGAGAAAGTTTTAGAATTTTGGCCCAATCCTGTTGGGAGTTTGTGGTTTTGTCAAATTTCTGTCATGAATTTAAAACAGAGAGTATGCTCGAGGTTGTTTGTCGAAGCATGGACTTAGCCAAAAAGTTTTCCTGTAGTTTCTTTGACAAATCGCACAGTGTGTTAAAAGAAAATAAGGAGAGAAGGAGTCGAAAAACTGTCAAAATAACCGTACGTCATTTATGAACGGCCCCTAAATCCTAAGCTCAATTTTACGTGAGAAATTAGTAAGTTTAGCTGTAATTTCGTACTGATGGCTGTTTCTGTGATGAAACTGGTCGCTTTGTGAAGGGGGAGGGGGGTGTCATTGTATGGATATTCCTGTCGCATCACTCGTTGGTCTTCCTTGCTTCTACTTTGTGGTACTAAAGATTTTTCTCTCAGATGTTGCTAAAGATGATACAGAATGAATGTACTAGCAGCCTTGAATGACTAGCAGCCACGCAAAGGGATTCTTCTGAGTAGAGGTGCGATACCGATGGTCCGTATTGTATCGGCGTTATGGATAGGATAGGATAAAGTGGGTAGGAATACGCTAAAACGTAATTCCTTGCACCTAAGCTACCAATGGGCCTGTTGTGCGTACCCACAGAACTTAGAGGATATTCCTTATTATATTTTTTTTTTTTTTTTAGTTGTTTTTGATCCGATTTAAGTAGTTTAGTACGGTTTTAGGAGAGTGATTCTTTATAGATTTCGGATTTACTATATAGGAACCAAAAAATCTGGCTCTAGCCATAATGTAGGCGGGGCAGTGACAAAGAAGGTGTTCGGCGGTTTCAATGTCGCCGCAGCGATTGCAAAGTGGGCTGTTGACCAGCCTCATGGTGCACAAGTGCTTGTAAAGGGAGCAGTCAGAATGTCAGTTATTCTTTTTACGTCTCTTTTAGAGAATGAAAGAAGCTCTTTAGAAAAGCCTTCATTGATTCGGATACAGTTTTTGGCATGACTTGCATAGTGTAGAGATTGCCAGTGTTTTGAGAAGGTATTAACTTTCCATTGAGTAATTATTCTGAACAGAGTAGAAGCCGATACGGGCACACTCGGTTCAGGACCTATGAAAGGAGAAGACGAGGCTATTTTTGCAAGAGCGTCTGATTGTTCGTTACCAGCGATACCATAATGGCCTGGTACCCAAGTCAGTGATACTTGACGATGTGTGGAGAGTAATTGTAACAGGTCTCTACATTCTAAGACTAGCGATGAATTTGTATCCTCCTAAAGATTTGATTGCCGATTGGCTGTCGGAGCATATAAATATACCTTGATTTACTGGTAAGTTTTCTAGAGCAGAAAGCATTTCGTTGACACAAGCGATAATACCTGTAATCTCAGATTGGAATATAGTGATGAATTTTCCTAAGGGGACAGTTTTGTTTAAGCTAAGTTCTGGTGAGTGAAATCCGGCTCCGCCGCTACCATGAGATAGGGAGCCGATTGTAAATCCGGATATTCGGTTTGTAGGTGGGATGGCTGAGTTATTGATCCAATCGTCTCGATTAGGGAGGCTAATAGAAAATGACTTTTCGAATCTGAATTTAGGAATTATTGAGTCGCACGGCATTTCAAATTCGGGAGAATCCGATATCATTCTTTTCCAGATTCTTGCATGGTTGCTGTGGTTAACTATGTGTGAATTTGATAGTTTAAGTCTGAGCGCAGTGGCTCGAGCTTCACCTTCAATGAAGATGTGCAATGGTTCAATATTAAGGATTGCTTCTAACGCGGCTGTTGGAGCTGAGCTCATAGCGCCCGTTATACCGATGAGCGCAAGTCTTTGTAATTGAGCAAGTTTGAGTTGAGATGTAGTGAGGTTGCATCTTGGCCACCAAACTATAGCTGCGTAGCTAAGTCTAGGTCTGATAATAGCCGTGTATATCCACTTTAAGACTTTAGGGTTAAGACCCCAGGTGAGACCAAAAGCCCTTCTACAGTGCCTTTTGAGTCGATTGTGAGTCCCAACACTTTTACTGAGTCGGATAGTGGGATTCTTTTACCGAAGAAAGACGGCTGAATGAAATTTAGGGTGACGCGTTTTTTAGAAAATAATACTAGTTTTGTTTTGTCTGGATTGGCTGTTTGTTCGTGCGAGTTGCACCAGTTTTCTACTAGTTTTAAGGCAGATTGCATCACTTCGCATATAGTGGATGTGAATAGACCTACTATTAGAATCATTAGGTCATCGGCAAAGCTTTGAGAATAATACCCAGCGTTATTCAGCAGAGTTAGGATGCTATCTTTTACCAAACAATAGATAAGGGGCGGTAAAATTCCCCCTTGCGGACATCCTTTACTAACGAGAACGCTGATTTTGGTATGCAGAGACAATCCTAGTGCGTAGCATAGCAATTATCCAACCGATTGTAGTCTCATGGATATGATGAGATCTACACGCTTTAGCTACCGCTATAAAAATTACATTATTGAAAGCGCCTTCAATGTCAATGAAGCATCCTAGAGCTTCACAATCTTGTTTAAAAGCTCTGTCAATTTTGCTGACCAGGTGATGAAGCGCAGTTTCTGCTGATTTCTTTGGTTGATAAGCATATTGTCTAGGGTGAATTGTAAACGATTTTAGTATACCGTCTCTGAGATAGCGGTCAATAAGTTTCTCAAGTGTTTTAATAATGAAAGAAGTTAGATTGATTGGTCTGAAAGATTTTGCAAGATGGTACGAGTCTTTTCCTAATTTCGGAATGAAGACGACTCTGACTCCTCTCCAGCTCATTGGAATATAGATGAGGCTTAGGCTCGCAACAAAGATGTGAAAAAGGTGATCTACTATGAAGTTGATGCTGTGCGTTATGGATACCGGATGCTATTATTTTGAAATAAGACTCTGGATTGGTTGTGAGTGATTTTGTGTCCTGGAAAAAGGACCTGTGATTCATACTAACTAACTAGCTGGAGCTTCTAGAATTGGATGGTGATAGGCTGAACGAATGGTCCATTACGACCTGTTAGTTATTCCAATCTGATGAAATCTAGAAAAATGCTGCAAATTTATTTTTATACTTTGAGCGATTTTACCTAGCAGATTTTGTCTTACGAGATTTTTCCAACTTTCATTATTTATATTGTAAGAAAATACCGGTTCCGGTGACCATTTTGAAAGTCCACATAAAAACGAAACTAAATTTTTTTATGTGTTTTTATATGTGACCACGCTGATATACACATGGTCTTGCGACAAAGGTGTACTGAAGAGGCGTAAACGTCCCAATCAGCCAAACTTTCTGTCGTGGATTGTTAAAATATAGAATGGATAGAAACATGTCTGCTATAAAAGCGACGAATCTATGCCTCATTTCTAAATTAACGCTAAATTTTGATCTATTTCTGATAAAGTCGCCCGAAATATTTTAAATTTTTGTAATTTCAAAATTTTTTTTTTCAGTAATAACCTCCTGCCACGATGGTTACACCAGACCAAATTGACATCATTCAAACGACATGGAAAATACCGGCTGCAAATCCAGTCGATTCTGGAGAAGTTATACTGTTGAAATTCTTTGAGAAATTTCCGCACAATCAGCAGAAATTTTTGGCATTTAAGAACTTACCATTAGAATCACTAAAAGTAATTAAAACACACAGCGGAAGAGAAAGACTCTATACATTTAAACGTCAAGCATTGCTACTCTATCGAAGGGCATGTTGAATAAAAAGTGCACACAGAAAAATTTGCGAATTATCAGAAATCTTGTGCACAAAATTCGCGCATTTTCAGAAATTTCATCTGAAAAGCTCGATAGCGTCGGGTAGCGTAAGTCAGAAGCCCTATAAAATTAGGATATGCCGCACATTCATTTTGAAGCGATAGTTGACGTTTATTGTAGAGTTTCAATGTTAAGTCCACTAAAGACTTTTTTACAACTCCGTTGCGAAAAGTGAACTTTTTCATGCGTCAAACGGATGACATAGATTGCCACTAGTTATAAAAAGTAAAATTCGTGATAAAATAGTACTTTGTGATACATGTTACTAGGTTTGATATTGCCGATACGAGCCGAAGGCGAGTTCGACAACACACCGTGTGCGTTAAACTACCAGCATACGTAACGTGTATCAAACAACATTTCTTCCAATTCAACAAAAACAAGCTTTTTTCTTCAATTGAATGAGCTTTTTGTTGTTTCGTTTAGGCTTTAGGTTGGTGTTGTATGAGGCGACTAATGGCAAATTTCTACAAATCTGCAGACCATATTTCATGAGTGGTGTTGCTAATCGGTTCTTGCCACTGATTTGCGTGTCCTGATGCCTTGATACGGCCTGATATACCAAAAGTTTGGTATTATCTGGCAACAAAACCGATGAAGTGAAGCAACTAAAAACAACAAAACAGCAAGCACTGTTGTTATTTTATCTTTCCAACAGTGCTTGCTGTTTGCTGTTTTGTTGTTTTTAGTTGCATCACTTCATGGGTTTTGTTGTCGAAAAATAACAAACTTTTGGTAAATCAGACCGTATCAAGGCATCAGGACACGCGTATTTGCGGCAATATTCTGTTAGCAACACCACTCATGCAGATTTGTAGAAATTTGCGAAAGAGTTGCCCCACAAAACAACAAAAAGCTCATTCAATTCATTTCAGTACCTCGAATCAATTTTAAATTAATGAACTTAAATTTACTCAGGGCGTAAAAAATGTTTTACCGCACGCTCGTAAAAACGACTTCATGCGACACCAAAGTAACGCACGAAAAAGCCTGTTTCTGTTGGTGAATTACAAAAAATGTTGTTTGATAACACGACAAATTTTCGCAAAAGGAAACATTCAGGGAAAAGCACTTTTTTTGTCGGTGAAATGCAATAATTGTTATTTGATATACGTTACGTATGCTGGTAGTTCAATGCACACGATGAGTGATAAAAAGTAAAACCAGTGATTAAAAGTTCATAGTCTAATTGGCATTCAAAAGTTCACTTTTCCCAAGTCCTTGTATTCAAAACGCTGCGAAATTAGTTGTTTTTGTCACTTTTCGCAACCAGTTGCATGAATTACTATTAAAAGTGTTTTAATCCCAAAAGGGTAGCAAGTCATTTCGAACGCATGCCGGTCGTGTCGTAACAGTTATCAATGATGCTATTGGCGTATTGGGTAGTCCTGACGCAATCGCACAATTGGAGGAGATGTGGGGAAAGATAGGCGAAACGCATTCCAAAAGGAAAATTAGCAAGGATTCATTCAATGTAAGCTTTCCAGTTGCCCTTAACTATTTTTTCAAACGAAAATTCTCTTCATTTAGGAATTGAAAATTGTTATTTGTGAAGTTTTGACTGCCGTATGCGCTTTGGACGAGGTTCAACAAAAAGCTTGGGACGACCTATTCTCAACGATATACGAAATTATCTTCAAAAAGTATGACCAGTAGACATTTTTACATTAATATTGAAAAAACTGTAACTGAATAATAATGTCGGTTAATAAATTTTCATGTTTGACGTAAGTAAAAAGGGCGTGTCTCCGTTCAAATTTATCAGATCGGAACCTATCGTTTTTTCTCCCATTCATCACAAAAATCACACGAACCTTCCAGTCCCCTGATGGATCCTATCTAAGATGTCGGATCCAACAAATTGTAATGGATAAGGTACATCCACATGTTGTGAGTCTCAGAGTGAGGAAATTTGAACACTCACAGATAAATTGAACGTCCGTTTCTTCTTCAAATCTCCCATTTGTTCTTCATTCTGCCTCATGATCGCTCCCCTGTCTGAAGGAGATTTTTTTCAACCAAAATTTGAAAAAAAAATGTCCGCTCTTGATCCAACTTGGAGAAAGAAGAAACAAAATTGCAAACAAAGTCAAATTTCTGGGCTCTATGAAAATCAAGAACTAATTGGCGCTTCGGAGTTCTTTCAAATAAAACAAAGATCTAGCAAATATGACGAAAAAAACGTAACTTCTAACATTTATTTCTCTACCAAACTATCCTAAACGGGTCTCTATTTTTTGTAAATCATCCACGGTGAGCTTGAATGAGCTACTTTGATAATATACTGAATTTGGTCAAAATCGGAGACAAGTGGAAATCTATAAAAAAACTTAAAGATTTAGTCACATACCGTAGAGCAGTTTTTTGCTTACAATTATGTTGTTTATCCTGATAAAAATTATCAAAACTCCTGTACGCAACAATTTTTTCTCACAAATTTGGAAAATGTATGGATAGTTTTTATCAATTTTCTTTAAAAATCTCCGGACAACTTATGAAGTGCCAGAACAAAAAAGTTTAGTTTTGGCCTCAAAAACAATTTTTCGGAGAGAAATCCATGTGCACGCACTTTCAACTAAATTTTCATTCAAGCTCACCGTGCATCTGTTCAAGAGGATAGTAAAATCATGCAAATGTTTTCGATTCATAAAAGTAACCTGTTTCAACGGCACACAAAGTTTTTGGTACTCACCAGTTCGTTAGCTTTTTACGTTCATTTGTGAAATGTTATCTAAAATAATGTAAAACAGCTTAATACAACAAGTGGAAAAGAAAAAACAAATCAAAGCTAAAAGGAAATATGGTATCACGGTCGCGCGGTAGCAATGCACCCGTGAAGCAAGTCCACATACGTACAAAAAATTAGGAAATTTTTTTTATGCGCAGACGGACAAAAAACGTCACATTTCCTCACAAGATTGAGAGCGTAAAGTAGGCTTGTTCTGACCACTTTTTAAAAATTGCTTTTTAACCCAGCTGTCGTTTTCGGTCCTGGACCGAAAAGTACTTTTTTGCCCAGTTGTATTTCCTTACTCAAAAATGATAAAATGCTCAAGTTAACAGTACATTCTATTCAAAAATAACTAAAATTAAACTAGAACACAGGTCCTAATATAAAAACAATAAGTTATCTCAAAGTTACTTTAATTTATATTGATTTCAACATTATTAGAAAGTTCAATAACAATGTAAAAAAAAACAACATATTACCAATGAAAGATGAATGACGAACGGAAAATTCCAAAATTCAGGCAACTATAATCTCAAATTCATATACTATGTATACTGTGACCATTCACAAATTTTGAATTTGATTTTGTTTGATAATTTGTTCGGAATGTGACTTTTTGTCCGTTTGCGCATAAAATAGTATTTAACACACGGAGTAAAAGTTTTTAATTTCGACCACGGTGCTGAAAGGGTCCTCAGGCTCCGCTACGCTCCGCCCTCTGACCTTTCACCACCTGGGTCGAAATTAAAAACTTTTGCTCCTAGTGATATAATTTACTATTTTAGCCAATGAGACTGTTGAGTGTACTCATTTTCGACAAAAATGTTTTTCACAAATTCATTGAGGCTTTTGAAACTGTTGAGCATGCTCAAATGTGAAAAAAAAAATTTTAACCAATGAGACTGTTGAGCGTACTCATTTTCAACAAGAATATTTTTTACAATTTTATTGAGGCTTTTGAGACTGTTGAGCATGCTCAAATGTGAAAAATATTTTTTTAGCCAATGGGACTGTTGAATGTACTCATTTTCGACAAAAATAATTTTCACAATCTTATTGAGGCTAAAAAATATTTTTGTCGAAAATGAGTACACTCAACAGTCTCATTGTCTAAAAAAATATTTTTCGCAATTGAGCATGCTCAACAGTCTCAAAAGCCTCAATGAAATTGTGAAAAATATTATTTTTGTCGAGAATGTGTACACTCAACAGCCTCATATCCTTTCGTAGCAACGGTTCAAAATAAGACTGCAAATACGCATGTGCAATTTAGCAACATGAGTTACGTCGTTGGCGGTCCACATGCAAAGTTAAGCATTATTCGGCGCAGTTAGTACTTAGATGGGTGACCAGAAAAAGTAAGTAAAAAAAAAATTTTCTAATATAATTTCAGATTAATCGCGAATTGTGAAGAAAATAGTACGTGGCGGCATCTACGAACAAAAGGAAAAAGTTTCAGTATCATTGGCGGCAAAAAAGCATCTCAAACTGCAATTCAAAATTAGCATACTCAAGAATCTCACATAGCATCAAAATGAACATACTCAACAGTCTGAAATAGTCTCAAAATGAGCATACTCAACAGTCTCAAATAGTCGCAAAGTAGCATACTCTACAGTCTTAAATAGTCCAAAATGAGTATACTGAACAGTCTCAAATAGTCTCAAAATGAGCATACTCATCAGTCTCAACAGTCTCAAACACCAGAAAAATGTCTATTAATTAAGGCAAAAATGAGCACACTCATCATTTGTAATGATGATGACGGTCTCAAAACAGTCTAAAACGTTCGAAAATACAGTACTCAGTGCCATACACAAAAACAGTCTCAATTTCAGTCTCAAATCGCATGGTTTTTTTTACTCGGGAGTGGTAGTGTACTTTTTGTTCGATAGTTGTAACTGCGGTATGGCACTAGAAAATATCACTAGTGCGCATATAGCTATAGTTGCAAACAACTGCACAAAAAAAGTCTTTATACTGAAAATGAATTGAAGAAACCACCGTCACTTACCTTATGACGTTAAATTGATTACAAAATAAACACAAAAATGCGGACTCCTAAAAACTCATTGACTTCTCATTCATCAATTACGACTGCATCGGCGGCAAGCGTTTAAAAAATTCCCTTTCGGCGAGCCAGTTCAAAAGAAATGCATAAAGAAGAAGTCGAGTGCTATCCAAATCACTGAAACATTTAAGCAAAATTGTGCATTGAAGATGCTATTGATTTGGTTTGCAGCTCAATGGATACAATAAAAATAAAAAGGACGTAAACGGATACCGAAGGCATCTCCCATTTCTACAATTTTATGTTTGTATTTATTATTAAACGTCTTAATCCAAATTTGTGAAAGCAGATTTCTCTACCTCTTCTATTCAACTGGATTTTCTTTTTGATTTTGATTTTTTTGTTGAAAATCCAACATTCACATACATCATACTTAATGTAAACTCACAAATTTATCGCATACAATAAAACATGAAAAATATACCGAATGCGATGATATTTTTGTATAGAGTGATCACGGCAAGTCGGCACTTTTTCTTCTTGTTCTAGAATAATGAAAATCTCTTTTATCTAACTGTCCACAGAGGTAGATTGAGTGTGAATAACAATATTACACAATGGCTTTGTCGGTATTTAAATACAAACATTTTGAAAATAATCAATGAAAATAAAATGCGGATATTATTGTGGATCGATTCACAACGTGCAACGTGAAAGTGAGAAAGAGATGCACGCATGTATTCCAAATTATCCTTTTATTTACGGAGAAGATTGTTGCAAAATTACGTATGTGACGATGAATATGGTTGAGGGCCTAAAAATGCACTACTTTTTTTCGGAATGTTGATGGTGATGCTCCGGTCGGGTGAGTACAAAAACACATGCAGGGGACCCGTACGCATCAGAATGGATGAGTCGGTTAGATGTTGCAAAAATACTCGAAGCATTTTTAAGTAAATATTTTATTTATTTCGTCAATGGCCTTGGCCCCCTGACTACTTACACTATATATTACATTACAATTTAAATAAATTCATTAACAAAGACGATGTTCTTATTATGAGGTTTATGAGGAATACAATTGTTCTGTTCGTTGTTTAGTTTGACAGACTGTGTCCTATGTCCCTTAAAAAAATGATTAGCGATAACCAGTCGACAAGACTAGCAGATGAGACTCGATTCGGCTAATTATATTCTGATTAGAGTGAGAACTGTGAGAAAGTATTTCGTAATATTGATCACACGGTCAAAAATAGTCATGAACTATCATTGATTTTTAGTACTGAGAGGATTGGATTAATAAAGTTCTTCTTGTCACAGCACTCAAACTGAACGGAGGTGTTTTTATTTATTACGGTGAAGTTTTGACCAAAATTTAGACCACCAAAAATTTTCTCATCTAGCCAAGGCTAGATTGTTTTGGTCGCCCGAAAAATTGGCGATCAATTTTTGTTCTGAATAATTCGACGATTAAATAAGAAAGTTGAATCAACCAAAAATTAGTCGACCAATTTTTCGTCGCTTCAATTCAACGAATAAGAAATGAAATGCAAGTTTTGATCAACCAAAAATTGGTCAACCAATTTTTGGTCGCTTCTATTCAACAATTTGCAAGTTTGAGTCGACGAAAAATTGGTCGATCAATCGATCAATTCAACGAAGTAACAAAAAAGCTGAATAATTCGACGATTAAGTAAGAAAGTTGAGTCAACACAAAATTGGTCGAACAATTTTTCGTCGCTTTAATTCAACGATTAAGTAACAAAATCCAAAATCCAAATTAAAGTTTGAAATTTAGAATTTTGATATGTGTATGTGACATCAGGTAGGATGCGCCCGTGACGCATGACCGTTTTTCTTTTTTATGTTTAACCCTGTTGGTTGTTGGTTGCTGTAAAGAAAATTGTGTTGAATAAATTTCAATATTAAAATAGTTGTTGACTCCCGAGAATCCCGACCAAAGCGGTTACAGTGAGTTTCTGAAAAAACGACGTTCATGAAAAGAGCAAATCTGAAGTGAAACGAACTTTTCGATGGCAAAACAATTAGTTGGAAAATTTCATTTACACTTCGCACTCAACTCCTTTACTCTAAAAAAGTTCGTGCTATCAGTTATCAGCAAGTGTAAAAAAATTGTCAGCAAGTGTAAAAAAGTTGTCAGCAAGTGTCAGAATGTTGTCAGCAAGTGTAAAAAAGTTGTCAGCAAGTGTCAGAAAGTTGTCAGCAAGTGTCAGAAAGTTGTCAGAAGGTGTCAGAAAGTTGTCAGCAAGTGTCAGAAAGCTGTCAGCAAGTGTCAGAAAGTTGTCAGCAAGTGTCAGAAAGTCTCAGGAAATACATCCATGGTAAAAATGAACTGTGGAATCTAGTAAAAAACTCATTCATTTAATGACACTTGCTTGCGGGTTCATTCTGGCTATGGATTGGATGGATGGAAATTTTCCAACGCCAGCCTCCTATAAATTGCATTTAATATTGCCGTAAGTTGTAATGTGGCCATTCCATAAAAACTTCATTCTCACTTCATTTTGTAACTACTGAGAATTTCAAGCGTGGGAATGATGAAGTCCGTGGAATTGCCCAATGAATAATAATCAGCCAAAAAAATTTTTTGATTTCAAGACAAAATATACGTCCGTCGTTTAATTATTCGATTCGGCACTACAATTGTGTTGTATGGTTGAGATCGACCGGACACTAGATTTTTCCAGTTAGGACTGAAAATTTTTGATCGATGCACACTGCACACAGGTCCACGAATGGATCAGTTATCATTTATGTTGTGATTGGGCATTACTGGACTAGCATTCTATTATATCATCTACTTTGAATGTGCTCACATTATCAGTTATCCAATAAAGTTTAGTTTGTACATTACCAGTATAAGAACAACTCGTTTTACTTATCTGCTATCATCATCATTAAAATCCTTTAAGAAGCCCTGCTAAGGACCTCTTCTCCACGCGTAGAACCTGCCCACATCGCCGGCCTTGTGCAGTAGCCACAAGAGATTGGACACCACCTGAACAGTTGCACACCTGGCATTTAACCTGAACATATGCAATCAGATGCTACCCTATTCAATAACTAGTAAAGCCAGAAGGCCTGTGGTGAATTCAGTCCAGGTCTAACCTTCATACTATAGATCGTAAGGCTTTCCCGTCTGAGTGTCGACTTAGAAGCCAGTTGTGTCCCTACTCTGCGACCTGCTAACACTCATCTACCTCTCGATCTTAGTCGCCCTGTAGCCCGAAGATGCTCGCTCATGGAAATAGTACCGCCTACGACTCCTATCCGAGCAGACTGGAGAGCCGAAAAATTGTCGACGGCGGCGGCGACTTGACGAAAAAAGATAGGCTAAGCCGTTCAAAATAATGTGGCGGCGTCTGACTGTCGCCGCTGTCAAAAAAGTCGGCTGGCGGCGGCTAAATGACAAATTCTTGTTTCAAAAAAATATAAATTTATTGACAACTCAATAAATAAAAGTCGAATAAAAAGGAAAATTAAAGCAGATCTTTGCTGAACTATCAAGCAATGTATTTCCTAATTTTATGTGGAGAAAAACTAATTTTTTTTTCATTTATTGCCAAATTATAAAAATGAGTTTATGTGATTATCCCTGTCATCTAAATCACTTTAATTCCAACTCACTGAAAGTATGCTTATTAAACGGGACATTATCGAATGGCATATGTCGTGCTGTGAGATAAACGTATGTACAGCGAGTTAAAGCGATAAAAATGGCTGCGATGTTCACATAACCCATTTCTTAATTTTTCTTGACATAAAATTGGCGAATTCACTGCCTGACAGTTCAGCAAAGAACCAAAAAACTCAAATTTTGACGTAAGCCGATTTCAGCTGGTGTGGATTCTAAAAATCTTGGAAGACTTTGTAAGTCTCATGTAAAATGAGCAAAATTTAATTTTACTTGCTGTAAAATATCAGCTGTTATTCCAATGTATTTCATTTGGGCAAAACAGCTGAAATTTGACAGCTAGTAAAATTAAATTTTGCTGATTGTATAAACAATTTTTTTAAACATCAAAAGAAATTAAATCGTAAAATGTTCTTGAACAAAAGTTGAATAAAACTCGTTCAACTTAAAAGCAATTTGGCTAAAATTGAAACTTTCATTTTGGCGTTACAGAAACATTTTTCATTTATTTTTCGATAGAACAATTTTTTGTGGAAAAAGTAGGACATCTATTAAAATGATTATATTAAACATTCTGAGAAAAACGAGCAGTTTATTCAATTGGTCGACTGAATGTTTTTCTCAGAATGCTCAAAATCTTCACTAGTGTTTCACTTGTGTAACGCAAAAATGTAGGCTATCATTATAGAAGAGTCAGAATTTCTGTTGAACATTTTAAGGAATTAAATTCGCACTATATTAAAACGAAAATACTCCAGCCAACTGAAATCCTGGCCGCCGTTGTTCACCCGTATAAATAACTCGGCGTCGGCGGCGCACATTTAGCAGCCAGCCGCCGAAAATCGGCGGCTCTCCAGTCTGTATCCGAGGCATCGACCAGACACTATTCTAAGAATCATCGTCGGTGTCCCAAATATTGGCACGTTGATCATTCAAGTGAGACCAACGCAACGCAATGCTTTTTTCGTACTAATCAAAATTTCGTATAGGTTGATTTCGTGAAAATTCGGCGGTTTCTTTGAAATCGTGCTAGCTAAACAACTCACCGAATACCTTAATAGCATCAACTTTTTCTCTGGAGATCAGTTTGGCCTTCTCAAAAGCTCTAACTGCATCGGAGCTGCTCACCAACTGGTTGACTTTATCAAGCTCAACACCAAAAAAATGCTGGATGTAAGAAAAAGTATGTGGCCTGCATGTTCGTCGACCTTAAGCGCGCATTCGACACAGTTGACCCTCTGCGTTGCGTATGGCACGAAAACTGAGACGTGTGGAATTGTCTCAAGAAGCCTCTCAACTTGTTCTCAGTTATTTACATAACCGTGGTACAGCTACTGTCATTGGTGAAAACTCGAGCAGACGGATCATGGTTGGAGTAGCGCAAGGCTCAATAATGGGTCCGCTGCATTTTATCATTTATATGAGCGACATTTTGCAACTGCCATTTCTTTGGAAAATTCTTTTGTATGCAGACGATACACCTGAATCGCTGCAAAGTATTACACTTACGGAAATATATTTTTAAATCAAATACAATTTTGTACTTCTGCGCAGCTTTTTAACACTGCAAAAACTTGCGCAGAAGTAAACAAATTCTATTTGATGTAAAAATATATTTCCGTAAATGTATGCAAAAAGATGCTTTGATATTGCACAAGTGGCACTGTCGCTGTCGTAACGTATTGTCAGTGAATGTTGACAAGTTGGATGTTGGATATGGCATTCGGACGTGCAAGGAATCTACCCGACTTCAACATTACGATAGACAAACATCAACCATCAAACGAGTGCGCATGCGCACTTACAAATATCTAGGGTTGGTACTGGATGAAAACCTAACGTTTGACGGTCATATCGACCACGTTAAAAAAATGATTCGACCGTTTGTAATTTTGATGTGGAGAAGAGGAAAATATATCCCAAGTGATAAGTGGAAGCAGCTCTACTTCTCTTTCGTGCAAAGTCACCTAACTTACATGTTACCCTCGTATAGTCTTTGCAATAAGACAAAGTTGAATGAGCTACAGACACTGCAGAATGGATGTATAAAGACATTGTTCCGTCTGGAACGAAGAACATCAATGACATTCTTATACAGCTCGAGCATTCTCCCAATCAAGCTGCTCGCAGTAGTCGAGCGTGTGACTCATCTGCATACAATGCTCAAGTCACTCAACAAACAACTTCGACATTAAATTGAATAAAGATTTCAACGAGAGAGCATCGAGAAGACGTAGCCAAATCCACAACACCCGTCAGCACCCCTCATTAGGACAAACAATTAATGAGTACAATCGCTTGAGTTCCGAAATTGGACGATGTAACAACATTGAAATGTTCAAATCCAAATTGAAACTCAAGATAATGAAGGAATGTAGCGAATTTAATCCCGTATCACGTCTGTTTTACATAAACTGAAGGCTGGTGATCTCTATATTTTCGCTTTAATATTGACCTGTGATGCTTTAACGTTACTAAAACTTGAAACAACATTTGACAATTATCATGTGATACCCTTAGACTAAGCTAACACAATTTTTTATTTAATTTTTATATGTTTTCTCTGTTTTATCTAGTCATTTTTTGATTAGAAAAGGAAAACAATGTAAGCCAACTTTGTATATCACACAGAAATTCACTGAGATGATAATAAATATTTATGCAAAAAAAAATCTCTCTACTCCACTAACATTCCATCGAACCACTCGTCCTTCGGGATTCAAGAATCAAGAAACATGAGTACTGTAAAATATACCTGTAAGTTGTTTGAAAAGTGAAAAGTAGCTTTGTGATTCTCATTCTCGAAATGTTTTCGAAACCTAAAACAACAAGACTTCCACTCTGAACCCATTTATCACGACAATTGTGTGAAAAAATTGGTTTCTTTGTTCCAAACATATATATTTCATTACTAACAATTCAACGGTATTTAATAAACCATACGACAATAATCCCTCCTTGAGTAACTTATATGCAAAAATACGATAATTTTCAAAGGACTTTCGCCTCAACATATCATATCATGGCGGGAACGAGAATGAATAATAAAATTAAAAAAAATCAGAGTATTATTTACCAAACTCTGCATGCATATCAGTGGAAACAAAATAACGAACGCATGTATCCCATTTATCGGCCATTATTTCTGTTTGGAAACAAGGGAGGGAAACTATTGTTACAAACGAATATTCTGCCATCAAAACGTAAACTATTTGGTGCACTATAACTCACTACTGACAACTTTTTATTCCTTCCATACAATTCAATTTCAATGTATGACATTAGGACCTCCAAAATATGTGATATATGAAAACATGAAAAAAAAAAAAAACAGGGAGGAAATCTCGGCTCCATGTTGTACATAAAAAATATTAAGCAAAACTAATTCTTTATAATAAACATAAATAAATAACATGTTTCCACGTTGCAGTATTTTGTAACCATAGCCATCAGGATGCTACTATACGCACATAACGCGAAATTATACCTACGGAGCATATAAATAAAAAGATGCAATAGAATAGGGTTTAATTCGTCGTTCCCCAGAACACTACTTTTCACCCTTTATTACCTCTTGTTAGTGCACACAAATACAATACTCAATGCACATTTTATGAAATTTTGGTGACGGTGCTAAAGTAGGGAGTGTCTCTATCATTTATCTACCATATGGATAGGGGTGAGAAAAGTGTACGTTCCAGACAGCAAAAACATTTCGTTTAGTTACAACATTTTTTTTTTCAAATATATTCTGACATTTGTCAGACTCGTACGAATTAAATTAGGCTATTTATTAGGTCTTTTTTCTATAGAAAAAATACCCTATTGTGGACACTTCATCGGTCCGTCCGTCCGTCCGTCTGTCTGTCCGTCTGTCCGATGTCTGTTCCACTTATGGCGAAAATATTGCAAAGCCAGCTATGAGTTGATAGTTCAAAAATTCACTCACCACTACTACTACACGCACAAGTTCATGAGGCGGGCATGCACATAGTGCATAATAGTAGCAGCGATGGCAAATAATTTTTAGTTGGCAGCTGGCAATATGTAGTATGTGGATGACAGCTTGACGGAAGTTCATAGTTCAAAAATTCACACACCACTGCCACTACACGCACAAGTTCATGAGGCGGGCAATCACATGGTGCATAATAGTAGCAGCGATGGCAAATAATTGTTAGTTGGCAGCTGGCAATATGTAGTATGTGGTTGACAGCTTGACGGAAGTTCATAGTTCAAAAATTCACACACCACTGCCACTACATGCACAAGTTCATGAGGCGGGCAATCACATAGTGCATAATAGCAGCAGCGATGGCAAATAATTGTTAGTTGGCAGCTGGCAATATATAGCCTGTAGTTGATAGCTTCACTACATGAGCCATGAAAAAAGTTCTCAGTCCAATAGCCGACGTTCTTGCCAGTCACATTTGTGACCAATACAATATCATATGTGGCTCAAAGCTACAGTCATATTTAATTCATCGTTGGATGACCGACATGTATCGCTTCAAGTTAGTACACTGAAATGTATACGAGATGCAAGCGACGTACTCTTACAGCAAGACTGAAAACAATTTCGTAACTGCATGAGCCATGAAAATATATGATAGCTGAAAATCAATTTTATTATTACAGAGATGTTAACTCACCAACAACTGACAATCGACTAACGAAATTACTCGCCCAGCTCTCATCTTTATATTCGCCAATTTATAATTTTATAATTTATAAATTACAAAATTATAATTATACACTTCAAAAAAAATTTTATAAATTATAATTTTAGGATTTGTAATTATAATTTTATAATTCATAATTATAATTTTATGATTTGTAATGTAAAAATATAATTACAATTTTGTAATTTATAGTGAATATTGAGTGCAATATTAATTGGCGTACATGTTTATCGGTTGAGAGCTGCGAATCGACTAACGAAATTACTCTGTCAGCTCTCGTATTTATATGAGTCGATTTGTAATTTTATAATTTGTAATTATAATTTTACAATTTGTAATTATAATTTTATAATTTGTAATTATAAATTTCTAATTAATAAAAATTGTAATTATAATTACAAATTGTAAAATTATAATTACAAATTATAAAATTATAATTACAAATTATAAAATTATAATTATACAAGTATTTATAATTATGAATTATAAAAGTATAATTTTGTAATTTATAGTGAATATTGACTGTAATTTTATTTCGCGTACATGTTTATCGATTGAGAGCTGCTCGTCGACTGACGAAATGACTCGGTCAGCATTCGTTTTTATATCAGTCAATTTATAATTTTATATTTTATGACAATAGTTCATGGCAATGTCGATCGATTTCAAAATAGAAAAAAGGCCCACCAGGCTTTAAGCCGGTCGTTTCTTGTTTATTTTTTGAAGGAAACATTATTTGGAACAAAAAATTGTTCTGCACTATGGTAAAATTATGACTTTTTGTGAATGTGAAACCCTGTTCACACTCTTGAACAACATGCTCAGCAATTGGTTCATTTATGTCTATTTGGGCAGCGACGTCAGTCGACGTAGAACAATTAACGAAGGCCTTCCTCAGGGTGCAGTCCTGTCATTTATACTACTTCTGCTCTATACAGGAGACCTTCCTGAGACTCATTCAGGAAAGTTCATCTTTGCAGATGACTTCGCCTCAACTGTTCAAGCTAAAAGGTTTCTGCAACTGGAAGTATCTCTGGTACTTGACCTTTATGTCATGGGAAAATATGGAGACTCCGCCCGAATCTAAACAAAACCACGTCATGAATTTTATCCAAAATATTTGGGAGTCACACTGGATAGGTCATTAACGTACAATACGTACAGTCAACGAATTGTACCCAAGATCAAACCTAGAATTAATCTTCTACGTAAGTTAGCAGGAACGACGTGGGGGCTGACGCCATCATCGTGTTAAGAACAACCGCTCTCGCAGTTGTTTTTTCAGCCGCTGAGTATGGAGCCCCAGTTTGGATTGCAAGTGCACATACTCATCGCATTGACGTAACATTGAACAAAGCACTGCGAATCATCACCGGTACAGTCTCCTCAACACCAACGGAATGGCTGAGCGTATTGGCTAACATAGAACCACCGGAAGTTCGTAGAATGAAGGGTTTCCTAAGGCAATGAAACAAGTTAATGAGCTTGGACGAATTACCAATCCAGAATGACCTGAGAAATGTGCAACTGATGCGACTTTCTTCTCGTAAACCGCCCATTGTAAAGCGATTTGGGAACAGGGTCATATCCGCTATCACGACCTCGTTGACGACCCCACAAAAAGGCAAGCCGGTTTTGAAATCCTGAGAAAAGCTTGTGTTACCTACCGACTACGCACAAGACATGGCAATTGCGCTCACTTCTTGAAGCTTTGGTATCTGGTGAACTTGACAACTTGTGACTGTGGTGCGACATATCACTAACGACTGCCCTAGATTAGATTAGATTGAAGGTGTGAGGGGGGTCAAATTTTGCGTTTGACAGGAACCTAGACGATTAGTCCTTTGTTCCCATGCCCCCTCCTTTCTTCGTTTATTTAACAAATATTGAAAATTGTACAAAGAAAGACAAATTGAAATTATAAAATGTAAAATGTAAACGATTTTGTAAATAATATGAGTGTAAAAGTGAATGTCATCTCCTTGTGATTGTAAATAATGTCCGAGCTACGGTGTGTTGCGTCATATCCTTGTAAGGTCGTAAAATGCCATTTACCATTCTAGCCTACCCGTCTTTTTCAGGAAGAAGGTCAGGTCTTGCACCTTGATTTTGTCAATTGTTAAGTCATTAGGACCAAGTTCTGGTCTGCCCAAGATCCGTTGTCTGTGATATCTGTACTTAGGACAGTCACAAATAATATGAATGCCAGTTTCCTCTTCATAACCACAGGCACATTTGGAGTTTTCTGCATATCCTATAACGGAGAGATATTTGTTGAGGCCGCAGTGTCCTGTCAGGACCTCAGTTACTCTCTTTATGTTAGGTCTGTCAAGGTTCAGTAAACTGTCACTGAACTTCCTTAGAGGAGCTTTGCAGAAAATTTTTGTGTGATTACCCCCTTCGTACTGTCTGGAACTCTTTTATGCTGCACCTCGAGCCAGTTCTTAATGATGCGTTTCCCCTCATTTTTCGATATACCGCAGAAGGGTTCAGGCCCTATCGGGCGTTCGCTTGCTCCCTTGTCTGCTAATTCATCTGTCCTCTCATTACCTTGGATACCAGAATGACTCGGCACCCACAGAATAATAACCTCATTGTTGTTGTTACCCAGCTCATTTAGGGCTTCCTTACATTGAAGGACTGTGGCCGAACTAACCATGGGGGATTCCAGGGCTTCAATTGAGGCTTGACTATCCGAGCAAAAATAGAGTCTTCTGTTTTGAAGATTCTTGAAAGTCTCGGTATTAACCAGTTCATATATCGCTAGGAGCTCCGCTTGCATTACAGTGGTGAAGTATCCCAAAGGTATCACTGATAAAACCAGCTCCAGACAGTCCGTCTTTCTTGGATCCGTCTGTGTAGCTCACTAAGCCATCCACAGGGGGATAAGTTTTTTCCACGCCCAACCATTTTTCCCTACTCGGTATGACACACCTAAAGTTATCCTCCAGCATCAAGATAGTCGAGACCTGGTCACTCCTCATCAGGAGAGTTTCATCCTTTATTAGATTTATGATTGCCATGTGTCCTTTAGCCGAGCCCGGTGCCCAACCCCCATTACGTTGGATATTAAGTGCTGATCTGAAAGCTGCAGATTTTACAAACAGGTCAAGCGGTGGGATAGACAGAAGTGCCTCTAGGGCTCTTGTGGCCGTACTGACTTTCACCCCAGTCATACACAAACATGCTAGCCTCTGGAGTTTATCCAGCCCCTTTTTTGCTATCCCTACCTCTACTCTAGGCCACCAGACGATGCATCCATGGCAGAACATTGGCCTAACTACTGCTGTATAAATCCACCAGATGGCTCTTGGGGATAGTCCCCAGGTTCTTCCGAAGGCAGTTCTGCACATCCAGAAGATACCAATGGCCTTATCTAGCTTGTCAATTAGATGCATAATCCATGTCATCCTATGGTCGAAGGTGACCCCTAGGTATTTTACCGTCACCCTTGGGTTAAGTAATTCCCCAAAGAGTCTGAAACATCCTAGCTCCAGTTCATCGACGTTATTTTTCCTTTTAAAAAGAATCAATTTCGTCTTTCCTGGATTTACTCGGAGCTCCTTCTCCTTACACCATTCCTCCACTACTTTTAAAACATCTCTCATCAGATCCCCCAGAGTCGTCGGGCAGATTCCCCCTATGATGACAGAGACATCATCTGAAAAGCCCTGGGTGAAAATTCCAGATTGATTGAGTTTGACCAGGAGAGAGTCTATTACCATACACCAAAGTATTGGTGATAGTATTCCTCCTTGAGGACATCCCCTAGTCACACTCAGACTGGTTGTGTTGCCGCAAACGCAAGCTTCCACCTTTCTGCATCCCAGCATTCTAACTATCCATCTCACCACAATGTCCTCCGTGTGTCTTTCCCTTACCGATTTCTCAATCACGTCAAACCCTGTATTATCGAAAGCACCCTCAATATCCATGAAACAGCCCAAAGCCACTTCTTTGTTTCCCAGAATGCTCTCGATTTTTTGGGTCATTTGATGAAGTGCCGTATCCGTGGATTTACCCGTCTGATAAGCATGCTGGTTAACATGAAGTGGGAAATTCCTCAGGACTTCTTTCCTCACGTAGAAGTATATAAGCCTTTCCACCGATTTAAGCAGAAAGGACATCAGGCTAATGGGCCTGAAGTCTTTGGCTTCGCAGCGAATCGTTCTCCCAGGTTTGGGTATGAAAGCTACTCTAACCCTTTCCCAGTCCTTAGGAATGTAGGTCAGTGCAATGGAACTCTTAAAAATTCCGATCAGCCGGTGGAGGAGCAGTTCCATACCTTCCTTGAGTAGGGCTGGAAAGATTCCATCTGGTCCAGCTGATTTAAAAGAATGAAACTTGTGGATAGCAAATTTCACTTTCCCTTTTTTAGTCAACTTTTCAGCAAACTTCCAGTCAGCCCTACTTGGTGTTTTCTCATTCAGGTATGCTGGATTAGCTTTTCCTTTTCCACCGGTACTACCTGGGAAGTGAGTTTCGAGGAGGTGTTCCGCTGTTTCTTTTCCGTTTGCGGTGTAACTTCCATCTGGTTTGAGCAAAGAGCCTACCTGAACGGCCGGATCTTTGGCTAAAATCTTCTTGTGGACACGTGCATAGGCCGGTATCGAGTTCGCCTCCTCAAAGAATTTTTCTTTGGTTTTTTCCTTATGTATTACTAAGGTTTCCTTATACTCTTTGAGGAGGGTCCGATAGGTATCCCTATTTCCCTCCTGATTTGAACCCTTCCGTGCCCTATTCCATGCCTTCCTAAGTTCCCGCCTTTTATCCTCTATAGCCTTACTCCAAAAGTGGTTCTTATAGAGGGGTTTGGGATGGGATAGGGGGCATGCGGAGTGATAGGCTTTCAACATCGCTGAGGTGATCCCTCGGTTGGCTTCTTCCAACTTCTCCACTGTCGTGTAGCGTTCGCTAAAGACCATCTTATACAGTTCCTCTCTGAGACCTTTCCTATAGGAATCCCAATTTGCTCTTCTCGGGTTCCTGTACGGTTTTCTACCCGGGAAAGACCCTCTAAGACGAAACTTAATCAGTTTGTGATCTGAATGAGTTTCTTCATCGGCCACTTCCCACGAGTGAATACTCTCCGCCAGGTTACAGGATACCATAGTGACATCTATGCGTTCCTTTCTAGCCGAGTTGACAAACGTTGGTTTTCTTCCTTTGTTTGCTATCATCAGGTCAGGCGTCACTACATAATTGACTAAAGCTTCCCCTCTACTGTTCGTTTCACTACTACGCCACACGGTGTGGTGTGCATTTGTATCAGCACCTACAATAATGGGAATGCCTATCTGCTTGCAATAATCTACAACTTTAGCCAAGTGGGGACCCGGGTGGGTAACATTCAAGTCATATGGCATGTAGACGATACGACAATGTAATCCCCATCCTTTTCGTTTTCACCACTAATCCTAACTACCACTAAATCGTTAAGATTTTCCGAGACAAGGATGGCCGCTCTCGGTCTGGTTCCGTTCCTGTTATAGAAGAGACGGTTATGTAGTTTACCAAAACCATGTATTTTATTTCCTGTGACCCAAGGTTCTTGGATTAGGGATATATCTGTTTGCTCCATTTTCAGTCCATGACAATAGTGCCCAGCTGATCATTGTAAAGCGATTTGGGAACAGGGTCATATCCGCTATCACGACCTCGTTGACGACCCCACAAAAAGGCAAGCCGGTTTTGAAATCCTGAGAAAAGCTTGTGTTACCTTAAACCGACTACGCACAGGACATGGCAATTGCGCTCACTTCTTGAAGCTTTGGTATCTGGTGAACTTGACAACTTGTGACTGTGGTGCGACATATCACTAACGACTGCCCTAACAAGAAGTTTTGGGGTGGAATAAATGGACTTAACCATTTGGACGAAGGAGCCACTGAGTGGCCTTGCAACCTCGATTTGGACCTCTGATTTTGATTTGCCTTCCGACTATGAGATGAGAAATTTAAGCCTTTGTAAATTTTTGCTTACTAGTAGATTGTTAACGCTATACGATAATAGTATATTATTAACCATGTAATGGCGCGATTATAGTCCAGGTGCAGTGAATGTCCGAGGGGCTATGCGCCGAGGAATATTCACGTACCGAGACTATAATCAAGCTATTTATCCCTTGGTTAATACGATAGTTTATATCATTTGGGCATATAATTCGCCATTTGACTCGTGGCTTTTTTTGAGATTCGACGTCATGATATTATAGCCGAACTATAATTTAAAAATTATAGTCGAATCGAAAATTATAGTCGGATTATAATGAAAAATATAGTCGAGTCGACCATAATATGCCTATTATATACCTCCCAGTTTGTATGAAACTCGACTATAATATGATCATTATATCCCTACTTTCAGGTATATATTTATTTCAGGCGATTTTCTCAGAAATAGATCAAAATTTAATGTATTTTAGAAATGTGGCATAAATTCGTCGCTTTTATAGCAGACATGTTTCTTGCTATTCTAAAGTTTGGCTGATTGGGATGTTTATGCCTCTTCAGTGCAACGTTGTCGCAAGACAATGTGCATATCAGCATCGGTACATATTGAGTGAGCAATCGTCTCAAAGTAGTAGTAGTAGGGATCGGTTGCAAAAATTTTTCATTCTTTCTCTGATTAGACCTGGGCAGCTTGCGAGGGGCAGATAATCGTAGAAAATCCTTTGTCAACCTGTCTGGAAAATCCCATACAAAAAGGAGAAAATCCTCCCTCAGATATTAGAAAATCCCATACAAAATAGAAAATCCTTTGTCAACGAAACTTACGATTATGTGCCCCTCGGCAGCTTGTGAGAAGATGTAGTGGTGTTTCATCTTCGTCGTTACATCTTCTGCAGATTGCTGTTTGTGAGAGTCCCATTTTATCCATATGTTTGTTGAGTCTGTAATGTCCGGTTATCGTAGCAATGATAAGTCTGGCATCTGTTCTCGATTTATTGAGAAGGAACCTTGTATTTGCTTTATTGGATACGGTTGGTTAGGCTATTCCATAGATTTGTGTGTTGTATTTCGATGAACTCTCTTATGGCTCTCCTCTGCGTTGAATATGTGAGCCCGAAAGCTCCTGCCAGTAGATCTGCGGCTTCGTTGCCGTCTACTTTGCTATATACAGGGACCCATATAAGGTTCACTGAGTGAGTTTACGCACTCTAGCGTCAGTTTCGAGTCGAAATAGTTTCCATTGAGCGCTTTGAGTATCACTTGACTATCTGAGCATATATTTATGTCTCTATTGTGTGTTTCTATTGACATTAAAACTTCGCAAGCGTGGCTAATACGCGCATGTCACACATGAAAATAACTATAGTTGTCATTCTCTCTCTCTTTTCTTTGCAGGTAATTTTTGCGATTCTCATACGAAAATACTTTTTTTTGCTATATAAATGCAGGTGCATGCGACTTTTTGCGGCGGCGATTGGCGCGGCTGAGCGCCGGCGCACAGGTCTATGCTAAAGGAAGACATTTTCTGTTACTTGAGTTCAAACGTATTTAAATCCCTTAGTTTAGACGATACACCCCAAGTTGTGAAATTCGTCGGAGGCTAATGCCTCGACTTCAGAGAAGGAACAACGTTTTTAAACCTCTTAGCTTAGAAGATGCATGCTACTTCCGGTTAAAGTGGCGGCCATTTTGAAACTGTTCACAATGTCGACGATTACACTCTCCAAAAAGTGAAAACCGGCACATTTTTGGTTTTGTGTTTTACTTGAATTTGTGTATTTTGGCATATATTTTTATATGGAGAAATCAGTCAGTAAACCACCAAACACAAAAATGTTTCGGTTTTCACTTTTCCATGAGTGTAGTTTCTGAATGACTTTATAGAAGTTACACAAAATGTAAAATGACATACCGGTGACATTTACTCCATCTCGAACCGAGATATCATTTTACAGTTCTAGTAGCATAAAATAAATTTTTAACTCAATTTCGAAAAAATTATTGTGCGAAAGAAATTTTTTATGTACAAAATTAAGGCCGAATCGAAAAATTGACTAGAGTTCGGGTCGGGTAGGGTTTTTCTTCAAGCTTTAGCCGGCCCGCTAGCCTCCTACCTGCAGTAACTGAGTGTGGTAACAATAGTCTCATAAAATTAGTGCAGAGCTTCTGCCTAGCCTTAAGATTTGTTCAGAAACAATTCCACGTTCACGTATGTATACCAATTTATATTGCTGTAAACCTAAACACAATGCACTTTACAAAATATTTCTATTGAAAATTAGCTCAGTGTAAATGTGCAAGCCACACAAATTCTAAAGAAAAAACGTCTCACTCTCAGACTTGAAATCAATGCATATTTTAATACTTCCGCATATTTAAACCAATAGCTCAAAGTTTATGTTTGTACCAAAATTGCTTTCTCATCTGCAAAATATTTTGACACAATTAACTAACAATATTGAGAACGAATGTCGCTGCAGCCGCTTTGATCGTTAAAGAATAATATTGAAATCAAAACCAGACAAAAAAAAAAAGACTTTTCAAAAATTTAAAGCTGAAATATAATATCTTCGGGTAAATAACTACCGAGCAAATGCCTACACATCTGAGATTGAGAGGATGAAGAAAAAAATGCATATAATTGAAAGGCAAAACTCTTTATTGTTGATGTATATTGGAAAATATTGTGATTAAAATTGCCCTCGGTTTTATTTTATCAATTTTTTTCTCCATCGCTTCAACCCGTAATCATCTGCAATTTATGTTAAAAAGAAAATCGAAAATGTTTGAAGAAAGTGTCAAATGTACCAAAGCATGCCGCCTACCTGACGTTTCTCTTCAGTTTTATGTAATATATAAAATTTCATTGAACATAAACTACAACCCGTTCGATCATTCAATTTATTAACAAACTAATATGCCCCAAGAAAGCTTTTGTTCGGTGTCGTCGTGTAAATTTTTTTTTTTCACCATTTTCATCTATTTATCTATTATACGGTGTAGAATGGAATGAAAAAAAGCAAACTTCCCGCCTCTCCTCCATTGTAATGAATGCGTTTAATAGAAGCTTCTGTTCCATATCTTACAAAAAGTTCCTTTATGTAATGCCAAGAAAATCGTGCGATGTAATTATTTTTAGACTTGTACGAGGTGCGAAGGACTCTAGGGTCAATAATCTATCATAACACAAAAATAAGACCTTCCAAGAGCTTATTCATAAATAAGCAAAAAATGAACGCTTTTATAATATAAAATCCAAAATGTCACTGCACCTCACTACACTGCACCTCGCTACACCTCACTGCACCTTAGCACACCTCACTACACTACACCTCACTGCACCACACTACACCTCAGTGCATAACACTACACCTCACTGCGCCTCACTATACCTCACTGCACCTCACTGCACCTGTCTATACCTTATTGCACCTTACTGTACCTAACTGCATTTCACTGTACTTCACTGCACCTTGGTACACCTCACTACACCTTACTGCACCTTGATGCAACTTACTGCACATTGATGCACCTTACTGCCTCTTACTGCACTTTGGTGCAGTAAGATGTATCAAGGTGGAGTCAGGTCCACCAAGGCACAGTAAGTTGTAGTGAGTTTCAGTGATGTGTAGTTCGGTGCATCAAGGTGCAGCAAAAGGCAGTGAAGTGTAATGAGGTGCAATGAGGTAGTGTAGTCATAGGGTGGATCGAGAAATGCAAAATGTTTTTTTTTTCAACTCTGGACCTATTTTCATCGACGTATTCAATCATTTATAGCATCTTGTGCCAAAAGAAAAATTATAAAAAGTTCGACTATTGCTTGCCCAAAGTGGTTTTTTGAAAATCTTCCAGTTTTCCAGTTAAAGGAAAACACACCGCAAAAGAAAATGAGAAATTCGTTGCAAACAAATTTTTCTGAGAACAAATAGTTCGACGGATGCCAATTTTTTTGGGTTTTTTAGATTTTAAAATTACTATTAAACCGATAGTAAATGTAAATTATTTTTTGATAAATTAGGCTCATTTTGAAGGATATTGAGTACAGATTCTTGGGCAAAAGGAGTTTTGAAATCTACTTCATAGTTTCGATCATCTTTAATGATGAGATTTTTGTATTGTGTTGAAGGGGAAAATTTTATTGTCTTGGATGTATCGATCCAATGCCTGTCCCTAGCAAATAGGCTGGCCCAAAGGTCGACCCTAAAAAATATGTTTTTGCATTGATGTTAAGAAAACTCAGCGGAGCATTGTTGCCCACTACAAGTATAGATGGGTCCAACCTAGAGCTCTGGGTTGGTCTGTTGGTCGGCCCTAGCTCAAAAAATATTAGTATGTAATTATGGGTCAGAGCTGAAAATAGCTGACTATGTGTGACTCTCTTAAGCTATAAGACATAGTTTTGACAATTTTCCAGGAAGTTTCAAGTTTCTGATCAATTCTTGCTGTTTGAAGTTTAAAACAATAATGGTATAAGTAACCGAACAATTTTTACAAGTTTTCAAAACTGGGACCTTGCCGGTGTGGTGGTCTTACCTATATATGAAGGTATATTCTGACAGACATTTTAAGCCCTTCACTATATGTTTCCAATCGGGATTTTTTCACCCATCCCTCTCCTTCTGTCACGTTAAAAGGATCAACTTTGACTCAATTTCGTTACAATCATAACGCTCGCCTCATACCCCCTCCCCCCTCTTGCGTTACGTAATTTATAAACGTCCCCAATGTCAAAGATTCTGTCGTTTTGTACCCGCAGAATAGTTGAAAATGTCTGGTGAGGAATTGACGAACGCGCTGAATAAAATAGTGTTGCAGATATGGAACGAGGAAACATTACCTACCGAGTGGTTGGAGGGTAACATTATACATCTACACAAAAAAGGCGACAAAATGCTTTGCGAAAACGACTGTGGCATTGCACTGCTGAACACCGCATGCAAGGTTTTTGGTCTGATGTTATTCGCAAGGATACATCCGCGTTCCGAGACTGTCATTGGTGAATATCAAGGCGAATTCAGACAAAACAGATCGACAACTGACCAGATATTCAACCTCTGTCAGATTCTGCAAAAAGGCAGATTTTTCAAGTCCAGACATAAGATTACAAACAAGCGTACGACAGGACAAAACGCATGGAACTGTGTGTGGCGATGGTAATTTCCAACGCTAAATTGAAGAGAAGACAAGACAATCCGTCGCCTTGTTTTAATCCTTCTTCAACATCGAACTCGTCAGACAAGTCATTTTGCACATTAACTCGACATTTGGTGCCGTCCAATGTCGCTTTCACTAATCTGAGCAACTTTCTTTCATAGCCCAGCTCCTAGAGGCGTGCTGGCATTCAAACGCACAAGACACTGGCGGATAGTACCGTCCAAGTTCTGGATCTCGAAATCCGAACACACGAAGCAACAGTCGACAATTTTACGAATCTAAAGGTAACAAGCAGAACGAATGGGACTAATGATCAACGAAATGAAAACCAAGTACATGAAGACCCCCACAAAACCGATAAACGGTCAACAAGGTAACTAGTATGCATAGGTGAATTGAACTTTGACGTCGGCGAGGAGTTTCATTATCTTGGAGCGCTAATAGGACCTGACGACGACACCACTCCAGAGATTAAAAGGCGTATTATGGCGGCAAGCAGATGCTACTACGGGTTAATAAAACATCTGCGATCAAAATTGATATCTAAAAAAACGAAGTGCCAAGTAAAGCTTATTCGTCCAGTTCTAACCTACGGTTGCGAATCGCGAGCAGTGAAAAAGAGCGACGAGCAAATGCTACTAACATTCGAACGTAAAGTTCTTCGCACTATCTATGGGGCGGTGCGTGAAGGTGAAAGGTGGAGTAAACGATACAATTTTGAATTGAAACGTGACTTCGGTGAACCGGATGTTGTAACGGTGGTAAAAGTCCAAAGGTTGAGATAGGCAGGACATTTAGTACGCATGGAGGAGAACAGAGCCCCCTTGACATTATTCCGAAACAATCCTGAAGGTCGAAGAAGAGTTGGTAGACCGAGAATTAGATGGAGCGCTGGGAATAAGATGCTGGCAACGTGTAGAACGAGATAGGACGGAGTGGATCAAAGTTCTCGACCAGGCCAAGGCCCAAGTTCTATAAATTTGTAGGTCTTTCTTATAGGTTACAAAGGTTTCTCACAAAAACGTTTTTCGACGATATTTATTCCGACGGAACCTCTAGGTTACTTGATGAGAACATCCTTTTTTCATAAATACAGCAGAATCGTGCGGGCCTTTACGTCCGACGAACTTATTTTTTCTTCTTTCAATCATATGTGAGACGTTTCCATTTTAACATTTTTATGTTATGATAAAATAATGTTAAATATTATGGTATGTTTACAATTGTGATCAGAAGAATGGAGAGAAAAAAAAATTCGTTAACAAAGAGCAAATTATTCAATAAAACTGTGTGCTGTTTAATTTGAAATCTGCCGCCGCTCTGTATTTATCAATGAATGGGTTAACAAAAATGAATGGTTGCTGGATGGGAGATTAGACATAGAGCGTTGAGAAAGATGTTATGTAATTTGAATTTCACATATTGCGTCTGTTCCTTCGTCTGTTCATTATGAGCCGATTTTTTCGTAAAAAGATCTAATTTTAAAGATGCCTATGCCTACATACCATTTTTTTCTAATAATTGAATGATCCGATTCATAAATTCAACAAAAAAAAATAAATAATAAATTCATATCGAACCACTAAATTAAGACATCGAGTTAGAAATTAATATCCACATAAAGCATAATTCTTCCATTCAATGAATAGATAGAAAGAAGTGAACAATTGATTTATAGAAATATAATTTTAGACGATCGTTAGTTTGATTGAATGGTAGCATCAAATTAAAAATATTTTTGATTGCATGCTCGATGTTGAGGTCATCCAAAATAAGTAAGTGGAATAATTTGAAAGTTATCACTTGAAAGCATATCCTTTGTTCGTTGTCGTTCCTTACATTCATTTAGGACACGGTAACGAAACTTTCCTTTTTCCTTTTACAAAATGTCTAACAGCGAACCGAATTGATTCTTGTCCAGTAAATACATTTTTGAACTTTTCCCTGTAACAATAACATAAATTGTCATCCATATTTTGTGCCGAGCTGGATCGCTAGTTTGACCGTTAGTGTGTGAACTTTCATTTACGTCGGCGAATAGATTCATATATTTTGAATATTCGCCAGTCACTCTAAAGGGCGACATGAATTATCGCCCGGAACAGAAATTTTTGGAATTATTACCCGGGGAATTATCGCCCGTGAAGCGGTGAGCCGCATCTAAATTCGCTCTACGGCAGCTTCAAGTCATGCAAAAGTGATGCTTAAAAAACGAAGGCAATATTCCCATTCGTTACCCTACCAAAGAGCTTTTTCGATTACATTTCCTCACCATTCTTTATGTAATCCCATAGCAATCTTCACTTTGTACGTACGCATATTGTCCAAAACCAGAGGTGGCTTTAAGACCACCCGTCGCAATGCACTATTTAATTCCCTGCCTAGAGAAATCACACAAACTTCGCCCCGCCGATTCAGACCAGCACTCAAAAATTAACTGCTTAGTACCCAACTTAAGTAGTTTTAAGTGACTATACTTCTCCCTTTCCACCCTACTTTTCTCATTCCCCCTTATGCCCACCAGAGGGTATTGGTATGGGTCTCACAATTCTCACACAGCAACATGACGACAACAAACCGTGGTGTGGTCCTTACGTCGGCCGGACAGGAAAGATGGAAACATAACTAGGGACTAACTTAAGGACGGAACCTCCCGAAAGTTGAGTTGAGGTGAGTTTGAGGTGATCACAATAACAACTTACTAACAGCTATATAGACCTAAGCGGGCTTTGGCCGACTCCACAACTCGTCTTGTGTCGGGCGTATATCCGGGTGTCCAAAATAGGGAGGACAAAATCCGGACGACATCATCAACAATATGTGAATCTGGAACACATCTGGAGCGTTTCAAGTATTATCTGTCTGCTCGCCCCAAGGTTCAAGTCAAGATGGCGGCAGATATGGACGTGTTTGTTTTGCTCTGAGTAAGTTTCGTTTATTTTTTGCCCTCTTCGCGTTTTAAATCACAGTTTCTCGCAAATAAGTTAAGTTAAATTAGTGTGTGTTTTTGTAACTTTTTTAGATATCAATTAAAATCTGCATTTTCTTTTCAAGCAACGTAGTGCTCACATAACCTCAAAGTTACAGCGTTTTTCGGGTGTTTGTTTTGTTTTCTTCATGCAAAACAATCGGCGTTTCGTGTTTGTGATTTTGGTATAGAATTTCAAGTAGGTGTTTGTCTACGGTTACGGTTAACTTCTTCGCTATTCATATAGCAATTCTTTTTTGGCAAAAATAAATGAGCTTGCGCTTAGCATCTCAGGCACGTGTGTGATGTCCCCATTGAGGCTTGAACTTCCAGTGCGGTTCGGCTTACCAGGCCGCCCCACTGTGTTCATTATTGGTAAAAACGGTCATAGGCAGCCTCGGACGAGTGTTGGTCACGGGGTACGACCAATGCGGGACTCGAACGGTACCCCATCGTTGACGATCAGGC